>CM068368.1:534463057-535663057 GCA_034769895.1 Magicicada septendecula
TACATGTATTAAACTATCATATTTGCAACTTATTGCGTATTATGTTTTTAAAACGAGTAGTAGCCTTTGTTTATAAATAATGCCACGCGTACAAAGAAATTTTGCTGACAGTATTTAGAACCGGTATCGCCCGTCGCGCGCCTAATTGCTTGACCTAGTTTCAAACGTGGGTCAGGTAGTCGTTATCGCGTGACGTAACTGTTTCCTGCCGCTGTTCTCGCTCACTCTATACGCTTATTATTTATCGCGCTAGGAAAACATTATTATTAATACACAAGTTACCTATAATTATTATTAATACGATTATAAAACACAAATTATTTATTTTAAATTTAATTATTATAATACAATTACGTTATTATCTTTAAAGTGCATCCAGTATATCGTATGCATTTTTATGGGTGGCTCGACAATATTCCGCTACGTACTCGTCGAATTCGTACGCGTCCCCGGATATGATTTCTACGTCTTCCCACGCTGACGGTGTGGGAGCGTCGTCGTCACTTTCCTGCTCTGGCGGATGTGCTTTTGTCGGTGCCCATTGTTGCATTGTGTTGACAGCCAACCACGTTTCCTTACCTTCCGGTTGAAATACTTTGTCAACTGGCGTACAAATTTCTGTATAAAATTCACTTTTCTTAAACCTAGCATTTTTTTTATTTTTACCTACTTTATTGCGATAGGTTTTGGCATAATTTATGGCGCTTCCCCCCTGGAGGCGCCCGTTTCCAAGTTTTTTGGAAACTTACGATTCTTTCTCCTCTCGTTGGGATCTTTATTACTAGGAGTATCGCTGTCTTGCTCTATTGTATCGGTTCTAGCTAATTCGACCGTTTGCATAGCTCTAATCGGGGCCCCGTCGTTACCCTTATATTGCCCTTTTGATCTAGCAATATTTTGTTTGCCTTTGTATTCAAAGGTCTTATCTGGGGGTTTTGACGATGTTTGGGGTGGAGTAGAACTAGTACTCGGTCTCTGATCAGATTGCTGGTATTGTTCTCGCGTATTCTGCCCTTCATTATTTCGGCGAAAATCGGGATTATACCGCCACCCACCAAAATCAAAAACCGTCTCACTTTGGGACACTAGAATGAGGAGTTCGTCTACCGTGCGAATACCCTGGGTAAATACAGCTACTCTAATGTTATGATTAAAATGGTAGGCAAGCTTGGTGACTATGTCAATCTCCGCAAATGCTGGGGTTAAATGCTTCGCGCGCTCGACCTGCTGGATTATATAATTTTCGGCGGTAATATTCATTTTCTTGTCAAAACGGCCATATTCCAGTTCATTGCGCAGAAGTCGTTGGGTATGCGAGTTCCAGTATCGGCTTTCAAATTTTTGTTTGAACTCCGCGTATGTGGACACTCTATCGCGTACAATGTTATACCACTTACGCGCCGAATCACGCATCGCGTTAACCACCCACTGTATTTTGTCTTGATCTTCTAGTCGGGAACCTACTCTAGCCATTTCACTCTCACACGCTAATAAAAATTCAATGGGGTTTTCGTTATTTTCCCCCGTAAAATACACGCGATTTTTCTCGTCGACAGGACCTTGTACCAAAATATTTGGAGCAGATCTCCTTCGTACCTCCTGTCGTACTTTCAAAATCTCGTCACTTAACGTTTGTAAAACACTCTCTTTATTAGAGTCAATGTTGGATCGCGTCTCTACAATTGAAGCGTCTAATTTATCTACTCGTCGTTGCGTTTCGGTCACGTCCGCGTGAATTTTTACCTCTAGGGATTCCACCTTTTTGGAAACCTCTAGTGTCTGTTTCTCACAACGGCTTATGTGGTCTTTGAACCGGCCTTCCATACGTGTTACTTGTTCAATAAACGATTTTTGCATAGTGGTCTCAAAAACCTTAAACCGTTCATTGATTTTAGTATCGACCGTATTTACTCTTTCACCGATCTCTGCGACCTTCTCCGTTAATTGTTTATTACTCTCCGCGATTTTTGCATTGCTCTCCGCGATTTCGGTGACTTTAGCGGTCAACTCGTTTACGCTTTCGTCTATTTTCGCAGTTAATTCTTTACTACTTTCTTTATTACTTTGCTTAATCTCGGCGTTTATGTCAGCGTTACTTTGTTCTAATGCTTCGGTTAGACTAACTTTTTGTGCTTCGATTTTAGAAGTTAATTCCGCGATATTTATGTCAGCTTTGGCTGCACTCTGTTCAAATTTCGCGTCTATTTTCTCAAATCTCGAGTTCATATTAGCGGTCAAATCCGCACTCATTTTCTCGTTCATTTGCTGTATTTGTTTAAGTATTTTATCCATATCCATTTTAAATAGACAACAATGTCAAATATACACAATTTAAAATACACAGAACAGTTTCAAATACACACAATAACTTTACTGTTGTACACACACCAGTCACAAAACTCTTTGGGGATTGTTTAGTTGGACGCCAGCTGTTTTACTAATTAAAACAGCAAAGTTTGTTTTAAAAGTGAAAATTAAATTTAAATTGAATTTAATTAATTTTCTCGAGCCCCACGAGATTGGAGCGCCATTTATAACTACACTTCTACGCTGCGTTATTGTAATGTAATGTTGTGTGTGAGTACCCACCTGCTGTCTGATCTTGCAGATTCTTCCGACTAGGGCGTGTGGATTTTGGATTTGAAGTTCGCAAGCTAGTAATCTCAAATTATTACAACAACACACGTAATGGGTTACTTTAAAGGGGGAGAGTTTTGTGAGACTGGTAGGCTTTATCGTACAACAATAAAACACTGTTATATGGGGTAATAAAACGTTGTTTATTACACCAACAACACACAAGAATAGAATGGTTATAATGTTATGAATTTTCTTATAGTCTATACAATGAATCGATGTTTTTCGATTGTCTAATAGTTGAAAGAAACTGAACTCGTTCTTTTCGAGTTAATTGCAATTTAAATTTGACTTTATTAATTGATTTGAATTTAATGAAATTTATTTAATTACTTTGAATCTAAGTGTTCATGAAACAAAATATAAAACTCTAAAATTAATTTGAATAATTAGTTAAAATAAATTAGACGTGACAGTCTAGTTCACGTTATTTCATTTCTAGTGATTCTATTTCTGATCTACTGCAGTATGATCTACGATTAGATTGTCAGTTAAGATTTGTATAGCGCTTTTATACTACCTCTATTTCTTAACTCTAACTTACTACTGTCTTAAACTGCTATACAGATTATCACAACGAATTTACTTTTTAATTACTAGAGTCTTTGCTTTTTGTTTGGCACCTGAATTATTTGAATTACAATGTTTTAATTGAAAAATAGAAAATTTGATCTGAAAAATAAATAAATAGATTTTGCTTTCCTGTTACTGAAGAGGATGTCGTCCCGATTTGTCCCTTGTCGATTCGAGTCCTTGGTTAGAGAAAGTAATCTGCTTAGAACTGCTGGATTCGGTCGTGGAGTTCAAAATTCGGCAACACTCTGCTTCCCTGCTGTTTGTGAATATTTTAACGTCTGCTGTTGTCTGCTGGAACTGCTTCCTGTTCTCCGTCGATTTGCACGTTGCACGTCAGCGTGTGTGTGTGTGTGCTTCGTTCGGGCGGTCGCTCTGCTTGTCAGCTGTTAACCAATGATTTAGACGGCCTCTCTGCTGTATTCTTGAAGTCTGGTCTTGAAGTCGGGTGGATCTCTTGCGTGCTTATGACTATCTGGTAGTACACAATAAGCTTAGTTGATGTCCTGAAGAGTATCTCGCCTTTACACAACAATTACGAGCTATACAGATGATCTGTACTTGGTGTGTTCGTAATTGCGTGTGTGTTGACCACGTAGAGTCTTCTTGTTGATCTTCACCACTTTGGCTACTAGACGATCGAAGGACTACGTCTTAACTTCGTGAGTACTGACAGAAGAGTGATTTTCCACCAGAAAACATCGCACTGGCCGGGGCTGCATGCAATGATTTCATTGGTCCACGCACTCTCCCTACTACATAAAATTTAGAATTCCCTTAGTCCGTGAGAATGAAGTCTGGTTCCCACAGACGGAGAATAGAATTATTATCTAATATTTAATTATCCGCCGGAACCACTTTGTCGCTAAGGATATCCTGTACTTACTTAATTTTGCAATAACTTGGTTGCAAATCAAGTTGTGTGAAATCTAAAATATACAATCTGTCAAAAATTATTATCTTTATAATATACTAAAATCTCTTTACTGTAACTCTATTTTGACAGAAGTTATTTAATTATTTTAATTAACTCTTACATTTGTTAATTATATTGCATCAAATTTGCACACATCATTATTAATATCTCGGCAAACATTTTGGCTATGTTAGATTTCGCCTTTATTTATTAGTTTCCGAGATATTAATAATTAACAGTTTGGGTGTGGTCGCTTCCTTGTACAGCGAACTGATTACATAACGACCACGTGTGCGTTGCTTTACACAGCATTATTTTCAATGCGCTACATTCAAATGGAGTTTTAACTGTTAATTTTTATTTAAATATGGTTTCAGCATGCGGTAAACATATAACCCCAAATAGTTAATATTTGGTTCCGTTATAATATATATATATATATATCTCGTGTCTCGTGTTCGTTCATATACCTCTGTAAAATATAACAGTGTGTCTGAGTGTAACAGTGTGTCTGTGTTTCTTACCACTGCGTCCTCGCACGGCGATGTACTTCACGATATTTGGGCCCGTAGCGAACGTACTGGGGACCAGGTATCGTGGTTCCCGCTCTGAGGTTCAAACGTAGTGGATAATCTCCGGGTGGCGCCAAATTGTTTATATAAAACAATTAAAATTATTTCCTTATCACTTTTCTATTTGAACGATGCGACGAATTCAATCCGTCCCGCCTTTTCTCAATTTTGTGTCAATCGAAATAGCAGTTGCAGGATTCGCTACTTAAGCGCTAGACATCGCATTTGAAATCTTCACTATACATTATATTTTTAAACATACACTTTGCTCAAGAAAATAAGACACGATTTAACACACACAGTATACATTTATTATTAATTTGAAGTTAATATTTTATAGACACAAGTTGTAATTAATTTGCTCATATATAATTCTGCACCGGATAATTCTTTATAAGACTCTACTCAAGGGTTAACCAATCGACTTTTGAATACAAATAAAGAGTATGGCGTGTTAATAGGCCAATCAACAAATATTTCGGTCGATGTTTGTGGGTTGTTTGGATCACATTAAAAGGTTCAGATGCAGTTACAATATTAAAAATACACAACCTTACAATGTTTTTTCCTTAAGTAGAATAATGTGTAGTGGTAATTGTTTTGTTTAAGTGTCATACAAGAAGTTTAAAAGTCGTACATAAATATGAGGTTAGTTCTATAGTTAACAAATTTTCAGTGATTAATATTACAATCCAATCCTTGCAAGAGAATAAAAATGATTCAGCGGTATTCAACATACATTGAGAAATATTATAGTGCGTTTATTTTTTGGAAGTTGAAATAATTTAACTGATACTTAACAGCATTGCAGTACGGAATTACTCGGGATGTAGAGAAGGAAGGATTATGGCATCAATATTATTCCTGTGTTCTTTATTCAGGCTTCGGCATCTTTTTCAAAGTTGGTTGGGCTTATTTATATATTTCGTCTTGAATTAAACGTCTTCTCCCTCTGGAAATGGTATTCAGCATCCATCAGACTTTTGTACTATCAATTTCTACACTTTGTTTTACTTTTAAGATGTTTTAACTATTAAAATGTGTTGTACAGAAAATTCGCATCTGGCTTGCGATAGCGTCACTTTCCAAGTAATTGTATTTAACGGTAATTACCTCGTTAAACGGTCGTTCTCACGGTTACATCAATGCTCTCATTGGGTGAGATGAACATCAGTACATTGTTATCAATTTTCGAATTCCTTTCAAATCTTCCCATATCTTCGGACTTTCTTCCTCCTCTTATCTTCCTTCGGGGTTATTATCTAAATGCACTGTCATTTATATTTTCTCACAAAGATTATTTTGGTACCCCACAATATTGGGATTTATCAAGTTTCTAAGTTTACAATTAATTTTATACTTACTAATTACATTTCTTTGTTTATATAATTCCTTAATTTAATATTTGGTTTTAATAATAACTACTATTCATCCTTGATGAATCAGTCACCTTGGATTTGTCCATTACATGGTGATTTTTGTACAATCAGCAATTGTTTATGTTTGACCGTTAGGCCTGTTTCACATTTAAGTAGCCATTACTGGATTTTTATAGCGCCATACACAATTCTGCATGACTCTTACAGCCATATCCAATTTATAAACAACAGTTTATACAATTCATTATTTCTTATTTGTTGTTCTGGTGCTAAACAATCTCACCTCTATTGAACTTTTTCCATTAAACTCCCCTTATAACATGGGTATTTAATTAATGTTAATACAAACTTATTTTCTAATGCTTTTTGCTCTCCCTTCCATGTTAACACCATCTAATTACTTTTCCTTGTGAAACACACCTTTAAACTTTTACAATACATTTTTAAGTTATAACAATACTATTTCCTAGTCATCACAGTGAATATCACTACTTAGTGTTCATTATTTACTGAATAAATGTTCTATCCTAAATACTATTCATTGTAACTTGTTAAATGTTATTGTTCACTCTTAATACTAAAACATGAGTAATTTTACTAAGTCTTTACCTTAGCCTACTCTCCTCTTACTATTTATATGATAGACAATATTTGTATTTATTTTTCACTAGCACTTTCTTAAATTATTTAGTGTTCATTATAATTTATTTAGTGTTTCTTTAGTATTATATCACTCTAGCATAAATCACTTTCACTAATTCAACTTCCATTTATTTCTCATCATTTTATTCTCTTTCTCTACACACTATCTATATAACATTATTAATATTGTGTCTTTCTTAGTTAACAAATTACGTATATCCCTAACTCTTTTGGTTAGTGTACTTTTATACATTGTTTCATATTACTGACTGTTTATAATTGTCATTTTATCAATACTAACATTCATTAATAGTTTTGGTTCTTAACCGAATTTCATTGTCTTTATTATTTTGGGTTACATTATTTCTCCCTTCTCTATTTTTTGTTACTTGTCTAGTTTTCTTAATGCGTTTCATTTTGTTTTCTTCCTCATGGGTTTGTTCTCTCTTGGTTTTCATTCTTCTTCTCCTTCATTCGTCTTGTTTTCTTTATTTTGATTTCTTAACTGGTTTCTTAACTGGCCAATCTCTGGGGTTGGGTCAATGTCGTTTGTCTGTCAGTCTATTATTTGAGTTTCTTTATTAATCACTTTCAATTTATTACACCTCCTCCTTCCATGTTAATTACCTTTTATTTATTTTTTACTCTCCACATAATTTATTTATTCAAACATAATATCATTTAGCATTTTTTGTACATACTTATTGTTATCAAAATTTATCTGAATTTGGTGATGTTATAATATATACAATGTTATATATAATATATGGTATAATATTTATTCAATATTAATAAAGACTTAATAGTATTATAAAATATGACACACTATCTATTTTTAGACACAATAAATTTATAAATGAGGACGTTTTGTGTAAAAGGTCTTTAGACTGGTATTGTATAATCTAATTACACTCTTTTTGATGCAGTTTAAAAATATCACTGTGTACACTGAAACCCACTGACTTATTAAAATTGGTTAGTCGGGAAAATACTTATCCTCTCAACGCTAACAGTAAATGTAATTATTTAATTTATACTTTATAAATAGTACAAATACTTAACTTGAAAGTGTTTATCTCTATTAAAAAGAGACGTTTATCCCGCATAAAATAAATTTTACCCAATGGTTTTAAACATTTATTCGTTACGTTTTGCTTCTCTATGTCAATAAGGTCATGATCAGTTTTCCCGTAAACGTTATTTGCACTATCGATAGAAGCTTTTCATCTGTATCGACAATTGCTATTCACTCCATAGTTGAAAATACCCTGCATTTACGTTTTGTATATTGTAAAAATTAATAGTAGACCAAAGATATAGTAGGTTCAAGGTTTTATTTTCTGTCTCCATCAACATCCACCTGTAGGTGTTGATGGAAAATTAATTAAACTTCCAGTGGTCGAGACAGTGTGATCAAGCATTCACGACTTTAAAAATTGCATAATGTTCGCAGCCAATTCTTGCTTCCTCAGCTTCCAAAGGGAAGTAAATCATATACACAGATGCAAGCAATACTGGTCTAGGACCAGTTTTGTCTCAAGGGAAAACGGTGAAGAACGAGTAGTAGCCCATTACGGCAATAGCCTTTCTAAATCAGAGAGAGATTATTGCGTTACGAGGAGAGAGTTCCTGGCAATCGTCCAAGTTTTAAAGCATTTCCATAAATACCTCATGGGAGAGAGTTTTCACTATGCACCAAACATACCGCGCTTGCATAGGTGTTAAGATTTAAGAATCCGGAAGGGCAGTTGGAAACGTGGCTCGAACATCCACAAGAGTACAACTTCAAGGTACAACATTGGCGGGGGCGCCTGCATGGTAATGCAGATGGCTTATCCCGAAGACCGTGCTGGGAAGATTGCCGACATTGCCGCAGAAAGGCAGAACTGAACGCATGGGAACATATTCAAGCCATCGCTATGGATTTCCTAGAAGACAGTTGGACAACACAAGATTTTCGACAAAAGCGGATGACTGATGAAGACATTGGGTCAATTTTGACGGAAAAAGAGGAAGGTCGCCGCCCGGATTGGCAATATCCATGGTTCCGAAGTGCTGAAGAGCTACTGGGCGCAATGGGAATCTCTAACTTTAGAGACCGGATTGCTGGAAATGACTTGAAAAAGTGCAGATGGACGAGACGTGGTCATGCAACTGATTGTTCCCCGAAGTAAAGTTCAGTCTGTTTTGAAGAAGATGCATGATGGAAGGTCCGGATGTCATCTTGGCGTTAATAAAACCATTGACAAAATACGGACACTATTATGTTGTCTTCATCTTCGCCACAAAATAAAAGTGGTGTTGGGCATGAGAAATATGTACTGCAAGCAAGGGCCCACAAACCAGAAGCAGGGGAAAAAGGGACAGTATAACGTTGGACTGCCGTTCGAGAGAGTTGCCATAGACATTGTTGGACCTCTTCCAGTTACTGACGTTGAAAACCGGTACATCATGGTATTAGGTGACTGTTTTACTAAGTGGGTGGAAGCTTATGCAATTCCAAATCAGGAGATTATCACTGTGGCAAAGGCGTTAGTTCACAACTTTGGTTGCCGTTATAGAAATTCATATGGATACGGGAGGAATTTCAAGTCAGGAGTGTTTAAAGAATTATGTCGTCTCCTCGAAATTTGAAAGACTAGGACAACGCCTCTCCATCCTCAGTCGGATGGTTGAAAGGTTCAGTAGGACACTTGAGGATCTGTCGAAAATTTTTGACGAGAACCAAGCGGACTGGGACCGGCATATACCCTTATTCCTAATGAAATAAAGGTCACCCGTACACGACACAATTGCCATGACTCCAGCAAAATTAGTGTTTGGACGGGAGATTCGTCTTCCTGGAGACTTGATGTTCGGATCATCCTAGACTCAATTACAAGAGTCGCAGAACTATATCTCGCAATTGCAAAAACGACTGCGAGAAATGGATCGCTTGACAAAAGGACGGCTGAAGATAGCTAGTGATGAAATGAAAACTCAGTACGATATACGCAGCAATCATGTGGGTTTCCAAGAAAGAGATCAGGTTTGTTTGTACACCCCAAAGTGCCGTCGTGGTTGCTCACCTAAACTTCAAACTAACTGGGTTAAACTAAACTTACACTGTGGAAAAGGAAATCAACGATGTTGTTTATCGGATTCAATAGGAAGAACTGCGGAAATTCAAGGTCGTCCAATTAGATCTCGTAACAAATTATTACTTCAGAGACGGTTTGCCAGTTTGGGACGAACAGGCTTAAGGAGGGGCTGTGTAACGACTCTTAAGAAACGCTCTCGAAGAGTCGATAACGTCCTTCCACCCAATTCTACGCTAGCCGAGCAGGTGTAGCGTCTCAGTCAAGGCCGCACCTATATACCTTCTAGACTGTTCTGGAAAGCACTTGTAAATACAAAAAATATGCTCACCCCACCAAAAGGATGGAACGTCTGGAACCTCTGCGGGACCTACGACCTATATATAGCAACAGCGACTGCCTTTGTCTGTCAGTTACGGTGGGCGATTTCTTTAGAGCGGATCGAGTTATTGTTCAGGATTAGTGGAAAGTGATTACTGTGTTATAATTAGCGCTGAACACTATTACTTGATATTATTATTGCGTGTGGACAAATTTAACTTGAATTATTGTACGAGAGTACCTTGCTGATTACAAATTGTTATTTGTGATTAATTAAAGCTGATAATTAGTGACTCCACTAGTGTCCGTATTTTGTTTCCACTGTACCATCGTCGTAACAGTATATCGTCGTAACGGTATATTGTTACGACGGTATACCGATCGTCGTTTGGTACAGTGGAAAACAAAATACAAGACACCAATTACGTCGCTAATCACCAGCTTTATTTATCAGACTTAAACAGTTTGTAATCAACAAGATAATCTCTTACAACAAATCAAATAAAAATTGTTCAAACGCAATAAAAAAATGTCAACTAACATAAAACACAATTGTATTACAATCGTACCGCACAATTATATAAACACATAACACTTCGCCACGATAATTACTTTTCAGTAATAACCACTTGAACGTACAGAGTAATCGCCCGACAATAACTGAGAAGTAAGCAACATGTATGGGCTATTATTTATAGTCTGCGAGGTTGCATAATACGCATCCTTAACAAGCCATTAAAAATTCCAGAGGACACTTCAAAGCGACCTTCGCAGAAACACGCACCGTTGGGCTAATTGAGAAACTTTTCGAACAAGGCTCTCGAATGTACGAGATTGTTTCGATTACGTAACAGTGCCTCGCGTGTGACCTGTAATACTGGAACATGTGTAACACTGCCTCGTCCCTGTTGAATCCGATAGACAACATCCTTGATTCTTTTTTTTACATTGTAGGGTCCTTTCCAGTTAGTCTGAAGTTTAGGTGAGCGACTACGACGGCGCTTTTGGTTAAACAACCAAACCTGTGATTCTTCTTGGAAACCCACACTGTTGCTGCGAATGTCATACCGAGTTTTCATTTTATCACTGGCTATTTTCAGCCGTTCTCTTATCAAGCGATTCATTTCTCGCAGTTGGTTTTCTAATTGTGAGGAATAGTTCTGGGGCTCTTGGAACTGAGTCTCAAGTGATCCGAACACAAGTCCCCAGGAAGACGAATCTCCCGCCCAAACACCAATTTTGCTGGAGTCATGCCGGTTGTGTCGTGTACTGATGACCTATACGCCATGAGGAATAGTTGTATACGTTGGTCCCAGACTGTTTGGTTCTCGTCAACAACCTTCGAAAGATGCTGTTGAATGTCCTATTGAATCTCACAACCATTCCATCCGACAGAGGATGTAGAGGCGTTGTCCTGGTCTTTCGAATTCCGAGTAGACGGCATAATTCTTTAAACATTACTGATTCGAAATTTCTCCCTTGATCCGTATGGGTTTCCATAGGGGCAACAGAAGTTATGAACTAACTCCTTTGCCACAGTGGTAACCTCTTGATTTAGAATTGCGTAGGCTTCCACCCACTTAGTGAAGTAGTCACCTACAACCATGATGTACCGGTTTCCATCGTCAGTAACTGGGAATAGTCCAGCAATGTCTGTGACTATTCACTCGAAAGGCAGTCCAACGTTATACTGCCTCATTTTTCCCCTGCTCTGGTTTGTGGGCCCTTGCTTGCAGCACATATTTCACATGTCCGAACCCATTCCTCTACGTCGTGGCGAAGATGAAGCCAATAGAATCGCTTCCGCATTTTGTCAAGGGTTTTGTTAACGCCAAAATGGCCTCCAGATGTCCCTTCAAAACAGACTGCACTTACTATCAACTGCATGACCACGTCTCGTCTATCTGCACTTTCCCAAACCCTCTTCAGCAATCCGTTATATGGTAAGAGATTCCCATTGTACCCAGTAGCCCTTCAACACATCGGGACCATGGCAGATATGTTCCCAAACCGGGCGGCGACCTTCCTCTTTTGCTGTCAAGATCACTCCAATGTCTTCATCAGTCATCTGTTCTTGTCGGCTGTTCTGTGTCATCCAACCGTCTGCCAAGAAATCTACAGTGATGGCTTGAACATGTTTGCTAGCGTTTTGTTCTTCCTTTCTGTGGCAATGTCAGCAGTCTTCCGGGCACGGTCTTCGTGATACTCCATCCGCATTACCATGCAGGCGCTCCCGCCTATGATGTACCATGAAGTTGTACTCTTGCAGACTTTCGAGCCACCTTGCCAACTGCCCTTCCGGATTTTAAAATCTTAAGAGCTATGCAAGCGCGGCATGGTCGGTGCATAGTGAAAACTCCCTTCCATAGAGGTATTTATGGCAGTGCTCCAAAGCTCGGACGATTGCCAGCAACTCTCTCCTTGTACCGCAATAATTTCTCTCTGGTTTAGAAAGCGTCTTGCTGTAATACGCTATTACTCGTTCCTCACCATTTTGCACTTGAGACAAAACTGCTCCTAGACCAGTATTGCTTGCGTCTCTGTCTACGATGAACTTCCTTTCGGAAGATGGGAAGGCAAGAATTGGCTGCGACCATAAGGCAATTATCAAAGTCCTAAATGCTTGGTCACACTCTTTAGACCACTGGAAGTTTCGTTTATTTTCCGTTTGCTCATATAGTAGTTTTGCAATAAAAGTGAAGCCTTTCACAAAACGTCTGTAATATGAGCATAACCCCAGGAAACTCAGAACGTATTTATTCTTCGGAACTGGCCAGTCTCTTACGGTGTATACTTTATTAGGATCCGTGATAACACCCGCTGCCGAAACCAGATGGGCCAGATACTGTACTTCCTTCTGGAATAGAGAACACTTCTTCGGGCTCAGCTTCAGTTGGGCACCGTGAATTCTAGTTTGAACCTCCAAAAAGTTTTCCAAATGGTCTTTGAAAGTCTTCCCGATGACTATGACATCGTCTAAATAAACAAGGCAAGTTTTCCATGTCAGACCTCGGAGTATCAGGTCCATCAATCTTTCGAATGTTGCCGGTGCATTACAGAGTCAAATTGGCATGACGTTAAAATGGAATAAGCCACTTGGGGTCGAGAAGCGATCTTTTCCTTGTCTTCTTTATGAAGACGCACTTGTCAATGGGTCCACTCTTTAGGTCAAATGTGGAAAACCACTGTGCTCCAGACAGCGTGTCGAGTGTATCGTTAACGCGAGGCCATGGATAGCAGTCTTTCTTTGTAACGTCATTTAACCTCCGGTAGTCTACACAGGAACGCAATCCACAATCCTTCTTCGCTACCAGCACTACCGGAGAGAACCAAGCACTTGACGGAGACTCGATTACTCCGTCTTCAACATGTCCTGTACTAACCGAGACATTTCCTCTTGCTTAGATAATGGAGGCCTTCGAGGAGGTTGGCGTATCGGTATTGATGGGATGTTGTACAAGAGATGTTCTTTCCAATGACTGGCCCCGAACTGCAAAGAATTTTTTAATTCATGTAAAAACCGTCTGAATTCTTTTATCTCACCACTTAAGAGGTCGTTAGAAGATCTGTTCAATAATTCCTACAATTCCTCTGGTAATATGGAATTATCCGCAGCACTGGATCTTCGTTGCGTCATTCCTGCTACTTAGGCCACAGGAGTCAATTTGCCTAGGAGCGTATTGCTTTGTAAATTGACAGCTTGATCCAAAATATTCGCAACTCTAATAGGTACATTTCCGGTTTCGTCAGGTTTTACTAAACTTCTGGCAATTAGTATGGCCGGTGTGCTGACTACCTGGGGTTCGAATATAGAGCACTGGTTGCCCTTAGTATCTACCTCGGTTCTAACCATGATGATGTTTCCGGAGTTTGGGCGGAACAGTTACGGCCACTTGATTTATCAAGTCATTGTAGAGAGCATTACCTCTTCTCTCCCGATTCTAAAAACATTGTTTTTGACGTCGACTATAAATCCATAATTGTTCATAACGTCCATATCAAGAATTGCTTCATCCACAATGTCTGCAACAAGTACTTGATGATCAAACTCAAGTCGACCGAGGCATAGGTGTATCTCGACTTTTCCAAGCACTTTTACAGGTCGCCCAGTAGCTGTTCGTAAGCTGCAAGAGCACCAGATTGGCTTGAGATCTTTCACCACGTCGGGGCGCACATTGATACTGTTGCGCCTGTGTCAACTGTAATCGAGTTTGGCCTTTCTTGAACGAATCCGGTAACCACCGAGCTCCCGCTCTTTTTATGAAGTGTAGAAATTGCGTATTTTCTAGGGGCTTCTTTCCTCCAAACTTCTTTCGAGAAACTTCTCGAACAAGGCTCTCGAATGTACGAGATTGTTTCGATTACGTAACACTCCCTGCCGTGTGAAGCGTCACGTAAGCATTACAGCTGCGGGAATAGAGTAGAACGTTCCGTAATGGCGTAACACTTTGTCTGCATTACGTGACAATATTTTACCACACTTTCAGTTAAGTTTAATTCGTTTTCCTTCGTCGTTCGTCTATTAATGATATTTGATGAGTTATCATAGACGTATTAAATGAGTTACGAATAGATAACATACCCTTTTAATTTAAACGTTTGTGATTAACGGCATCAGTGGACAAGAAAAGTTTTAGAAAGTATTCTGAAAGTTGTAAAGGGGGAAAACATTAAGTATGGAAATTCATGCATAATTTAGGTAACAGACTAACAGTCACGCGATAGTTCGTTCAGTCTCTGTAACTAAATACTGAAGGGTAATATTTGATACCCCCAGAGGTATAATTACTTACAAAACGGATTGTATTATGTAAAACGTTTTACTACTTTCACAAAGACATGTGGTTAATCTGTAAATATTTAACGCATAAATATTTTCTTAATAATATAAGGCTTTGTCTCTTGGGACATTTAAGTAATTACTTTTTCGTCTCACGATTACTTTCTAAAGTAAGGTACACGAAATTCAACTGCTGTTCTCTTGAGGCATTTAAGTTAACAAACATTACTAGAGAATTTAATGACTAGAAGAGTGATGTGTCATCTTAATGTGTACACTTTTCCGATTTAGGCAGAGCAGTGGCAGGCTATTCAAATTATGTATGTTTATATTAGTTTTCTCACAATTGGACTACAAAGAATAGACAATTTTTTCAACTGAAATTATTGGCCATATAATTCCATTAGGATAAGTACCAACAAAATTTATTCTGAAATGATTATGCTAAAACACATGTATTAAAATAAAAAAGAAGCGGTTAATAGAAAAATGGTACTAGGATCTTATACAGTGAGATACTATAGAAAGGCTCTTTCTGCTTCAGGTAAAGTTTGATTTAAATTAAATAGGAACTTTTGTGTAAGAAGGTTGTTGGCAGATTATGCATGTGTTGCTTCAATAGTAAAACATTGCGATCTGACTGCTGTTCTTATAACGAATTCAGTCTAAAATTATTATTTCGCTTTCCATGGAATTTTAATTGTAATACAGATCTAGATCATGTACGAATAAAGGAGTACAGGGAGAATTAGAAGTCCCATGTGGAACGCATGGTAGACACGTGAATTCCTAAACAAGCGTTTGAATGTAGGCCAGTGAGGACGAGAGATCGTGGAAGACCCTGGAAAAAGTGGTCAGAGACTCTGTGAAGTCGGAACGGGATATAGCCCAAGCCATGTAGTGAAAAAGAAGAATATATCTCTAATATCCATAAAATTGATAATATTTTTAAGAAGGATATTCAGGAAGAATGATAATACAAATATTAGTCTAATTGAAAGTTAAATTAGTAGACCTATTTTATATTCCCATAATATAAAAGAATAATATTTCTGATATTTTCTGTCAGTTATAAACTTTTAGTAATCAAGCGGTAGAAATTCGTCTGGAATCGAGATTTAATTTTTGCAATTAAGAGTGATTTCTGATGCTTAAATTACGTTCGGACCGCGCACTCTATGAACCACGTATCAACACACCGTCAAGTTACATTCAAGTAATTTTAAGAATCTAAATCTACACTTATTATTTAATTATTATTAATAGTAGTATTAGTATTTTACTACATTAAAGTCATAACTAAAAACTGGAAGTGATTCAACTTGTACATTATTGCGGAACTGAATCCTAAGCCTGAATTTCAGTGTGTGCCCAGCCATTGTTCAAGTGAACTAGCAACTCGCACCAGTTTTTTTGGCATCGCTTGGACGAGTAGCTTTGTTTGCAGAGCGAATCCCTTTCCGTTTGTAGTGGCCGTACTAAATCTGAGTGACTAGTTCCCACAATTTCTCTTACACGACTCTACGTTATCTTTTCCCTTGTGGATCTTACGAACATTTGCCTCCAAAAACCATTTTGGTTCTCTAATAAGTTTTCTGATATATTTCAGTGGCATATGTTATTATACTTTTAATATCACAATAAATAATTATATTTTTTATTTTTTTTTGTAAAGTTATTATATTACAGAATATTGTTTAATAAGATAATAGCTTTCATTGACAAGATGTTTCTTCCTTTGGTTTCAATATCCATATTCCTTGCTGTGAAACGTTCACCCCAAATACTAATATTATTTTCTCTGATTTATCGTTTATCCATTTTCCTTGTTGCTATCCCCCCAAACATATGTATTCAGTTTTCTTTATGTTTATGTCTATCGAGGGCATAGCCAACAGAATCTGAATTACCACTAAATATGTTACCTTCACCAACACAAACATTAATATCGCCGATTTTATAGTTGTACGTACCACAGTATTTGAATTAGTGGTCACATGGATAATGGATGTCACCAGATTCATTCTTTATCTTGTAGAATGCTCAATAGTAAGCGTAACGTTCACTCTACGTTTGTTAAAGTTTCCATTCCCAACTTACTCCTTCTCTAAATGTTAGGTCTGGAACGGTTTTCTTATTCTATTGATTATTATGTTAAGTTTTCACTTATATTTGAAGTACTTATAATTTCCTTCTAAAGCGTGTCCCATAACGTACGCAATATTTGAATTACGCGCCACTGTCGTCTTGTTAGGTTGGTAGCACTGCAACTGTTGTATTGTTCTTGCCGTTTACTCGCCATTAGTCGTCATGGAGCGTTACACGAAAGAACAGCGCGTTGTTATTGTGAAAACACATTATAAGAACGGTGAATGTTATGCGGAAACCGTTCGTAAATTGCGTGGAATTTTTGGACGACGAAAAGCACCTAATCTGTCAACTGTGCAGAGATTGATTAAGAAATTCGAAGAAACAGCTTCGTTATTAGACGTTAAATCGTCTGGACGTCCTCGCGCTACCCGTTCTATTGAAAACGTCGCGGTAGTGAGAAATAGTGTCGATGTGAGTCCAGGGAAATCAATTCGCCGTCGATCACAACAACTGGCCATCCCAAGAAGCACAATGCAGCGAATTCTAAAAAACGATCTTCATCTGAATGCCTACAAAATCCAACTAACACAATAACTCAAACCGTGTGACCATTTGAAGCGCCGAGAATTCGTCAGTTGGATATTGGGTAAACGTGAAACGGACGGTGATTTTTCCCACAAAATCATCTTTAGCGATGAGGCACAGTTCCACCTCAACGGGTACGTAAATAAACAAAATAGTCGGCTTTGGGGTACAGAGAACCCTCGAATCATTCACGAGAAGCCTTTGCATACACAAAGAGCAACTGTTTGGTGCGGGTTTTGGGCTGGTGGCGTGATTGGGCCGTATTTCTTTGAGAATGAGGCTGGAGATGCAGTAACAGTGACTGGCGAACGTTACCGGAACATGATAATGGAGCTTTGTGGCCTCAACTGGAAGGTATGGAATTCGAAGATATGTGGTTTCAGCAGGACGGCGCAACCAGTCATACTGCCCGCGAAACAATTGCTTTGTTATCTGAAAAGTTTCCTGCACGTCTTATTTCACGCAACGGCGATCAGAACTGGCCACCGAGGTCTTGTGATTTAACACCATGCGACTTCTTCCTTTGGGGATATGTGAAATCACGCGCTTATGTCCGCAATCCAGGAACAATTTTTCAACTCAAGGAACAGATTCAACGAGTTATTGGTGAGATTGAGCCGGAATTGTGCAAGAAGGTCATCGAAAATTTCGATCGACGGACAACAGTGTGCCAGCAGAGTCGCGGGGGACATTTGTCTGATATTGTGTTCCACATTTAACCGCAGTAAGTGTACTTTGTATTAACATTAAAACATCTTATATTTTTCAATAAATAAAAGTTTTTACAACATTATTAAGTCTTGCGTACTTTATGGGACACCCTTTATAACATCAGCACATCAGCGGAATGATCTATTACATGAATATGAAAAAATGATAGATTTATACATAAAGAATATAGAAAGGACTAATTCAATCCTTTAAACAAATTTAAGGTGGTTTACACCGCGCTTATACACAAACGCGCGGTGTGTGCACAAATGTATATACAGTAGAACCTCCATTAACTGAAACACTTTTAACCGAAATACCGTTTCACCGAAACGACCGACAAAAAAACTGATTATTACAATGAAAATTTGTTTTCTGAATTAAAAACGAAAATTAATGTATTAAACATTGTTTGTAAAGTGTGATTTGTCATGATAGCTCTGTTCAAAACAATCAGGTATCCTTAGTTTGAGATAGAAAGCAACAATAGAGTGTCACTCGTCAGGTCAACCACCTCGTGGATCCCTTTTAGTCAAAGAGGGTGGATAACGGGCACGCGCAGGCTGTGATCTTGACTGCTTGTTGCCTGTTGTGTGGTCACATGTCTTTCAAACTATCAAGTCAGGTTGTTTTGGCAATTTTGGTAGTTCACATCGTTCGCTTAGTGACAGTCCGTACAGTGGTGATCTTGTGTTGTGGCTTGTGTGATATCTTATATGAACTGAATTTTATAAATTGTAAGTCATGTCAACAAAGCGGAAACTGGTCGTGATAACGATTAAAGAAATTAAAAGAATTACAAATGGCGAGATTTTGCGAACTGTGGTGTTAGTGTTTCTACTGTTTCTGACTGGGTCTACATGAAATATAAGTTTGAAGAGCAATTTTATAAATCTTCGAAGATGCTAAACAAGAAAACTATGAAGGTGTGTCAAAACGAGAAAGTAAATGAGGCTATGTTTTTATGGTTCAGGCGGGGCAACAAAGAGACGACGAAGGCGATAACATAGTAGAGAGCAGCAGCCATGACAACACTAACAAGATCTTCAATGACTTAGAGGTAAGTTTGGGTTAGGACATTAAATAAGGCTATATAAAATACACGTTTTTCTCACGGAGTTTTATTCATATTTTCAGATAGCGTTAAGGTTTGTTGAACAATCTGAAGAGTCAAAGCCCTCTGACGTTCTGCTAATGAAGCGATGGCGAGATATCGCTACAAGAAAGCAATGTGAAAAGAAAAAGCAAAGGAAAATAGAAGATTCTCTCAAAAAATTCATAAAACTAGTATTAAATAATTACTTTATTTAAATAGTTTGATTGTTATTTAAACCCTTTGTAAACATTGTATATTGCCATCAGTTATTTTACTTCAAACTTTAAAAACTGACATGTTTATTATTATTCGTAATTTTGGGTATCCAAAACCGCCTCACCCCCTTTGTTTCGGTTAACAGAGGTTCTACTGTATGTTTGTATAGATTATGGAATGTGTATGATCATTTTAACTAAATCGTTTAAATAAATAACTAAATACTGTACCTTCAAATTCTACAAACTCAAATGAAAGAAACGTCGCAATTAATTTTTAGCACGTTTTATTCTGTTTACTCGTTAGTTTAGCATCTTTTTGAGTTACGTCAATCTTGAACGACTCCGTTATAACTAAATGACACATATATTTCGTATGTAATAACGAATCAATTATTGTCATACTATGAGCAAATTAACCATATAGGTTTCCACCCAAACACAAGCCTCTCTTAAAGTGTACAGGAATAAATTTATTTTATTTCCAGTGCACAGCCTCTTAGAAAACTGAAATAAATTAAAATAATTCCTTTACATAGATTTGGAATTACAAGTAATTCTACTACACAATCTTTTAAATATCGTGATTTTTTATCTGTTACATGCTTCAGTTGTGAAATTTATAGTTTATAAAATTAAGTTTAATGTTTTTGACGACAACCTATCTGATATGTAATGTGATACGGTACGTATTTCATATATTTAAAAAAAAAGACAAATTGAAGCAAATCGTGGCAGGAAAAAGGTCGAGGCGTAATATTCTTAGTATTAAGTGCAGTAGCTATCTAGAGGCGTATGATAAGCAGCGATGTCGAGTCACAGAATGTTCTTCCAACCATTCCATCCCGTTTCCTTAGGCGTGACGTCACGAAACTGCTGCACTTACTGTAATAATAATACAAGTAAGAAATACTACCAATACTATTAAAATTAGTGAATTGACAATACGCGTGTATATTGTAATGTAACATAACATTGCATATGAAAGCCAGAGTAAATTAAATTAAAAAGGGAATTCTTTCTCCTCAATGTAAGAACTAATCGTGTAAAAAATAGTATATAATAGATAACATGTTAAAATATAGTAGGTCTAAACATAATTAATGTGATATAATTTATCAACATTATACAGTGTAAAAAGTATTAATCTAACTAAACAACTGTAAGGTTGGGTTGAATTAAGTATCCCAAAATAATGACAGTGTTATGTAATTGTATACCTAAATACCTAATATATCTAATAACACTGAGCCATTTAAAATATTGGAATATAAATAGTAATGTCATTAAGCAATTTATTAGGTTTTGATGTTAAATAAATTATAAAACAGAGTCTTGTAAAACTAAACAACAAATGTCAATAGTTACGTAATGTTGTTTTGTATGTTGTTGTACTATATAGTAAAACTGTTATAACATTAAGTAGAACTAAATAAATTGTATAAAATTAAGTAATAAGCAAACATATTGTAAATTAGCTAGAATGGTAACCTTAGGCCTATTGTGTATTTAGGCCTATAACATGTAAAATTATACTAGATTGAAAAACAAATATTTTGTAGGCTGTAGACTAAATGGAACCATAAAAAGTGATGTAAAATGTAGTTTTAAAACATAATATGCAGTTCTACAGTTAAAAAAGTAATGTATTATAGGCTACCAAAAAATAGAAAAAGCTTAATATTAGACCTAGAAACGACATCGACATTTCATTTTAACCAAAATTTCATGGGAAATTAAGATCTGGGCTTAGTTTTTTGATTAAGAGGCGAGTTAAATGTTATCTCGGAATTTTGAAAAGAAATGTAAATTTTGAGATGTTTATTGCGCATAAAGTTTAACACAGATTTAATTTTTAACCAATCACATTCGTAATTGAAAAATAAAATGACGCTTTCTTTAGATGACGAGATTAAATTTTAAGTGTTGTGTAGCTCTTGTCCAGAATGGGCGTATTCGATTATGCTCTGATGCCAAACTATGAAATAAGTGAAAATTTACAAAAAATTAGTGAAACTAAACTAATTAATGAAGAAAAATTGATTATTAACCAAAATAAGAATACGAAGAATTAATTCTATATCGCAATTACCTATTTCACATTAAAAAATTTTCTAAGGATTACGACGTCTGATTTCACATGTTGGTGAGATCTAACCAGATTATTATTTTGAAACAACACTTAAATATTCTATTAAACCAACTAACTAACCATTTATGAGAAGTGTATTTTCACGTCACAACCTCAACACTTAAACATTGAACTACACAACATTTTGTAAAAAAATAACGATTACAAAATCGGTGATGATTAGTGTTGAATATAAAAAGTGAACACTTAACGTTATTCAAAAGACACATTGTTTTCACTGTATATAGACTAAATGTTGAAATCATTTGCAATCTTAAACGAAGACGTAATATTTGTAGTGTAAACAAACCGCAGCGAACCCAGCTCCTGTTGGCGGTAAAGTGAACTAGCTTAGAGCTCGACAGATTAAACATTTTAATTTATTTTTGTACAAAAAAAAATTTGTTTATCAATTAATATTCGTAAGTTAGTTTGTGTTAGTTTTTAAGAAATAATATTTGTTATTTATTTTTGGTCCTAGACATGACTTAAGCCTAGTGATATCAAAGAACCCAATACCCTAAGCAACTAATTTGTAACCATTATTTGTACAATACTGAATAAAATATTATTAAAAATAATATTGCGAAGCGATCGAACGAGAATCTTTTGTATTTGTTTTATTTTAAGTTAGAAATTATATTACAATTGTAATATACATATTTTGTATATTAAAATATACGGTAGGCGAAATTACATTACTAATGATGGTTTATGTATGATATTAGTTTCAAAATTACAACGAATATACTAATAAACACCTGAACTGCAGATCTGGCTCACTATTTTGAAAAAATACGTTTATTAATAGGTAAAATTTAATATTAGATAGTTTTTCGTTTTCAGAAAAATTGCAAAACCTCGATTACTCTACCATCTATTTTCAGTAAAATAACAATTTAGAAGCAGAAAATCATAAAATAAAAAGAACACTAAAAATTCTAAACTACTCCATTGGGTTTTCTTTTGACATGCACGCCAAGTGTTACGAAAATCGGTTGATGCATTCAAAATTAATAGTGAGACATGATCCCCAAACAGATAGACGGACAGATAGATATAGAGATAGATAGACTCAAACAACACACTCACACACACACACGCACACACACACACACACACACACACACACACACACACACCACACTCAAATAGGCACAGTTGCTAGACCCACTATTCACGCAGAATTACAGATGTCAATTTCAAACTGCCGCAATCCACAGTGGTATTTTATTGATGTCAAGGAATATGTCGATGCTTTCAATTTTTTAGCATGTTATACGGCTCTCTGCAGAATCGATAAACCCTGTGATTGCAGCTGGACGGTTAAACCTGTGTCAGATAAATATTGTTCTGGAGCTTTTATAGAAACGCATCAAACAATCAGCTTACAGTGGGAAACATGGTGGGCAGTAAATCGAAAAACAGAAGTCACAATGCTGTTTTGTTTAGAAAGACTACAGTAGTTTGGGAATACGCTTAGGTAAGTACCATGGCCTTTTCTACGTAATCATTCAAATGTCAAATTTATACATTCTGGTGAATAACTATATTATATTTTAATAACACTTCTTGTCGTATGTTTGTTTGTACTGTATTAAAAGCCATTTGAAATGTAAAAAAGCATGTAAAATGATAATTTTAACAAACAAGAACAATTCTAATAATAAATATCCAACTTGAAAAAACAGTAACATTTTTGTTTAAATAAACCACTTATGAAACGGTTATTTTGAATCTTGTCACGTAAGAATTACATTTGTTAGCCTTAAATACTTAAATATATTATGTACGTGTTTAAGCCCATTAATTTTCTGTACTGACAAAGTTAGATTTTCCGATCCAAACATTTTTAAACTGTTTTATAATTTTTAAATTAACTTCCCTAACGACTCTGAGGGACTATAAAAGTAGTATTCTGTCTCTTGTCACTATAATATTAGTTATTTTTGAAAAGGTGATTAAATACGAAATAAAACAAAATACTAAACATATAATTTCTCACAAAGTCACACCTATCACAATTGATAATTTTTAAATTAAATTCCCTAACGACTCTGAAGGACTATAAAAGTTGTATTGTGTCTCTTGTCACTACAATATTAGTTACTTTTGAAAAGGTGATTAAATACAAACTAAAACGAAATACTAAACATATAATTTCTCACAAAGTCACACCTATCACAATTGATACTTTTTAAATTAAATTCCCTAACGACTATGAGGGACTATAAAAGTAGTATTCTGTCTCTTGTCACTATAATATTATTGTGCCGAGTCACGCAGAATCGGCGATTGCCCAGAAAATAACGTCCCTGTAAACGTTAAAAGCAGTGAGCTGCACCCTACTGGAGAGACGGCGCAAAACCACTAGATATTCGGCCGGTAGTTAAACGCAGTATTAATTTATAGCGTTTTATCGCTGCTGCGCTCTTGTAGCAAAGATAAGCACCATTCTAGTTTACCAAGTGGGCGTTGATCGGTGTCGGCATCTGGTGCTTAGCCGCGGTATGAAAACTCCAGGTGCTGGCACCTAGCGCCAAGCTCTGTAGGCAGGCGAAGTGGACAGGAATCTTTGTGATTAAGTCTGTCTGGCTTCTAATTTCAACGATCATGGCCGCCTTTTGGTTCTCCGGTATTGAATGAAGAATTTTACACCTTCCAGCCTTCACACTATGTTTGGCTAATCAGATAAACGGCTGCGGTAAGTGTCGTTTATACTTTCATATTAATAGAATATAATATTTCACTAGAGAAAACTGTTTTTAATAAGCCTAAGTAATTTCTTAGTAACTTTTGAAAGGGGCGTGGCTGTTGTGCAATACGCATTTTGATGGTAATAATTTTAAAACTTTATAAAACTATATTCCATTCACGTGACCGAATTTCGGCACGATAAGGTTAAGTAAATTAAATACAAAAATTTAAGTTTAAAATATATCTAACATCGATGTAACAAGATTCATGTTACGTACCTAAGTTATTGCACAATCGTAGTTGGTTTGGATGGCATACAAGTTTTACTAGAAATAATAGTAAAACTTTATTAATATCTGGAAACTTACTGAGGCACGTTTCGAAAGTAATATAATCACCAATTCATATTAATTACTATAGTAAAAACTATGTAATTTGATTTAACCTTAACCACGTGGTAACTACATATTCACACTAAGTATAAAGTTTATGAAATGGTACAAAGCCATAATTAATTGTCAAATTGCAAACATGGTAACCCGCATTGGGTGAAGTTAATATTATGAAGAATTACAGTTCTAAAGATTTTCAAATAGGGCATGTTGGCCATATAAATTTGTCAAGTTATATTTAAGTAGCTCTAAAGCTATGTTAACTTATATATGTATTTTGGGGGGTGTGCAAACTCTCGGGGCAGTGGGTTTAGTACTCTGGCTAATATATATAATGGTGTGTAATCAGGGTCCACCGAACAGACGAGAAATACAAGACCCTACTACATGGCTGAACTATTAACACCTTAAAGCTCCTCTTCACTACCGGAGGAATCGCCAGAAGGCCACTCCAACACCTATAATGTAGACCACGATATTGCCACCTTAAAACCCTTCATGGACAAAATCAGGTGATACAAAACCAATTATTATGTACACAGAGTCAGCACTCAATAATACCCAGTGACCAGTTCTCTCAATCAACTACAACATTTTCAAGTTTTAAACATTTAATTGGATCCCCAATTGATGGGACAGTTTAGTGTGTGAACTGGGTGTAAAATTTAATTGTAAATTTTATTAAATTTCTGGTAAAATTGTCAGCTCAGAGACTGGCATGTCTTCTTACACTGTTCTGCATTCAAACCCATAATTTTCTCTTATTTCAGCATATGTGTTTCTTTACAGATTTTAAGTCATTCTTTCTATTGGTAATTTATCGAGTGCAATTTAGGGTTCATTATATATATATTCTAAATTTTAAAATCAGTTTAATTCTTATTGTATAGAAATTTCTGGGATAGGTAAGTGCATTTTTTTCTCAAGTTTCATCCTGAACGAATGCATGTTCATGCAGAATTGAGCTTGTTGTTGAGACAGGTTAAATTTTGAATCAACTGGCAATTAACATGTCGGTCTCTGGGCCAAAAGTATTTTTCATAGGGTTATAATATTATGCAATATTTCTATTTTTATTACTTGGCAATATTTCAGTATATATAAATTCTTTAAATTATTTATGATAACTGGGGGGGTGTTCATTGTTTTAAATATTTTTTTTTATTTCTCACAGTAATAGAGCCCAGTGGGGCAGAATTGTATAACAGCATTAGGCACTTAGCCAAAATTTTGAAAGTTATTACGTCCTGGGGACTACTGAAGGCTTAAGCATTATCTAATACACGTGAAAGAAGTAATAATTTATATACATCATGGGGGTAATATAAAAAAGGGGCGTGGCAAGAGATCCTTATATATTGTATTGTATGGTATTGTATAGTGTATTTGTATTGTGGAACATGTGATGTTTGTATATTGATGTGTGCATTTTGGGGATTATAAGTATTGTGCATTTAGTGTATTTTTGGTGGGGACTTTAGATATAGGGTTTGTTTGTCTTTTTATAAAAGAAAGTTGATACATGGAATTATGTATATATATCCTTTCCATTTTTTATAACAGGTATTCTATCTCAATTAATCATTGCTGATCATTTCTTTAAGAAAATAATTTATTTTATTTAACTTTAATAACAAGTATATGAATTGTCACCCTTTAAAATTTATTTAATTTGTTTGAGTTATTTATTATTATAATTAATATTATCAAGGAATCTATACCATTTAGCTCCATTAAGTTCAATGGAGCATTCTAAAGAGAAAATATAAAATAAATTTTATATATTATTAATATTTTAATGGAAACCTTAGTTCAAGGATAGTCAAGGTTTTAAATTTCAATTCATTTGTTAAGAGAGATAGCAAATTATTTTATTGGGGTTAATAAATATTTTCAGGTGACCTTGTTGAGAGAGTATACTTTATTTAATTGACAATTTAAGGGAATTATAGATTATTACTGTTGGGTTTATTTATTTTATTATTAATTTGTTTACTGAGATAGAATAATAAATGGGATTTATTAATTGTTTAATTTATGAGTTTTCATTGCAAGCCCCATCTCACTGGATCCAGCGCATTTTTGGCTTCTCTAGGCTTTAGCCTAGTTCTAATTAACTTGTGGCCCCTCTTTACAAAAAAAAAAATAAAAAAAAAAAAAATAATCTTTTTTTTACTGCCTAAGTTAAAGAGGGGTTACATTATTTACTTTTGAAAAGATGATTAAATACGAAATAAAACGAAATACTAAACACATAATTTCTCACAAAGTCACACCTATCACAATTGATACTTTTTAAATTAAATTCCCTAACGACTATGAGGGACTATAAAAGTAGTATTCTGTCTCTTGTCACTATAATATTATTTACTTTTGAAAAGATGATTAAATACAAACTAAAACGAAATACTAAACATATAATTTCTCACAAAGTCACACCTATCACAATTGACACTTTCTAAATTAAATTCCCTAACGACTCTGAGGGACTATAAAAGTTGTATTTTGTATAAGGAGACTAGATCCTGTCCTATCTTTTAATAATGTCTCGTTTTATAACGTGACTCGATTGTAGTAATTATTAGTCATTAATAAGGTTTGTTATTATTAATTTTTCGTTTTAGTGATTTATTCAATCCAATTCAATCAATTATTGAATCCAATATAAATAAATCGGTTCACTTACTCTTCAAGTTGTTTAGTTAATATGTTTAGATTTTTATGAGTAAATATTTAATTGTAGATCCGTTGATGAATGTACACAATTTCGTAGATCTCTTGATGTTAGTTCACTCTCGTGTTTAAAAGTGTCGTCTGTGTATGTCAGTGTATTGTCTTTACAAGGTTATTACACACACATTTTAAACTTTCACGTACCTGTAATGAAGTATTGGACGTTCAGTTGATCACAAGTGGTTAATAAACTGTCAAGCGTTTGATTGAGCAGTCTATTAATGCTGTAAAAGCTTTTTATAAACACTTTTAAATTTAATTGGGCGCCATATGGGTTTTCGATAGAAATGTCCCATAAAAAGAATTCTTCTGAATGACTTGATAGTTAATGCTGTTATTTAATTACTCAATTAATGATCAAATAGTTAGATTGAGATCATGCATTAAACTTCTGCTTGTATGTTCACTATCAAATACACCTCAGTGATTAGTAATACTGATTACCAATTATTAGTTGAAATAATTATTGACAAATGTTGTTGCTGTACAATACTGGTATTTATTATTCGTTATTGAATAATTTCAATTAGATACATTCATTAGATAACAATTAACGGATCACAAATCGTCCGGTTTCTTTACTTTGCCTAGCTCAGTTTAGTTAACAATGAAAACTATAATTGTGATTGATAAATTATTTCTTATATTTATTTACCTCAAGGGTGGCTTCGTTTAAGCTACAGAATAGAACGCCACTTTATTTCAAAATACTATTATGATATCATATGGTTAGGTTAGACACCTACACTAATTGAAAATTAATAAACGAAAATTCGTTTGTTATGACTAAAATTCAGTTTAGTTATATAAAAGTTAACATATATAATCTTAAGTCGGAATATGTTAATTCCTCTAAATAACTTTGATACAGTGTTAGTTACTTATAGTCTTATTGTTTTTGCGTCAGTACAGTCGTGTACACTACTGTGCGAAGTGCGAAAACCACTGTAGGCGCTTAAAGGTAAGGATTGTATTGTTTTATTTTATTAGCTCAAAATAAGTAATATTCAAAAGTAGGTAGACTTTCTAAATTTCTGTAGGTAAAAAACGGATCTTGAGTGTTTTACGGCAGCCAATACAATTCCGTATTTTTACTTCTTTAATATCAGGCGAGGCGATCGATTTTGAAATTCCAGTAGAAATAATTGTTTTGATGTATTGATATACCTAGTTTTGTTTTAACATATGTACAGGTGTGTAGCAAACGTGAGCTCGCCTCTCTCCCTCTCACCCCCTCACTCACTCTCTCTCTCTCTCTCTCGCACGCGGACGCACGCACACGCACACATTCTTTCATACGCGCGCACGCGTACTATAATAAATGTAATTTAGTAAGTGGCTTAGCAGTATAGTATAGTAAAAATTAGTGAATTAAACATTAAATGTAATATAAAAATAAAAAGCAATTAAAAGTAACAAAACAATTTAAAGTTATAAGAATAATTTGTTCATAAAAACTTTAAAAGTTAGTTAAGTCAGCTCAGAGGTAAGGTTTATATATATGTTGTGTGTGTGTGTGTGTGTGTGTGTGTGTGTGTGTGTGTGTGTGTGTGTGTGTGTGTGTGTGTGTGTGTGTGTGTGTGTGTGTGTGTGTGTGGAGGGGGTACACAATTTAATTTGATAAATGTACTTAGTAATCTAGTTAAAAAATATAGCGAATGAAATATATGAAATGAGTTAGGTTAAGTAAATAAAATTTTATAAGCACTGTTTATTTTACTCAGCTGTCATTACAACTGGTATTAATTTTTAAATCTGAGTACTTTACATGTAAAAATGTAAATTTTACTTTTTCCATATGTCTTTGATAAATGTAGCATAGCACGTCAGGTATAAAAAGTACCCTCTTACATCAACACATATTAATTATCTTATTTATCTAAGTGTCTGCAAGTGAAATTGGTACAAATGCCGCTGTTCACAACTAGCAGAACAGTGTACTGTGTGTGTGTGTGTGTGTGTGTGTGTGTGCGCGCGCGCGCGTGCGCCTGTAGGTAAAAAACGGATCTTGAGTGTTTTACGGCATACAATACAATTCCGTATTTTTACTTCTTTAATATCAGGCGAAGCGATCCTTACAAAAAATCGATTTTGAAATACATGTAGAAATAATTGTCTTGATGTATTGATATAGTTTTGTTTTAGCATATGTACAGGTGTGTAGCAGACGCGCGCTCGCCTCTCTCCCTCTCCCCCTCTCTCTCACCCCCTCTCTCTCTCTCTCACGCGCACGCGCGCACATTCTTTCATACGCGCGCGCGCGTACTATAATAAATGTAATTTAGTAAGTGGCTTAGCAGTACAGTATAGTACAAATTAGTGAATTAAACATTAAATGTAATATAAACATTTATATAATGTGTATATAAAATATAAACAATGTGTTTCTTCAACATTAAACAGTCTTCTTAAAACTTCATGGAGCATTTATAAAAAATTAGTGTTCCTAGTCAGTAGTGATATATTTATAATCAGTGGACAACAAAATCCAGGAAATCAAATTACATTAAGGTACTACATGAAAATTGAAATTTTTATTATTAAATAGAATAATACAATAAATGTTAAAATAGATTACGTTAAGGTAATATTTATTATTAAGAAAAATCGTTACAAGAAAAATCGCTGCATGTGCCAACCAACTAATTTCTTATAAAACCGCCAACTAAATTTCTTACAAAAACGAAAATATCTCGAAAACGAAAAAGCCGATTTTATTGAAACAAAACCAAAATAAAATTTGGAATTTTCTATAATTTTCACTCGCTGACACCATATAGCTATCTCTCATAAAACAAAGTTTGTCGCATGCCTAAAATTTCACTACATGAAAATTAAAAAAGAAACTTCATGACGTGGAACCGTCTGAAGACTCTGTTTTTGAAAATTGTTAAAACTATCGGTTAAAATTTATGCCTAAAACCATCCTCAAACTTCAATAAACACGGTGGTGAAAGAATTTTAAAAATCAGATCAGCTGTTACTGAACTTATGTCGGGCAATGAAACACATTAACCTTCTCCCGGGCTCTCCGCCCCACCGTGCGGCTCGGTTCTGCCCCACCAAGCGCCAGATTACAGGCACAGCACGATGTTATGGCTCGCTGGTAGACGCTTGTCTTAAAAGCGGCACTGCACAGGCAGCAACTGTGATGAACGCTTCACGCGTAACCTTTAAGGTTACGCAATGTTTTCGCTAAGTAATGAAATAGCTCCAAGAGGCAGAATCGACGATTAATTCACACACTGGATCTCTCAATGACCATACGTCTTGTCAACTTCGCGATGCTTTTAAAAACATTCAGCAATTGCTCCTCTGTTACACATTACATACGTGACAATAGTGTAGCCCTAAGACGTACTTGTGAGATAAAAATTTTTCATCTACAGTTCGGCTCCTGCTCAAGTCTTTTCAAATTAGTTAATCAAGTTTAGCATAATTTATTTCTTTCGTTTATCAAATGAACAGCGGGTGCTATGTTTAATTCATTGCCGCTGATCAAGTACCAGCACAAGTAACGTTATCCTATAACTCCTTATAAATAGAACCTTCCCGAATCTTGACTTTTTCTCCACAAGGTTAACTTCAGTTACACGCTTGATGGCGAAATATCAAATCAACAGCGGGTGCTATGTTTAATTCATCGCCGCTGATCAAGTACCAGCACTAGTAACGTTGTCCTATAACTCCTTAAATAGAACCTTCCCGAATCTTGACTTTTTCTCCACAAGGTTAACTTCAGTTACACGCTTGATGGCGAAATATTGACCACTGCTCCTATCTAAACAGTCTTCTCAATTAACCAGACCTCAGTACAATAACTGTCCAGACGTCCCACTTTCCTTTACGTATATCAGGACGGCGGCGGGCAATATATGCAAGATAAAAAAAACCTAATAACGTAATCTGATCCGTTTCCTTTTACTGTGCTAAACTTCCTTATCATCTCTTCTTCACTAGTCTTATCCTCCGAAATCAAAAATCCGAACTCCTTGACGGCACTCTCCGACACTAAACGTCATCTATATGGTCCAATATATCTAGATGCCTTGTCGGTTACGCAAACACAACTTTGAGGCTCATCTCTATTCCTGGAGGCTCTACATATCACAGACACACACACACACACCAATTTTGCACATCTATTTCTCTCCTTTTCTTTACCTTTTCCTTTATGCTCGGTCCGTACTGCCGTGTGTTCCCTTCATTGCCTTTTATCTCTGGCTAAAGAGGGCTTGTCCCCATCTTAGGCAGAAACTCGTCTTTGTACAGGTCAGAAATATTTTAAAAAACATTTTATTTATTGAGCGTTTAAATCTGTATTAATTTACTCCGTGAATTAATACTCAGTGTGTACTTCTAGACAGTAGTTTGCCTGCGTAACCCTGATAATGATTACTGAAATAAATTATTAATGAAAATGATTAATTTTCACTCACTACAAGTCGCTATAAACTTTATTTAAATTGTATTTTATTTTAGTACGAAATACTATTAATGAGCTTTATTATACTTTGCCTTTTTTATTTCGTCAGTCTTATCAGTGTTGTTAATAAATGTTAAACAATAATATTGATTTGCTTAATGAATATTAAATTTATCGCTTTATCGGTACTATTTGTATATTAATACCTTTATTTGTGCTTTCTATACTGTTTTGAACGTGTGTTCTTTTGATAACTGAAGTTTAAGTTTTTTTGGTGAAAGGTTTACGTAACGGTAAAAAGTGTAATTTTGTAGTTCTTGATAATATGGAAGATGTGTTTATCAATATATATTCATCAACTTTTAGAGTAAACAATTAAATGCTAGAGTAGAAGTAGCATCCTAATAGCGTCCTTAGCACATCATCGTGGTGTGTGTGTGTGTGTGTGTGTGTGTGTGTGTGTGTGTGTGTGTGTGTGTGTGTGTGAGAGAGAGAGAGAGAGAGAAAGAGAAAAGAGGGAATTAACTGATTTTTTAAAATTGTTTTTGCTTTGTTTCACAAAACTACTTATTAATATTTGATTTTTTAGAATATCAGTTGGTAAAGAACACCGGGATTTATATTTTCTCAAATATCGACAGAATCCTAAACGTTTTGACTAACAAATCTTTACATATTGTAGCCATCTATTTCAATGTGGACTCGGACAAATTACATGAGCTCATGCGTGGAACAAGCGACTTTATCTTTCGGTCTGCACATGAAAGGTAAACTGTTGATACTTGATTTCATTACAGAATTCATTGATAGTTACTATTTTTTTATTACTCACAATTCTAACACTGACGGCTCCAGTTCTGAATAGGAATCAGATATGGAAATGCTCTATTCTTTGTGAGACCTAATGAATGTTATACCCAAGTAATAAATAATTATAGAAACATTCATCTTTACATTATGAATTTTAAAACTGTTTTGTAATGTTCCAAATTGTATTCTAAGCCTAGACAGAAATCACTGTGCAAATTAAACGGTTATAATAAAGTTAATTTGTATAACGGAATGAGTTTCAGAGAACAGATTGTAGGCCTATACCAAGTTTGAAGGTTAGTTTTATACCAAAAATTAATCTGTCGGTAGCCTACTAGATCCGTCAAAGTGAACTGACATTAGCGCAAATTACCGTCAGTGCTCGTTTTGAAGAATGGACCGCGACAAATGAGAGAGATCACGACAGTCTTAAATGAAATGGCACAGTGACATTTTGAAACATGATGATTGGAAACCTAGCATGCAAAGATCAACTTTAAACGTTGTTCGAAAGTCGCGCGCGCGCACGCACACACACACACACACACACACACACACAGAAATACACATATATATATACTGTATATATATAAATATATACTCGTTTTGTGCTTTTTATTTATGACGTTGCCATTGTGTCTTAATGTTGATAAATTCAGTGTTTTTAAATACGAATCTGGAGGTAAAAAGAAAAAAGGGTTATGTTCAATACATTTCTCGTCTTTGTTCAATAGATATATTTTGACTTTGGTAGTTGTGGTGGACATAGTGTGTGTATTGTTCACAACATATTGTAGTAAATAATGTTAGACAAGAACGAGACGTTAAATTAATTATAAATTATATTTTAAGGTTTATAACTAGCAAACTGAGTTTGAAAATTTACGTTTGATTACGTTTTGTAGACGTTTAAGACGGCTGTCGTTCTGTCTGTCTACGTTTAGGCATTTCTTCCTGTTCCGAACTTCGTCATCTAAAGTTCAGTAGGCCTGCATTTATTTTCTATGTGATGTATACTGCGCTATTGTCCTCGGTATATCTGAAGACATGTGTAAGACGTGATACTTCCAGATCATGTTGTATCGTTGATCTGTGGTCACAAACTCGTCAATGTCTAATGCAACTCATATGTTTTCTATACGTACTCTATCTATCTATACTCTGTCTATTTTTGGACACTCATGTAACGCCCGAAGGAATTTTGTTTCTGCTGTGTGCAAGGCTTTGAGTCCCTTGGACTTGGTACCCAGCATTACGAACCATAATATAACATGAGCACACTCAGAAACTGACAAAACCTGATCTGTGACTCCTTACGGGTTTTCCTCCTTAATGTTCTTGAAGATATTTAAAGTTTTCCTTACTGTGCCGCAGATATTTTGAAATCTGTTTACTTTAATGCTCATGTCCTTGTCATCACCATATGTTAAATCACACCTTAGGTAATTAAAGTGTGATACCTGTTCTAGCATAACATTAATAACCATCTTAGGTCTTAATGAATACATGCTTTGAACGCCATAACGTTTGTTTGTTCACTGGAATTTTCAAATTATATGTTTTACTGAAGACATGCAACTTATAAGCACTACCAGCTGTTACTTCTCTTGTGTATCTTAAATTGACCATTACTATCTTGATTATATTAAAAACTGTCTTATCGTCAGCAAATAATATACTACTAAGCCACTGAAGAGCAGTAACGTTTATCCCCTGTGAAACTTCCATCTTTCAATGCAAATGCGGTTGTCATTATATATGTATGTGTGTGTGTGTCTGTGTTTTCAATAAAATGTTTTAGTTTGCTGCTTGTAAAATTCTGTCACCACTTGTTTCCACATTACACAAATTTGTATCAAAAGGTATTCAACAATTTAAAATATCTTGCAAGATTGGTTCCAGCGGTGGAGGATCCGAGTTAATTCTGCAAAATCCACTCAAATAACCTTCACCATGAAACGTAGCTCTTGTCCACAAGTCACCATAAACGATGCCCCCATACCTATAAAATCAGAAGTTAAATACCTGGGGCTGCATTTGGACGACAAATTAACATGGAAAGCCCACATTCAGGCTAAGAAACAACAACTCAACTTAAAAGCTAGGCAAATGTACTGGCTCATAGGTAGAAAATCTCAACTATCTCTCGCAAACAAAGTCATCATATATAAAGCTGTGCTCAGACCAATCTGGATTTACGCTATAGAATTGTGGGGCTGCTCTAAACCTTCCAACACAAAGACTCTGCAGACAGTTCAGTCAAAAATCTTGCGTTGCATAACGAATACTCCCTGGTTCATCTCTAATTATACTCTTCACAAACACCTCAACATTCCATACATTTCTGATGTCATCAAGATGCACGCCGCTAAGTACAGGAGCCGCAACATAGGACACAGCAATAACCTGATCAACGAGCTTCTCAATCCATCACTGGATGTAAGAAGGCTGAAGAGACAGTGGCCAGATGACCTGACCCGGTGAAAGTGGTAATCATCGCTGGATGGTTCCCACCTCAAGTGTTGACTTATACATCACTTTTACTTATTACTCTGTGAAATGAGTAGATTGTAAAACTCCATTATAATAAATAAAAAAAAAAAAAAATTTAAATTAGTTTACGCTCTTGAATTGTTCATGATATCCGGGCTGTTTGGCCGTGGTCTATGGTTTATAACAAACCCAAACGTTTCGGCAGCTCCACTGGCTGCCATCATCAGTGGTATAAAAATCCTGCACGCCTGGTGTTTACGTACAGGCCCACAGTACTGTGGTATAGGCTAAAGCTGTCCTGCCATGCTACCTGTACTTATAAATTCAGCAAAGTCCCACGTACAGGTAAAAATGACACCATCAGCCAATCACAATAAAGATGGTGTATGATTGGCTCGTACCAAGCTATGCCATTAGGTACTCACTTGTTTTCCGAGAAGTACTGTGGGGAAGACTGCTGATTTCCCGCGATGCCACCTGTGCTAATTGTTTACTAATTTCAACCCCCGCACAGGTAAAAACAGCATCATCGGCCAATCAGAAACAAGAAGGTGTGTGAGAGGCTCGCATCGCGCCATGCCATAAAGTACTTAATGCGATGCTTTCGCCCCGCCGATTCATAGCGATCGCAGCATGCTTCTGAATAATTTCCTGCGATCGCTATGAATCGGCGGGGCGAAAGCATCGCATTAAGTACTTTATGGCATGACGCGATGCGAGTCTCTCACACACCTTCTTGTTTCTGATTGGCCGATGATGCTGTTTTTACCTGTGCGGGGGTTGAAATTAGTAAACAATTAGCACAGGTGGCATCGCGGGAAATCAGCAGTCTTCCCCACAGTACTTCTCGGAAAACAAGTGAGTACCTAATGGCATAGCTTGGTGCGAGCCAATCATACACGATCTTTATTGTGATTGGCTGATGGTGTCATTTTTACCTGTACGTGGGACTTTGCTGAATTTATAAGTACAGGTAGCATGGCAGGACAGATTTAGCCTATACCACAGTACTGTGGGCCTGTACGTAAACACCCGGGTTGCAGGATTTTTATACCACTGATGATGGCAGCCAGTGGAGCTGCCGAAACGTTTGGTTTTGTTATAAACCATGTACCACGGCCAAACAGCTCGGATATCATGAACAATTCATCTGACACCGGCCGTGAAAGCCTGAGGAATAGTTTACGCTCTTATTTGAGACTAAATAAACATGCACTTTCTCAAACATAAGCCTAATAATCTCTTAGTCAAACATTTAATTTGAATAATACTTTAAGTTAACCTGTTTCAATGTGGAGAAACTGAAATTTACGTATGCGAGATTCTTGTAGAACTATGTAGATTGCATGTTCGTGTAAAGTTTCTCAACTGCTTCGAAACTTGGTAATGTGTACAGTTTAATGGAATTTGAACTGCTCACCTTGTGTGTCAGATAGCTCTACTTGATCAGTATTCACGCATTTCACAGTCAATTGTAAACAAGAAATTGTTTACTTGAATAAGTGTTATCAAATCTGTTCGGGTTTGTGTAATCGCGTTTGTAATGGATTGACACACGCAGTCGTCGTTTGATAAAGGCCTACCGTGTATTATTTATTTTTGTTTACTTGTTATAATAATTTTGTGTAAATAATGATGCAAAGCACTTTAAGCACTTGAAGAAACGTTGAAAATTAATATTTAAAATTTTAATTTAGACAATTTTTTCAAATTATTTCCTATTTCCGATGGTAAACCATCCCTAAGACCCTATGTTACGCATCCTATCAGTTGCCCTTCCTCTTTCCTTTCCCCCCTACTAAACATCAGACAAACCACTCAAAATATTTTAACCAGTCACCTTGACATAAACTATCTGTGTTCAGTTGATTAATGTTTACTAATTTTAGTTAAATTATCCAGGGTTAAAATAAAATAGATTATGTATAATGATGGGTAAGATTATTAAATCAAGAAGCTCCAGTTTCCATCATACTTTTTTATTCCGTATAACACCAAACGGTTTATCCATTTGCCAGATGATGTTCTAGCAAATGGAGTTATCATACCGTAGAATGGCCACAACGTATGTTTTTACAGTGTAAAACATGTCGGAAATTGAAAATATTGTTGTTTTTCATGTACAGTATTACCTCAGCCTCTATTACTAGTTTATTGTCAAACGTCATAGTTTATGCCAAATGATGTCTGTCAACGTCTGGACAATTTAAGACATTGGGAAAAAAGACAAGCATAACTGTGAAGGGTAAATCTTTTAGAATTTATAGTTCAGAAACTTCAGAGTTTAAGGTGTCGTAGAAAATTCAGTTTTTATTATTACTAAAGGATTTAATAATTACAGTATTACATTGTTTACCTGAACGTTTATTACCTAAGATAGTTGTAATACTTGTATGGAAGACAACTTAGGTTTGGGGAGTGTTTGGGGTACTAGCAGATATGTTCACATACAAAACCCAGTAACTACAGACAAAAATGTTTTTGTCAGTGTGAAAACGTACGCAACAGAACATTAAGTAAAATATCGGTGACTTAAATTGAAACAATATGAATGCCTGTAGATCGATATATTTATGATCGGTGTCGGTTTAATGGGACAGAAAAAGGAATGAAGAACTGGTTGGCTGGCCGGATGTTTTGAGGGTAACAGATCCAGTTGCTAGATTCAAGTGTTATTATGCAGCATTGCAACGCAATCATTTACATGTAAGTTCCTGGAGAACGAGAACGAGAACTGAGCACAGGAAGGCCACCAACGTACTGTACCGTTGTCACCAAATAGTTATAATACAGCACAAAAGTATACACGAATAGGAATATTAAAGAGAAGCCAACATCCATCAGTGAAGCAAAAGCCAGAAAATGTTAATGACCAGGAATATATACTTATAGAAACCGTTGTAGGAGCGCTCTGGATAGTGCTAGAAAAAATCAAATAACTTTGAAAACAAACAACATCTATTTTTTTTAGTGCTTAGCACTATGTCAATTATTTATTATCAGTAACAAATCCAGATAGGAAATTGGGGATGGGGAGATTTCTGGGTGCATAGCATCAAATTGGGTCTTTAAATATTTAAATTATAATTTAAATATAGTTTGTTATTACATTAAATTGCGGTTATCTAATATATTAAAACTAAAACTATGACTATAAGAAAAAATAAGAAAATTTTTGGCAATACTGTCTTGGAAATATACGTGACTTAATTCTTGATGATAATAAAGTTGTATTACGCCGGCTGGTGCTTCTCCATAAAATGTATAATGGATTTATCACTTATTTATTTACAACTATTATTTAGTATCACCTAGGGACGTAAAAGGAGGCTGAGTGGCAGCTGTGAAGCAGCTCATTTTAAAATTCAATTACACTATCAGTTAATCTTTCAACGAGTCCCTGTTCATTTGCGCTTTGACGTCAGTTGTACACCATGGGAGGGAAACTTGAAAGGAAAGTTTTCATTAGACACATTTTTACTACAGTGTTAATTAAAAAATTTTGGCAATTTTAACGTCTGTATGTATTTGTTATAGTTTACTTCCTATAACTGAACTAATAAGAAAGGTTAACGGAAAAGCACATTGTTTTTTGCAAAGCCACCTTTAGCCCGTTTCTGACTAATATGTCTAGATTTGTGAGAGTAACATGTTGGAAGGTGTTTATTATTAACGGAGGCAGACAAACTTTTTAGAATTACCTGTCGGCTGTGTCACTCGCAGTCGATATACAAACACTGTAACACGAGAGAATTTAGAAAAACTGAACTAGTTTTAATGTGATAAATTTATTACAAAAGTGTTCTGTTTTGTTGTTTTTAAATTATGCACGATGAACTACAATAACAATACCAGCGTTTGATAACTGCTTTTGTACATTGTAAATGTCATGCCACTTTTTTGTGTTATAGTAAACAATATGAGTATACGTAACTATAGGAGTATGGTTAAAAATGTTGTTCGATGACATGTTACTAGTCGAAGATGTGGGTCTTTTCGATCTTCGGTGGGTCTTGTTTACTCGACGTCTTCAGCCTTCTCACACACGAGTATACATATGTTTGTGTTAATAAAACTGCCTAATTCGGTGATAACAATCTTGCCAAAGACTAATAGATGCGAGGTAACAATTTAAAATATTAATGTATGTGTTAGCTGGAATGTTATTATAGTAATTACAGTAAAGATGTTTGTCATATCTATCAAATTTTCCTGGTTTGTAGTTGTACATCGAATGGTCGGGGGTCATTACCCAGAATGGGTTTTCTACAAAATCTCTAAATGACAATTCATTCACCCTTGAGCCTGACCGACTCAGGAAGCTTGTTTACACGTGATTGTCATTATTTAATGTAATTTACCTAAAGTGGTTGCTTAACAATGTTGCATCATTGACAGGAGTTGCGGCTCCTCGATTCATAATCACTGTAATTTCTGTGTCCTTGATCCCAAAAGGGAATTTATTTCTATAAAGGAAGTTATTAAATAAAAACAATTTTACACTATATATCTTGATAATAAAATAAAGAAAATTATCAAAATTTTCGAATTTCAAGAATTCTATTTTAAAATGTGTAGACACGCAGACACATTCCCCTCAAACAGAATTGTCTGTAAATCTGCAGACGTTTAACTGTATTATAGTAAGCTGTTGTAGGAATGCAGTCATGAAGTTTAAAGAACAGCTCACTTACACCATAAATAATCTGAAGTTAAGAAACCAGTGACAAATACATAGCAGAATTTCTTAGAGCTCATATAACACTTTATTACATGGGATTATTGCTGCAACATAAATAGATTTTTCTGCAAAGGACGAATCATTATCTCAGCAACAGATAGTGTAGAAGATTGAAAATGCAATGTTGGAGTGAAATCTCAATCTGCCAGAAAAAGTAGACTTTATTTTTAAAGATAACATACAGAATGTTCTTTCGTTAGAAAACAAAGTAACATGTAAGAATCATTCCCGCTATAAAACTGAAAAAATTATATGTAGACACACTCATTAGCTAAAATGTAGCGGTGAGAAATTACATTTTTTTTTTACACAGAGAAATGAGTTCGTGTGATGCAAAATTTCATTACACTGAAGAAAACTGTATGCGAGAAATAATAAACTCAAATAAAATTACATTTTCACACTGTAATATCTGGGAATGTAATTGGAAATTGTCATCACGTTTCCGTTTGAGATATAAAAAAAGAACTTTATTAAAGAAAACTCGATATCATGAAAGATCCCCGCTACGGATAATTATGTCTCAATGGAATGAAAAGGCGGTCAGTTAGGAAGTACATTAAGTTTTTTCGTCTTGTAGAATTTCAAGGAAATCGGTAAAAGTAAGTGTACGATTTCGTCAAGAAAAGCACGGTCACATAGAGTAAACGTATAAACACAATAGACGTACTGGTAGGTGAATCGCGGGCAAGGTACAGCATTCTGTAATAGGCATATACAAGTAGTCCTTGAACATTGTGGTGGCAACTGTAACTTGATTTCTGACCCTTACTTTACTGAGAGTGAATGACCATAATTTATTAATGACAATTAAGACACATCAATGTGAAATATGTTTCTCTGTGAACGAAATTGAAGATATTTTTGTACTGTGTAAGTAATTACTTATAGTTATTTCTAATGATACACATTAAATGATTCTCTAGGACTGCCGACTGTTTAAAAAGTTTTCTGAAACTCAACACGGCACAGGGAGTCGCCAGCACATTAAATGACACTCTAGGACTGCCGACTGTTTAAAAAGTTTTCTTAAACTCAACACGGCACAGGGAGTCGCATAGCCTACCACTGGCGACAGGGAGTCGCCAGCACATTAAATGATACTCTAGGTAAACTCAACACGGGACAGGGAGTCGCATACCACTGGCGACAGGGAGGCGCCAGCACATTAAATGATACTCTAGGACTGCCGACTGTTTAAAAAGTTTTCTTAAACTCAACACGGCACAGGGAGTCGCATACCACTGGCGACAGGGATGCGCCAGCACATTAAATGATACTCTAGGACTGCCGACTGTTTAAAACGTTTTCTTAAACTCAACACGGCACAGGCAGTCGCATACCACTGTTTGCAGAAAACTGCATTTTTTATTGGATCAGCACTGTTTAATATTTATTATTCCTACCATTAGTTTGACCAGATCTTATCGATTCACACAATAATATAATTTTTTTCACACAAAACCGATTTTTTTACATGCAGTTATTGACCATTGGTTTTGTGATATATGATAAAAAACTGAAAAGAACTCAAGTACGTACATCTAAGACGTACATTAAACAAAACTTTATAGTGATGGTAATATTAAACATCTTAAGACGTGCGCTTAATAGATGACATAAAATAGTGGTTAAAAGGAATACTCTTAATGATAATTTCCACAATAGAGTTTGTTTTGTTTATATATAAATTGCGGTGTATAAGGGTCGCATAGAATAAGCAGCCGAGATAGAGGTTATTGGAATGAAACAGATTTATTAATGTGCTATTAATTTTTTAAACAACCTATTTACAAACCAACTGTATGTCTTTGTTGAACTTTAAAATTTGAACTAAAATTTAATCTTTGTACAATGAAATAATTTGCTATTTAAAAAGTTCTTTTTGTATTATCTAATCCATAGAGTCTTTACTGATGTAACTTGTATTAGAGTCTTTCTTTTAAATAAGTTCTCTAAATGTACGTAAATTAATACAAGTTCATTTCCCGGTAATGTCGACAGCAGATTCTTTAGACGACGGGTTGATACTATCTGGTTGAATACGTGGGTCAATTTACTCTGACCGGCCTAAAGGTTGTTTCCAGGCATGTCAGTAGTTCTTCCGGGTACGGTTACGTACTATTTAGCACAACAAACCGATACTGTTAATGCTAAAATTGGTGTACTAGGCTTACACCTTTCCAGATAGCTTGAGTTGTCTAAATACTCCTAAACGAACTATCTTGCACTTCTCGGATAACACGCAATTATAATAACTATTGCAGTAACTCTAAGGGGTTTTAAGTTCCGTTCGTAACGACTGGCAGACGAAGCGTCTTGGACCAGAGCAGCGTTCACTCATTATCGATTCCGAAACGTGACTAACTATTTTTATCTGTAATCACGAAAATGTAAAAAACAGATTTGTTTTTAGTTAATAAATTTGTGTTAGTGGTTATAATCACAAACAGAAATAACACTGTTGCACACCACTATAGAAACAATTTCCGATTAGCCCTTTCAACCTTCACAGCTCATCATCAGATTGGAAATATCTATAACACATTTCCGATCTGGTGATGAGATGTTAACCTTGAAAGCGCTAATCGGAAATTTTTTTTCTATAGTGGTGTGTAACTTAATTATTTCTGTTTGTAAAAACATATTTTTAATGCATTCATTTATACATGGTTTTTATACTTTATAGAAATAGGGTGATCGTGTTGGCAAAACTGAGTGATCCTGAATTAATGGTATAAATGGAATGTATTGCATATTTAAATATGAAATACGTTAAGAAAATGTATTTTTCATAGGGTAACTACAGTGAAGTCGTTGTATACTCTTCTCCTGTGATGTAAAAGTATTGTTTATTAACATTATTTCATTACAATAATTGTATTTCAGTGGCCGAACAGTACTAAAAGTCATTATCTATTCTTAATCTATTCATTACCTATTCAAAATACAAATTTTTAATTTGCTAAACGCTTGCAGGTTAGATAAAATACACGTCAGTTAATACTTCGTCTAGACTACATATTGAATTTAGGGATGATTATCGTAACAAAACCACCGTAACAAAAGTCATGGTTATCCATGATTACCATCGTAACAAAAGTACGTATGTCATCGATGGTTGCCATCGTAACAAAAGAACGTACGCCATCTTTGGTTAAAAAACATCAACTTTATTCCATCGAAGGTTGATATTTTGCATCGTTGATGTGCGAAATAAACTTCAAGATAGAGTTTTATTCTCTATTAAGTTTTTGTAAATATAAAAAAATTCAATATCTGAAATAAATAACCGCCTATTAATATAATGTATATTATATATTATACATTAAGTAAACAGCTTGTCCTTCAGCTGATTAAAAAAATTTGATTAAATTAATAATTTCAAATCAAATTTTTACTCAAGCACATTTTTTTGTAATACTTTTGTTTACGGTTATTCTGATTTACAGTTTCCTTTTGCATTAGACGTTTATGAAAGCTCTCGAAGTGACATTTTAAATTCCATATTTGGATAATTTTATCACTGCGCAACTTGTGTCACAGAATTTTGAGAAATTATGAATGGCAGTGTGTTGTTAACAAGACGTTAAAACTGACACTCTGAATATAGTGAAATAAAGTGAAAGTAGACTAAAATTTGGGGAGGCGGCGGTGCTAACATTAACACGTGCGTGTTTACTTTAAAAGCTATGTATTATTTAAGTACGTATAAGTCATGTAAAACCGTCGTAGACTAAAATCTTAACTTACTTTATATTACGTTATTCTTTATTATTAACTACTTATTACAATTTTTGTTACAAATTAACAATATAATTTAACAAACAAGATTAATTCCTAAACGAAGGAAACTATCGATGGTAAAATGTTCACCACGTTTGTACTTCAAGCGTCGACTCTCGATACTCATTATTACCGAACACTCAGTAATGACTTAAAAAATATGATCTTTATCGCTTTATCGTAATAAATAAAGTATGTATAGTGAAACAGAGGTAGTAAATCGTAATCGTAACGAAGCAACAAATGCGACTATACCTCACAATCTAGTAACCATATGACTTTTTGAAAATAGGGGTGCTTCGTTATAGCATCCTAGATCCACTTCTGAGTTAATACTGAGCATTGTAACAAACAATTTATTGTGAAACAGATTAGCATATACTGCTCGTTGTTTGCTAACATACAACACAGAAATACTAAAGGAAGAAGAAATAAAACGGAGGTTCGAGGAAGTTACTAATGAGAAAATTAGACAGTGGAGAATTGAATGCCGTGAGGAACAAGATATAGAAAACCATTGGCTTAATCTAAAAAACATATTAGTGACCACGGGAGAAGAAATCGTTGGTTTAAAGAAGAGACATGGGCGAGATGAGTGGTTTGATAAGGAGTGTGAAGAGGCAACTGAATTCAAAAACAAGACATACAAGTTAATGATCCAAAAGAAATGCACTAGGGCTGTTCAAGAGGAATACAGGAAGGCCAGGCGGATGGAAAAGAAGATTCATAGAGGAAAAAAGAGGGAGTATATGATGAGACAGATGAAAAAGATAGAGGAATATAAGAGTAAAAGGCTGAGCTGAGATATGTACAGGAAGGTGAATGATATGAGACAGGAATTTCAGCCTAGAATAAATGCCTGCAGGGATAATAATGGTGGCCTTGTGAGTGATACTGCTGGCGTAATCAGGAGATGGACAGAACACTTCGAAGTGTTGCTAGGCTCAGTTGGGGAGGCTTCGATGGAGGCATCTGAGAATGAAGAGGAAGCAGGGAATTCGAGGATGATAGAGAGGAGTTGGTGCCATCCTATGACGAGGTGTATGAAGCTCTAGAAAAGCTGAAAAATAACAAGGCAGGAGGTTACGATGGTTTACCAGGGGAATTAAAGAGCGCAGGAGGAGATTTAATAAAGGAATTTGCCCATCTCATAGAGCCAATATGGCTGGTGGAGGTAATGCCTGATGAGTGGAACAATGGGGTGGTGTGTTTAATACATAAAAAGGGTGATCCGCTCATATGTAAAATTATAGGGGCATCTCTCTACTTAATACAACATATAAGGTATTGTCCAACATCATATTTTCTAGGCTGCTTCCCTACGCTGAGGAGAACATAAAAGAATATCAATGTGGATTCACTAGGAATAGGTCAACAACAGACCAAATATTTACACTAAGGCAAATCCTGGAAAAAACGTTGGAATATGGAATGGCCACTCACCATCTCTTTGTGGATTTCCAGTCAGCATATGATTCAATCAACCGGAAAATACTATATAGAGCTATGAAGGAGTTGAATATACCATCTAAGTTGGTGCGTATGGTTGGAGCAGTTATGTCTAATTCTAAGTGCCAAATCAGAATACAATAAAATCTATCTAACTCCTTAAAAACGTTGAATGGGCTGAAGCAAGGAGATGTCTTAGCATGTCTGTTGTTCAACATAGCTCTAGAAAAGGTCATCAGGGATTCAGGAATTCAAACTAGCGGACACATATTTCACAAGGAGGTACAGCTTCTGGCCTATGCCGATGATATTGACGTCATAAGTAGGTCTGAGTCTGGCTTAAAGGAAGCTTTTCAGGAGCTGGAGTTGTCCGATAAGGCTATGGGCTTGGTTATAAACCAAAGCAAAACCAAATATATGGTTGTAGGTGCCAACACTCGTGCCCTGTCCCTGCGCATTAATGATTATGAATTTGAAAAAGTTCAGGGTTTTCCATATCTCGGGTCATATGTGGACTCTGGAAATGACTCCTCTAGAGACATTGAAAAACGGATATTATCTGCTAATAGGTGTTACTACGGACTGGTGAAACATTTTAAGTCAAAATTAATAAGTAAAGATACAAAAGCCACCCTATAGAAGACCTTGATCAGACCAGTCCTGATGTATGGCTCGGAATGCTGGGTGCTAAAAAAACTAGATGAGCAGAAACTATCCGTGTTTGAGAGGAGGGTACTGAGGAGAATCTATGGCCCTGTGAAGGAAAACGACATTTGGAGGCGACTGGATAATCGAGAGTTGTACGAAAGGTTTAAAGATCTTCCGATCGCGCAACTCATACAAATTAACAGATTGCGTTGGGCTGGTCATGTGCAGAGAATGGCGGAGGATACAATCCCAAAAAGAGTTATGAATTATTTGCCGATGGAAAGGAGAAGGAAAGGAAGACCGCGTACAAGATGGCTGGACCAGGTTAGTAAGGAGGTGTTACGACGGTCACTTGATCGTCGTAGGTACAGTGGAAACAAAATAAGTACAATACACCAATTAAGTCACTAATCACACCTTTAATTGTTACAGTAACACAGTTCGTAATTAGCAACACAGCCTATACAACAAATCAAATGAAAATTGTTCACACGCAATAAAATGTCCACTAATATTAAAACTCAATTGTATTAAAATAATACCGTCCGATTATAAAACGCAACACTTCACTAATAACTACTTGAACGTACACAGTAAAAACTCGAACCACTCTGGAAATATATCGCACTAATACTCTCGAAACGCAGTATCCAATATCTCGCATTGAACTGAAAACTAAGGCCGCTACCGCCATGTATTTATAGTCCCGCTCACACACCAGAAGCTTCCAAACTGCGCCTTATCTCTCGTGTGAACTACGTAATTAACTGCGGCCTTGACACAGGCCGAGCGCCCGAGCGAAGCCCGGCACAGTCGAGAAGATTCTCGCAAAATGCGTCTAGCAGCACGTACGCCACACGCTTAAATTCTGGATCTCTCTGGAACGTTCGACAAACACGTAGATTGTTCTGTAATACCGTAACAGAGGCAGTGAGGCTGGGTGCAGCAAACTGGTGGACATTGGCCGGGAGTAGAGACCAGTGGGGAAGATTTCTTTTGGAGGCCAGGGCCCGGACTGGGCTGTAGCGCCGAGGCTGTATGTATGTATGTATGTATGTATGCGCGTTGTTTGCTGATCTAGAGACTGATTACGTAAACTATTTCCTCTTGGATCTCAGTTATTTTACACTGCCAACAGTTCAGATGAGTAAATGTTTTGACACTCACAATGTTGAAGAGGTAAACAGAAATTAGAACTGAAGGAAATATATTATTCTTTGTCGTCAACTCTCAAAATTGAAGTGGAAAATCAAAAAGAATGTTGACCTCTGTACTGTTATTTATACAAGGAGGTGGATTTTGTAGAAAGATTTGGTGTCACATGTAAGAAAAGGAACATGTAAGTGCCTTCATGTGCGAGTGAGTGCCTGTTTTTTTGGTGCCTCCTTATTACTGTGCGTGTTCGCATTGGACAAGTTTAATGTTAAACAGCTGAGCGAGTCTCCCTCAACAACGTATCTTTTATTCAGAGTGAAGGTAGCAAGTCAGATACTTTACAAGACTAATTATAATACTCAAATGTGATGTTTTGCTTTCGTTTCTATTAAGTCTGTGTACAAACAACTACTAATACAGTATACTAAATACTGTTATTACGTACGTTGTTTGCTCTTGTTATTTTCCCAAATCTTAGAAAGTGTTGCAAAATGAATAAGCATCTAAGAATATTACTTTATTAAATTAAAGGTATTTATGACAGAAGCACAAACACACACACTCACATAAACAAACAAAAACAGTGTAGACCTACATATTGTACTATATTATTATATTTTACCACACCGTATTTGAGTGCTTTAGTTTTTTCTGATGTGTGTGTGTGCGGGCGCGCGCGTTTGCGTGTGAACGGGTGTTTGTAAAACGTTACGACACATTTCTTACCTAGACATTCGATGACATTAACGAACACTAATTACGTTTAAGCAAACAAAACTTACTCTTCAGTTTGAACTTGATTTTATATGATTAATAAGAATCACTTTTTTTAGTTACCACTCTCTTGATCTTCTTATTGGACTGTATTCTTACTAGTTAAGACAATCTATACTTCATTTTATGTATTTAATATTTATAATATTTATGTTAATATTATAATAAGTTATAATATTTTAATATATATATATATATTTAATATTTTATATGTATCAAATAACAAAAATTCAAATAAGAAAATACAAATGCAGATAACATATTAGAGAAAATCAGTAACACACATCCCAAAAAAAACAATTCACAAAAAAAAAGAAAAACATAACAAAATCAACTATTTAGACATAACCATCACAAGAAACAATAATCATCTACAGTATGCAATATACAGAAAACCAACTTCCAGACTAACATCATTATACCTAACCATTCTGACCACCCACTACAACATAAAATGTCAGCATTCTATTCACTGTTTAACAGAATGTACAGAATACCACTAAACAAACAAGAAACAGACAAAGAAAGAAATATAATATACCAAATTGCTTATGATAATGGATACAATAAAAATACTGTAAGTAAAATAAAAGATAAAATAAAATATAAAATAAAAACTGAACAATTAAGAAATAATCAAAATGAACAACACATAAATAATAACAACAATAAACAATGGGCCACATTCACATAAGTAAATAATAAAATGAAATGACAAAACTAACAAAACTATTTAAAACCACAGACATTAAAATAGCATACAAAACTAATAAAAATAATTTATAAAATCTAAATATCCTACACAACAAAGAGATAATAAAACAACCAATGGTATATACAAAATTGAATGCCAAGATTGCAATAAATGTTACATAGAACAAACGAAAAAACAATTGAAAAAACGTTTATTTTGAACATCTGAACGCATACAAAAAAAACATAAATATATAAATCTAATTTGGCCACACATGCAATAAACACTGGACATGATTTCCCAGACATAACCAACATAAGACTAATAAAACATACCACAGAAAGGTACCATATTGAAAATTTGGGAAAATTTACAAATATACAAACACAAAACACAAAACAAACTAATACCTGAACAAATACAAATCAATACAAAACATGACACAATTTTCGAAGCACTCAACATCCAAAATACACAAAATACTAATATATACACTACAATCACACACAATAATATCAATTAAAAATACCAAAAACCAACGAGAAGTCATAACAGCCAACCAGCACTCCACAAGATTCAAAATCAGGAAGGCTGAAGATGGCAACACTAAGTGTCCGGAAACATGTTCTAAATAAGGAAAAAACAGCTTGAGGTTAAGATATTATAAATATTAAATATATTATATACATCAAGAAATATAGACTGTAGCAAAAAGTGTTTTGAACTTCATTTTATATATATGGAGTGCATTGCGCGCTGCAAATCACAGTACCAGTGTTTCAAAATAAATATGTTTAGCGCAAGTGATCGAGACTCTACAAAAGCTACTGCTATAATGCTTGAGAAAAGTAGATAAATGCTGTTGATTAATAGTATATGCGTTATTTTGTGACTGCGTATGCGGGCTTTATTTTGTTACATTCCTGTGGAGATCTGTTTATTGAGCTATGAAAAGTGTATAAGGAAAACGCAAGAATGTAGAAGAAAACTGTAGGAATAACATAATTAGCAGGTTGTACAGAAACAGAAGTGTAAAAGCAACATACTAATAACCATCTTATGACCATTGCTATTGCAGACGGGTAGTATTACTAAGGGACTGTTATGTGACTACATAAAACGAAAACGAATGGAAGAATACATGAAAATTGCATTAGAATGGACAGCATCAACACTTATTACCAGAACTTGAAAGAAAGATAAAGCATTGCAAAGAATATAAGTATTCGGGAATGAACGTTTAACAGTATGGCCTCAACAATGAAACAACAATGAAACACTGGCCTCAACAATCAATGAAAAAATAGTCTGGGATTAGAAAATATTAGCTATACGCTGTCCACGCAGTGAAGGCGGCTAGAGGATTAGGAGACCCTTGGCTCACGCACGCATACTGGCAGGCCGCCTAACAATAGACAGGGACCGCCACTTGACCTGCGCTGCTGTCTTTTTAAATACAGTTTACTATAATAAATTAAATTTTGTTATCTGCTTAATCTTATAATTTTGGTCGTTCCATTTAATTCAGACTGTGATTTCATTTAAAATAAGTCCAAACACGAAGTTTATACGACGATTTTCAAATGTTTTACTCTTATTTGTTTATTTTGAAATATTGTGATTGCTAAACGTCTGAGAATTATTTACGCGACTGTTATTAAAAAAATGTTATTATTAAAAACTAAGATTCTGATCATTTAATTTACTTTTCAACTATTTTTCTGAGACACTCCCTTTGGATGCCAGAAGCCGGTTAAATGGTCCTATGGTTCATTGTTGGGACTGCTAGCGGCCGATTATATCGGCCCGTCAAATGACACTGAGAACTGCCAGCGGCCGATCTCGCTGGCTTTTTGTATATTCATCGTAAAGACCAGCATGACAGATGATCAATCGTTTGCCTTTACCCAGAGGGCCGCCGAGAGTTCCTTGGATAGTGCCATCAGTCCAACCAGTGTCCTTTCTCGTGTTTTCATTGATCCAGGTCTCGTCCAAAAATATAGTGTTTGTAATATTTACTTCACGCATCTTTCTTAAGAAATGACACCTTAACAGGGCCACTGACGGCTTTTCCATGAGGATTTTTCAGCTGCTAAATTTCTTGTACTGAAATCCCATGTCTGATAATAGCGAGCTCAGTGAAAATTTTCCTCCCATATACAGTCCAGCTTCTTGAAGTGACACACAAAGTTGTCTGAGGGTAGGCGCTTCTTTTCGAGCATAGTAGCTCAATATGTGACGTCGAATACCTCCTTTGTCGAAGTCATCCATGTCTGTTACTGGCCGCTTTCTCTTCAAACTTTTCTTCCGAGGAGTATGAATAATAATATTTTCCCTCTTGGTGCTGTTTAAGGTGTTATCTTGTTGATCGTCCTCAGCTGTGATTAAATCAATATCTTCAATTACACAGGGATCTTCTTGATTTTCCAAACTTTTTCTAATCTCTGCGTTGATACGTTGTATTGTTCTCAACGAAATGCCACAAGCATCTGCTGTTCTCTGCATTACTTTCTTAGTATTAAGAAAAGGACCTCCGTTATTCTTCTCTTTCTCAAAATAGAACAGAACAGAAGCAATCATTGTTCTGCATTGAGTATGTAAAACTTGGCGTTTTTTACAAGGACTCATAATCACAAATCAACTATACACTAACCACAAATGAACTGATTCACTCACAATATACGCGACAGATCTGCTCTCTGACAAGACTTGCTGGTCTCACTACCCCGTGCAAGCTATTTAACGACTAATCAGCGGGTAATCAGTGACTGACTCGGGGTACCCGGTACACGAGCAATGACCTTTACTGTTTGTTGGTTTGAGGGTGAATACCCTCTCTATCGGGAAAAATGACTATAGCGACCAAGTGTAAACCAAGTAAGGAAGGGACGTCTCTCTTGCATGTTACTGAAATCTGTAATACCGGTAATTATTTTCCAAATTACGGGATACAATAATACACATTTAATTTCTGACGCGCTACCTCGTCCTCTCAAGTTATAGTTAAAGTTTAATAACATGGACAGTAATTTTTTAATATACAGTATTTACATAGATACATATCACATTTCATTTTGTGTGTCTGTAAAACAATAATATATAATATTTTTATAATAAATAACATTTTTAAAAGTTCGTGCTAGTAAAAAGACAAACAATTATTTCGATTACGTATAACAACTATTATTTCATATATTGTTTATTTGAAATAAAAATATGAGGTTTGAAAATAATCTTTATATCTATATATTAAAATCTGTTACATATGTTGATTAATTTTTTCAGTATTCTAACAATAAAGAGGTGGGTCGTCAATCTGCTCTTTATCGAGTATCACAATCGGTGAATCGGAAGTTAAAAAAAATAATAATAAAAAAAATAAAATGGCCAAGGCGAGATTTTAAGATTCTCGTAATTTCAAGGTCAAGTTCTAAAATCAAAAATCAATTTATAAAAATATTTCATATTAAAGGGAGTGTCACAGAAAAATAGTTGACAAATAAATAAGATGATCAGTAACTTAGTTTTTAATAATTATCATTTTTAATAATAGTCGCTTATATGGTGTTCTAAAGTTTAACAATAACAATAGTTCAAAATAAACAAATAAATGTAAAACATTTGAATATCGCCATAAAAACTTCGTGTTTGGACTTATTTTAAATGAAATTACAGTCTGAATTCAATGGAACAATCAAAATTAAAAGTTTAAGCACGACAATAAATTTTAATTTATTCTAGTGGACTGTAACTAAAAAGACAGCAGCGCAGGTCAAAGGCCTGTCCCTGTCTATTGTTAGGCGGCCTGTCAGTGTGTGTGTGTGTGAGTGAGGGTCTCCTAATCCTCTAGCCGCCTTCACTGCCTGGACAGCGTATACCTATAAAATATTCTACTAGGCAGTGACATCATAAAAAAAAGTAAAAATCATGAGTTTGTGTGTATTGCAACGATATATATGTTTGAATATTTACCCATGGTAGTATTTTTGTAAATAATTAATATAGAGAAATTGTTAGAAATAGTTTTAAATAGTCGTACCTGTATGTACAGGTATATTGCCGCCTGTAGCCTGTCAAAGCGAACACCTGTCAATTTTAAGCTGTGTGCGTGTGGTCTGCTGGCAGAAACGGACATTGTGCTAAGAATAAGGGCGATCTCTGTGTACGCATGTGTTTTACTTGTGTTAATGAATTCTGTTTCAGATATGAATTAATAACAATAATTAAAGATGGTTATTTAATGATATTTGCGTTTTTCAAAATACGTTTTATAATTCAGACATCGGAAGAATTGTACATAAACGCGAATCTTGATGTAAAAATGATTGCAAGAGTGCAATAATAACGGAGTCCTATAATCTAAAGTTAACTACGACTGTAATTAATAAATAATAAACAACTGAGTTATAGCAAATAACGTATGTTAAAATTGCGCATTTAATGCCACCGATAGTTTAAACGTAAATTCTATTAATTCTACCGTTATTACAAAAACAGACAAAATGTAGTATTTTGAAAAGGTGACGCTATTTAGGCACAGACCAACACACCATGTTAGAAACGGCATGTTCGATATCTGACATGTCAGAAATTACTGCACGCTTTCTGCAGAAATAAATACCTTTGACAATTTTAAACGAGGGACAGACGCTAATAACATATTCACAAGGACACTATGTCAGTTTGATTAACGACAGAGAATTGGCAAATCATAAACAAAACATACCACGATCGACTAAGAAGCACACGACCATCATCATTATGCAATAGTAACACAAGACAACTAACGATTTACCCGGAAATCACCACAGCATCATGATCACCATCATCATCATTTTCACCGTCTACATCTAGGAGTCGCATACACGCCCTCGCGCGCGTGCAATATCAGCTTTGCAACCGTAACTCATCAGTTACACAGGTGACAAATAAACAATTATTTTTTAAAAACAAAGAAAGAACTCAAAAACAACTGTAGTATAAGCTAACAAAGTAAAACTAATACATATATGTAAATAGTGTAAATACTTAAAGTAAAATAAATAGTATTAATATTGAGTTTTATTAAAAATAATCTTTCCATTTAATTTAAAATAGATGATCTGTTGAAATAGTTACTGTTTTCACTTAAAGTAAATATTATTTTATAAAAATATTATTAGGAATCTTTCTATTTAATTTTGTAATTATAATACTTCTTACGTAGACGGTCTCCTATGATTTAAAAGTTTAACAATGATTGAAAGTTGATACTGTTGTCAGACACCCAAGCAATTTATAATAGTTTTATTATTGTTTTTTCATATGTATTTGGTATTTTGATGTTTATATGTTATTATTGTGAGTTATATATAAGAGGTATAATATTATGTCATTGTATCTTCTTATAAAAGGAAATATTCTAAATTCATATTTTTAATTTTTAATATTTCATAATTTTTTAAAATAATAATTATTAATAAATAATTAGTATCTTAGTTTTTAGTATCTTAATTAGTTATTTCATGCCTCTATCACGTAGGCGGGCCGGCACAGTGGTAGCGTCTCTGACTCACAATCAGAGCGATGGTGTGCTGCCGATGTGGGAGATCGAGTCAAGGTCACGGCTCGATTTGCTCGTCTACGTACACGGACAAATAATACGTACGTCCTCTCTGGCATACCAGGGCCAGATAAGTAACAAGGGCACACAATATACTACACACATAAACAAAACCCCTCCCCCCACCGCACGGCTTGCCCCCGGGCGTGGGTTAAAGGTTGGCTAATATCTCTCTGGCTGGGGTGGGGCGTGAGCTCTATCATGCCCGGAGGGCGCAATAGGTCTATGACCTAATGCCTGAAAGTGAAGATGATGATGGTGATGATGATGCCTCTATCATTGTCATACTCCTCTATAAAACGTTTATTATGCAACATTTATAGGATACCTACCGCAACGAACACACAAAATTCTATGACATACCCCGTGGTTTAAACACAATACAGTTGCATTGGGTATGAATTCTGTGTTCATACAATTAGTTGTACCGTTGCAATATATACTGCAGTGGACAATCTAATTGCATCTGAAATGCAGCAGAAAGTAAAAACGTATAGTAGCATATAAAGACACTGTGTGAATAAGTAGAGATTGCAAGTTTAAACATTATAAAATTTTAGTATTAATAAGGGACATTTTTTTAAATGTTAGTTTTAAGTATTTTTAGGATTGTTAAAAAACTTCAAACGTACCTTTAAATCATGAAATAATGCATAACGATGCTTAGCCGCGTGTGTAGTGAGCGTCTGCAAGGGTACCTAATTATTTTACGGGATATTCGTAAAAAACACCTTATTTTAAGTATCTTTTATGATATGGGAAATTTGTAGATGGGATTTATGTCAGAATTTCTATAATAAAAACATCTAATTGATGACAACAATTATTTTAAAAATTAGTAACTAAATCTATGCATAAGTTTAGTGAGAAGATAATACGGCCATAAGTTTATTCGTAAAAATTGTGAGGTTTTTTGAAGAACGTATTGTTCTTCTTTGGAAGCCTTCTTGGGCAAGAACATTTATTATCTGTAAGAAAATCATGAGTAGGGATTACAGAATAACCAATCAGATTGCGAGAATTGTGTCGATGAAAATATTTTTATACGGTTACATGAGTCTCTTTTCGGAATAGATAACGTGTAAATGTCGCGTGGTTCACGACGTTTGGTCTGCCAATCGCGACTAACAGAAGCTAGAAATTTCCTAGTGTTACTGCAAGAAATATTATAAGTGTGTTATTCCACGAAAGTTCAAGATATCTTATTAGGTGATATAGACACTATAAGATGTCTGGTAAAAAGTGTAAGCATAATAAATTATTTTAGTAGTAACAATATTGGTTCGCATTGAAAAAGAATATAACCGTGCTTGTGAGGAATGTCTACACGCCCGAAAGCGACCCTGAGGCCGGACAGAGTACAGCAACCCACGTATTCATCCAGATCCAGAATCTTCCTGGAACAACCCGTCGTCTGAAGGATCTGCAGTCGACATTAAAGAAAAGTCAACCTATTATTCATGTACAATTAAAAAATATTAAAAAAAAAAGACAACACATCAGTAAAGACGTTATAATAAATAAGGCAAGAAGAACTTTTAAATATTATTTAACTGTATAGGAAGTAAATCTTTAGTTGTGTTCAAAGGTCAACAGAGACATGTTAATTATTTTTTATAAACTGCATTAAATGCTCAGTAGATTTTCATAAAACGACATCATCATTAAAAAATCCACTCCATTCCCGTAACATGTATCTCGACTACTTACTCTGTGGAACACCTTATGCATCGCAAAGAATTTGGCGCCGCAACGTGTTTGGTCTCAACTAGTGTATACAATTTGAATTAAGTAAATTAAAAGTTGTAAAAGTTAAATAAATTGTCTGCCGAATAAAGCAAATAACTAGTTGGATATTCAGGTTGTATATCGGCTGTTTGAAATCGCGAGGTTGGAGTGAATGATTATTTCTGGTTGCTCTCTAAGTGCAGTATCATCTTTGTAAACAATTTCTTATATAGTGGCCCTACTAATTGGCTGTGTTAAAAGCTTGGATTTGACATACACGCAACAGTACAAATAAACGTATAGATAGAGGACTCATTAACCTCAGATTTTGGTTATTCAATACATTGTATAAATAGTTTTTAAAAATGTCCCAAGAACAAATGTTAACTGCTATAGAAGCGATGATGGCTAAACATCAGGCGGAAATTAATCAGAGATTAGTTGAGCGTGACAAACAGCTACATGAACGCTACCCAAAATTAGAAAAAATGAATAGAAAATAAGAGAAATTTATAAAAAAAAAATTGGAGGGTTTTGAAAAAAAATTAACCCCGAAAATAAAACACTCGTAAATACATTTCAAACACAAATAAACTCGCTTCAAATGAAACTGGACAAAAATTATATAGCACATGAACAAATGTTAAAGAAATATAAAAATATACTGACAAAAATTGACCAGACTCTCTATGAATTCGAACAATAACATACACAATTACAAAAACGAATTGACAATTTAGCATTTTGTGGTTCTGGACATGGTAATCGAATCACATATTTATACCAAAACATGGAAGAATTGACTCAACATCCAAAGTTCTACGGTATTAAAAATGATAACCCAATAGAATTCCTGAGGCAATGTGGAAGTACGACGGACACTATTGGAAAATCAGCCTATTGACCAGGACAAAATAAACTTCATTACAAAATGTTGTAAAGAGTCAGCGGCACGGTGGTATACAATTATTCGAGACCAGGTTACAACAATAAGCAATAAAATAACCGAGACAGATGGAGACTGGAAATTTAAAAAATATACGAAAAACGTGATAGTGGACAGTTAAAAAATTCACCTAATATACTGTATTAGGCCTACTCCTACTCTCGTATATGTTTGTAATTTCCAGTAGCATACGGTTGTCTGATGTTCTGTATTCTTGTATTCTGTTTGCGTTGCTACATGTTCAAATGTTCCATTCCACTATATCTATATAACACTTATTGAACTCTTTGTCTTCCAGTACGATAGTACAGTTGTTTATGTACATAAAATAAAATGAAGTAAATAATTCTGAATACCGCATACATATTATGACTTTAGCTTGTCAGATTGATTGTTGATAATATATAAAAAATAGTTTTTACAATTGTATACAGAAATATAGTTCTTTTTCGACTGGAACAATACTTCTATACAAATTATATTTTACTTTTATAAATCATTATAAATATATTCTTTGTACTGACTAAACAATTCGTTTAATTACACTTCGCGCAACATGTTAGTAATAGCTTTTTTGGCCCATGTTATTACACTTATATTTTTGAATTTTCCATTTTCAGTTGCTTTACTTCGCGGTGGCTCTCAACGTACACTCATCTTCAAGTACTTGCAAAAATTTCCTATTCATTCCTTGTTTTCCGCAGGACTTTTCTCTCTGGTTTTAAAAATGTCGTCCCAGATGAGCCCGGTCTAATATGTACCAACAGTATTGTTAACTGACTTTTTAAGCAACTTTGGATTTAAAATATAAAAAGCAAAACATACGAGAAAACAGAAAAAACAGAATTGGCATAATTTACTAAAGGCTTCAACACGACTTGCCGTTAGAAGAAGCAAACAGAAGCATCGCCACTAGTTTTGTACATAGGAAATTGTGATTAAAGATTACTTCTGTCAAAAGAAAGCATTTTAGCAATAAGTGTTTAAGATCAAAGGATACATTTAAATATAATATTTTAATATATACTTCAGAAGTCCATAGTCGTATACAATACTTCACGAAGAAAGTTGCTTAGTGTAATAGTAACCGGCAGATAATTGTTCTCGTGAACTTGAAACCAAAAGTAATACAACTTATTAGAGTAAACATAATAATATACAAATAAGATATTATTGCCAACGAGAAGTGGACAGAAATATTCTAGAAACATTATTTTTTAGAGGTAATAATACAAGATTAGCTCACTTCTCGGCAGCTTTGCTACAGGTATGTATATGAAGTTAAAAAAAATTAAGTTTTCTGTTAAAGCGATTGACGAATAAATAGTTATTCACGTTTCGAAGAAATAAATGTATAGACAAAGAGGAATTTGTGTGTATTACTTTGAAAAGGAAGTAATGGAAGTCAAACTTGCAATTAAGAAAGTCCCAGACGATGTGTCGAGGGGGTAAGAAAGAAAAATGACAGAAGTCTAAAAACATGAACAACAGAATTGAGTGAGTTTGTTAAGGAAAATTAAGAGACTCAGTTTCCCTTAAGTACTATAACATCCTTACCGAAAAGAGACAACAGGTGTAGAGACAGAAAAGAAATCATAGTGTGGTTGGTTCATTAGGAATCTTGGCAAAGCTTTGTAAGTAATATTGAGGACGTTCACGTTACACAAATTTTAGTATACGAAACTATAAAGATGTTGTGTAGAACAGAAATTGATAATGCAAAATAAATTCTATACAACATAAAGGATGGAAACTGCTTTACACATTTTATAATAATAGAAGATAATTTGATAGGAGGTAGAAGGAGATAATGATTAAAAAGGAGAAGGATGATTTAATTTAGCAGAGCGGACATAGTAAAGTCCTACATAAGAGACGTGTATAGATTTAATTTTGAGTTAATAGAATATTGACATAATGTGCCTGAGATCATCTCAGGTTAAAGTTCATAGTAATATGTAGTATACCACTAAAACTGGCAGCAGTACAATAATCGATTTTCGTAACCGGAGACAGTAATAAATGTATCAGACACAGGGCATGTCTCTACAGGATCCTGCATTCAGACAGTGTTAAGATGAATTTCATTTGAAAGCGATGCCAGAATTTTGCATGGGGAAGAAAAACCTGGTTTCTAAGTGGAAGGTGTAGTCAGCCGATGCGGTCTTTCTGTTATGGAATAACCTTAGGAAACATAAGGCATTTAATAAGGAAATAACTGTCAAATTTTGTTGCTTCCCTGCTATATACACTTTTTCTTCGAACGAGGCCTTTCGGTTTCGCAACCATTATCAAGTTCTTCCTACAACAACATTAAAATACCTACTTCCCTTATATATATATATATATATATATATATATATATACTAACCTTCCCACGCATCACCGGTTACATTCAACCAATAGGAGGCAGTACTTACCGCCCAGTCCTTGCTAGCCCCGCCCCCTTACTCAGTCAACCTGACCTCGTCATATACATTTCCTCTAGAAATCTCCTACAGCTTTCTACCTTCTGAACCTATCCTGTAACCGTATTACACCTTTTATACACTACTCTTTAAAAATATAGTAAAATATATCCTCATTACTAAATTCAGTCTTTATGTTCATCAGGGCATTACTATTCTTTTTCCTTAATTTTAATATTTCTAATTCTTCATACAATTTGCGTTTACTTATGTTATTCTCTAACCTTACTATTTCGACGTTCTCTGTTGGGTCTAAAAACCTATGCCCTGTTTCATTAAAATGTCTCGCATAGAGCGAATTCGTAGTTCTGTCTCCTTCTCCTCTCGCATGCTCTCTCAATCTAATTTCGAACTTACGTCCTGTTTCACCCAGGTAAACCTTATCACACTGTTTACAGTTTAACTTATAAACACCGCTTTTCTGTAATTCAGGTGCTATTTCAGTACTACTATTCTTTATATAATCAAAAACTGTCTTTGTCTTTTTTACCGCTACATCTATATTGTGTTTTTCAAAGCACTTGATTATGTTCCTCGTTTGAAATCCCAGATACGTTATTGATCCTATGTATTTCTTTTCTTTCTTCTCTTCTTGTCTACTATTTACTTCTATTCTTTTTACAATTTTCTCTACTATCCCCGGTTTATAATTATTATTTTTCGCTATTTCTTCTATTCTTTTTAACTCTTTTGTTTTACATGAATCATCTTCTAAGTATTTTATTGCTCTATAACAAAATGAGTTTAGTGCAGCCATCTTGTGACTTACGGGATGGTATGATTCCTGAAGTATAATTAAGTCTGTATACGTTTCTTTCCTAAATACATCAAATTTAAAAACACCACACTCTATCTTTATATTTATATCTAGGTAATTTATTTGTACTCCACCTATTTCCTCTTTGAACTTAATTTTATTTTCAATTTGATTAATTTCATTCGTTAGTTCTGCGAATTCTTCATTTGTTCCTTCCCACACCACCAAAATGTCGTCTACGTACCTTATCCATTCCTTTATTTTATCCTTATATTTTGATTCCATTAGGACACGCCTCTCAAAACAATTCATATATATTTCCGCCATTACTGGTGACAACGGACAACCCATTGGTAGCCCCTCCTTTTGAATGTAATACTTATTATTAAACCTAAAGTAGTTTTGGTGTACGCACACTGTCAGAACTTTTATTAAATCACTTTTGTACTGATACTGTCCTAAATTGTTATTTTTAATAATTCCTACAGTATGTTCAACCGATATATTCGTAAACATATCGACACGTCTAGCGACATAAGTTTCGTATTTTCACTTATTTTTACTAACTTCAACCGTTCTATTAGATTTCTAGTATTTTCTACACTATATGTTACCTCAAAATCGTATAACCTCCTAAGCAACTTGCTCACTTCTTTCGATATCTTATAACTAGGCGAATTAATAAACGAAACTATTGGCCTAAACGGCATACCTTCTTTATATAATTTTGGTTGACACCTCAACCTTGGCGCTTCCGGGTTTGATTCTATAAGTAATTTCTTCTTCTTATCGCTTAGGAATGTTATTTCTTTTAACACTTTTTAATTTGAGCTTGGTATTTGCTTGTGTAATCATATTTTATACCTTGATATGGGCCTTCTTTTATAAAGTCTTCTGTCTTGTTTATATACCAATCTTTCTTCATTACAACTGAAGTATTTCCTTTGTCTGCTTTAGTAACTAGTAGATTATTTTCTTTTATTTTATTTTTCAATTTCTTTACATCCTTCGTGACCTGTTCTTCCACCTTATTTCATCTATTTGTACTTGTATTATACATTTTTTCAACGATTTCTTTTAACTCATACCTCATTTGTTTTTTAGTATCCTCATTTTCTATTTTCTCTACTATTACTTCACACTCCACTAATGCCTTTTCCCTATTTATGCTAACAGGCGGTGCATATTTTAAACACTTATTTAATAATTTTTGTTCCTCATCTGTGAATGTAACTTCTGTAAGGTTAACCACTCGTTGTGCAAAACCTTCCTCACTACTCTTTTTGTTACCTACCCTTATATTTCCTTTTTTGGATAGTTTCTCTAATTTACCAAGTAATTTGTGGTTTAAATTCTTTAATTTCTTATTTACGTAATTCTCACCGAACCCGTATAATATTTCTTCCAATTCTATAAATGAGAATATTTTATATAATTCCAAGTGCCTATTAAACAATTCTTTATTAAATGTATTTAGTTTTCCGTAGAGGTGCCTAATTTCTAATTTTATCCATAATTTTCACTAAATTTTTTTCACTTTTGTCGCTACTTCACCACTATTATTTATCTTAATTTTTGCATATTTCGGTATTTCTATACTTGCACTGTTTATTAAACCATATTTTGCTAAGAGTTTTCTTCAATTTTACTTTAGTTTTTAAATATTTGAACACTAAGCTTACCTTATTCAATTCTTCCGCTTGCAACACGCGTCTATTATCAGTTATTTTCTCTATGTTAGCAGTCTTCGTAACAACTTTGTCAAATTTTTTATGAAGTTTGTTAACACATCTTAACCTTACAGAAGTTACATTCACAGATGAGGAACAAAAATTATTAAATAAGTGTTTAAAATATGCACCGCCTGTTAGCATAAATAGGGAAAAGGCATTAGTGGAGTGTGAAGTAATAGTAGAGAAAATAGAAAATGAGGATACTAAAAAACAAATGAGGTATGAGTTAAAAGAAATCGTTGAAAAAATGTATAATACAAGTACAAATAGATGAAATAAGGTGGAAGAACAGGTCACGAAGGATGTAAAGAAATTGAAAAATAAAATAAAAGAAAATAATCTACTAGTTACTAAAGCAGACAAAGGAAATACTTCAGTTGTAATGAAGAAAGATTGGTATATAAACAAGACAGAAGACTTTATAAAAGAAGGCCCATATCAAGGTATAAAATATGATTACACAAGCAAATACCAAGCTCAAATTAAAAAGTGTTAAAAGAAATAACATTCCTAAGCGATAAGAAGAAGAAATTACTTATAGAATCAAACCCGGAAGCGCCAAGGTTGAGGTGTCAACCAAAATTATATAAAGAAGGTATGCCGTTTAGGCCAATAGTTTCGTTTATTAATTCGCCTAGTTATAAGATATCGAAAGAAGTGAGCAAGTTGCTTAGGAGGTTATACGATTTTGAGGTAACATATAGTGTAGAAAATACTAGAAATCTAATAGAACGGTTGAAGTTAGTAAAAATAAGTGAAAATACGAAACTTATGTCGCTAGACGTGTCGATATGTTTACGAATATATCGGTTGAACATACTGTAGGAATTATTAAAAATAACAATTTAGGACAGTATCAGTACAAAAGTGATTTAATAAAAGTTCTGACAGTGTGCGTACACCAAAACTACTTTAGGTTTAATAATAAGTATTACATTCAAAAGGAGGGGCTACCAGTGGGTTGTCCGTTGTCACCAGTAATGGCGGAAATATATATGAATTGTTTTGAGAGGGTGTCCTAATGGAATCAAAATATAAGGATAAAATAAAGGAATGGATAAGGTACGTAGACGACATTTTGGTGGTGTGGGAAGGAACAAATGAAGAATTCGCAGAACTAACGAATGAAATTAATCAAATTGAAAATAAAATTAAGTTCAAAGAGGAAATAGGTGGAGTACAAATAAATTACCTAGATATAAATATAAAGATAGAGTGTGGTGTTTTTAAATTTGATGTATTTAGGAAAGAAACGTATACAGACTTAATTATACCTCAGGAATCATACCATCCCGTAAGTCACAAGATGGCTGCACTAAACTCATTTTGTTATAGAGCAATAAAATACTTAGAAGATGATTCATGTAAAACAGAAGAGTTAAAAAGAATAGAAGAAATAGCGAAAAATAATAATTATAAACCGGGGATAGTAGAGAAAATTTTAAAAAGAATAGAAGTAAATAGTAGACAAGAAGAGAAGAAAGAAAAGAAATACATAGGATCAATAACGTATCTGGGATTTCAAACGAGAAACATAATCAAGTGCTTTGAAAAACACAATATAGATGTAGCGGTAAAAAAGACGAAGACAGTTTTTGATTATATAAAGAATAGTAGTACTGAAATAACGCCTGAATCACAGAAAAGCGGTGTTTATACGTTAAACTGTAAACAGTGTGATAAGGTTTACATGGGTGAAACAGGACGTAAGTTCGAAATTAGATTGAGAGAGCATGCGAAAGGAGAAGGAGACAGAACTACGAATTCGCTCTATGCGAGACATTTTAATGAAACAGGGCATAGGTTTTTAGACCCAACAGAGAACGTCGAAATAGTAAGGTTAGAGAATGACATAAGTAAACGCAAATTGTATGAAGAATTAGAAATATTAAAAGTAAGGAAAAAGAATAGTAATCCGCTGATGAACATAAAGACTGAATTTAGTAATGAGGATATATTTTACTATATTTTTAAAGAGTAGTGTATAAAAGGTGTAATACGGTTACAGGATAGGTTCAGAAGGTAGAAAGCTGTAGGAGATTTCTAGAGGAAATGGATATGATGAGGTCAGGTTGACTGAGTAAGGGGCGGGGCTAGCAAGGACTGGGCGGTAAGTACTGCCTCCTACTGGTTGAATGTAACCGGTGATGCGTGGGAGGGTTAGTATATATATACATAAGGGAAGTAGGTATTTTAATGTTGTTGTAGGAAGAACTTGATAATGGTTGCGAAACCGGAAGGCCTCGTTCGAAGAAAAAGTGTATATAGCAGGGAAGCAACAAAATTTGACAAAGTTGTTATGAAGACTGCTAACATAGAGAAAATAACTGATAATAAGGAAATACTTAATTAATATCTTTACTGACTTTTAAAAGCTTTTGGTAATGTCTAATGGAGTCAATTAATTGGTAATAATTAGGCCAACGTAATACCCTTTTCCGTTAATGAGTTCAATAGCACTACCAACTTTTTTCGTGACGTACTGCAGCGTATACGTAGGTTTATGTTAACTAACAATTTAGTGATTTATAATAACTAATAATAATGAATTTTCAAACACATATCGCGCTGTGTCAAGCATTTAATGAAATTACTAATAAAAGAGGCATGATTTATTATGGGTTAAATCTTAGTTATTTATGACAAAGATGTAAATGAGTAAGAAACTGTCAACAGGTTTAGAACTTAGAGTTATCATAGTATTAAAACATTAATGATATTAACTAAGGTGTAGTGTTTTGAAAATAAGTGGACACGTAGTGTTGTGCATGTATTGTTTAAAACACGTGTGGAAGAATATAGACACTCATTCATTCGTCACGGCATTCGTCATAATAACACACAGAGTAGTAGAGGGCAGTATTAACAAACAATTTAAATTAAAAAAAATTTTAGTAATCATAAGGATAGATTGGAGTGGATACAATTCAATTCGTAATTCACGCTGTAGTTTTGAATATTTCCGAGCGCTAATTGGACATTTTCAGCAAATGATATGCATGTTACGAATCGTTATAAACAAATCTGTGCCCTAAATTATAAATGTAGCCGCTTTATTTGTCAATCAGATATTAATATTGATTTTTCTGCAAAGGCAATTATATCGTCATTATGTCGTACACCATCAGTCATGCTTAATTAGTACCTGTATGGCAGTTGCGATCGAGATAACGATCAAGGAGGTCGTGTCCTAATCTCATCGACTCTTCAAGTCTAATCTCTGAGGTATAAGCGACCAGCACAACTATGAGAGATTTTATAACAGTTGTGAGTAATTGAATTAAGCAAAGACAGAAGCGAGATCGATAGAGGGCATTCCAATAATATCCTGAAGAACGACAGGATTACAGGACGACGAAGAACAATTGGTTGAAACTGTCGAACGTCAGGGTTTGCCCTGAGCATGCATTTTCGACACACAGGAAAGTGGAAAACAAACTATTATGTTCCTGTTTTATAAAAAAAACTATTATAATCGCGTTTTATAAAAGAACATTTCAAAGTAATTTCAAAATTTTTTACGAACGTTTTTATTAATTATAAAGACTTAAATTCATTAACGTCATAAAACTGCAGTTGTCATTCCATGCATATTATCTGTGTAAAAAAGCAAACGGTTATAAAAGCTAAAACTGAACAATTAAGAAATAATCAAAATGAGCAACACATAAATAATAACGAAAGTAAGAAATTGGCCACATTTACATACATAAATAATAAAATGACAAAGCTAACAAAACTATTTAAAAACATAGACATTAAAATAGCATACAAAATTAATAAAAATAATTTACAAGAACTAAATAACCCACTCAAAAAAAGATAATAAAACAACCAATTGTATATATAATAATGAATCCCAAGATTGCAATAAATGTTACATTGGACAAACAAGAAAACAACTAAAAAAACGTTATTTTGAACATCTAAACGCATACAGAAAACAAAAAATATACAAATCTAATTTGGTCACACATGCAATAAACACTGGGCATGAATTTCCAGATATAAACAACATGACACTAATAAAACACATACCACACAAAGGCACCATGTTGAACATTTGGGAAAATTTTCAAATATACAAACACAAAACAAACTAATACCTGAACAAATACAAATCTATACAAAACATGACAAAATTTTAAAAGCACTCAACATCAAAATACACACAATACTAATATATACACCACAATTACACACAATAACATCAATTTAAAATACCAAAAACCAACAGGAAACCATAACAACTACCAACCAACACACAAGTACTCCACAAGATTCAAAATTAAAAAGGCTGAGAATGGGAACAATAAGTGTCACGAAACATGTTCCAAATAAGGGAAAAACAACTTGAGGTAAAGCTATTATAAATATTGTAATATCGCAAAAAATATAAATTAATTTTCAAATGTCAGTGGTATTTTGTAGAGCCCCAAGTTGTTGGTGCCAAATAAGTTATGTTTGTACTTATTGTTAATTGTAAATGAGTATAAATGCTCAATTAGTCTCAGAAATATGTTGAGTTATATGTTTAATGATATTCATTTATAAATGAGAACACACTTCTTTTGCTGCTTTGAATCATTCAAGTTATTCCTTAATTCTCTTATTATAATAATTTTCTTTTTTCTTCTATTAATTACTAACAAATTTTGCTTTTTTAAGGTTCCTGCTCCATCTAGCTCTCGGATGTATGAAACAATTTTTATCTCAAGGTTATATCCAAATTAACAATCGTCTTCAGTAAAATTATAAATACATACAATAAGTTTTACGCTAATAACATACATGAAGAAAAAAGTTTAAGGTGTAGTAATTAATTGTAGTTATGTATGATTGTTTGGATGTGAGTTCTTGTGATTATACAAAAGAAATCAATTCAGATAATTTTACAAACCTAATATTACACATTGCACATATAAAACTAATAAAACAATTAAAATAATTAATAATTAGGCATTAGTAACACAACTGACAAGAGGAAAAAACAATTGTCTATTCTATAGCTCAGAGTTCATTAATTCTTAACATGGCGCGCTGCTGTCCTCCTTCAATAACATTGAAAGAAAGCAAGAGACGGCATTTTCCTTGAGTGGTGCACACACTACTGAATGTTTAATAAAAATTATATGAGTTCTACACTTTTGTTGGTTCAAAATAAGTTTGTGTCACTCACTTTGTATAACATAGATTATGTTTATAAATGTTGTCTCACTAAATGTGTTCGTTATTTAATTTGTATTGAAGTGTTGTGTAAAACGTTGATAGTGGTCAAGATGGCTTTTAGTATTAAAACGATCTCACCAAATTCAAGATGTAGTACTCCATTTTAGGATATTATTTTCAGCTTTCCTTCTTCAGGTTGGTCGAATATATATTGTTCGTTAGTTTACTGATATCTTCTACAACTTTACTTGTCTTTTTTCTATAACTTTCTTCTTTAATATTAGTTGGATTGGCAACTGATTCTGTTTGCTCTTTCTGCATCGAACGCGCACACTAGACAAGAAAGACCTTTTTTCCTTGTAAAACCAGCTTTAGATTCATCTATAAGAGGCCTTGGTTTGTTTGGTGTATTTTTCGGTCTCAGGGCTGTTTTATCCGCCTCCAGTAAATACAAGTTTTTAATATAACCTTACGTTCCCTTGTTATTTTTACATAATCCCGTTTATGTTTTTATTTCACTTAATTTTATATTGTCACTCACACTAATGAAGTTGATTGTATTGTTATATAGTAACTTTATATAAAATACATGCCATTCTCACCTTTTGGCCATACTAGGTTCATAATACTTTATATTTTTATCATTGTTTACACTGTGCCATTTGCACTGTTTCATTATTATTATTTATCACTTTTCTATTCACTTACCTCACCTTGTATGTTTTTCGAATAAACACAATTATGCAAATAATTACCTTGTCTTTACCATAACACTATATATGAGCTAATTACAAATCCAGTCTTAGGTTAAAAGCTTGACTTTTAGGCTTGTGTTATACAAATTATTTTGCTTAACTCTAAATACATTTTTTACTTACATACTACAACATTATTATTTACAATATTATAATAAAATATACAAAATCACTTCCCTGATCTGTTGGGTAATTATTATGTAAAAGACAGTCCAGTCTAGTCCTTTATTATGTCTGTTCGTAAAGTTATTTACTATGTTTGTTTACAAAGCTAATTCCTGTTTTTAATTTATTCATGCATCTGTAAAATACTTATTTTTTACTCATGGTTTATTGTTTTAGTTATTATAATTCTTCCTTATATAATTATTTTTGGTTGTACTCATTTGATTATTCATTCTTTATTGCATTTCTCATTCAGTTACATAGTATTTATCTATTTGATTAGTTTTAATATAAATTTTGATGATTAAATTGAGTTTCCTTTTTTGTATTATTTCGTGATGCTACAATATATAAAAAGCTAAATAAATAAATAAATATGTGTGTGTGTGCATGAGATGAGTTTCTTCCTTGGTAATCATGTGGTAAGGTTCAAACTGTTGTGGAAGCATTTACTTGTCACAAATCATTCACAAAATCTCTTTCTGCTAAGTAATGGGGAGAGCGTGAAAACTGTAATATTGTTCGGCAGGTGTTGCCTGATTTGAGCTCAGTCTAATAGAGTAAAAAGGAATGTTTCTTTCAGTGGAGGGAGAGAGAGAGAGAGAGAGAGAGAGAGAGAGAGAGAGAGAGATAACATTCTCTATGTGTTGTAGATAACATTTTCTGGCATTATTTGTCCTGGTATTAGTTTGTTTTCCGTTTTATGTTTATATAACTGTATGTTTTCATTATATCATTATAATGTCATGTGAATACAAATAAATATAACACATGGCACAATTTTTAATATACTTAAGATTGACAATCCTCAAAAAATAAATACGTATTTACACCACATCTATCAGACTAACACCATTATAACCAATCAAAAGCCTATAGAAATCAGCAGCAACAACCAAAGACTTTTGATTGGCCGAAAAGACTTAAAACCCGGACACAAATATTTTAAACGACTTAAACAAATATTTAAATACTCATAATATTCAAAATATTCAAATATTCAGAAACAAATATTCCTGACAATGAGCATACTGCTTGATGCTTGAAACATTCCAAGTAAGAAAGAAAAACAATCTTGATTGTAAACGTGTAATATTAAATTGTGTGTGTGTGTGTGTGTGTGTGTGTGTGTGTGTGTGTGTGTGTGTGTGTGTGTGTGTGTGTGTGTGTAATATCCTGGTATATATTTTTAATTGAAAAAAACGTTTTCTCAACAGCTAGGGAATGTTATGTTCGGGAAATGAAAGAGAAATAAATTGTCATGAAATGGGATACGTTACGACCTTGAGTCTTATATCAAACTTACATGGAATTTATTTCGTTTCAATAGAAACGTTCATAAACTTTTGTATTCAACCTCTCTAGTGTAATTTTCTTATTTAACTTTATTGAAACTGTAACCAAATGGCTTTAAGTTACCGCGACTACAATGTTTAGGTAGGCCTATATCAAAAAGACTCGCTACCAGAAAAATTATTTTGACAGTAGACTCCTTGTCTTACATCTATTATCCACGCTGTCTTAATTTCTCAAAAGTAAAGTAGAAGAATATTTTGTGTATTATGATTATATAACTTATTAAAATAATTTACTTCTGCCGAAGAAGATAGGTTCTAATCAGTTCCCTCTGTTACTTCATAAGACTATGTTTTAAGACTTGTCAGAACTTTTTGCTAATGTACAAAACTTTTTTTCAAACGTTTGCTTTAAAATTAACAACTCTGTTTGCTTAGGAACATATTTTGCGGTTTACGAAGCTACAAAGGTGTAACGTTAAATGTTTTGTTAATTTTAACCATGTAGGAAAACATCACGCATGTAATTTTAGTTATTCACTGATATTAAATTCCTGTCAAGCGTTCCAGTGAGAAAGGGCGATGGCCTCAGTGAACCTCACTCATTGTTCCACGATAAAGGTGACGTTGGTGTTAACAGTATAATTAAATGTAAAAGACAACGACATCAAAGGCACGAAATAATAATAACGTTATATGTTTTTTAAATACAGGGGAAATCTATTAATAAATAATGTAATATAATAGTATTAAGAAGTTATATTGTTTTTTGCAATTAACACAATTTTATTAAATATTAGAATTACCTTGGTTTCCTTCTTTGTAACTTCTTGTGTTCTCAATATACACTACGCGTTTCGGGACTTAAGGTCCCATCATCAGGTTCCCATTAAGTCCCGAAACGCGTAGTGTATATTGAGAACACAAGAAGTTGCAAAGAAGGAAACCAAGGTAATTCTAATATTTAATTATATAGGCAACTTGGAGACCACAACAATTATGTATAACAGAATTTTTAAGCTAAAACTAAGTTCATAGTTTAGGCAAGTAACTACTTTTAACAGCTACTTTATCAACTCCTAAAAACAATAACAAATCTTCCCTTTAAAGGAATGTCGTATTTTAAAAACTTTATATAATTTATATTTTCTTAATTTTTTTTTCTTATGGATTAATGCAAAATATTTCCATGAGTATTTGGTAAAATTAATACTTGTAGCATTACCTTTCAAAGCTAATTCGTGAAAAAGATTTGGATCTGTTAAACGGGACAGTGGGAATGGACAGCTAGTAACAATATAACTCACACCCGACATTTGATGTGATCAGTTTACAAATTTTACATAGGAAATTGTTGGATAAAAAGGGCAAGAAGATTCGTAAGAACAGATATCAGTAGAATAGCTTCAGCAATAAAAACATCATTTTTAATATTAAAAATTATTAATTTGTTACAATTTATTTGGTCTTAAACTTAAGAGGCAATCAGCCAAGTTGGCCGAGTGGGCCAACTAATCTGAATATAATATCAGTCTAAATCATAATATATGTTAAAAAATTTTAAAGTCCAAAATATATATATATATATTATCTTAACTGTTATTTTATGCGTTCTGGAAATGAAATTCAAGATTTTTAAGCTTTTCCAAAGAAGAAACTTATAGATCATCCAGCCTACTCATATTAGTGTGCGTGTGTGTGTGGGCACGTGTGTTCACGTATAATATCTTCCACTATCGGTTACGAACACCAAATTTTCCTCGAAAACCTTTCATTTGTTACGCTATAGACCTATACGGGTGTTACATCGTACAATACACGTTATAGACCTACACGGGTGGTACATCGTACAATACACGTTATAGACCTACACGGGTGTTACATCGTACAATACACGTCATAGACCTACACGGGTGGTACGTTGTACAATACACGTTATAGATCTACACGGCTGGTACATCGTACAATACACGTTATAGACCTACACAGATGGTACGTCGTACAATACACGTTATAGACCTACACGGGTGGAACGTTGTACAATACACGTTATAAACCTACACGGGTGGTACGTCATACAATACACGTTATAGACCTACACGGGTGGAACGTTGTACAATACACGTTATAGACCTACACGGGTGGTATGTTGTATAATACACGTTATAGACCTAGACGGGTGATACGTTGTACAATACACGTTATAGACCTACACGGGTGGTACATCGTACAATACACGTTATAGACCTAGACGGGTGGTACGTTGTACAATACACGTTATAGACCTACACGGGTGTTACATCGTACAATACACGTCATAGACCTACACGGGTGGTACGTTGTACAATACACGTTATAGATCTACACGGCTGGTACATCGTACAATACACGTTATAGACCTACACGGGTGGTAAGTCGTACAATACACGTTATAGAACTACACGGGTGGTATGTTGTATAATACACGTTATAGACCTACATGGGTGGTACATCGTACAATACACGTTATAAACCTACTGTACACGAGTTGAACGTTGTACAATACACGTTATAGACCTACACGGGTGGTACATCGTACAATACACGTTATAAACCTACTGTACACGGGTGGAACGTTGTGCAATACACGTTATAGACCTACACGGGTGGTACATCGTACAATATACGTTATAGACCTACACGGGTGGTACGTTGTACAATACACGTTATAGACCTACACGGGTGATACATCGTACAATACACGTTAACTGGAGGTTAAACGCTTATAGCCCAAACTCCTTAATGTGCACTACTTGTCATACTGAATTCTACATACAAACACATGCATGGACAATTTGTTTACTTTTATTTCCAATTTTATGTCATAAAAAACATTCAGAACCCAAAAATTCAGGAACATAAACAGACAATGGGACAAAGCTGATAGATGTCTTTTGTTTACATGCGAGTTACGAATCACACATTTTAAAGCAGATAATAAAGCAGAAATTGTTATAATTGTAAGGGGGAACGTCTAAATATAACGTTTAAACATATGTTATGTAGAAATATTATGCATGTAACAATATTTTACGTTTGAAGTAAACAATGCAAACCGCCGATCTACCGAAAGTAAAGAAACACGAAAGTAAGCCAGTGAAACTCAACTTACTCTTTCAGTTCAGAGAAGCATGCACGTTTCGTTTTGGTGGAAAACTGAAGATAGGGAAAGTTAGCTATTATATTTTATATTAATGGAAATATGTTTGTGTTAAATGTTACATATTGGAGAACAATAAATGCTGTCAAGTGTAAGACATAAGTAACACAAAGTTGAATCGGTGGTGTTATACTACCACAGAAGCGAAGTCAGTCTATTCAATATTTGATTGTTAATATAATGTTCTAGTTTTCCTTGCTAAATGTATTATAATTTCTTTCAAGAAACTGCTTATTTCACATGTATAAGCTTACATGCTACAACCTACCCCTTTTCTCTGGAATGAATTTAAACAAGATAAATTGTAGAATTAAATAACACTAAGGTGCATTTGCAGAAAATAAGAAACGAACACAGAAAACGAACATAGTATTTCCCTTTAAAATTAATGTCATTGTAAAACATCAGTAGTTTGTATTGCGTTTCTAGTTATCCTATTTCATTAAGTGTATAATTCTTTATAACGTTAAAATCTAAACGCTCAAGATTTAGAGCATGTGACTTCAAATTTGTCTTTCATGTCTTGATAATATTTACATAAAATAACTATTTCGCTATGTCAGTAAGTCAACAAATTTAATTTAATTAACTGCCTATAGTAAATAATTTTTACAAAAGATATTTCTTCAAAGATTTATTTACAAATTATTGTATATATTTAGTTATTATCAGTTTAACTGTAAAGTGTATTTATAGTTTTTTATGAGAGAAAGAAGAAGTATAATATATTATGAGAACTTTTGACTTAATAGATACGTAAAAGGTTACTCTTACATTTAAGGTTACTCTCAAATATATATGACGCACATTCAAAAAATAATTATTTTAACAAATAAATAACTGTTTCAGGGTGCTAAATTAATGTAGTCGACTTATAGTCAATACAAGCCATTTAATGAATATTTATTAAATGAGTATCGGTGCTTGTGATGCTAAAAGCAGCAAAAGTATTCGCCGTTTTGCTTGTTTTTGTGATACAAAATGTTTGAAAAGATAAAAACAAAAGGATTTACAAAACTTGAACTGGTTTCTGTGACGAGAAAAGGAACGTAGACAGGGAAGGAAACAAGGAGTCTTTTACTGATACCATTCATTAACGACGTTTTACATTTTACATGAACATAATGAAAGAACGTAATTAGTGAATTAATTAGTGCTAAGTAACACGAGATAAGACGCTTTTTAATTAAAGAAAAAGTAATTAAAATATAAAACTTAGAAACCACAGAAATGTACAAGAGCAGGAAACAATCTCACCTCACACCTGCAGTTATCATGCACAGGTGTATTACAGATGTAATATGTGTCATGCATATACAGTTAATTCATACTTTATTTCTTACCTGCGTCCAGAAATTGACAATATATATTGAGAATAGGTAAATTATACGTAATTCAACGAATACTCTAATTTTTATCTTAATGCTTTAATTTTTGTTATATATGTCATAGAATGTTTGGAAATTGAAACGCCTACCGTTTACAATGACTAAAAATAATATTAATTATTATTTGTATATTAAAAACTTTTATCAAAATTTTGATTATCCTAAGGATATTCAACCTCAGGGCATGTATCACATACAATAAAATAAAAAGGTTTACAAACAAACAATTAATACGATTCGATTACATTTGGGAGTTTGGGATATGACGCACTCGAGATCGTCAGGCAAGGTGCCTGGGGAAACATCACGCTTCACTTCAACATCAAATAATGACTCCAACATCACGGAAGTGAAAACTTATTTGTTTCATTATTATTTATAAAAGAACATTATAGAAAGAAGATTAAAACGTTTTATAACTTTTTAAAGGCATTTTTACTGATTCTAAGGACTTGCATACATGGACTATATTAAAAACCGTTATTTACAGTATCATAACTAATCGGTAATCAGTTTACTTGTGAATACAGTAAAGGCTAACGTTTTTCCATTTTATTAAAATTTCCAAAATATTTTTGTAAAGAAAATTATTTTATGTAATCATCTATTAAATTAATTATGCTAAAGTATTGTTACGCAACTAAACATTCTCGAACAATGGAGTGTGTCGTTCTACGTGGTTTTCGGTTATCCCAGCAGAGCCCAGCTGTAATATTTGTGTGCGTACATATTGCTAATTTGAGAAGAAAGACAATTACGTGACACTTGTGTAGTGGATTCGAGAGTGCTTGTAAGACGCACTTGTTTAATATGTCATCCAAAAGTGACAGATTATTCTGGCATCTCAGCAGGGTAAATATGAGCATCCAGCGACGGTCAGTTCAGTTTACGTCGGGCGATTACTTTGTGCGTCACAAGCGGTTATTAGTGAAAAGTGATTAATGTGCATGAATCTATTAGTTGACATTTATTATTGGTGTGGACAAATTAACTTGAATTATTGTACGAGTATAATCTTGTTGAATAACTTGTTGATTACAAACTGATATTTGTGATAAATACTAAGCTGGTGATTAGTGACTTAATTAGTGTCTGTAATTGTGTTTCCACTGTACTATGTGACGATCGGTAAGACCGTGGTAACAGTATTGTAAACATTTCTTGTATTTAAGGAGCTACAAATTAAATTAACTATCTAATTATGACTGTATTAATGAAAGTCTTATTTTTTATTAATTAATTCATAAAAACTTAACATGACATTAAACCAACTATAATAGGAGTAAGCATCGGTAGGTGGTCGATGTGACCATTTAAGTATTGTTTATTTTTAATTTTTGTTGGATATTTAACTCTTTTTTTACTCTTACGCAATATATCTAACGTACTCTTACGTTACTGGTTACGTATTTGTTGTAAAATTTTATCATTTTCTAAACGGTCTATCTGATTAATTTGACTTTTCAGGTAATAGTTAGTTTATATCCAGAAATCAAATCAAAATAGTATCTTTACCAACGATAAATTTTACAACGCGAAATACAGCGTCTGGAAAGGGATGGTAATTGTATCAGGCACGAATCCAGGGGGATGGGGGAAATTTGACCTCCCAAAATGTAACTTCAGACGATATTTTTTATTCGTCTTGTGATTGTAGAACGTTTTTGTGATTGTAAATATGATTAAAAATTCACATAACTTTATGTATGTTCATGATTTTACTCTAAAACTACTTTAAATTGTATCCGTATTTTACCACCATATTAATTTTTGATTGATACTTAACTTAAAGTATAGTATATATTTTAAGCTGTAAGTAAATATTATTAAAAAAAACAATAAACTGACAAACACAGATATGATATTGTACTTTTACGTTAATAAACTTGTTGTGTTGATAATAACACAACGTACTTTTATCTGTACTTATTGCCATGATTTATACTTTAGACCATTAAAGAATGGTCCAAATTTTCATATCCCCCTCCAAATCGCTTGCTGAATCCGCGTCTGGACTGCATGATAACAAATTATTGTGAAATTACATAACATGTCAGGGTTTAAAATGTTACCAAATCGAATGCCCATAAAATTTTATCGGTGATGCAATGTAATAACATTTCCCTACATTAGAACGTAAAGAAAGCCAGGATTTTTAAATCAGGAGATAACGGCTGACTAAAGAGGCTATGAATTGGCAGAATATTCTTGGCAGCAGAGCTTGGTCAGTTGAGAGCTTACCCGTACGGTAAAAACGTTATCGTTAGCAAGATCTTTATCTAAATATATCGTTACGTTTAGGTAGAACTTACGCGTACTTTTATCTCTAAGACTTTTCGTTGCTAATATTTCTTTAAATACTGATATATTTACGCTGCAGAAATAAATTTAGCGGATTTTCCATTTTCCATTATGGTTTTGAAGAACATTAAACTCGATGCATTATGGTTTTTAATCTTCTTCTTTAGATTATTGTACGCAAAGAAAAAAGGTCTCCGAAGAATGGTTTAGAACCGTAGTGTAAATACTTATGTTTCTTTTAAGTAGCTGTACGAGGAATATAGTTTAATGCTGGCTATAAAGTAATAAGCAAACATTGTTACCAGGCAAACATAGCGGTCTCTAAGTTGCTATCTAAGTGACAAATTTTATTTAACTCGCGTTAGAACCGCGAGATAAAGGGATATTATATTATAAAGTAACCATTACACCAACTAACGTAAATTATATCAGTTGTAATAAAAAACAGTACAAGGTATTTTATCACAATATTTTATATTGTGAGAAAGTCTTGACTTTATAAAAGAATTTATCTTAAATAATAATTTGTGTTTTAAACAATGCACAGCACATTGCCATAAAAAGAAAGAGAACATTCTTTAACTTATTTCATGTAATTGAAAGAATATATTTTTAACAAATTAATTCAAGATATTACCTGTTTTGTTACAACTCACTAAGTATGTAACAATAAATACCAACAAGTTTAAGTCAGTAAGCAGTAGAGAGGATATCGAATACAATGTCTAAGCACAATCAAAGAAGACAGAAGAAAGCCAAATATGTTACGTAGGTAATTGTAACATATTACGTGGAGTTTAAAAACAGAGAAACAATTCCTTCTCGTGCAGTGTTTAATTCTGTTTATGTTGTTACTATTTTTGCTTATGGTCATTAAAATTAAAATTAGTATATATGGTACAGTGGATTATATAGAACAGTAAACGATGCGATTACATTAAATATATGTATACTATTTATATAACACAAAGAATACGTAGTTGTATTCGTTTATTACGTTATCGTTTATTTCACATTTATGCACACTTTGTGACCTTCAGTATGGGAATCGTCACACAGTAAAACAGAATCGTCTGAGACAAAGTTTATAGTGATGACAGTGTGTGCAGTTTCTCGTACACTAATTCAAGATTCCTTGAGCCTAAACGACTTAAATAGGCTACACGTAAGTAGGTCTATGTCTAATAATTACACTAGGCCTAAGACTGGTGTACAACGTTTTAACGTTTATACCGCTCCATTGTACTCTCACTCTCAGTAATAAGGTTGCCAGTAATCTCTGCTACTGCAAGTGTTCCATCTTACCATAGGTACACCTTTTCAATTGTAATTTAATTTATTGTTTAGTAGTTATTTATAGTGTTCTCTGAGTGAAAAACCTGTCATTACCAATGGGAGTTGCACGTATGGAGTTTGACACATAAGTCCAGATTCATTAACCGCAGCATCACGCACAATGTGGCGCGTTTGATAAGGACGCAGTGAACGAGTTTTCAATACTTATAAGTAATATGATGGATTGCTGTACCGCGACTCCAACTACAAGAAGATGGAAAACCAGCTAGCAGTATTGCTGGTGAGTAGTACCTCATTCATGAGACTTTCGGAACTGCTATTAAACTATAAATCTCATACTGTTATCGAAAAGCTATTCAAATACATGCAGACTACGTGTGAAGAGGGAGTTTTTTGTCAAATTAAGCACGTATTTTAAGGAAAACAGGTTGTGAATACACTATCAACAGAGAGAAATCTTGTTATAGGGAAGCGAAGGGAAACAACAATAACAATGGAAATGTAACATTTTTTCCGGTTGACAACAACATTTTCTTATTATATTATTAAAAGTAAACATTTACTCGTTTTGTAATGTGTGATGTACGAGTAAAAAAATATTAAAAGAAGATTTAATAAACCGAAATTAAATTATATGGAAAATATACAAGGATGGCATATGAGTGATTAGATATGGCCCATGTAATATTACATTTCAGCGGTTTTATGTAATTCCGCACTCATATTTCAATTTTTACTTCCATATTCCTTAAGGAATGGAAGTATGGTGATGGCAAAAAAAATCGTGTTCGAGATTATTGCAGATTCTGATTGTACTACGCTCAAAACATGAAAAAAAGTCGTTTTCCGAAAAGTGTCTGTGTGTGTGTCTGTCTGTCTGTGTGTGTGTCTGTAGATTTTTTTCTATGGCAAACGATAACAGCCGCAAATTCAAACAGAATCAAATAATTTTTTGCATACAGCCCTGACTTGTAGAGTACTCACGACCTATTGTTTTTGGTAAAGATCGGTTGAGGGAAAGGGGTAGTTTACCAGCAACGGTTTTTTTTTATCAAGGGAAATTTTTTTTGCAAACGATAACAGCCGCAAATTCAAACAGAATAAAATAATGTTTCGCATACAGCCCTGAATTGTAGAGTTCTCAAGACCTATTGTTTTTGGTGAAGATCGGTTAAGGGAAAGGGGTAGTTTACCTGTAACGTTTTATGTTTTAACAAGGGTATTTCCTATGGCAAACGATAACAGCCGCAAATTCAAACAGAATCAAAAGATTATTTGCATACAGCCCTAAATTGTAGAGTTCTCAAGACCTATTGTTTTTGGTGAAGATCGGCTGAGGGAAAGGGGTAGTTTACCTGCAACGTTTTTTTAATAAGGGTATTTTCTATGGCAAACGATAACAGCCGCAAATTCAAACAGAATCAAATAATGTTTTGCATACGTCCCTGAATTGTAGAGGTCTCAAGGACTTTCGATTTTGGTGAAGATCGGTTAAGGGGAAGGGGTAGTTTACCAGCAACCTTTTACGTTTTAACAAGAGTAAAGTACTTGAAAATTTATTTAAACTTTTTGAAACAATGGTAATTGTTAAATATCGGTATGGAGAACCATACATGACTTCCATATTCTAAGATTTATATTTAAAATCCTTTTCGAAATGTAATATTACCATAGAAACTACTTCTTTCTACTTACTGCTTCAGCCTTAACCACAGTACTGTGGTCACTAACATATACCACCTCACGTTATCGCACTCGATTTTCACTGATGATGGAAGTCAATGGCATTTCCGAAACGTCTGGTTTTGTAGAAAACATTGGACTACGGCCAAATATCCCGGGAAGGAATTTTAACAAAAACTACTTTTTTGTTGCCGATAACGTACACATATATATAAAATATATGCATAAAATTAATGGCTTGTATAAGTTAATGATTGATCTCCATTAAGTAGTGCTCAAGTTTCCAAAGTTTTAATATTATGATGTCCGTAATTAAAACATCAGAGCAGGTTTAGTGTGAATGAGGGTACACTGTGGACAAAAATTTTCAACACTTCCTATTGAGCGTTGCTTAGAGTAAAGCTGCGAATCTACAGTGTATGTTTCACAGAACAAACACGCGAAAAAGAAGGAGCGCTCCGAAGTCACTCATGGACCCTCAGCATCTTGCAGAGGGTTCATTCCCTAAAGACGAAAAGTCTGTCTATGAATCGTTCCTCTGTAAACACGTGCAGTTACATTGCCCAGCGATCCACAGGAAGCAAATTGATTTCCATTTTTTCGGCTTTCACGCGTTATGTTATGGGTTTCGGCACTTTCCATTTAAAAAGCGTGCAAATGTAAGAAAATAAACATGAGTGAGGCCAGAAATAACGTGAATTGTGTGTGTGTGTTTTTATTGCTGTAGTCTGTGTGTGTGTCTTACCTGCCTTTTTATTGCTGTAGGCATAATAATAAAATGGAAACGTAAATATTACATAACTGAGATATGCTTACCTGCCACGAACGATATATTATTTTATACATGGAGGAGTTCAGTGACATACACACGTACAGAAGTCATCTTCAAAAATACTAGAAGTCGTCCACGCTTTTATGTTGGCAGTGTAACTTACAGGAAGTTTTTTGATGTTTTTAAAACATCTAGGATGCAAACTTTTCCCGATAACTAAAAGTTTCCTTTTTTCAGTTCCCGTCATGTTCGCACAAACAAAAAACTGTAACTCTTTGTTTAGAGAGCTTCCCACCAACGCACTTTTCATTTGTAAATTTGAAAGTCTTATCTGGAGTTAATTTATAAAAAATTCCGGCTTCATGTCCATTAAAGATGTCTTCATCTATATGATCGTCTAATTTCTGGCTAAGTGTTATGCACCCAATCGCCTGTAACGTTCAGATCTACGCATTTTGCCTCACCACAAATTTTTGCAAAGGAAATCGAGTGTCGGGCCATAAATCGATCTAGCCATCCGTTGGAGCACGCGAAATGGCTGGCGCCGGCAGTCCTGTTACAGTGCTTATCGCTTGCATACAATGTATGTCTGTAGCCATGGGCTAGCGCGCGCGCGCACATATATACGTTTATATGAAATTTAGAGTAAAATATCTGAGAAATATTTGACGCTATAACAGAGTAGTACGATATTTAGTGACGTTAAAACCGGGAATTTTTATAATGTTAAAGATATCAGTTTGACCGGACTTATGACAAAATAACGCTACACCAGAGTTGACGTAACAGCCGAGGCCGTAATAACCAAGTTCCACTGTATATATAAAGATATTAACTCAAACATAATTTACATTAAAATGAAAAAATTATAATTTTATTGCCTGGCAACAAAATTATTTTATTTTTAACAATTACCATTGTTTCAAAAAGTTTAAATAAATTTTCAAGTACTTTACTCTTGTTAAAACGTAAAAGGTTGCAGGTAAACTACCCCTTCCCCTCAACCGATCTTCACCAAAAACAATAGGTCTTGAGAACTCTACAATTTAGGGCTGTATGCAAATAATCTTTTGATTCTGTTTGAATTTGCGGCTGTTATCGTTTGCCATAGGAAATATCCATGTTAAAACATAAAACGTTACCGGTAAACTACCCCTTTCCCTTAACCGATCTTCACCAAAAACAATAGGTCTTGAGAACTCTACAATTCAGGGCTGTATGCGAAACATTATTTGATTCTGTTTGAATTTGCGGCTTTTATCGTTTGCCAAAAAAAAATTTCCCTTTATAAAAAAAACCGTTGCTGGTAAACTACCCCTTTCCCTCAACCGATCTTCACCAAAAACAATAGGTCGTGAGTACTCTACAAATCAGGGCTGTATGCAAAAAATTATTTGATTCTGTTTGAATTTGCGGCAGTTATTGTTTGCCATAGAAAAAAAATCTACAGACACACAGACAGACACACACACAGACACTTTTCGGAAAACGACTTTTTTTCATGTTTTGAGTGTAGTGGAATCAGAATCTGCAATAATCTCGAACACGATTTTTTTGCCATCACCATACTTCCATTCCTTAAGGAATATGGAAGTAAAATAAAATAATTTTGTTGCCAGGCAATAAAATTATAATTTTTTCATTTTAATGTAATATAATATTTTTCATTTAATACAGCAATAAAGGGCAGGTAACACACACACACACACACACACACACACAATTCACGTTATTTCTGGCCTCACTCATGTTTATTTTCTTACATTTGCACGCTTTTTAAATGGAAAGTGTCGAAACCCACACCAACATAACGCATGCAAGCCGAAAAAATGGACATCATTTTGCTTACTGGCGAAGCTAGTAGTTAATGAATGGGTAGGCAAAAATCTTATCTTAAATTTTTTAAAGGAATCACTAAAAGGACGGTGGTTCAAATCGGACGCTGAGGTAGAGTTTGCTGTAACCGAATGGTACCACAAACAGCCGTAAGAATTTTACTAGCAGGGAATCTACAGGTTAGCGCAACAGTGGAACTCATGTCTTAATGTTATTGGAGACTTCTTTTAAAATCGTTGAATAAAAAATGCTTTACAGCTCTATACGTGTTTCTATTGAACAATCCTTGTATTAGTCATACACAATAATACAACTGATTGAACTTCAAATTTTTAAACTTGATTAGTTTCTATATATATGTTTAATGTTACAAATAATTCAAATAACAATCTTGATCATCTGTTAGTTCAGCGGAATAACAGTGACACTTTTAATAACCGCATAAAATAAACACTTAGAAACAACACAGGCGCTTTAACTTAACTGTTTGGACCACAGAAGTGAGGCATGCCTCAACGCTCTATGTGTACAGCGCGGGACAATCCCCCCTCCCTACACTTCACTATCACACCACTACATTGCTTACATACGATGTATACAAAAAACGCTGAGGCAAGTTCAGGTTGCCTCATTCGCTTTAAACGAACTCTGCCGAATCTCACCTGTCACCATCTAGCGGTCGCTCAATAAAGCACGTTTCGGTTTAATAAATTTGACAGTCGCAGTAACAATGTATAATCTTTACGTTATGTAGTTCATACGTATTTATAATTTTTATTCTACAAAATTTTTTAGGGTAGGCATTGCCTCAATTGCCTCCATGTAACTTCGCCACTGATATATATGTGTACAACGTTATCGGCAACAAAGAAGTAGTTTTTGTTAAAATTCCTTCCCGGGATATTTGGCCGTAGTCCAATGTTTTCTACAAAACCAGACATTTCGGCAATGCCCTCGACTTCCATCATCAGTGAAAATCGAGTGCGATAACGTGAGGTGGTATACGTTAGTGACCACAGTACTGTGGTTAAGGCTGAAGCAGTAAGTAGAAAGAAGTAGTTTCTATGGTAATATTTCATTTCGAACATGATTTTAAATATAAATCTTAGAATATGGAAGTCATGTGTGGTTCTCCATACCGATATTTATATAATCTATCGACTTCTGTGCTTAAGTAAAATATAAAAAGTAGATAATGTTAGGTCAATAACTTCAACAAAAATATTAACCAACAGGTTCAAGATCGGACCTGAGTCCCCTTAACACGGATTACTTAATCCACACAAATGTCGATGTTAATAGCAGTGGCAGCACAACGTATTACGAATCAAATCAACTGACACCAAACTTGATGTAGGGAGACAGACTTAGTTCTAGCCTCAGTGAGATTTACATTCAGAAGTAAAATATTGATCATAGTCTCTGGAGAGGGCGTATCTAAGCCACAACCTAAATTACTGTTAACAATGAATGTTTTTCTTGAACGTGTAAATGAAATGTGTTTTTGGAAAATATGAAAATTCTTTAAAATGTTTGTTTATCATTTCATTTACAACTTACATACATCTGGTAAATGCAACGAATAAAGATTATGAATTAATGGTATGGGCATTATAGAAATAAATCTAATTTAACTTAAACTTATTACAAACATGACAATTATGTTTTGCATTTTTTTGAATTGAATCAGTTAACTGTAAATGGGACGACAAAGACTACTTGTTATTGTAGAAGTTTTTTTAGTAAGAATTTAAAACTAAACTGTTACACCCTTATTTGTAAATTAAGTACACTGTGATTTGTACAATGCATTTACATTTACGTTGCCAGTATACGCCAGTAAATGCTTGTAGTCTATTTAGTTGCCGCAAGCATAACTGAATTGTATAAGCTTGTCGATATACCGGTCTCTAGGTCGCTTCCTAAAAGACAGATTTCATTTAACCGGCGTTAAGGTTAGAGCCAAGCTGCAGCATATAGGTATAAAATATAGTAACCATTACATCTGTTAACCGATTTCACATTGAATGTCATCACAATCAATACAGGTAATGTAAAGAACAAATAATTTGTTTAATAAGTGCATAAATGAAAACAATAAGGCTGTTAGTGAAATAAATTTATTTGAATTCTATATATTTAGCATGAAAAGATTTGAGTTATAGTGATATCGTCTGTAAGTAATTTTTACTGATTTCGTCTCCATTTTACAAAGGAAATACATACTGTTGACGTTATTACTGGAATAGAAGCATAAATTGATTGCCTTCGGAAGAGGGAAATTGATTGTCTTCGTGTGGGTTGTTCATCACAACAGTTGATAAATAAGACTGTGAGTTGATTCGAGGTCACATACTGGATACTGGATAATACTTGTCACCTGTGGAAACTGTGACTGTTTTTGTACGTCTTAACGTCGGAACTGAGACAAGAATTATGGCCGCTGTTAGATCCACCCGTTTATAATTGTGAGCTCTGTCACTTGAAGCTGACTCATTACTCTAAGCAGGAGGAGGAGGAGTTGCGTGTCCTTTTAAATTGTGCGTGAAGTGTTCGTCGCAGCTGCTGTTTGTTTGTCGAGAGAGTCCGAACTCTAGTTTTTTCGTACTTAATTTATTTCTTCTCATATGAACGAAACAAAAAACAAAATAGGAAAATACCTGTACGTAATACGCGTCGCTAACACACATGCAACACGCAAACACATACATTTTAAACGATGAAACATTTTGTATTTATTTGTTGTGTATATAACATTCTATATTGTTACGACGGTCTCACGGATCGTCGTACGGTACAGTGGAAATAAAATACAGACACCAATGAAGTCACTAATTACTAATTTTAATTAGTCGCAAATAACAATGTGAAATGAACAATGTACTCTCATACAATAATTTTATTCAAGTTAAATTTGTCCACCCGCAATAATAATTGTCAATACTTAAGTGTTCCGCATTAACTATAACACAATAGTCACTTTCCACTAAGTCACAACAGTTAGTTTATCCGTACCAAAGAAATCGCTCACTGTAACTGAATGACTAACCGGCCGCTGTTGCTTATACCCCGCAGAAGTTCCAGAATCATGTTCCATTCTCCCGGCCGCGTGCCAATATAATTTACATAGTTACAACTGGTCTAGAGCAGTGGTTCCCAAACTTTTCAGTCCGCGGACCCCTCCAAAAAAAAAAAATTAAAAATTTCACGGACCCCGTCTGTGTTCTGAAATAAAACAAACAGTAGATATGATAAAAACTCTTATATTTTAATTAAAATGTATTAAAATCAAAATTCTCTTAACTTGCAAAATTATGATATTAATGATATCAAACATAGTTTTGTTGTTGTGAACAATGAAGCTGCTTTTGAACAATTAGCTCTGTAATATTGGGTTTAATGTCAGATAACTTCAATTTTAAGTCACTCTCAATATTAAGTTTATTTCTTAACTTTGACTTCAAGTACGTGAGCTGAGAGAATGTGGTTTCACCACACAATTAAACACTTCAAAGCTTTTTTGCGAGTTCAGGATAGTCAATCCTTACATATAACCAGAAGTCAGCTAGCTGTAATTGCAAAAACTGTTGAAACTATTTTTCTTACCTTCAGGGTTCACCTCCAGAGTCTTATAGACGATACAGTTGCAGATGGGTTATCTGGGTTGAGTTGCGAAATAATTAGGTTAACACAATTTATGCTGACTAAAACAAATTACTTTTCATTTATTACGCAAAATTGGTATTTTTTCCCTTTTGGATGACAATTACTTAAATTCTTATCTTTTCTGGTAAATAAAAACATTTATCTCAAAGATAAAATTAAAGGTATGAAATTAACAAATGAACAATTCTTACATAACTATAACAAAGTAATTTATATAATTAATCAACCAGTACTTTTCCTTATTTTTTATAAGTCCCCTTTTTAACCCCGTTTATAGAGCTCTTTAAATCTTTATTTTTTAATATTGAATTATTTATTTGTGATGCTTAGGATATTTAGCTGATAGTTCGTTATTGGTACTTAACCATTTCGGAGGCGTCCCAATCGATTTCACCACCTCCACATGTTAATTGCCATTTCCCTGATCACTCCGCACTTCTGTGTTTATGCCGTTAAAAGTTTCTCACGGTAGTTTTACTCGTTCTTCGGTGGTTCACTCCGAATTTATGACGGACGGGTTATAACATTTCATCGGCCGACGTTAATTTTTCTGATGCACTTATTTTTATTGGACCGCGCAGTCTAACGGAGTGTTGTCGACTGCCCGCACACTTTACTAGATAGGCCGATTATAATGTTTTCGGCCCATCTTACACGCCCGAGGCCAGCATTGACTTGCGCCCGCTCTGTTGGAAGACTGCTACTCAGCTCTACTGTTAGTCAACGACTCTGGTGTTAGGCGTTGGCCCAGCTGCGCGCCAACGTAGGTATTTTTATTTCACCGTCTCTGATTGGCCGGCATGTCCCGACGCTCAGCCCGGGAATCCTTATAATTTTTGCTGCCTGTTGAAACTGGCGTTTCCCGTGATTCACGGACGGCACGAACTGCAGACGATTATGTAATACGTCTAGCCGGGCTAGCTCCAGACGTAAACACAGACGGGTGTTTTGTAATAACATTGTATATATCGTTGGTTAAAACGAGGTACCCCAAAGGTGAACACTGATTGCTTTGAAACTTCTTTTTAATTATTAAAATTTATTCCCGTCCCTGATGTGTCCCTTTACACTGTAATTTTAATGAACTGTCAGTTGAAACTTCTGCCAATGAATGTTCTTCCTGTAGTGTAAGAGAGAGTTTAGTTGGCAGCCCATCAGCAAATGGATTCCTTATCCACATGTCACTATCACCCGTCACGGGAAATATTCCCTTAGCTGCAAGCGCAGTTCTCTAAATGAAATTTAATAACACTGAGGATCTCCTTGGAACATTTGCTCCTGACATCTGGACGAAATCTGCCATGGAAGGAATTGTTGGAAGATTTTAGAATCTAATTTCTGTCTGAATCCACAGCTTCAATTTTTTTTGTCATCCCCTCGGTGTTTTCTCGAACTTGGAAAATAGTGATGCTAGATCCCTGCAGGCTTAAAGTGACTCCATTCAGATGACTGAAGATATCAGCAAGATATGATAGCTTTAAAATCTAAAGTCATGGAACCAAAAAAAGTCAAAGTCGATGTTGGAATCAAATAAGATTTACTTCATCCCTCAGTTCAAATAATCTGTTCCAATACCCTTCCACGTAAAAGCCATCGTACTTCAACAATTGCTTGTTGGCCACTCCCCATTTCTTCACATATGTAAAGGAAGAACGTTTTGCTTAGATACAGTGCTTATACGTGGACTAAAATAGCGCGATCAGTTCTGCGTTGATGCGGCGCCCTAGTCAGTTCGCCTGACAAACAGATCTGCTACACGCCATGATTTAAAGACATTATTAAAGCCTTTAGTTTGAAATTACTTTTACAACTACAATTTGTTTCAGCCAAAAATAGTGTATAGTGGAATCTTCTACTAATTGTTTTGAGATTATAAAATTTAGATTTTCGAGCATAAAAATCGGAAATCGGAGAAAATTACGATATATTATATTTTTTATTAAAAGTGTCCGCGGACCCCCTGAAACATTGTCGCGGACTCACAAGAGGCCGCGGACCCTACTTTGGGAACCACTGGTCTAGAGGGTACTTGTCTGCACGGCCTTGACACAGGCACTGAACCTGTAGAACTTTCACATAACTGCACCTACCGACTTTTCAAGACTGTTACGTGATTTCATAACACTATATATTAACGTTTTTGATTATTATGTAACATTTATGAAGACAATAAAAGTAACTGATTACAAAAATTCATTATCATATTTTATTAAGATAGTTATACACTGTCAAAAGAATATCTTGCGTTGTTCCAAATAAAAAATTTATAAATATGTTTGTACATTAGAATTCTTGAAATACCGTTTCACTATTCTTTTCGAACATTAAAATTTGTTGAGGAACAATAGTATCAAATAGTAACGTTAATTGAAGGTTGTGCTTAACCTAATATCTTAAAATTTATAAAAATAAAGTATAGTTAATCCTAATCAAGTATTAAAATGGATACTACCTATTTCGTAACTCATCTACGTATTATCGAATTGACTCAAAACAGGAAGTTAGACAAGTTTAGCATGCGGTTTTTAAAACAAGTTTTTATAAATCATATAAAAATCAAGTCCCTGTTCTATAAATTGATTAAAGATGAAAGACTATTTCTCCGTACAGAGTTGAAGTCCGGCATAAGAGCTGTACGTCCGTAGTCTGCAGATACATGGTCTAATCACAGGGTAGCTTTCACGTTACTGCACCTGCCGACTTTTCGAGAGCGTTACGTAATTTTGTAGCACAGCCCCCTCCTTAAGACTGTTTGTCCCGGACTGGCAAACCGTCTCTGAAGTAATACTTGGCCAAGCGATCTTGCATTTCCACCGTCCTTCTTATTGAATCCGATAGACAACATAGTTGATTCCATTCTTTACAGGGTAAGATCCTTACCAGTTAGTTTTAAGGTTAGGTGAGCTACCACGACGGCGCATTGTACAAACTCCTTCTTCAAAAGACACGCTATTGCTGCGTATGATACACCGAGTTTTCATTTTATCACTGGCTATCTTCAGCCGTTCTCTTATCAAGCGATTCATTTCTCGTAGTTGGTTTTCTAATTGCGAGGAATAGTTCTGCGGCTCTTGAGTCTCGGGTGAACCGAATATCAAGTTCCCAGGAACACGACTCTCCAACCCAAACACCAATTTTGGTGGAGTCATGCCGGTGTCTCTTGTACTGATGATCTATATGACATTAGGAATAATACGCTGGTCCCAGTCTGTTTGGTTCTCGTCACCAACCTTTGACAGATGCGGCTCAAGTGTCCTAAACACTTTTGACTCCCGAAATTCCTCCCTTGATCCGTATGGATTTCCATAGGAACTCCATAACGGCACCAAAAATTTTGAATTAACGCACTTTGCCATAGTGGTAATTTCATAATGGAAATTATATAAGCTTCAGTCCACTTAGCAAAATATCACTTATAGGTCTATACATGATGTACTGGTTTCCAACGTCAGTAACTGCGGATGGTCTATCAATGTCTACGCCAATTCTCTCGAATGGCAGTCCAAAGTTATACTGTTTCATTTTCACCTTGTTTCTGGTTTGTGGGCCCTTACTTGTGGCATATTTCACATGTCCGACACCATTCGTCTACGTCGTGGCAAACATGAAGCCAATAGAATCCTTTCCGTATTTTTTCAATTGTTTTACTAATGCCGAGATGACATCCAGCCGCTCCATAATTCATCTCTTTCAAAACAGACTGCACTTTACAATGGGGAACTATCAGCTGCATGATCACGTCTCGTCCATCAGCACTTTCCCAAGACCTTTCCAGCAATCCGTTCTCCAAGGTTAAAGATTCCCAGTAGCTCTGTATTTCGGAATCATAGCAGAAGTGCCAATCCGGGTGGTGACCTTCCTCTTTTGCCGTCAAGAGCGGTTCAGTGTCTTTATTAGTCATCCGTTCTTGTCGACAATCTTGTGTCGTCCAGCCATCTGTCATGAAACCTACAGTGGCTTCACCATATTTTGATGCGTGTGACAACTCTCTCTCATAGAGGTATTTATGGAAGTGTTCTAAATCTCGGACGATAGCCAGCCACTCTCTCCTTGTAACGCAATAATTTCTCTCTCATTTAGAAATCCTCTTGCTGTAATACGCTATTACTCGTTCTTCACCGTTTTGCACTTGAGAAAAATGTGCCCGTATACCAATATTGCTTACATCTGTGTATTTCCCTGATTTATTTCCCTTCGAAATCTGGGAAAGAAAAAATTGGCTGCAAACATGATGCAATTTTCAAAGTCCTCAATGCTTGGTCACAATCTTTCCATTTGTTTATTTCTTTTCGTTAGCTCATGTAATGGTTTAGCAATAGTAGCGAAGCCTTTGAAAAAACCTCTGTTATATGAGCATAACCCCAGGAAAATCCGAACTTCCTGTAAACGTGAATCTCTTACGGTGTCTACTTCTTGATATCTACCACTTGCCAATATCCACTCTTCAGGTCCAATGTGGAAAACCATGAGCTCAAAATATGATGTCGAGTGTATCGTCGACCCGAGGTAGTGGATGGCAATCTTTCTTTGTCACATCGTTCAATCTCCGGTAGTCTTCGTAGAAACGCAATCTACCGTCCTTCGCTACCAGCCCTTCCGGAGAAGACAAATCACTTGACGAAGGCTCGATTATCCCCTCTGAAAATTTGTCCTGTACTAACCGAGACATTTCCCCTTGCTAGCTAACGGAGGTCTTCGAGGAGGTTGATGTATCGGTGTTGTATTCCCGTTATTGATGCGATGTTGTACAAGAGCTTTGTTACCAATGACTGACCCCAAACGGCAAAAGCATCTGTAAATTCATGTAAAAACCGTCTAAGTTCTTTTGCCTCACCACTTGAGAGATCGTCAAAAGATCTGTTCAACAATTCCTGAAGCTTCTCTGGTAATTTTGAAGTATCCGAAGCACTGTATCTTCGTTGCATCATTCCGGCTACCCAGGCTACAGGAGACACTTTACGTAGGTGCGTTTTGCTTTCTAAATGACAGCCTGATCCAAAATATTCGCTACTCTAATAGGTACATTTCGTCTGGTCTTACTAGACTTATGGCAATTACTAACAGGTGTTAGACTTATGATGTGATGACTAACAGGGGTCCGGACGAATGTAGAGCACCGCGGCACCGGTTGGCACTTGTATCTACTTCAATTCTAACCATGATGATCTTTTCGGAGTTTAGCGAAACAGTTACGGCGACTTGATTTTTATGTCCATCGATTTTTCAGATGCACTTCTGGAGGGCATTATCTCTTTTTTCCGATTCTCAAGACATTGTTTTTTAAGCCGACTATAAATACATACGCGTTCATAACGTCCACACCAAGAATTGCTTCATCCACAATGTCTGCAACAATTTCTTGATGATCAAACTCAAGTCGACCAAGTCGTAGGTGTATCTCTTCTTTTCCAAACACTTTTACAAGCCGTCCAGCAGCTTTTCGCAAACTGCAAGAGCAACAGATTGGATTGAGATTTTTCACCACATCAGAGTGCACAATGGAGACTGTGGCACCTGCGTCAACTGTAATCGAGGTTAGCCTTTCTTGAACGAATCCGGTAACTACCAAGGTCTCACTATTTTTGGCAAGTGTAGAAATTGCGTATTGTCTAGGGACTTCGTTCCTCCAGTTAGTCAGCACACGGCCTGTTGTACCGACTACTGCTTGTTTCCCTGCTGCTGAACTCTAACCCGACAATCTCGTTGTAGATGTCCAGGTTTCCCACATCTATAACACTTCGGTCTTCCATCCTTGCTTACTTACTTCTGTAGCGCCAATCGTTGGGTCTCTGTTCCTTGTTCTTCCTCTTCATCGTCTGTGTTGTCGAGCGAGCACTCCATGATTTGGCCAACAAGACGCTGGACTAGGCGGGCTTAAATTTTAAAACATATACCAGGGTGTCCGCACATTCTGATGTCTTGGCATTCGTAACACGCGCTGTAGTTCATTATCTCTGACACCATCAGTGAATGTTTGCATCGCAAACCTCATTCGAAAATCTTGTGTCCTTCAGTTGACATTCATTTAAACAAATTGACATTAAATAGAAATTTACGGATATTTCCTTTTACGAATAAAACTTTTTACGTACCATAATTGCATATTGATGTTGCCAAAACAACGAATCGAGCTTCCCACATCAGTAAAATCATAGCCTACTAGTTAATTGCCGGTCAGTTAAATTATATAAGTTATTAAATTATGAAAACATTACATATTCTGTGTTTTTATCTGTCTATATGACCTCTTTCTCACGCCTTCCATTAGACATCCATCTGTGCCTGCCTCTGTAACCCTATCGCCCCCCCATACACACACACACACATTTACTTTATAAGTGAGCACTAGTGTATATGTGAATTTGTTTTGGGCGGCTGTCAACAGGCTCTAAAAATAAAATTACAATGTTTTTAAATTCCCTTCTTTGTTAGAGAAAAAGTAAAACGAATTGACAAACCCCTAGAGGGTGATTTACTGTAGTAATGTAGTAATACCCCGAAGCGGCAATGGCAATACAATAAATTCGGGTTTACATAGCAAGGCAATATAAAAAACTTGCACTAATTAACTCTTGCCTCTTGGCAAGAGAACAATTACGACTTTATTATTTATTGTCATAATCAGCCTAAGGTTACTATTGTTTTTGTTGTTTTTGTTTATTATTTATTAATTCCTATTTCAGATTAAAATTTACAGATTAATTCACATTACTTTCCCAATACTTTTTATTGCTTACTGAAACATTATAAACAGAGTTATTTACTTCAATAACTATGATTGTTCTACATCAATTACCATTTACGTATTACACATGCATTATTTATTAATTATTTGTTGATGTAGATAAAAAAATATATAATGCGCATAAATTAAAGTAAAGCAAGTTTTGTTTCAAAATAAATTTCTGCTATTATAATAAGAGTTTAAAGTAGGAGTCAGTGAAAAGACATTTTTCCACAGTCTTCAGTTTTTTTTACTACGGAAGGAAAACTTTCGTAGTCGTGACCAAAGATGGATAAAATACGTATCATATTCAGAAACAGTAAAGGTACATCATCTTATATTACTTTAATAACGCCTATGATTACGGGTTGAAATTGATCATATTTAAGAATCCTTGTAAAACATATTTGTTTTCTACTATACGCAACACTTGTGGGCTTGTGGTAGACTTCAGCCTGCAATGATTTCAATAAAACTGATATTTAGAAAGAAAGCTATTTATGTTTATGTTCTTGAACTCTACACCACTGGTTTGAAATTTTTTATACTCTGTACTATTTATATGTAGATACATGTGTTTATTTTTTATAGTTAGTAAAACAAAGTTACAAATCTAATAAATAAACATTACTCACCATAAGTTTGAGATTGTACAAGGATATGTTCGAAGGGCATGTCCAATGGAGAGGATTATTCCTGACCAATCAGAAACTTCAAACTAATTCAAAAGTTGAATACAGCTGTGAGAGAAGGCAACTTGTGCTGAAGAGCTGAAGAAAATACCCGTGAGTTCTCTTATCCAAACGACTCGTGTGCCAAATCAGGATATATTACGTTAGAATTGGTATCAAACGATAGACTGCGGAAAGTGATAATCTCTTAACTTTTTACAAGGAATTACTTTACGTTCGCTTCCAAATGACTTAAATAAATCTATCCGTTGGTATACTACTGCCAGCTTAAAAGTAGTGCTATCTGCATTAGTAGGGGATATGGCTGAAGTAGGATGCCACCTCAGTTAAAATGGCAGTAATACTTATTCATTTTTGTGGACCATAATATCGTTGAGTTCCAGATCCACAACCACCACCCGAACTGACCATGTGATAGACTATGTATCTGTAGACTGCAGACTATTTGGATTTTCTGTCGGACGTCAACTCTAAGACGAAATAGTCTTTAATCTTTAGTCAAAGACGACAGTTCTTCAATTTATGGACCAGGAACGTTGATATTTATGTGACTTATAAACACCTGCTTTTATAGATTACATACTAAAGCTGTCTAACTTCCTGTTTCGAGTCAATCCGATAACACTTATATGAGTTACGAAATAAGTAATAACTTAGCCATTTTAATCCTTGAGTAGGATTAATAATACTTTTATTTTATTAAAGTTTAAAATATTTGCCGATAATACTTTTAAAAGTAGTATTAAAAGTAGTTCTGCACGTTAATATGACTTAGTAGAATGTCCTTATGGACAGGCAGCATTCTCATATTCATATTCTCCTACACAGTAATATAAAAATGCAGAATCATTGTAAATACAATAATAAAATAAAAAATATATTCCTGTTTACAAAAATATAAAATATTATTTATTATTAATCATTAGTCTTTAAATAACAAGAAAACTGTGTGTGACTGTGAATGTATATACGAAATGGCTGAGAATTGGAACAATTGCGTTCCCAGAACATGTTCCAAATAAGGATAAACATATCTTGAGGCAAAACAATTATACATTTTAAATAAATTGTATATGCACCAAGAAATTGACTATAGCGAAAAGTGTTTGTACACACACACGTGCGCGCGCGCTGTACGTCTCAAGCATGATAGCATATAATGCCTCTGATAAGATATTTACATGGTCAAAAAGGAGCCTACTACTATAAATAAATACACTACATAAGGATTTAGCAGCTACACAGTAGGAAGAACACGATTGTAAGAGAACAGACGGACGCTAGTAACGCCGTTGGGCCAAAAGGATGTATGGCTGTAACATATGTTTTTTGTTACACATCTTTTGCTTTGCTTTGATTAGTGGGGCGTCTCTGCACACGTGGCCTGATTTCAGCGTCCGGGAAGTGCCCGATGACTGCCAGATGAAAACAGTGCTGGTCTTTCTGTCGGGGTATCTAAACATGGAGGGGACACCCCAACACGGTCATCCGCTAGATGGCGCCGGAATGTTGAGAATTATTAATTTGATGCTTTAGTAGCACTGGCATCGGAAAATAGACTTACGAGTGAAGCTGATTGCCTCGGATTTCTCCGTATCGATCGCCACCCGCCATTTCCTTAGCCAGTCCGGAAGCAAATCCAATTGACGTTGCAGAATCAGTACTAGCAAATACCGGGCACAGGGAGCTGTAATTGTACATAACGCCATCGGCGAAGAGGGCAACGTGACTCCGGGTAAAACTGGCACGTCTTTCGTGTACACGATGTACAGAACCGGGTCGAGACTGAACCCTGCGTAACGACAACAGCAACGGCTTGAACTGAAGAACAGGACCCGTTGACGGTATCCCTGAAGGTTCGATCACTGAGGTAGGATTGGAAGAAATGCACAATGGTCGGCGGAATGGGGGAACGGGCTAATTTGAATAGAAGGCCTTCGTTCCAGACGCTGTCGAAGGCCTTGATCACATCTAACAAGACAGCGCCCGCAGACTCTTTCTTGTTGGCGGCGTCAGTCAAATGTGTAACAACGCATATTAGTTGCAAAGTTGTCGAGTACTCTTTGCGAAACCTGAACTGTTTGGTGCGGATGAAATTATGCAACAGCGGGGAGATACGGGCCTGCAGGAGACTCTCAAATACCCTTGAGATGACTGGCAATAATGAAATTGAACGATAGCTGTCTGCAAGCATTCATGGCTTGCTTGCGGGGTTTTGAAATTATACAAATTTTGGCAGTTTCCATAGGCGGGGAAAGTAGTGCAGTCAAAGACAAGAGCTAAGCAGTTCAAGAACCAGTTTAACACCTGAGACCTGGAGATATTCCAAAACTGCGGCTCCAATCCGGTCAGGACCGGGTGTACGACGGCGGTTCATTCGACAGATAGATGAAACTAATTCGTCCCTGTCTGCTCTGGGGTCAGGGGGGTCATGTGGAGGGCAATAACCACGTACCCGGTCCCGGAGAACTACCGAGTGACCAGGGTCCAGGATGCCTCGGTCAACGGTAAATTGTGTCTCAATGTAGTCGGCGAAGACCTGAGCCTTGCCTTCCCCCGAAGGCACCACCCCGCTCGGAGTTTCCAGAGGGTTGGGAGTCCTCTTCCCGCGGATATTCTCCGACTTGCTGCTCTCAAGACGGATGCTTTCTAGACGGTCGACTTCCAAGGACTCGAGCTATGAGTCCCAGTGATCAGAGTTTACATCCTGCAAAAGTTGATGGACGTAAAGGGACTGTGCCTGAAAACTCAGCTTGACGGTAGGATCTCGGGTGCGCTGCCATCTGCGGCGGAGCTTGAGCCGGAGCCAGATGGCAATGGAGAGTTTCCGAGAGAAGGGCAGATTTTAATGGTTCACCTTAACAGTGTATGTGTGTCGATCCATGACACCTTGGACCAACTCCTGAAGATGTGTGGAGGTAGATCCAGATCATCACGAGTGACAATCGATTCCACGGGGACTGAAGAAAACCGTGGAGGCAGATCGTAGTGGTAGGAGCGCCAGTTGATTTCCCTAACAAGACCAGCGCGGGGGGGGGCTAAAGCCGGCAGTTCTCGAACCTTTATGAACAGGGGATTGTGATCGGATGAGAGATCCGACACAGAGGAGACCTGGGTTGATGGGCCACTTTCCTGACCACAACAATATCTAGAACGTCCGGTCGCTGACCGGTATAGGGGAAATTGGTGGGACTGGGCGGATAATGTGTATATCCGGGACATCAGCGACAAACTGGCTGTCACTGACTACAATGGTTGAGAGTGGGTGGTCGAGGAGGGCGTCTCTCTCGTCGGATGAGGGCGCCGACCACAGGCCAGGCCGGAGATACGCCGCCGAAACAATGCGCAACTCCGATCTGTCCGCTGCTAGCGCCACCGCACAGCCTTCGATGAGAGTATTATGTGGAGGGGGCAGTGGCTTATGGGTTATCCGCCTGTGAACCAATATAGCCGTTCGCCCGGAGGGGGGCAGGGCCGCTGTAGGGGATGATCCTGAGAATAATAGATGTAAGATGGAAGAGAGAAATGATTATAGAAGCCAAAAGCGTTTTTCAGAGAAGTATGACTTCAGCGTCGTATTCCAGCTAGCTCGGTTTGGCGAGAGTATACGCCATTGGCATTCCAAGCGACGATCCACAGGGATCTAATCATTGAAAGGATGAAAAGGGAAGAGGGGAGAGAGAGATTGGAATACTATCATTAGCACGGAGGTAGTATCAAGAGCAGAACTGATGATTTGGACTAGGCTCAAGCCGTCAGGAGATCGGCAGAAGTCCGAGAAGGATGACGGGTCTGCCGTGGAAGAAGCTTCGGCCGGAACACAAGTTGGCGCAGGGCTACCGGATTGAGTAAGCCTGCGGGTGCGACTAAGGCTTCGGAAGCGATCGAAATTATTCCTGGGGTCGTGGTTGAATGACCAGTGAGTGGCGGGAAAGCCACTTGATGGTTTGGGACCGGGGAAGCTCCATGGTTCTGCTCACCAGGGCGGGCAGATCTCTGCTTCCTTTCGGCTCCAATATTCTTGAAGCAGTCCGGTAGTTCGCCGGATGGTCGCCCTTGTAGTTACAACAGTATGGAGTATAGAGTGAAGCCCAGCCTTTGCTTATCACAGCCGCGGTAAGCCTCGCCACATCGTAGGGAACTCTCTGAAGCCCTGACAGTTAAAACACTCAGCAGGGCGAGGTCGCGGGTCGAAGAACCGGAAGGTCATTCTAAGGTAAAGGAATGTTTGGAGGCCGTATACCTCCTCAAATTGGCCTGTTTTCAGCAACTTCACGAGGAAGGAGTTTACAGGATGCTTGTTGTCACCCTTGCCACAACAGTCGAGAGAGACCAGCTCCTGCATGATGGTGTCGGTAGAAGTATGGTATGTGATGTCCTGGAAGACAACTTTTACTCACGCTCCTCAGGGAGAGCGAAAGTGTGGGAGGCGATGTTCCACGCCGACAGAAACTCCGAACAGCGCGGAAATGCTGGATGGTTTTGGCTGTCAGTTTCAACGAAGCGCCTTAGCACTTCGCGTCAACTTTGGCTAAAGGCAAGAAAGATCGGAGGGAGGCCAAGATTTGAGAATAATTTCGATTGTCTGGGAGGACAATCGGCGGGGCTGCCGCTTTGTTGCGTTGCGTTCAAGTAGCGGGACGTCTTTGCACCCATGGCTGGGTTGCAGCTTCGGGACATGCCCGATGATTGCCAGATGACAACAGTGCTGAACGTTAATAAGATAGGGGCCTAAAACTTAGGAAGGACACGCCAACGCGGTTAACCACAATGCACCGGATTATTTTTAAACAATTAATTTAATTTAATTTAGGTAACAGTTTACGCTTAGTAGCGCTACCTCTGGGGGGGGGGCGAATTGGACGGCAGTAGGACACAATTGCCAAACGCCTTGAGGTCTCGGTCGTTCTTCGCGAGGCAGGGAACCTCCGTACTTGTGGCAAACGGTAATTAGGCCAAGCAATGTGCTAAAGACATGCTTGTGGAAGGATGTCCCTGAGGAGCGAAGGTAACAGAAAGGAAAGGAATATGCTGGGGGCTATTCAGATAGCGCAACGAGGATGACTTACGGGGGGTTATCAAGATCGCCCGCGGGCATTTAACTCTGATAAGGGGAGATGGATCAGATGTACTAATTGTTCTGAGGTAGGGGAAGGAAGAGGTCGCTGCAGAAGCAAAGAGAGTTTCGGCGAGCGACCGGGCAAATGTGGCAAGAGAAGGAACTCGAAGGCCTCCAGGAATGACATAATTCCTTACGAACCAAGGAGACCGGAAGACACTTTTGGAGTCAAGGAAGCAGACGGGTTGGCGCTGGTACCGTGACTAGCGCAATGGTTAGCTGAGGCAGGAGACATGCTGGAGGGCAGCTTTTTTTTGCGTTTGGCGCACTTTCCAAACACAAGAGAAAACTCTAGATCCGTCACTTTCCATAGGAATATCACGAGCATAACTGTCATTGTCATTGTCACTACAGCGAGGGAGTGGTGTACTGGCCAGGAGCGGAACCTCAAGCTTCCAAAAGGGAACTTATCGGTCCCGGCAAGCTAGCGGATTCACTAGTTGACGCCATTTCGGTAGGCCGAAATGGACGTCAACAAGTTGGAGTGGAATTAGATTACCAGCACTGATCGATTCAACTAACACGGTCACTGCACACGAACACCAGAACCGCACAAACCGTACAGCACACGAAAACAAAAACTCCGCGCACTAACAAAACACAACACAGATGTTGGTAATAGAAGAACAGTGGAAAGAACACAATAACTGAGGAAAAAATACTGTGTAAGGCCCAATGATGACTTGAGTGAAAAACACAACCTACTCGTACAAATGATCAAAGTAATCTGTCTCTTTTCCACATTCTACATTTTTTACACATCTGTATAATTGTAATTGTAATTGTAGTTACTATAACTAGAAACACCAAAAACTCTTTAGATGTTTCAGTTTTGAATACCTTTTCCAATTAACGAGTCTTTTATAATCATATTTAATTATTTTGTTGTAATTTCTTTGGAATAGTTTTAAAACTGATGTTTTTACGCGCAGCGCAAACTAATTTTTGTGCTTCAAAAATATAAATCCATAAGTTTAATACAATTTTGTCTATGAGTATGTTTATATTAAATATAAACATATATTAAATATAAACAAATATTAAATATATATATATAATATTTAATACCTTTTATGGAAAAGAGGAAACAATCAATTCTTTTTGGGAAATTACTTGTTTGCTCAGTAAAACAGTACTGACTACTGACAGTTTGTTGAGTGGCTATTCAAAGAATAGCACTTCGAACATCAAGAAAAAAATTAAAATTAGTGACAAAATACTATTAACATGGAAAACCAATTAATACTAGACAGAAATTTCAGAAACAATAATACTAAAAGGATTTTTTGTTTTGTGTGGGTGAAATATATTTTCTTAGATTCAGTCTCAACAGCAAATACAATAAACTGCGTAGTACATTTCCAGAAATGTTTTCGTTTATGGTTACACGTTTTCTGTAAGCTTGGTTGCGTGGGCTAAATATTATTTTATGTTGCTTCTACGTTTCTATCTACAGATGTCAAAGTGTCACGATAAAATCTTGTGTTTCATGGTTGAATGATAATTTATATAGTTGTGTTCATTGTTTAGTTCCAGTGTAATTTACGCCATGTTTGATATAATTCGTTTAATCACCAGAATCAACTGACCACTTACTGTCACAGTCCCGTTTTCATCGTGACTCCTATTATTAAATCTATCCGACATTCTTACCATCTAATACTTTTTTGCGCTCGGTATTGTTACTAGCTGCTAGCAGTGGCGGCTGGTGGTTGAAAAGTTTGGGTGTTGCAGTTGTGGGTTGGATGGTTTTAAATTGTTTTAATAGAAAATGCTAAAATATCACTAAGTTTATATGACTGAATAATAAAGTTAGTATTGTTTTATTTAATTCAAAATTATGACTTATATGGTAATATAACATTTTCTGTGTAACAACATCCAAAAAATGTATTGAAAATAATTTTTGAAATTAGTTAACGTAATAACAGGCCTATTTATTTTAGTATTAATTCACTTTAGATAAACTATTTTACTGTGTATACATAATTAATATTGAAAAATATAGTTATACTTGGGAATAATTTTGTCACTTACCCTTATTTGAAAAGAAAATCCATCCGCCTTTCTTTCAGACGGGCAAATTTTTCAATCACCTTCTGATTGAAATCAGGAATTTCCATGATCAGGTCTCTTTCTATTGAGAGCATGGCCAATGCAGACAACCTCTCTTGCGACATGGTGTTCCTTAGAAATGTCTTTATTCTTTTAAGCGTCGAAAAACATCTTTCTGCTTCAGAAGAGGTCATTGGTATTGTAATCAAAATTTCGAAGAGTTTTACAGCTTCACTAAAAGTTTCTTCTAACTTATTGTCTTTGAAAAAAGAGTACAAACTAACAGCCCCTAACAGTCTTCTAAAATCCTTGCACTGTGGATTGTTGCAAGTTCCGTACAGTTTTTTAAAATTGAGAAAATTGTAAGCATTGCATACTGTTTTTACAGTGTCTTCTGGAAATTTAGAATCATAATCTGGAAACTTTTCTGACATGAACAAAGATGTTCCTACGAGATGGCTCGTGAATCTAAACCGTTCCTTTATTTGGCATATAATCACATCACATACTTCCTTCGCTTGTCTCTTCCATTCAGTTTTGCCAATCTTCCTTTTCTTTGGAGGTGAACTTTGTGATGACTGCTGTGGCTCTCCAATGTCTGTGTCATATTATTTCTGATTTTCAACACATTTTCTTCAAAACTTGTAAGAGACCGTTTTATAACAGTGAGATCAATGTCTACTTTCTGGAGCTGATTAAAGAGTATGCAGTAAGTGGCATAATTTTTCTAAAAAATGAGAGCCAAAAAATAAAGTTTTGACTTACTAAAACTTTTAAATGGCCAGAAGCCTGTGAAAGAGTACTGTCATTTTTTATGTGATCAGAATCTAATATTGTTTTCATGCATTGTATTAGGTCCTGCCTGTGATCATAAATTGTTGTGACACTTCTCGATTGAAAGTTCCATCTGGTAGGTACAGTTCTGGATAACCGCTTTTTTACTACTGCATCTAGTATTGATGTTCTTTGCGGACTAACTGAGAAAAAAGCGAAAAGACCTTGAACATTGGCAAAGAAAACTCGAACTTCCCTGTTTATTGATGCAGCTTTCATCACAACTAAATTCAGCTGATGTGCATGAATGAACATATTGGGCATCAGCATACAATTTTGTACAATTGCCATTACAGATGCTCCATCATATGTCTATGAAATGAGCTTTTGGGGAGTTTCATTTATTTTGTGGTGTTTTAACTCATCAGGAATACATGATGCTAAGGTCCTGGCAATATGACGAGAAGTGTTAAGAAAAGTCCAGAATCTTTCTACAGGTCTGTTTTTGCTATATACCTATAGATAACAGCTACTTGGTATAAATTAGGCACATCGCTGGTTTCATCAGCAATAATAGCTAAAAAATTTGCTTGTTTAATTTCATCTGAAATTCTTTCGTGAGAGATTTCTAGCATTATTTGTAGTAATTCAATTTGAATGGTTTTAGAAGTACCCCTAAATACTGTTGATGGGTTTTTAAAACTGTATCTAGTTCTGCACTAAAATCTATTAACCCTCTAAAAATTCCTGGATTATTTGATCCTTTAGACTCATCGTGGCCTCTTAAAGCTAGTTCAAACACACCACAGAAACGAATACAGTTGATAATCGTAGCACATATCTATTCTGCTTAACTTGTTCATTGTGAGCTACAATATTTTTCCTATAAGCTGTATCTAGTTGTTCTGCTATGTTAGTTGTTCCTAACAATGCTAACTGTAAACTATTTTTTATGTGGGTACCTGAAGCCTCATGTTTTTTAGTTCTGTCATTAAAATGGTTTAAGTCTTTAAATCCAGTCTTAGTCCAAGTCTCCTCCCCTTCAAACAATATACAAGGAAAGTAAAATAATGCAATTTTAGTGTCACACCCACATAACCAGGAATATTTATTGTATATGTCTGTTTTAAATTTACGATTAAAAATTCTATTACCTGACTTTACAGTTTGATTAAAACTTGAAAGATCTGGTGTAGACCTACCTACTCTCTTAATTTCAATTTTTTCCTCAATTGGACGTAAACTGAATGGTGTTTTCATTAAGTTTTCGACAGAATTCATTGCGTCCTACGAGTTATATATAACGAATGTCTTACACTATGAAGCCTTAATCCTTTAATATGCTCTATTATTTATATTTAGCCATGAATTGTAGGCTAAGAACACTTAACTGACACTAACAATAAACTTCACAAAAAATTCGACCGACACTAATGAACTGAACTAATAAATCAACATAACCATACAATTCCAACTGGCGCACCACGTGTTATTTACCAACAACCTGGTGGCGCCGTGACTGACAAGCGGAGTTTGCAGTCCCTAATCACACCAGGCGAAGCTATAGCGATATAATAGGAACATCCTAGTGTAGCCAGCCAGAACACAACTACATTGTTTCTCCATATACCAAGCGCGTCACAGCTGGTGTACACAACCGTAGTACACCGCGGCGAGAGCGTGTACGGTTTTTCTTAAGTGCTCTTCACTTTTCAATCAACAAATGATTAATTACGATTATTTAGCTTAAAAACACTTATAAATTATTGTTTTCTTTCATAATTTTATAATTTAAAATACAGTTTATGGGGGATTTACACGATTAAAAATACAATTAAATTTACAGGATTTAATGGGGGTTCTGCAACCGTGCAACCTAAGCACGGGCCGCCACTGGCTGCTAGTCAGTAAGATTCGTTACATACAATCATGTAATTAATTATTTATGATAATCATGACCATAATGACTAAAGCATTGATATCGTTACATTCTTGTATTAACCTAAAAAATTATGTTAAATCTATAATAGTATAGTTAAAAATAGTTAACATAATTAAATAATGTTAATTATTATACAGGAATAACACAGAACTATGTGTGTGCTGAGAGCAGTTATTGTATTTGCTTATGCATTAAAATTGTTTGCTATTTATGCTAAGAGAATTTGTTAGTTCATAGGTTATGTAGATCATTGTTTACTATGTTAGAACATAACAAATGCATGTGATTGAACCAGTACTCATTGATTATAAATATGATTTAACTTTAGTTGAAATGTCAGCTTGTTGTAAGATAGTGAATACAGTAATAGAAAAAGACTTTGTAATAAACATGATTTGATTTTGTTGTTGAATTTGTAAGAAAAACAATGGCTTAATACCTGTTAACAAATTGTCTTACCTCTCCTCCCTCCTTGGTAACATTATTACTGCCAAATTACTTTTTAACAAACTATGTTAAAATGTGACCAAACACTTAGCTCTACACTATTAAATATGAGGGGGGGCTATGGAAGGCTTTTTTCGCGCTAATGATTCATGGCTGGTATTCTTCTTTCAGACACTGTTCACAGTGCAGTCACATCCACTCACATATCTATTCAGACATTCTACACTGGCAGTTTAATTGACAGAATTATTTTAACCAGTGTGGTATTTTTTAACAATACCGATCAACTCCTTTCAAGTAAGGATACTGTCTTGTATGACTTGCTCCATATATGTGCCATCTAACCTGAATCCTATTCATCTTGCTTGGGCAAGGTTAAAGTCACATAAGGAATTGCAATCAAATGGAACTGACGGAAACAACTAAGAAGATAAAAAGGAAAGAATATAACACGGCAGCGGAGATATATAAATTTGATTTATAAAATAACTTGCTACACGCAATTCAGTTTTGTGATTATAGTGATAAAATACCGTTCCATTCTTATGAAAATGACTTTCTATTTCAAAGAACATGAGTTTTACAAACATGAAACAAACCAACGTATTCTCCTTAAGTTGATTTGAAATGTAACATAAATTGTTTCTTTTGTATAAAATAAAATAAAGTTGTTATCGGCTACTTATAAAAAATACTATCTTATTTTTAGAAATACAAAATGTATTATTTTAAAATTTGTTTATTGTCTTTGCTTGTTTTGTTACTTGTTCAGTTTATTTATTACTTGTCTAATATTCATATAAAATTTGTATGCTTTCTTAAACTTTTGAAGGAAAGCGTATCAAAGTTCTTGTTTGTGTTCCACAAATCGCACGTTTTCTGATAAAAAAACCTTGATTGATTCTGGTACACATACTCTGCCTTTTGTTTAAGTAACTTGAAAATACATAATTTCGACTAAAATCTAGAACGTTTTTTAGTGTTAGCTGCACACATCGAGCAGCGAGAATAACAACGAGACTGACAGTCGTAAGGTGTTACTTTCTTGATTACATCTGTCCCATGAACACAATTCGATTGGCTGATTAATTTCAGATTGTTCTTTAGTATATGGAAGTACTTTATTGTCCCTCTTCTAGTACAATCTTTCAAACCTCATGCTTGGATAAAGTCTATTGCTGGTTCAAGTAAATTCTATCTGACCTTAAATATCACATTCATTAAAAATATCTGTTTCAATGAATTATTATTTATTGTCACTGCAAACGTATTTAATTTTCAGTTATTAAAAAAAAATAAAAAAAATAATTCTGTCAGAATATCCGCAGAATATTTCTACCGAGCCCACTAAATTTACACCGTACACGACACTAGTACTCACCTGAACCCGAACTCGTGCTGTCATAAGGGCCCATCTCCATAATGACAGGGCTCTAGTTCTGTTCTTAGATAAATTTGACATCTGTGACACTCCCTTGTAAGGTGTAATCAATCTAACACACACACACACACACACACACACACAAGTATGACAATACGACATGTAGGGGTTTGTATATAAATTTGCATAAATGTTTTCAGATGAGTAATTAATACGATTATTTCTAACGAAATTTTTACGCATAAAAGTTATGAATTGTGATCCTTATAAAATTAAAATAAATGAACTCATTTTAAAAATTTAAAGTGAATTTAAAAATACAGCTGTTCAAATATGTATAAATTATCAAAGTCTTCATTTCATAATGTAACTTAATTGAATTAAAATTTAAATTATTGTATTTTATTTACGAAGATACTGTTGAAATAAATTAATAAAATAAAATGTGAGTTACTTTTATCTTTTACATTTAATTTGAGTTACTTTTCATCTATTTGTTTCTGTACGTCGGTTTTACCATCGCGTGTTATAAGACATTATAAATCCATTAAACGAAAGTGTTACGCGCTGAAAATTTGGTAAAGTTACGTTCAAACAAAGATAAAAAAAGAGGTATGCTTATGTTGTTAAAGAGGATCAACAGTGTCTTTTTCCTAGTGTAATATTTCCTCTACATCACAGTGTTAAGTCGCTTTGATGTTTAAATGTCGATAAAGTTGTTGATTATGATAATTCTACCTTCAGTCTAAATTGTTATGAATTAGTATTATTTGAATACTTTATTTTCTAGCAGTAATAAATACACAATACTGTAACAGCAACAACAACAACAACACATCGACAACAACAACGACGACGACGACAACAACAAGAATTGTTGATCGAAGACGATCATAATTAAAGAGGACGTACAATAGAAGGAACATCGGTGAGGTCGTTTAGGAGCTGCGGGGTATCGTATCGCCTGGATTAAATAAGGAAGCCAAGAAGATTCCTGTGGCCTTAAAACCATGTAGCTATTTAAGAAGGGGCGTAGATACAGCAGTCAACTTCCCACGTGCCAGTTCTGTCAAGGTAGACATTTCAATTGGGGCTGTCCGTGAAGAAACCCAGTAGGGACAAGACTAAACGCCCCGGAAAATTGTCGCCTAAAACAAATGGGCATACTATGAGTCGAGGTAGAGAGTGCCGGAGGAAAGCTGACAGCACTCATAGGATCCGCCCCAATTTAAATTTTGTGCGTGCCGGCCATCTAACTGGAAAAGAAAAGGGAGAGCCCCTGGCGCTACATGGATAACACGACTGTTCAACGGTCATAATTGTAGTGGACGTCTCAATAATTGTGGGCTTGATAACCAATACCACCTTGCTCTAGGTTTTAGGGCTGTAAGAACAAATACTGTTAGGACGTGCCTGGCAGGTAACCAATCAGACCGTCGTTGACTACCGACGAGGATGCATATACATCGGCAACATCGACCAACAGACGGCCTTCTGCAACGATCACGGGTAGTCTGAAGAGGAGGATATAGACGAGACTAGCTTCCAAGCCTGCAGACATCAGTTGACATCGAACCTCTATAACGTTCCGGGCTACGTTATAAATCCAGGGAACCCGTGATAATTGACGCTAGCCAATTATACAGGCTGCCTACGTTGTAACAAACTGAAAATCAACACAACACTTAGAACAATAATAAATACTATAATTATAGGACACAAGGGAAGGTATATTCACTGATTTATGCACTCACTTCAATATGTAATAAGATGACATCTCTTTATTAACAAATTATATATATAGATCCCATTACATAAAAATTGTTTCTACTGAAATAGTTAGAAAGGGTTTTCTGTCAAACTAAGGATCAAACTGATCATGGATTTTACCTCGGATCCGAGTCTCTTTAAATCTAGTAAAGACGTCTGAAATTTACTTTACTTATCAAGAAGGTTGCCTTGTTACATGAACACCATTTGAAGAATGGTATTATTTAGTTAAGCGATTAAAAATTATATCTCAAGATTAATGTTACAACGTATGATTTTAGAAATTACTGGTTACATTTCCTTTAAAACTTAATGCTTAGAGATGATTATTGTCTTTTAAAAGGTCTCTGCCATGTATGCAAACTTATATTTTAAATGTACATAATTCTCGGTAGACAAGCCACCGAGTCACCTCTTAAATACGCTTTTGCTGTCCGTGTCCTGGGGCGTGAATCCTCGATGCTCTGGTAGTCGGGGTAGTCATCTGGGTCGTGTTTCCGGTGAAAGTCCTCTAGGTGAATTAATGAGGAGATGGATGTTATGCTGCGTGACGTCGGGCTAATCCTCGGCGGTTCTGGTAAGTGTTGTTTAGGTGGTAGTCGTCCGTATCTGCAGTTGTGCATGTCACATATTTACTGGCAGCGTAGTACTGGAGTTTGCATCTTCTTCTTTTACATTACTATCTGAATTACATCACTCGAACAATATTCGAGAGTTCGTTTTTTAATTAACTTGAGACATCACCTTATATACGAGTTCTTTTTTTTTACATTACCACATTTCTTTAACAAATTCCTCACTACATCTTATATATATATAACTAGCTCTCCACGCTCTTAGTGGAAGCTAACACTCAATTAAAAATTTAAAAAACAAACATTTTCTGAAGAGCCCTCGCTTGGAGGTGTTTACAGTCTGAACGCCGCATCGTAACTCTTACATTGTTACAACCGGTAGATTGCAACGACGCGGAGTGAGTACTCCGCCAAAATATAGTTCCAACTCTTTATTTAAAATACATTCTTAAGACAAAATAAATTATCTAGACTTATCTAGTTTACAGGGATTATTATAACTACTACTTGTGACTTCAAATTATTAATTATTTACATTACGATTTACAGATATTTCTAATTTACTGCCGGTTCGGTATGCACGTTGTGTCCGGAATAGGCAGGTCAACGCATGATAAATTTACTAAAGGGTTAACTGTATTATTCTTAACTTTTACATTACGATTTTTTAATTACTTATTTAGTTAGATTTTCTTAATTTAATTCTCATTACTATTATGAGTTAGTTCAGGGGTATTTGGTTTAATCGTGCGATTTAAAGTACTTACTTACTTTCGTTTTTTTTAATATTTTTATTATTAATTTTTTTTTAATTTAAATCGTCACATACTCCGCCGCTTAAAATCGACATGGGGAATCTTAATAGGGAAAATTCGAAAGTGGTGTACCGGGAGTATGCTTGCCGTTACTGTGTGGAATTTCTCTCCTCCTTTTCCCTTTTTCTTTCACTTAGTTATTGGCATGTGTTATACACATTTACTTCTGAGTATAAACAATATACATATATATATTCTTACAAACTACCTTTTTTTTTACATAAAATTCACACTTAAGGTCTACATTTTAAAACACAAAACTTCTTATTTCTACTACTTAAATCTACTACCGGTTTTTTCTTTGGGTTTTGATTACTCTCGTCCTAGAGTTACTTTCTAAATAATTTCTCATTTAGTGGTTAGTTAGTGGTCATTTAGTGGTCAGCTAGTAGTCATTTAGTGGTCAGCTGACTACTCATTTTGCTCATCTTTCGCTGAACAGGATCTAAGGTTGATCAGGCCTCATTCCCAATTCTACGATTAACACTTAGCATGGTTACTGAGGTACAAGTTAACTTGTCTACCTAGTATTACCTTTTTTATTTTTGGCGATGCTATTTCCTCTTTTCCTTTTATACAATTTTATCTGCGAAATATTTGTTCTTCGTACATATTCTCGAGTCGCAGGTTCGTACAGGGCTACGGTAACTGGGGTTAAGTACTTCTGGATTTGGTAAGGACCACACCATCGGTATGATAGTTTAGAGGTGGTCTTATCAATTGCACTACTAGTCGGGTGTGTCTTGTACATTACTAAGTCACCGACTTGGTACCTAACTAAATTGTTATTGTTATGAATATTTCTCTCGTGGTATTTTCGGGATTTCTCTAAGTTCGATCTTAAATTTGCGCGAGCTTTATTCCAGATTTGTTTAATCTGTTTATCCATTATTTGCGGAAGTAGCAAGTCAGGTATTTTCCATTTTGTGGACAAGGGGTGGTTTGGTTTGTATTTATACAGTAACTCAAATGGGGTAGACTTATGTCCTTCGTGATAAGCTGAATTAAAGGCGTATTGTATCCAGGATAGGTTCTGGTCCCAAGACGTATGATCGTTCGCATGGTAGGCGATTAATGCAGATTTGAGGTTTCGCAGATACCTTTCAGCAATATTGCCTTGCGGTCGACACTCAGTCGTGGTAATATGGTCTATTCCTAACTTGAAACACATAATCTTAAATTCCTTCGCCTTAAATTGTGGTCCGTTATCTGACACTATACTTACAGGTGTACCATAATCTTTAAATAATCTCTCCTGTAATATTTTTACAGTCGTCGACGCTAACGCTCGCCGCATGGGATACATCCAAACAAATTTGGTGAACGGATCTACACATATGAGTAGCATAGTATTACCTGATTTAGATAGTGGGTAGGGACCTGAAAAGTCTAAATAAAGTTTAGAGAAAGGGGTAGTAGGGATTTCTGAAAATAATTGGCTTACCTGACTGTTTCTTGCCGGTTTACTAAGAGCGCATAAATTACACTTTTTTACAAAACTAGCTATTTCGCTGTTCATATTGTTCCAATGATATTCCTTACGAATGCGATGTATTGTTTTATTGATTCCCATATGGGCTCCAATGGTGGATGAATGGAAATACTCCATCAGCATGGGCTTAATTACATCAGGAGCAATTATCCTTAATTCCTTTCCATTTCCTATTTTGCGGCATAGTATTCTTTTTCTTAATACATATTTCTCTGATTTAATTCCTTGCTCAAGTTGTTCTATAATCGGTTTCAGAAGAGGGTCTTGTTGTTGATATTGGGCAATGTTGGTAAAAGCAAGGGGGAATTCAGTAATTACGGTGTTAACAATGGGTGTCTCCAGACTCTCCTTGATTTCGGGAGTATTAGTGAGCGACTGGAACATACGGGACAGGGTATCAGCGACTACGTTTTGTGTACCTTTAATATGCTGCACTTTGAAGTTGTAACAGTTTAACCTCAATACCCATCTTCCAATACGTCCTAACTGTTTAGGGTGATTCAGTAACCAAGATAATGCTTGATTATCAGTTTCCAAAAGGAATTCTTTATGTTCTAGAAAGTGTTTAAACTTCTCAAACGCAAAAACAATGGCTAAACATTCCAATTCATATGCGGAATATTTCCTTTCTTGGTCATTCAATGTTCGTGAAGCATAACTAATCGGTAGTCTACTGTTTTCTATTTCCTGATAGATGACGGCACCTAAAGCTACACTTGAACTGTCGGTCTGAACTACGAAAGGTTTCGTGAAATCTGCTAGTTGTAATACTGGGGGAGATATGATGCTTTCTTTTAGTTGTTCGAACGCATTTTGGTGTTGTGCAGTCCATTCAAATTTCGCTCCCTTCTTTCTTAAGGCATTCAGCGGTGCTGCTATTTCGGCAAGATGGGGAATATACTTGTGGAAATAATTTACCATTCCCAAAAATCGGGCTATACCTTTTGCATCTCGCGGGGCTAAAAATTCTCTGATTGCACGGGTTCGTTCGGGGTCAATGCTTACCTTTCCGTTGGCTTTCACGATGTGACCTAAAAACGAAAATTGTGGGACTGCAAAATTTACCTTTTTGGGATTAACTGTTAATTCTGCTTTTTGTAATCGAGATAACACTTCACGTAGATGTTTAAGATGTTGTTCCATCGATTCGCTATAGATTACGATGTCGTCCAAGTAGTGATACACATATTTAAATTTAATATCATGAAATATTCTTTCTAATAGTCTACTACATACGGAACTTCCTTGAGATATTCCAAAGGTTATTCTAGTAAATTGGTACAGGTTGAAAGGAACAGCAAACGCAGTTACACGTTTGGATTCCTCCGAAAGGGGTATTTGGTGAAAAGCTTGATTTAGATCCATTACCGTAAAGACTTTCGCTTTTGTGAAGTAATGAAAAGCACTATGGATGTCTGGAAGCGGGATAGATTCAAATTCTATTCGTTTGTTTAATTGCCGGTAGTCCACAACTAGTCTATGTTTGTCGCGACCTTTTGGTACTAAAAAGGAGGGTGATGAATACGGAGACGTAGAGGGTTCAATGACTCCTTGTTCTAACAACTTGTTGATATGGTTCCTCATTACTTCCATCTTGGGAGGCGACAACTTGTATGGGGGTAGGCGTATTACTTTGTGATCGCTCAGATTGATCTTATATTCTATTAGCTTCATAAGTCCTAGCTTAGGTGTAAGAACGGTGGAAAATTCTTTTATTAATTTCTGCATTCTCAGCCTATCTCTATTTACTAGATGAGATAATTCAGACTCTTGGTGTACTATGTGTGCAGTAGATGATCTAGTACTTTCTTGTTCGTCAGTTTTACTATCGAAATTATACTTCCGAGTACGGTCGAATCTGAAGTAATATTTCTGCTCATGGATATCAAGAATCAATCCCGTTTTACTTATGAAGTCTGTTCCCAATATTAAGTCGGGTCCTAAATCATTACATACTAACATTGTAAAAAACCATGTTAGATTCTTGATTTTTACTTTAATGGTGATGCTAAGTTTTATCACTATATTCTGTTTATTGGCTGTAGCACATTTTATATTCACAGCTTGACTGCGTTTCACTAGGTTGTGTTCGAATAATTTATCTGCTAACTTTTGACTGATTAAGGTTCTAGTAGATCCAGAATCGATTAAAGCGATGGTGGAGGTAACACCTAGGTCAATTTGAATTAAGGGCAATAGACTTTTAGTCCAATTACATTTAGTTATCGCGTTACATTTTTCGATAAACTTTCTAACATAGGGATCTATTTCTCTAGTGTTTCTTTTCCTTCCCCTTTTTTTTGTTCATTTCTTTGGGTTTACCGGATCTCAAGTTGCTGCGGAAGACACAGGATTTCGGGTCTCCCTGCCTTACATGTTTTTTGGATTAGGGTGTTTACGTTCGTATTGCTTGTTGTTACAGTTTCTACTTATGTGTCCATATTCACCGCAGTTGTAACACATATTCTTATTACGAGGAGGGTACCTTGCTTCCGTTTTAGGTTGTGTTTCATTTGATTTCCCAGGGCTGTGCAAATTGTGAGGTCTATTGAATACTCGCCTTTCACGCTGGGTTGTCACATCGGGCACTAGGGCTTGCAATCCATTTCTATTCGCTTCGGTTGATTTCATCGCATGTCTGTTCTGATCTGAGTACCATACATTCGAAGAGTGGATACTGCATTGTTCTAGATCCACAAAGGTGTTGGGTCGATTTATCAACGCTAAACGAGATCTTTCTTCTGGAGACAATCCTACTAAAATGGTCTCGACCATCTGTCTCTCATTCCAATCTACTTGTAGTAGTCGAGAGGACTCCCTGATGTCTGAGATGTAATGGGCCAATCTCTCGTGATTTCCTTGTACTCGTAGTACGGTTTTTCTCTTAAGTTCCTCATAAATGCCGGTGGGAATAAAATATTTTATTATTGTGGTATGCAGTTCTTCTACTGGAAGGGTAGAACTTAATGATTCTAGCACACGATTCTTTAACGGGGGTTTACATTTCGGTAGGAGGACTTGTAAAATTTGCCAGTCATTTAGCTGCTGTAGATCTTTTATCTGCAGGAGATATTTGATGAAATTCAGTAGTTTAGTGACATTTAAACCATCGGTGTATGGGATTTCAGCTAAAAGTTTGTCTACGGGATGAGTGATTTTTCCATAGAGGTCAGCGTTATAATTCATGTGTGGCATCGCTTTAGGAGGACCAGATGATGCGTTCGGGGTTGTCAATTCGTGCATACCGGGGCGAATCTGGAAACCATTGGGAGGAGGGGCTTCAAATATAGTCGGGGTAATCAAATTTTTATTTGGATATTGCTCTCGAGTAGGCTGTATTTGCGATACGGCGGGTGAGTCCCGATCCGTGTTGGGTGGAGGGTGTTCTACCGTAGGGGATTGAACTGGGGAGATGTGTAGTTTCTTCAAGGACTTTTCAATTTCATCCATTTGGAACGAGTCGGATTTTCTTCGCAATTCATTGATAATAGAGGGTAATTGACGTAAAGCTTCATCTGCAAAACTTTGGACTTCAGGAGGTATTTCCGTAAGGTTAGGCCAGTTCAATAAATTTTTCATTCGCCGGGTTAAATGTTCTATTCTTTGAGTTGTCCGCAATATTACCGCAGGAGATTTCTCGTCTTGGAGGGTTTGGGACAATAAAGTCAACTCACTATACTTGGCATTACACGTTTCTCTCTCGCTCTCATAATCGAGTCCGCTTAGGTTACTTAACTGCGCGGGTGTATCAAATCCACTTTCGCGTATAGACTTGCGCAATTCCGCGACTGTTACATTCGCATGGGGTAGACCACGCAAAAGACCTTCATAAGGCAGCTCGTCTTTTAATAGTAAATCTGGATTAAATTGTGCCATTTTTACCTTATTTCTAATACACTAAAATTTACTCAAAATTTATTTTACTACACTATATACTTATTACATAGACAATTTAATTCATGGTTAAGGCATTTGCATAGTTCATAAGAGAATAACCTCTCTTCTAGGAGAAAGAGAAAAATTCCACACAGACGTCATTGTAAAGTCAACGATCAGCTGTTCGCTGGAATGTAGATCAGACTAGTTTACTTTGTAAACAATGGCATACTTGTTGTATGCGTGGGAACGCAAGAAATACACTTGGGTATTGTTCTCTATAACAATAGCTGATGGCTATCTTTATCGACCGGTTTCAACTGGGGGAGCCAGATTCAACAAGGGGTGAGTCCGATGCAATGATACACGCTTTACAAGTTACAGCCCGTAATAAGCTGAGTTTAGTTATTAATTGTCTTTCATTCTAATTTTAATTTCTGTAATTCTATTGATTTATTTTTTATTTATTTTTACTTCTCTCTCTCTAATAACAAAATTAAACATACGAATTTATTTACACGTAATTAACCTGGTCTACTTTAGTCAAGAGTTTATATGTTTCACCGTGACGACAGACATACAACTTACATTCTATGCAGGCATATTCAGGAAACTACAGGTCTTGAATTGTCGCAATATAAACCTGTTAAAGACTGAACAGATTGACAAGCACTAAAATTCATGTAGGTACTTGCATTGGTGTAATACAATGATAGTTTGTATTATTTTGCGTATGTTAAATACATTATACACAAGTTCGTGCGTAATCTTATACAAAATAAATTCACAATTGTAAATTAATACTGTGTAATAATCTACTAATGGTAGCGACAGTATTAATCGCTAATTTTTTTTTTTTAACTTACCCTTTTTGGGTGACATGAAATACATTAGCTGAGTGCATAGATCAGCAGAGAGTTATCTATTTATCTTTTACTACTTAACAATTATTTCACACGAAAGCAGAGTGCCGCAATTCTATATGTGACACGATCAATTCTTTTGTACAAAAACAACAGCACAGTTGCGCAACTTTATAACGTTCCGGGCTACGTTATAAATCCAGGGAACCCGTGATAATTGACGCTAGCCAATTGTACAGGCTGCCTACGTTGTAACAAACTGAAAATCAACACAACACTTAGAACAATAATAAATACTATAATTATAGGACACAAGGGAAGGTATATTCACTGATTTATGCACTCACTTCTATATGTAATAAGATGACATCTCTTTATTAAAAAATTATATGTATAGATCCCATTACATAAAAATTGTTTCTACTGAAATAGTTAAAAAGGGTTTTCTATCAAACTAAGGATCAAACTGATCATGGATTTTACCTCGGTTCCGAGTCTCTTTAAATCTAGTAAAGACGTCTGAAATTTACTTTACTTATCAAGAAGGTTGCCTTGTTACATGAACACCATTTGAAGAATGGTATTATTTCGTTAAGCGATTAAAAATTATATCTCAAGATTAATGTTACAACGTATGATTTTAGAAATTACTGGTTACATTTCTTTTAAAAGTTAATGCTTAGAGATGATTATTGTCTTTTAAAAGGTCTCTGCCATGTATGCAAACTTATATTTTAAATGTACATAATTCTCGGTAGACAAGCCACCGAGTCACCTCTTAAATACGCTTTTGCTGTCCGTGTCCTGGGGCGTGAATCCTCGATGCTCTGGTAGTCGGGGTAGTCATCTGGGTCGTGTTTCCGGTGAAAGTCCTCTAGGTGAATTAATGAGGAGGTGGATGTTATGCTGCGTGACGTCGGGCTAATCCTCGGCGGTTCTGGTAAGTGTTGTTTAGGTGGTAGTCGTCCGTATCTGCAGTTGTGCACGTCACATATTTACTGGCAGCGTAGTACTGGAGTTTGCATCTTCTTCTTTTACATTACTATCTGAATTACATCACTCGAACAATATTCGAGAGTTCGTTTTTTAATTAACTTGAGACATCACCTTATATACGAGTTCTTTTTTTTTTTACTTTACCACATTTCTTTAACAAATTCCTCACTATATCTTATATATATATATAACTAGCTCTCCACGCTCTTAGTGGAAGCTAACACTCAATTAAAAATTTAAAAAACAAACATTTTCTGAAGAGCCCTCGCTTGGAGGTATTTACAGTCTGAACGCCGCATCGTAACTCTTACATTGTTACAACCGGTAGATTGCAACGACGCGGAGTGAGTACTCCGCCATAATATAGTTCCAACTCTTTATTTAAAATACATTCTTATAGTAAGACAAAATAAATTATCTAGACTTATCTAGTTTACAGGGATTATTATAACTACTACTTGTGACTTCAAATTATTAATTATTTACATTACGATTTACAGATATTTCTAATTTACTGCCGGTTCGGTATGCACGTTGTGTCCGGAATAGGCAGGTCAACGCATGATAAATTTACTAAAGGGTTAACTGTATTATTCTTAACTTTTACATTACGATTTTTTAATTACTTATTTAGTTAGATTTTCTTAATTTAATTCTCATTACTATTATGAGTTAGTTCAGGGGTATTTGGTTTAATCGTGCGATTTAAAGTACTTACTTACTTTCGTTTTTTTTTTATATTTTTATTATTAATTTTTTTTTTATTTAAATCGGCACACCTCGGGATCGACTCTTGGAGGTTTTTAGCTTTTATCGGATTCTGATTTCCACCGACCCTCTGTCAACCATCTTCATGGCCAAGTACGAGATCCGACTCAAGTAGAGCAGTCAACCATTCCGTCTACCTATGTTTACTTACTCGTGTGAGAAGAAGCGAGTAATCCGGGAACATGTAGAAGAGGTGCTGTGGCAATGGACCTGTGACTAAACCTACTACCTTAGTTTACACCTCCCTGGAGTGTACCTGAAGAGGAAATGTACAGCCTCCCACTTCTGCTTGGACTTCTTGAGGCTGAATGAGCAGACCGAAAACTTAGATTCGCCACAGCCAGATATCTATGAGACAATCAAGGATCCAAGCTAAGCCAGAGTCTTCTCAACACTCGATTTGAAAAGCAGGTTCCGGCGGATTCCGCTGATATCGTCGTTCCTGTGACGATAACACACAAAACTGCTATTTCCTGCAGCAGCAACACCTCCGAGCTATCAAAGAACACGCGACGCCAAAAACCAAATAAATACTGGAACGCTTCTTGGGCACCTCCAACTGGCTGCAACTGTACATGCCTCGATTCACAGTGATCTCTGAAGCGTTAACAGACCTATTGTTTGAAAAGAATGTAACGAGTGCGCATAGCAAGCCTTTGACGAGATCGAGGATGCCTTTTTGAGCCGCTACAGTTGTTGCAATTTGACCTACAAATATACCTGCAGTCGCCTGTCAAAGAAACTTTGGAGCCGTTCTCTACCAGTGCACCGAAGCCGGAGAGAGACGAACCATCTCGTATGTCAACGTAAAGCTCACCGGACGGAAAGGAAACATCACTGAAACGAATCGGAACGTTGGAATGTGTGGCAATTGTATGGAAGATCGAGAAACCCGGTCGTACTAAGAAGATCGCCACTTTATATTCCGAACAGACAAAAGGCGCTAACAAGTCTGTCGCTAAACAAGCGACAGGGCAGAAGACGATGTACAGAGGACCCTGCTGATGCAGAACTTCAAGAGCACCTTGTTTAATTGCCTGTGTACAGAGAGCGAGCTGCCAGACTTCGTCTCGAAGGATTCAGGGTGCGAAGCATAACCACTGTCTAAAAGAGCCACGATGCAGCCAGATTTGGTACCACATAGCAAAGTAACGGAAGTTACTTTCACGATTTCAAGAGACAACGGCTTTGGGGATCCAAGAAATAGTGAAGAGGGGCAGGAAAACTACTTGGAGTGCCTAGCAACCGTGGGAATGCTGCAGCAGAACGCTTCTAAGTAAACAACGGCCTAGTCTGGAAAGACAGTAGCCGTTTGGAGCGGAGACTACACGTACACACGTATGTACCATCGGATGTCGGCTGGAGGTTACCAGACACTTCCACGATGATCCCCGAAGCTTGGTCATCTGGGAGCAGAGGAAACATTCCAAGCCATTGGCAAGGCGTTCGTCTGTACTGACCTACCCCTTGATATCCACAACTACGTCCACAACTATCAGGTATCGAATCCTAAAAATTACCGATAGCGCTCTTATCGGCGAAGGAGATGTTGGAACGCCCTTGTCCTCGACATCATGGGCTATGTCCTTTCAAGCGAGTGGGCTAACGATACATCGTCGTAGTCACAAACTGGATGTCCCGTTCAGTGGAAGCAAACACAGTAGGCTCGGCAGATGTTGACACCATCATCTGCTACCTGGAGAACGAAATCTTCCTTCCAACAAAACGGCGGAATGAGGAGATCAAGATGGCGCCGAATGGCTGAATGAGTAGATATAAATTCATGACTGTGAGAACCATGGCAATTGATATAAAACAGTCTACCTACAGTGTCATTCTCGCTGCGCAATCGCGTTAACGCCACCTCCGATATGACACCCAGGTAGCTTCAGCTAGGCTGGGATCTGAAATAGCTAGGTGATTGGAGTCAACCACAAGAGAAACCGATCGACCGACTGAGGAGAGTGAAGCGGCAGCTTGTGATCATCAGGAGTATCAGCAGGAAAGGTATACAATTCAGGGTCAGGACGCTTCTACACTGTGAGAGGTCACGCCGGCGTTTGTGAAGACCGACAGGCTGCTCTCAGTCACTGGCCTATCAGGGAGAATGAATGCCGAATTTGGGTTCATGGTCAACGCCACTTCCGAGATCACCCTGTAGCAAGATGAGGCATGCAGTTGGGAATTCTGGCCAATTTCGTTGAAACTACACAGGGCACAGGGAGTAGTGAGAAAAAAAAGAGAAAAGAAGAAAGATGTCACGCTACACTCCTCTGCAGACTGAAAAGCGCGGAGACTGGAGGAAGAAGAGGAGGCTGGGAATACCACGTAGCGCAGCACAAAGCTATTTGAGGAGGGAAGAGCAGTCCCACAATTACATCTCGGCCCCGGCGAAGTGATGCACCAATCTGTGCCGCTTTACAGAGTCAATGCCAGCCAACGATACCAACGCACGGTCCTTTCCAGGGTCTTCAAAACGGGGAGATGTACATGCGCCAATTGTCTGGTGACAAGTTACAAACCAGACAGTTCTACCGTCGTTACTTTCTTTTCTCCCATTTTCTTTTTTTATAAACAGATTGTCTATTTACGTTAAGCAGACTTTTTCAAATGTCTCCATATTATGTAAGACTATCTCTATACCTCAGAAACTGGTCGACTAGTCTTTCATCAAGTCGGATGTTTGATTTTTTTTCTTCTGTTCAGAAATCCCAAACTCAACGGCTTGGATTTATGCTGTATTATATTCTGATTTTGTTTTAAGGATAATACTATTAGAAAAAATGTGTGTATTTTTCTCAACAATGTGCTTTTCAAAATTCTAAGTCTTGCTCAGCTTTGTCAGTCAATCTCCAGTTTTATTTATTGTTACAGAACACCAATTTTTGCTAATCTTGTAATTTTGTGTTTTACATTGTATATTTTGATCTATTTTTAATTAATTGTAACTAATTATGTTTTTGTGAATATATATTATAAAAATTTGTAAATATTATCACATTCTAAAATCCTTGTCGATACAGCCACAAGTTCCTATCGTGAGTTAGTTTCATCAATTCAACGTAAGACCTGCAGCAAGTTGTTAAAATAAGAAACTCTTAGTTGTCCCCGTCTTCTATTCTCGAGCAATCCTTCCCACCTAGATGCTACAAAGGAAGTCATTGTAAAGAAGAACGTGACCAAAAACTTAATTTCCTATTTGCAATAATTATACTGACGAGGCCCTTGTCCACCCCCCCAAACTTCACTCAAGACCACTAAATCGTTTTAATTTCTCTCCAGCTTGCTCGATTGCCAAATCCACTTTCAAATGCTTGAAGTCTTTCTACCTCTTCCTTACCCAGTGGCCAACTTTCACACCCTTTAGAAGAATACTCCAAACAAAACTTTTTACTAAGATCTTTCGGACTTAGATGTTATCTGGTATTAGATGGTCAAGGGTGCGCTGGTATTATGGAGTGGTGGAACTATGTGCTATTCTGGAACTCGTGTGCTGAAGTCTACTCGATCCACTGAAGATACCTCATCGTAGAATGGGCGTAAAGTTTGATTTGAAGAAAAATATAACGACGAGTGTTAAACCTAAAACAGTATTTTTATAATTTAACATAACTCATTAATAATAATTTATCCATCCATCAATTGGGCGTCTTCTGGAAATACTGCCGTCTGTCGCGTCCTGCCTACACACCAGAGTCTTCATCCATAAATTGCGCGTCTTCTGCAGATACTGCCGTCTGTCCCTTCCTGCCTACACACCAGAGTCTTCATCCTTAAATTGCGTGTCTTCTGCAGATACTGCCGTCTCTCGCGTCCTGCCTGCACACCAGAGGCTTTATCAATCAATTGAGTGTCTTCTGCAGATACTGCAGTCTGTCGCATCGCATCGTGTACCAATTACCACGTGGCAAGCGTCTTTTCCCATGTCATCGAGGATGTTTTCTTTCCATGATTTTCTGGAGCTATCTATTTTCCTTCGTCTACGTGGAACTCAATCTAACAAATAATGATAATCAATAATATACAAACGGCAAACAACTTGGATATAATAATTTATATCCATCGAAATATGTTTAACGCCGTCCTCAGTGCCTATTGTAAGAGAATGTCAGTGTACAAATAGTACACTAGAGAGAATATAAAACTGACAGCACAAAAAATATTTTTAAAATTAACACTATGTGTTAAGATAGTAAAGAATAGTGAAGATGGCAAGAGATGAGAGGCCAAAAGGAGGGAAGGGTGTGGGCTGGCCTATGAAGAGACGAAAGGATATATCCCACATGAGCTAGCAAAATCTTTTTTTGTTTTAACATATAACAGTTTAAATGTCAAAATTAAAATTACATTTGATGACATCATCATCATCATCCTCAAGGTTTAAACCAAGAATGGTTTGTTCCGGTCTCAAATAGGCAAAAATTACAGCTAGTCACTCCTGCGCTTCCTCGGATGTCCCACACGTCTCCGTCCCCTCGGCTTATAGTTCCATAGTTGTTTGGGGATGCGGCAGTCATCCATTCGGCAAAGATGTTCCCACCAATTCAGTCGCTACTGGGCGATCCTGTCGAGTATACTCATAATATTCAGTTCCTGCCGTATATCTGTGTTTCTTCTATGATCATGGAGAGTATACCCTGCCACGTGGCTGAGAAATCTCATTTCAGCCGATTGGATGCGACTGGCCTGGCCTTCCGTTAAAGTCGAATTCTCAGATCCATAAAGAAGTGTGGGAATAGCCATCACCTTGTAGAATTTTAGGCGTGTTCCTTTACTTGCTGACTTAAGGGTTCGCCTAATGGTCCAGCACATAAGGTTGAACTTATGCAACTTATGCACCACGTCGTTGCTTGCATTATAAGACACACTGTAGCCCAGGTATTCAAAACTGCTAACTTGTTCCAGGACAGTAGCATCTATAACAATTTTTGCCCGTACGGGATCAGTTCCAGAAAAAACCATCACCTTGGTTTTAATTGTGGATATCTGCAATCCAGAGTCTTTGCAGATTCCACTTGACAAATGTATATCCATCTGCAATCTGTATTCAGAGTCCGACAGAATAGCCTGATCGTCCGCAAACAACAAAGTATCAACTGTAGAGTGACCAATCATAAAATGGTCTGGAATCATAATAATCGTCAATATATAAATTAAAAAGGGAAGGTGATAATGGACACCCTTGTCGTACTCCACAATTGATCAGGCTAACTCTAGGAGCTGTTCTCGGTCTCCCTGCTTCTATTACGATTTTATTCTTCATATACAGACTCTGTATTGCTCTAATTAGATGTTGTGGGATCCCTTTCCTTACCATTACTGCCCACAGTTTGCTCCGATTCACTCTGTCAAAAGCCTTCTCGAAGTCGATGAAAGCTATGTATGTGGGCAGCTGATACTCTCTACGCTTTTCAATGAGCTGGGCTATTGTAAATGTACAATCTAAACATGATCTGCCCTTCCTGAAACTGTTCTGGGCCTCTGAAAGTATGGTCTCCGTTATCGCATTCAGCCGTTTTCGTAATATAGATGCATATAGTTTATATGAAGTATTAAGAAGGCTGACTCCTCTGTAGTTCCTGCAGTCATTACGATCACCTTTTTTGAATATGGGAATTACATTTGCAATCCGCCAATCGTCAGGAACATGACCAGTGGTCCAGCATAGATTAATGAACTGCAGCAAACGATCATGCAAACACTTTCCGTTCGATTTAAATGCCTTAATATTTTGTAAGCCTTGCCCTGCCTGCCATGTACATCGTGTACTATATTACTTACATATTTATCCCATGAACTTTGCTTGATTTTCCTGACTTCTCTTCTGACAATGGCACAGCAGCGCTTATATTCACACCTTGTCTGAGCAGTGTTTAAGGTTAGATGTTTCAGGTATGCCTGCTTTTTAGCATCTATTATTTGTCTAATATCGTCATCCCATACCTGTAGGCCTCGGTTTCCATACCTTTTACGTCTCGTCCCCAATGCTTCAAATGCTGCTTGTGATATGACATCTCTGATGTTACCCCACTCTAGATTTATATTGTTACTGATGGGTTTTTGTTGTGCAAACTGACTCAACCGAGTCTGATACAAGTATCTTATGCTTTCGTCTTGGAGCAAATGTACTTTAAAAGTTTGTTTGGAGCACTGGCGCTCTGTAGATCGAGCCTTTCTCCACCTATCTGGAATACTGATTTTTGACATGAGCAGAAAATGGTCAGACTCAAAGTCACAACCTCTAAAAACCCTAGTATCCTCCACTAAATTTCCTAATTTCCCATTAACTAAAACATAAACAATTATTGAACAAGATCCTCTTGCTTGCCAAGTATATGTATGTGTCTCTTTATGCAGGAAAAATTAGTTGGTTATCTAAAAATTATTGAATGTGGCAAAATCGATGAGGCATCATCCGTTTCCATTTTCCATTCTTTCGCCGTGACATCCCATGATATTTCTTATAAGGGAGTTCCCAACACGTGCACTGAAATCACCTGCTATTATCACATAATCATTCATGTGTATATTATTGCAACTTTCTGTAAGATCCTGTAAAATTCTTCTCTGCGACCATTTTCTGGGCTATATACAGCTACCAATGTTGTGTACCCCCTTATGGTTTTGTACCGTACTGTTAATATACGCTCATTTACAAACAGGTAACTATTAATCCTGTTTTACAACCGCTTCTTTATCATTACTGCTACTCCTGCAGCTGCACGCTTCCCAGCAGCTACACCACTGTATATTAATACGTAGTCCGCCAATTCTTTAAGCTTCTTCTTAATCTCAGGAATGTTGGCAATATCTACACCAATTAAATTAAGTTCCCGTTGAAGTTCCATTTCCTTATGTGCAAGTCGTCTTACATTCCATACACCAATTTCAAATTGTTCCGCAATAGCAAGTCGTTTTTTCCTTTTATTCAAAGCTGTGGTCAGCAACTTTTGATCCGTCCGGCTATTCCTTATTTGAGGCAATTTAGTAGTGGATATTATGTTACAAGCATATCGTAGGGTAAGACGTATAGTGGGGCTGCCACCTTCAGGCTTAACGTCCAGCCCGATTTTCTGTCTGGATGTTCTCCCATAAACTGGCTGTCTTACCAGCTAAAGAGACCAGTTTTCCCTGTTGAGGTCAGTTTTCCCTGTTGAGGTATCCATAAGGATCCTTAATGTGGTGGTTTCTCCTTGCCTCCCACATCCTACGTCGTTGACCAATGGAAGGTCATCCTTCTTTAGGGGCAATTTCTCACCCCAAGGGCAAGAGGGTGCCCTAACCTCTACTTGACAATGACAAGAAGAGGAGGGACAGCTTATACCGGTTGTCACTCGGTCTCCAGAGCCGCGTTAGCCACCCATTGGTGTTGCCCATCCCCCACCACTTGGAGGTGAGGCTGGATATTTCCCTTCATCAAGGAATGAGACCATAAGGCATTACTTATCCTCTCCAGTACTTTCTTACACGTTTGATGTGTTAACAAATAATAATTTTAAAAGAAAGGAACATATTATAATACTGCAGAATTGTTGTGTATGCTTCCTCAGTTTCGGTACATTTGCTAATGTTTGCAAGTTGGTCAGACTATGCACAGATTTAGGAAGTTTTGGAATTATGATGGCATATTTATTTTGTATACATCAAGCAAGGTAGTGACAAAGATGGTACATTTATAACTATATTAATATTTTATGTTAAGAAAAAATTTATGAAATAATTTAATTAACAATCAATTAATTAAATTTCTAATGAATGTCAAACATAATTTGTTAAAGGAGAAATATTTCGCTGTTATCATAATATGGACTACATTGTATCTTGTTAGCTACATAAGAGAAGCAGTACGGTATAAGAAGTTACTCTGTAATCGACCGAAACTTAGAGATGACCGTGGGAGGATGGCATAACTCTGTCAGCTTTTGTCCAGAAAATGCCGTGACGCCGGAATGCTACCGTCTGTGCTAATAACACATGTAGTCCGTTAGTAAAAAAATATGTGTAAAAACAGGAAATAAATAAATTTCGTGTAATAAAGGAAAACAGAGTAATAAAAATCACTTCATAATTGTCTAACACCAACAGCTGTACACAACGTTTAAACTGTAGTTCAGTAAGTTGGTGTTGCGTTCAAATTTTGTTGTCGTTGTCACAGTTTCATATTTTAATTTATGATTACATTATTGAAGAATAAAGTAGTAACTTAAATGTGATGTTTTAATGGAACTATAAGCGTCCTTAAGTGCATGAGTATGAGCACTGAGGGGATGCCAAATATTATGTATAGACACCAACCGCAAGGACGGAGATCCCTCCGAAGAACAAAAAGGAAGTGGAATGATCAGGTCGCAACTGACTATTAGTCTAACGGTTGGTTGGGAGAAGAAGAAGAAATGCATTACTTTGTTGTTAACAAATTTGTTTGTCTTAATGTATAACAAATTATTTGCAAGATCATATTTTAAAACGTACAACAACGAATGTTGAATGTCAAGAAAAACAAATTTAAAGTTACATTTATTCACCACATAGCAAAAGATAATGCCATAGGCCTACATGTAGCAAAAAGAATTAACTATATTTTTTTTCATACGGAGATTTCGTTACCTTGCAGTGACAGGTACTACGTGATTCGTTTCCCCGATTTAAGCAACATTATTTTGGAAAGGTATTCCCGTCACATTCGCTTGACATGTTACTAACCTCCGGAAAACGAATATTCAGCGTTCAGCGTCGTTTTATTTTTTGAAATAGTATGGGAAAAAACATTATAAAAATTACTTTTTAAGCTCGAAACATACAATTATTTCAACGTAATGACTTTAACAATCAGAAACTCTTCAAATAATTTATATCGTTTCTTAAAAATATTATTTCAACATAATTAAAAAAATTATGATATTATTCAAGCGTTATGATTTAAGTAAAATACAATCTGCAAACCATAAAATCTATATCTCCTTATATCTGTAGTATTTTAATTTAAAAATTACTCTTAAATTGCTTTTACTCATACATAAAGAAGTTGTCAGCACATAGGTATAACAAGTTGTCTCATAGGTATAGTTTTACTTACGAGACAAGATCATTAATGAGGACACGATTTACTGAACATTATAATTATCTACCTCGACTTATTTTAAGTAACGTTATGTCAACAGTATATTATTTCTTTGAATGTATCGTAATTAATGGTGAACAATTTATTCAGATATGTCAGACGATAATCTGCTAATGACTTCTGTATTACTCTGAAACCGGTAAATCCGGCTCAGACAATGCCTATTAACCAATCCTTGTTTAATTCGGAAAGAAGTAGATTAAGCAGAAAAAGCGACAAATCTTAAAACAAAATAGTTATTGAACTTTAATGCGTACAATTCAAACTATTATCTAGTGTTTTAAAGGTTCTGAAAGTATGACGGAAAGAGTTCTCGTTTAACATGATTCAGTTTAACAGCAAATCTGATATAAATACTCGTGAACTTACACCGAACGTTGATCAGCACTGATCTCTACTTTAGTCGCATATCCACAGATACGTCACACTAAATGACAAAACTAATTTCCGTCTAGCTGAAGCAAGAAATATAACGTGTGTTTCGTTTTGGGCATTTTACGGGTTATTTATCTAGTTGTTTATATGCTTAGAGAGGTCCTCAACAAAGTTTCTATCATTTAATGGGACCGATATTCATAATTTACAAGAGTTAATTGAAACGTCTATTGTGTAATTTATTGCCTGTAAATAATTTCAATAATATGTAGTTTTAGGATAAACTACAGCTAAATAATGGAGCTACAGCAGGCCAAAAACAACACCCTGTAGTTGAATATTTATTGTATACGTCTCATCCATTCAGGTGTACGGAGCAGCATCTTAACGTGCTCCGGTGGTCGCACTGTCCGGGTGAACTCCATGACTGCCTGATGCCTGCTTGTTACCTTGATTGATCCATTTATTTTCATTCCAATCCTAGTATGTCATATGTAGATTACTTTATTTTTTTAGCCAAAAATCTTTACAACAAGCTTTATCGTTGCTAATTTGACATACAGTATTTTACTATATAGTTACACACACACACACACACACACACACACACATATTTTCTACACACCTTCTCTGTCTTTGATCCATAAATGAATACTTGTTTAATATTTATTTTGAATAGTAGATGTATATAACAAAAAATTGTAAAAATCGACACTAGGTTTCAGACTTAAAGAAACTTTGACTCAAATCCAAATGCAGTGTTTTCAGTGAAAACTTTTCAAGTTTAGAGGCACTACGTGCCAAAAATAAAGTCAAAATTTTAGGAAAATCATCAAAATCTATTCAGGACAGCAGATTATAAATAATTTTTTTATCAAATTAAAAATTCAGCACCTTTAATAATTTGACAGAACACTCCTTGCAAATTTTGAACAACCTGCAAAGAATTTGTAAACTATGCTTGTAAAAGACTTTACATATTGTTATTATGTAAGACTTTAGTTTCGAGTTATTAACTTATAAAATATAATATATTGTAGCCTATTAATATACATTTTTTCTACAAGTGTGTATTTATTTTGTTTTCTTACGCAATTTAATGTTCCTCAGTTATGATGTTCTGACGATGCAGATTTTGCGTCGTTATGAATATTAAGGAAAAAATAAACACACACTTATAAAATTAATCTATTATTATTGCGTTTTCAATACAACAACTAGAAGTAACTTGGAGAGTTACAACAAGGAAAGCTACATGGATAAATATTAAATGAGTTCACTTTATGTTACATTTTATTTTATTAGAAAAAATATTTATTTTAAGTAAAAATTGTTAAGCAAAATGTAAAGTAGATTTTGTAAGTTTGTAAGTTATATGTAAGTTTGTCGTTTAGATTTTATAGTCATAGTTTAAACTGAAAAACCAATGCAGTAATTTAAAATGTTTAGTGCTTTTTGTATGATTGTCATTTTACAAACATATTTCAAACTTATTTAATGATAAATTATCTCTGACTGTTTCACTGTAACAAAGATTTTTAAATATCTTAATTTATTTGCCTGTTTGTTTCGTCTGGCAGAGTTAGTCATCTGCTGTACGTAAGGGGTAAAGTTGTGCACGCGTATTTTATTATGCACACTCACGAATAATTAATTGATTAAACGTGCTTTACATTACGTTAGGAAGTAAACATGTTTCATTTATAAACATTCTGATGGAATTGGTAATTGAACAGAGAAAACGAAGCATACGTATTTAAAGCAAGAAAGAAAGCGCATACGGAATCAAGGAAGGGCATTAGTGTTTCATGGAAAAGGGAGGGAGAGAGAGTGAGAGAGAGAGAGAGAGAGAGAGAGAGAGAGAGAGAGAGAGAGAGAGAGAGACGGACAGACAGACAGAGAACAGAGAAAACTGAGGACAGACAGACGTAACTGGATTAAATTAAAAAGCGGTGAGCTAATGGTTTCATTGTAGCGATAGATCTCAACACAGATGGGGTTAATCATCGTTTTCCTGGATAACATAGTAACGTAAGCAATCAGTTAAACTGATATACGTTTAAACTTGATTTGTCCTAATTAAAATAACCCTTATTACATGGGAGTAAATAATAAAATTAACGTTGCTATTCCATTACATGATGTCTACAATGTGTTATTTATGGTACTTAAGTAGAGTGCAAGGATTACAATACGTTCTGAACTTGTTCTCATGTAAAACGGTTTGCAGCATTAGACGTGTTGCTTTTACGAAAACAAGTAGACGTGTGAGGCCTGTAAAGACTTCAAGTATCTAGTATTGTAGTTTGAATTGATTTTAAGAACGTCTTAACTGAGATTAGTCTAACAATAACTAAAGAACTGAGTCACTTTAAGTTGGATGCTCATTAAATGTAGCACAGATTTGAAAAAAACAAATGATACGTCTTACATTCAGTTTAAAACTTCTGATCATCTCTTTCATCTGTTTATTTAAATCTTTGTAACATCAACACCAAAACCTATATATTACATAATCATGATATGTTAACAGAAATTTAAATTAGATCGAGTGCAGCCGCAACGCAACAGAAAATACGTATACTGTTAATTGTATATAGTACTGGTAACTACAGGGCAAGACACTCCTATCTTGTAACCTATGACACGGAACTCTTTGTTGAAAGCATTCAGTTTTATTAATTACGTGTTAGATGGAAACGTTTGAACGGATTTTATGAAAGTTGGCCTGGGGAAATATATAAATGATCTTACATTTTTATGTTACATTAATTCTATAAACCACAAACGCAGGTGCCTCCGCTTTTGCATTGTACACGAGCATTAACCAGAGACATTTTCTCTGAACCCACTCTGGTAAATCGCAGCAGGCGCGTCCGCGACGCAGGGGTGGGTCCGAATCAAGAGCCGGTAGCTAAGTTCTGGTGACAACCTAATATTGGGGGGTTAAATATTTTACCCTTTTCCAGGGTTACGGACAAAGGCCACGACGGCAGCGACGGCGGAGAAGAGGTTCTTCAGTACGGCTAAGCTGGCGGAGGTGGCTATCCTGCTTATGGGAGTTTTTCATAAGGAAGATGCAGATGGAGATCCATCTAAGAGAAGATACTCTCATTTTACAGCCTGGTTCTCCAGATTAGAGGTTTTTTCATTAGGCTAGTTACTTACCCGCGTAAAAAAAATAAACTTTCATACTTCAAAGAAAGCCTTGGTACAGGATTGATTTTAATGGATTGCAACCAAGTATACGGGAATAATTGGTATGATGACAGTTGCTACATGGAATGTTCAGAAACTGGGAACACATGAGGAGGAACTCAGTAATATCCTCACAGATTATTATCCTCACAGTAAAAGTTGCTATTCTATTCTATGTCTGAAAAGAAGCTGGTTGGTACAGAAGACTTACCGGATTATATCATGATATAGGATACTGCGGAGTATCAAAGATGAACAGACTGTCGCTAAGTAGGAGTATTATTTGACGAGAAGTGGCAAAATCAAATTAGAGAACCAACCTTTATAAGTGAGAGATTAGTAATTGTGAGACTTAAAATTGACAGAAGTCACTTATCTGTCGTGTATGCCCCAGAAGAAGGCAAAGACGATGAATCAGAAAGATATTATGAGGAGCTACAAAGAAAAATCTCTAATGTAAATAAGACTAATTATTTACTAATAGAAGGGGATATAAGTGCTAGAATAGGTAAAAATCCTATTCCACACGTAACAGGAATGTATGATGAGTCTACGCTAAATAACAATGGCAGATGATTGAGAGAATTTTCAGCTTACAATGGCCTTAAACTAAAAAATATATTTTACAAAAGAAACATGTTAATAGGTACGCATGGTCTTCGCGGAGGCACCGCTCCCTTATTGAATATATCACAGTGAATAAAAAATTGGCACCTAGGTAACTGACACTGACGTCTATAGAAGAAAGTATGTTAATACAAATCGGCTCCTAGTCAAGACTACAATACTCTGTGAAAAAACAGAAATGACAAGTCAGGAAGAACAGAAGTAAAACGGAAAAAAATTTGAAGTTCATCTGGTGCGAGAGGATAGTATTAATGATTTATGATGCAGACTTGCAAATCTACTTGGCCTAACACAAGCAGAAGAAGCTATCAATATAAAATGGAAAAACATAAAACATGCCATAATGCTATAGAAGTGCTAGATGTAACGACAAATTGTCGTAAACGTCGTTTCAAAATATGGAACGATGAGATTAAGGAGGTCATAGAGAAAGCAGATTAAGCACGTAGGAATAATTTACAACATCAAGCTGAAGGATATAAAGACAAATACAGCATACAACTAGAAAAGGAATACTACAAAATTATTAGTGAGAGATGTATAAGGTATCATGGGTTACATTTATACGTAGGATACAGCGTGCCTGTATGGTAGACAAGAGATCACGTACAAACTCATGAGACATCGTAATAGAGAAGAAAGAGATACTGCTCAAATAAATATTATTTCAAAATGAAGATAGATAAATCATTTTAAGAATATATGGTATGATCCCATTATTAATTAGAACTGGAGGGTAACGAGTAGATATCATACAAATGACAGAATTTCTAAATGCATTACGTAAAATAAAAACCGGAACACCCCTGGTTTAGATGGAATAAACTTGGTATTATTTAAATATGCGGACGGTCAAGTTATAGTACAAGCTACTGAGGAAAAGTTACAGTTATCTGTCTGTAAAAATTTTCAGCTGAGTTCCCTTTACAATAAAAAATATATTTGTCAAAAACTAAAAAACTAAAACCCAGGAATTTTCTTATAACTATCTCACAGAAACAAACACTGCCATCAACAGTACAGTTTAGAACAGGTCTCACATTTTCAGGGACATCTGCCTGTCAGTGTTCTAACAGACACACCAACAAGAAAATAGATACAGTTTTATGGACATGCAGTAGGCCTACAGTTAAAATATCCAGATCTCTTAAGAATAAGATTTTAAGACAACCGCAGCTAAATTTTTATAAGGTGATGTCAATTCCTACTCTGTTGTATGGTTCGCAATGTAGAAGACCTGCAAAAAGAGATCTAAGACAGATGGAATCATCAGAAATTAATTTTCTTAGGTCAGTGAAAGCCGGTGTGAGTAGAGACAGTATACGAAATACAACCAGTTATGGGACTTAAAAATTTAGTGCTTTGCACTGAGGCAGACATATATAAAGCGGGATGGAAAAACATGTATCCAAAATGCGGAAAGAAAGGATTCTTAAGTATGCCTTGAATTATCACCCGATAAGCAGAAGAAACAGGGTGAAGTCGGAACAGGCAAAATTGCCTAATCCTAGAAGGGCAGAAGAAGAAAAATGTAGGCGGAGATGATACAGGAACTGAAAATTAATAAGATACGAGAGAATTTACAAATAATGTTTGCGACATCGAAAATAGAACTTATTTAATCTTTGATGAGACTAAAGAAAGAAGAAAATAAAATAAATTTAATGGACATGTAATAAAATGATCAAAATTTGCTGTTTCAGCAATGACAAAAAAGTCGGAAAATGTTTTATATATAATGATTTCAACACAGAAAAGAAATGAGGAGATCACAAGTTTACATGCAAATTACTTATATAAGTATAGTAAAATATTACCTTATATTCGGTCCGCCGTGTGACGTAAATTCAAATTGAGAAGTCACACGGCGGACCGAATATAAGGTAATATTTTACTAAAATTGTAAAGTGACTTGGATACCAACACGAACAAAAATGAATGTTAAACTTATATAAGTGATCATCTTCTTATATGGTAATCAAGAACAATCTGTGTTTATAAGACTGCGCTTTTATGAATATACTACACGTATATTCTTGTCTTCCTGTTTTCATTAGTTTAATATTTTGAGTGCATGAAAATTTATTATGTTGTTTAATCAGTGTGTGGCTAAACTAGGTATGTATGTGTATATGTGTACGCGTATGTGCAATGTTATAAGTATTATAAAATGAATACACTTCAGTCCATGTACCCAACGTAACTGAATAGTGTTAAACACCGGCTAGGTCGTAGGATTTTTGTGTGCTCATGCGTTAAGTATATGTGGTTGCACAATAAACTTATTTTGAAATGAGGAGTGAGACGTTGATTACATGAGATAATTAATTAAAACATAGTAAAAGAATCAATCAACGGTTTATTAAATATTGCAAAGAAAATAAATATTGATTATTAAAATTTGAAACTAGAAAATTAAATTCTTTTATAAGGTTACACTCTGAAAACATAACATATCTTTACTATTCAGCACACATTAATAACATATAGTCTTAAATGTCTAAATATATTACAACGTTACACACATTACCAATTTCAATATAATTTAAATTGTGTAGCCCCACGCTTTTGGGAGACAATTTATACAACGGTATATCTTTGTGTATATAGGTTTCAAATACAAATTTATTTGTGTTTGAGGATCCCCACGTTCTTGGGATGTCAAAATTTTATAACACTACAAATTGATATTTATTTAATGTAATTTAAATATGTGTGTTATATAACATAACAAATTCAATTTAATTTATTGAATTGATTTCATGGGTGTAATCGTAATAAGAAGATGATACGTTATTTAAGTTTCAAAATTGTTCCATAATTTATTTATTAAACAAAATCTTTCATATCGCATATTAAACACTGACTCATTATTGTATCGTTTGTACGAAGTTTTCGTACATAACTTATTGCTAACAAATTACATACACAAGTTATACACAAATCTTATTATCTAATTTTAATTACTTTAAAATATTTAATTTGTTCTCGGCTTACTCATTGTGTGCTCATCTTTTTTTACAATTGCTGATTCATTAGCTTCAAAATGAATTTAATTCTATTAGAATTTCTTTTATATTATTTTGTATTAACTTTCTACTGCATATGCATTCTCCTTTATCATCAAAGACTTTACTAATTACGTTAATTCAAAATTTAAATATTCTCTTATCATTTACGTTACTAATTACTAAATTTGATACAAGAAATATTATTCTAATTTTTATTCTGCTTTTACATTTATGTATAATTTATTTATTTTAATATTGGTTAAATGTCTTTCATTCCAACTTTAATTAGTGTCTTTCAAATGTCTATAATTACAATGGTTTGTTATCACCTCGTTTGACGTGGTTATTCATCGGTACGTCCTCCGTGTCCTTCTTGTCCTCTGGTCGTATCCTCCGTGTCCTTCTGGTCCTCTGGTCGTGTTCTACTGCATGTGCTGATTAATAGTCGTCTCGTCTCACGTCATATGCTGCCGGTGTGTCCATAGACCTCATCGTATGTATTCTGCGGCTCTGGTTGGACATCTAGTTTGTCCTGTGACTCTTACTATATATGTGAATTAGCGTCGTCGACTGACATAGCCTCCTGCGGCAACGGTTGAATCGAGAAGAAAAAACTTTATTAGCGCGACCTGGTATTTATAGTCAGGTCGTGCAAAAATTCCTGTCTGAACAATATTTGACCTGTCAGATTCTGTCGAGCGTCACTTCCCCACTCTGGTTCCAGTCAAAATTTTCGCCTATCTTCGCGAATTACGAAGTTTGTTTCACATCACTCGATGCTCAATCGATCACTAATTTTTATGTGATTACTATACGTAAATTTGCACTTTTTTATGGTACTCACAAAAAGAGTTATTCCTTTTTTACGTATAGTAATTGCACTTTTCGTCACATCTGTACGGATTTTTAACACTTTATTCACCTATAATTTCTATACACTTTGGTGTCTTTTGTTTTATCCTATCGTACCTAGTTTTCTTATAATTAAAATAAACATAAAACTATTTTACTTGAAAAGGGTTAGTTACATTTCAGGAACGGACAGGTTTCACCCATGCCAACAAAATACGCGCGTACACAACGCTAGCGACAGGTATGTCGAAAATGCATGTCCATGCATGAATTCTGCGCTCCCTATTTTTACTACGATCCAGCTTATGCAATCTGAATCATGTTTATTAATTTATATTTATTTATTTTTATTATTTATTTCATTTATTTTGGCAATGCACAGAACCGTTAATGTTTGTACTGTTGCAATATATGATGCACAAATTTTAAAATTCTTTTATATTGTTTGGGTGTTTTGACTTTGAATCATTATGTTTTGAGTTTGAATCATTGAGTTCTGATATGTGAACAGCAACTCATCTATAAAAATAATACTAACTTTACCAAATAAAAATTGAATGGTTGCTATTAATATTTAATTAAAAATAATGTTTACTTTAAGAATATTTATGATTTATACTGACACACCCAATTTGTAAAATTAAACAGAATAAAATTATTATTTTCAACACCAACTAATGATTACGTCTTTTACTTTGAATATTTACACAGTTTACATTCAAATCTTTATAATTACATTAACTCATGAGTTCTTTGTTTAACAAGAAAATATAATTGTTCATTTGTCACCTGCTTATTGTTGAAGTTACCGTTACATGTGTACGGGTGTGTGTGTGTGTGTGCGCGCGCGCGTGTGCGTCTCCTGAATGATAACAATGACGATGATGATGACGCTTCCTCGGTACTCTATAGCCTGTTGTTGATGGTGGTCCTGTGCTGCTCCATCAATCGTCGTGTATTGCAGATGATGGTGATGATTATGAGTAAAAGTCAATTAGCAGACTGACATAGTGACCTTTTGTGAAATTTGCTTGAGTCCGTCGATTAGCAAACGGACATAGTGTCCTCGTGTGAAGATTCCTTGAGTCTGATTCTTGTTCAAAATTGGCGCAGGTATTTATAATAGACGGCAAACTGACATGTCAGATATTGTTTTTGACATGTTAAACTTTGTCAATTCGTGTATAGCGTCCTTTTTTAACTGATCACTTTTTAATCCATTCTCGTGATAACCAAATACGTGATTTTAGGCAAGTGGTTGCATTGTCTTCGTCAGTTTTCACTCGTCATTTACCACACTCGTTAATTACTAACTAATTATGGTAGTAATTAACTTTAAATTGTATGACGACTTTATTATTGCACTTTCCTGCAATCATTTTGCATCACCGTACACGCTTAAATGTCCTTATTCTAATGGTGTTTTTCGAATTGTGATATGTCTTTTGTAACAGGTAAAGATCATATTTATTAATTTATTTCAATCATGTCAATACCTGATTTAGTAATAAAAACCAACAATTCATACGTGCTCCCCTATCGTTGTATAATGCAAGTTCGTGCTGGTTCACACACACAGACACACATACAATGACTTACATTGTCGGGCAGGTGTAGACATTCGACAGGCTACCACCTGTACACGCCTGTACTTTCACGCACTAAATTTTTAAAACTATTCATCATACTCTCTTTACACTAATTATTTACAAAACACTGCCCTGGGTATATATGCAAATATCTGTATTCTAGCAATATATATACATATATACGTATATATATACACACATATATACATATATGTGTGTGTGTGTGTGCGCGCGCGCGCGCGTGTGTGTGTGTTTGTGTGTGTATAAAAGATTCATAATGCTCATATTATTCTTGTATATATTTTATTATTATTATTATTAATAAAGAAAACTCTTCTTACAAGAAAATATTTGGTATATTTTTAATATTTTAGTGTTTAGATAGTTTAAACAACAAACGACTGTTGTGTGTTTGGCGTCAGCAACAATTGTCCTGATGATAGCAATAAACATTGTCGAAACGTCGACACAAATAAGTTAAAATTTGTGTTATTTTTGACCGATCCTCACTAACCCTTCACTGAAAAAAAAAAATAATAATATTATTATTATATAAAGACTCTCTCCTGTGTAATTTAACATATAAGTAGCGATGCCAAATAAAAATGAAATGAGCAGCAGCCTCTTTATACCGTTAATTAAAAATGGAGACAGAATTCGAAAAACCAAATTTCAGATTTCGTATTATAAAAGGTTTCGTGCGCTGAAAAAAAGAAACTATTTTGCTACGTTTGCACCGTATTTGGTGTAAATGTCTGAGCATGGTGTAACGAGAGTACATCAAGTGGTCGTTTGCTTATTTAGCTTGGAATATAAACTGCAGACGACATACTATCAGAAAGTATGCAATTTTACCTGAATTATACATTAGGATACTACTCTACATTGTAGGTGCCATTTCCGACTCGTATGACCGACACCAATAAATTACTTTTTTAATTTATTTTTTAAGGAATTTCTTTGACCTTCAAATGTGCAGCCTTTCTCTTCTTTTGATACCAATTAAGGGAGATCTTACTTATTATTTGTCCGTTATAACTGAACCATGTCCGTTATTTCTTAGAAACATCACATCCTTAGACGTTATAAAAACAAAAGGACCAATTTTACAAATACCGGTTAAAAGATATGACGCCCCAAGATTTATTCACTGAAGCATCCCAAACACTATTATACGAAATTATTTAATCGTAATAAATTAATCTTTTTAGTATACCCATTCAGTTTCTTTGTATGATGAATACAGTTAAGTAATTTATTTGTAAGTTTCTTTAAGTTTTATTTAAAAATTTTTATTATTATTGTGACGCTTTGCATAAAACCAGTGTAATAATTATTACCTATAAAACTGTACACTTTTAATATTTAAAATGGTGTTTTAGACATAACTGTATCAGTGGCTTTCAGAACAACATTTTGATTTAAAGTTCGTAATTTAAATGTATTGATACGTAGACGTATACAGCTACTGTTTTGCTACATTTTGCCTAATAATTACAGTTGAATCTGTAGAAAACACTTTTGTTTTCGTTTGTCCAGCGATTTCTTCGGGAGATGAAGTTTAATTATTTCTGTTGACATCTTTAATAGAGGTGAACGCTACACGCATTATTCCATAAATATCAGTCGCTGTTGTTTGTGACTGAATGAGCGTGGTGTTTTCGACTTTTATTAAAGACTTAAACTACGCCTCCGTTAATGAATTTGTTTGTTAAACCGTCACGACGATGTAGTCACTTTCATTGTGTAATGGAAAGTGAACGAAGATTGTAGGCGCGCTGGCTGCTCTACAGTGACTGTAATAACGTGGTATCGATTGGGAACCGGTTACTGTAATGATAGGAGGTGTTTAAAGTAAAAATTAAATAAGCCTGCAGCGTGCTTGGAACGTATATTTAAATTAGACCTTGCGTTCAGTTTAAGTAGCACCTTGATCACGTAAATAGTTATCAGTTCTAATAAACAAAGCCGGTTCATCATTTATATGATTACCTCTTGAAGGATGAAACCACTTAATCACAAAATGACGTTATAGCAAAGTAGAAACAGTAATGGTTTTTTAAATGCTTCTTTTGAAATGTTTAGTTGGATTAGGTTTTACATTCTGGATTACAGTAATTTTTATTTTATCTGAATTAAAGTCTCATACAATCTTACAAATTATGGGTAATAATAATAATAAAGTAACATATGTAGTTATCGTTTGGAAAAAAGTAAATCATTAAATAGTCTAGAGCAAAGTCATATGGGTAGTGCTGCAGTATTAGAGTTCAAACAATTGAAGTAAAGCAATTTGTACAAATATTGTAATGTATTCCATGTCTCATAGAATTGTTATCGTAAAATGTTCTCAGGTTATCGTTACGTTTATATAAACATTTGAGTTGAGACTGCTGAGATTACACTGTAGAAATCTCTATTATAACTGGACCAGTACAAAGAACTGATAGATTCGCCAGGGTCAGGATTGGAACCGACTTTTCGTTGAAATGCTGGTAACGACACAACTGGTGGAAGGAGCATGATAATACGTTTCGCCACTCAGTTTGGTGATGGAAGAGGCTCAAATGAAATGAGCTATTGCCATACAAAATGAATCTGTGGCCAATTTATCTATCTACGAGTTGACATCAATTGGATTTTACTGCAGAAAGACAGATGCGATCTTCTTGCAAACACATGGATGGAGATGCGAAAGAAAAGAGGCACGATTTAGATACATGAAATACAAATTGTTCTACGCAGTTGTATGGAATTCGATGCTGTAGTTCACTTCCGTCTAAACGTGGATGATGTCTGTAGTTTCGGAGAAAAAAGGTGACGATGCTGCTGTACGTACGTATTACCAAACATAAATGGAGAATCTTCTGAGTGACACTGTCTATCAGAACTCTACTTGGCCTCAATGTAGTCCAGAACATCAAAGATAAAATTTTATAGAGAAAAGTGGAGGAAGATCAGCGCAGAATACCGTTAACAATGGTAAGTGTTTACCCAGCACTGTTGAAAATGATTGGTAGAGAGAAGGGCGGCGTCAGAGTATGTGGAGAGTACACAGTGAACTAAGGTGCATTATTGAGTTACATAAATGCTGATTGGTTATAGTACATTCATGGAATGTATAAAAAAGTCAGAAAGAGAATGACAGATGGCATCAATTGTATTATAGTGTCTGCCCTCTTGTAACATATTGATTTATCGAAATTATGAAACGAGTGACAACAGCATTCGATTGGTTTAGGTGTAGATGTTTAGAGTATCGCAAAATGTATTTTATATGTAACTTAAGGCTAAATTCAAATTATGAGCAGTTATCAATATTGAGCACCTCTAGACGTAAGCAGATAATAAAGATAGTCATCGCCACTTGATTGCGATTGTCATTGAATGTCGCTTTATTTACATTGTTTTCATTTTGCTGTTAGCCAATAAAATTTGTCAATTGATTATTTGAGTCACGATGATTTATACCGATTGACAGGAATCTAAGATTGAAAATATGGGAGTAGTATTCAACAAAGTACTTGTGATTTTTACAAAACATTTTGTATTATGTAAACAAACAACTGACCAAAATATAAAATGTAAGATGGATATAAGACGACAATTAACCTCCTTTCACTCAGACTTTATTTTTCTCAAAGCTATGTACATGCAAACTAATCACTGTCGTTACCGACCTGCTAGCTGGAACAGATGCAAACTATGCATATAATAGCGATGTTTTCTTTGACGAGGGTAAGTCAACATTTATGTCAGTAGAGCAATATATCTGATCGAAACTGACGATTAGTAATGCTTATCAATTGCAGACTGTTCTGTAAATTCTTAAGTGTTGACTATTCTGTACACATTAATATAGACGCAACTTCGGCTCACTGTCAGAACCAAGTTCTTCAATTGTTTCCTGTCTCTCTTCAGGTAACCTCGTTACTTAAGGGAATTGTAAGGTAACCTCTAAATTACACGAGACCGTTTACCTCTAAATGTAGTTTCTAGAAATTTAATTCACAAATTTTAACGAGTGCCAGTGCAGTTTTGAGAAATATAAATTTGTTGATCTCAATTATCAAGATTCTTCTTTTTCCAAACGATATACAACTGATATTTTGGTAAGCATTATATAATAATTATATCTGAATAGCTGTTAGTGAGCCTAGCGCCTGCGCCATAATCTATGCATAGGCTCTACTATGTAGATATACCAATGCTTGGTATATGACATCAACTTGTACTGTGTTCCATCTCTACATCAAGCAGCAACTATGATGTGGAGCCAAATGGCAACGTGAGGAGAAAATTTAAAATGAAACAAAATTAACCAAATTTATTATGGGTATCTATGTGACATACAAGTTTAAACTGTAGGAAATGTACATTACGCCTGACAATTATTTTTTCTTCAACTACGAATAAACACGCCCCCCCCCCACACACACACACACACACACATCATAAAACAGTGTATTCAATTTTATAAAATTTTAATTAACCTTAACTCTGAGTTAATATATTATTTGGCAAAAGCATTTTGAGAATTTGGTCACATGTTACCTACATATGTTTCTTTAATTTTTCTATTAATGACCGTTTTCTTACTTTTATGATGCTTTCTTCATTTGCTAAATAAAGAATCTTACATTTTAAAAGCATTAGTATTTTCAGTAACCCATCCGTAGTAACACAATTTTAACTTCATATTGAAACTGAATTAATTAAATACAATTTTAACTTAATTTTAGTGATCTCTTGTAAACCTACAATTTGGCTCCATCTGCCAGATAGTGAACAGAATGTTAAACGGATGGGGTGTCAGTATATTGGTATTTTTGTCCATCATAAAATACTTTGTATAAAATTAATGTAGCTATACCCACACTTACCCTGATCATAGCACTGGGATATAATCGCACTGTACACAAACTATGCACAGTCTAATGTGCACTTACTTAACAATATGTAATTCTAGTACATAACAAAAAAATTTACAGAATGAATTCATTCTTCATTTACTAATGTACAGATTATAAGTTAAATGTAGTCGCATTCATAAGCAAAGTTTATATGTGTACTACGTTATTGACAACAAAGAAGTAGTTTCTATGGAAACTCACCGGTTCCCATTTTCGATCACGCACCAGCGATCGGCCGCAAATATGCGACACGTCCTTATAAACATTTTCAATGTTAAAATATTCAACTATATTGTCTGTGTTATTATTGTATATATTAAGTAAGTATTAATATTTCTGTTATCCGCTGTTGCGTTTATCTGTATTTATACGTTTTTACGCTATTTGTTGACAAGAACATATTTGTTGCTCAAAATAGAACAATATTTCTATTTCTATAAAATAAAATACATGATTCTGTAAAGACTAAGTGTAAAATTATTTTCGTTTGTTCTTGTAACTTCTTGTAACTAAATGTCTAACAGTACATAGTATCGTTCTCGAAAAAATGACACCTAGACTTTAGGAATATTAAATATTTCGACATTCGTTTTCAGTAATTACCCATGTAATACCTTTATCACAGGCCAACAACTGATAATTTGGAACCAATGTCCAAACTATATATGTCTTTATATTACTTCTATATATCTTTGTAGATCGGCAGTGCTGCCGTCTCTGTTAATCGAATTACTAGGGTGTGATAATGATATGAAGTAGATATTTGCGCTGTGAAAGAAAGATCAGATGACGTGAACGTTATTGCTTTTTCCTTGTTATTAATTTTTGAATAAATAAATTGTGCAAATACTGATCAGGTTTACACAATTTGTCACATGTCAACCCCGCCTCACTAGTTATAGTGTTGGGGTGGAAAAATTTAATGATTTAGAGTACTTTGGAAGCTTAAAATGAAATAACGTTACCCTCGTCTTAAGCTCGGGACCTGCAGTGTCCAAAAAGCATTATTAGATAAAGCTAATGAAAGCGTACAAAGTATTGTCTGTTCTCCAGAAAACAAAAATTGTGCTTTTTTTAGTTTTACTGAAGATAGGTATTCACTGTTTTCTTGCTGACAACAGCAATATAGGAAGGACGTGGCTTGCTATGAGTTGACTGGTTGGCCAAATCGTATGCAAGAGATTATGGTTCGAACCCCATACATCTCCGTTTAGTTATTAAGGGCACCGAAATGAATGGATCCTTGAATAGTATTCACATGGTATCCTTATCATGCTTAAAGTTATTCGTTCTCAAAATTATTTATCAGATTGTAAGGAATAATTATGAACTATTAGTGTTTGCTTTCATTTGATCGAAACAAAATGAATAAGATGAATTCTCACCCAACAACAAGTTTTGCTTGAACTATGGACTTTCTTTTATGAACGCTGAAATGTAAACACATTAGGAACAATAATGTGTATTTTTCACTGTTTTGCAACCTGACAGTTTTAGATAGGTGCATCTTTAGTGTCCTGTTGAATCTCTCCGTCAGACTGATAAATGGTGGTATGTTGTCAGGGATTACTCAACAAATGACATAAGTCTTGGAAGGCATTTGAGTTTTATCTTTCCTTTCATCAGTAAAAGGTCGCAATAGAATTTTGTAACTCAGATTGTAGACTAAAACTTTTTGATAAATTACACGATGCCAGGTATCCTTTGTAAGACTCGAGGAACTGCGTGATTCGTATCTTGCGCCTCGGGAGCGTAATGACGAAAAACAACAGTGCTAAAAAAAAGCGGACGCGTAGTGTGTTACGCTGTATTATATATTACAACATAATATCACGTGCAACAAAAACGACACATAGATAAATGGAAACCGGAATAGAGGGTGAGTTAAATGAAGACCAGTTTGGTTTTATAAGAAATAGAGATAAGCGGTAAGCTTAATTGTTGAAGGGAGAATAAGAAACACTGAGTTGTGTTCTACTTTATATGGAGTTGGGATCAGAGTGACATCTGCAGGATGAGGGACTCTAACCCCCGTTAGAGTACCTATAGGATGAGGGATCTATTATAGTCATTTAACCCCCGTTTCCCTGAACAGATTATCAAAGATCCACTGCTGTGATAATACTCTGTCTGCGTTGTTTTTCAGACTTCCATAGAAGTTCTGCGTTTGTTTAACTGGGGAAGAAAAATCTTTTCGGGATAAGGTATTATTATTTTGTATATCAGCCATTATAAGCCTTTAAATTTTGTTTTCTTAGTTTTATTTTATTATTTGTTTGTTTATATACGAAATATAAAGGTATTTATTTTGTAAATTATTTTAAATTTTTTTTAAATTTATAAATACATATATAATGCAACGTGGTGAGAAAATATCCTTCCTTCCGAAAAGTTTCCTCCACATTTCGATGAAATACATAAATAACAGTGTTATAATAAGTGCAGCAAACACAATGTCTGTGAACACGCATACTAGAGAAGGATGGTGGAGAAAAGGAAAGAGCAAGAGGACAAAGACAGATAGAATGATACAGACATTTAAAGAGAGGGATGGAGCTATTTGCTAAATCTGCTGCTACAATACATTCACAAATACATTAGTTACGTTTTCTGACTCGAACAGAACCTTTGGTTTTCTCACTGTACTGTGTTCTCACCAATATTACATTTTTAGATTTTTCTGCTTGAACGGTTCCTTGGAGAAGGCTTATACGTAACATGAATTTGGTGAACAGACCGACTCAATTTGTTCCCAGTCGCTAGCTGATATATTCTCTTTTGGTCAGTTCAACACCTACTGAAAATCATTCATGCAAAAATTCAACCGACATCTTAAAATCTAGTACGTATTTTTATTCCGTTTTGTAGAAAAACGAAAAAGTTAACCCTATGAGTAATCTGTCATATGGCGACCAATATGTCACACTACCGTGCTGAAGCTTAAATTAACAAAACTAAAATCGTCTTCATGTTTTGTATAAAAATTTTAATTGAAACACACCTTCGTTTAAAATACGTGATAAATGGTTAAAAACTTATGTTCAGGGCTATCCGCTCGATCCTGATAGTCATACCACCATTATTGCTTATAAGAGATTTCGCTGTCTAATTGTTGCTTTATTACGTAAGGAAATGTTAGATATTGAGAACAGCACGTATTTGTTATTCTTTAAATTAGTCTCTTCGTAATATGTTACTACATTTAACTATTATATAAATTTAAATTACCGTAGAGGTGGTCTTATCATGGAAAAATGTATATTTTATATAGTGTAATATATTACATTGTTCTCCATAGGAATTGCAGTTATTCTCTCAGACGTAATTAATTAAGACGTGAAGACTGGGTAGTAACTATTTATTTTGTATAGTCTAGTAGTGGCTAATATGTAATTTCCAGCCTTACTGTGTTGCTGCAAATGTCAGGCGGTGTACCAACTGTAAAAATGAAGTTTCAACATAAAGGATTTAGACTATTGGGTCATTTAGTAAGAATGCTGGATTGTCATGAACAGGAGTAAGAAGAGAAGTGAGAATCTGTGGTATTAGATTGTACATAGGTAGTCAGTACAAGAGTGACCTTGGAACGAGAGGCAACTGGCGCGCACGCAAGAAGGAAACCAGTGATGTAACTACGGGGGTGATCAGGGGGGTCAATCCCCCCAATGCTATTAAACAATTTAGCAAAATCCTTTATCACTCTACGATGGCCTACTTCTAAGCCAGTTGGATGTGTTAACATCAGGCTTATAAATAAGCGTAGAAATAAATGAATTACAATATTTGTAAATTAATAAAATAGAGTTTTCTTAATAATAACAATCATTTAACATTGGTAAGCAATGTACGTACGTGCAATCTTTTTAGCATAATGGTATACGTGTTCGTAAAATTGTAAAGCAAACATTTTTCAGCAATTTTCGCAAACTGTAGGCCTCAAGCACGAACTACAAATGTAGTTCAAGATCTTTTATATTATTTTTCTCATTATTATGTAGCTAAAATTCCACACTAATAGACAACTGAAAACTTAATATCTAACACTTAAACATTGTCGTAATATTTGTTGTTTTATTATTTTTTAAACTTTTTATGCGCGAACTAAAAACTCCTAAGAATTTTTTAATTATTTTTCTTAAAGTTAGGAAACAAAGTGCAATTTTTTTACGTTCTTAGAATTTGAAAGTCGTAAATTGACTTTTTTCGACCCATCCTAATGTTGATTACCCTTCAAAACTTAACATGCTTTTCTTTTTGTCTTGAACTCTGCCTCAGGAATTCTTCTCTTAATTCTTCTGTATCCTATTTTTATTAACTCGTTGCCTTACCGTTTGGCCTTTCCCTACATTTTTCTTTTAGTTATTCATTTGTTATTAGGGAGGTAAAAATAGTTAGGTGTTTAAGGTCCAAAAGTCCCATACGTGTAAGATCAAAGTTCCTGACATGTAGATGTTTCTAAATAGATTTGTTCTTTTCATTAAACAGCCCCCGACTGCATTGAAAATTAAAATTGAAGAGCAAAATTTTATCAGCAATATTTTTTATAATTGTAGTCTTCATATGATGCATTGATATATATTCAACATCGAAAAGTAATTTAAATCTAATAAAATTACTATGCGTTTAATCATTCATAACATTTTCGTTAAATCTGATCAGAGCTGAATTTCAGTACCTTGTTTTTGGCTTTTTAAATCGACTTCATTTAGATTTTGCGATTTTTACTAAATATTATTTTTATTTAGTTTTTTATCAATTTATTTTTTTGGCAGTCGTGTTTTTTAATTTTTTTAATTTTTTTAATTTTTTTTTTATTCTATGAATGTTACTGTTCTTAGTTTAACAGATCAAGTGTATTAACACATGTGTTTGGTTTTCAATTACACACATTAGACAGTTTCTTTATTCTGAAATTTTATCAAATCTTACAGTATTTGATAAACGCAAACCCAAACTGGTCGGCCATTTTCAGAACACGGCTATTTATACTCAGCCAAGGCCGCTGGTGTAGTGTATATTGATTGTTAGATGCATCTTTTTCATACAGAATAATTGGGCAGACAAAGGCGCAAAGAGTAAGCGGTGAACGTCGAAACCGTAACTTTTGTCGACCTTAACACGTCGTTACAAGGTTAGTGCGCAAGTTGCTCATCTGTCGTAGCATATTATACGTATACTGTGGCTTGTAACAGAGAATGCATGACGATTTGTAATACATACATCCATTTACTGTTCTTTTGTTCACTATTTAGATTTTTACTATACCAACTCATTTATCTAGTCACTCCGCTCGTTTAATACAAACGAGTGATAATACACAAGTGAAGCGTTAGGAACAAACCTATATGTTTTAATTACAGTAGAGTGAATTTGAAATAAAAAATACATAAACATATAAGTGAAAACATAGTAAACCTTTAATAAATGAGGAAACAGAAAGTTATTTGGATAAAAATGAGGCAGAGGTAGAAGGCAAATAAACGTACAATGGAAAATATAGTAAACATTTAATAAATAAGGAAACAGAAAGTTATTTGGGTAAAAATAAGGCAGAGATGTAAGACAAATTATGCTTGAATATAACATAAACCATGTAAAAGAAATAGCAGCCAGTAATAATTATTATTTATGCAGTGTAAAAAATTTAAACAGAAGATAATTAAACAGATAAAATAAAAAAAAGTAACGGTTGGCTTTTGTTAAATAACTAATTTTTTTATTTAAAGAAAACTAGTATGCACATTTGTAAAAATAATCTTGTGTGAAGAGGTTAGATTAAATTTAGTCTAAAATACGTAGACGTTTAAGAGCATGATTTCTTATTAGATAGAGTGTAGACTTAATAATGGTCCAAAGTACTATGAAATAGCACCATCCTATCCATCATAACATATGAAATATTATCACACTACCAAATCTTGAAAGCAATGAGTTTCTGTCAGTTTTATTCAATTCTGTAGACATGTGTTCATGCATGTTTTCAATTTTTTCAATTATTAGGGATTTCACGCCGCACAAGGAACTATGTATTTGCAAAAAATATGTAAAATACAGGACAGAATTAATTTATTCCTTTGAATGCAATGGTGTTTCGGGAATATTCATAAATTTATATTTAGTTTTAACTTACATTCATCTAAGGTCTAAAACGTTTGTACAGTCGGAAAAACCATTTTTAATTTATCTCTGTGTGACTGAAGAAAATTTATTTACTCAATTCATATATAGTACTGACGTTTCGTGTTACTCGTTTGTTTACATTACATGCGTACGACGTGTCGGCACTTGTTATTGTTGCCACCAACCGTCCGCCTAAATAGGGTACCTCTTGTGATATTCCTACGGACTAAACAATAACTGGAAGGTTTATTGTAAAGGAAATAATACAACGATTGTTTACAGGGCCGTCCATTGATCAGCAATCGCGAAGCACAGAGCAAGAATAATTTCGAAAAAAGCAAGCTTATATATTACAACGGTAATTTTGTGTACAAAAATTTAAATTTAATTTATGTTTCTGGAGCCCCACGTTCTTTGGGACGCCATTTACTACAACGATACAACGTTATTACAAATTTAATATAATTTAAATTTGTTGAGCCCCACGATCTTGGAGCGCCATTTGCTACAACGATACAACGTTATTAGATGTATGCGTGTCGTGCCACACGTTGACGGACGACAAAATTATAACAATACAAATAACGTGTATGTGTAGTTGGAGTTCAGGTGTAATTATAATAAGAGTAACTCTTTTTAGGAATCGTAATATGTTTCATTTATTACTTGAAACAAACATAAAAAAATAATAATATAAAAATAATGATCAATACGCCATATGATATCCATTATCTGTGGTTTCAAAGTGTTTTTACTTGCCGTGTTATCATCACAAACATATATCTTAAATTCTAGATATTATATTATAAATTGTATTTAAAAACTTTTCTTCATTATATTAAGATTTCTTGCCTACTCAGTCTAAATGTGTGCTTTCTTTAAAAATTGTTAATACATTCTTATTCTATATTTTCTTTATCGAGTTCGCGGCGATTCGATATTTTCTTTATCAAAACTCAAACTTCACCCTTGACGTATGCTGAGTCCCTAATTACCAAATATAATCTGGCAATGGACAACCCAGCTCCTCTAAGACACTTCACCTCTATAGTGCCTGCACTACCTTCCAAGCGGCTTGATCTCATAAGCCTAACTACAAACAAAGCCGAAGCCACCCCTCTCGAACTCAAAGCTTGCGCTCTCGAAACCATTAACTTAAGATATCCGTCGACCGAGTGGATTCACATCTATACCGATGGCTCATATCTTTCTGACATAAAAGGGGCCGGCGCAGGATGGTTCTGCAGCATGTTTGAAGACTCAATGGCTGTAGGGAAAAATGCTAGCAACTACGACGGGGAGGTCTGCGCGGTGCTTGAAGCCTCCAACCAATTAAGCACACATAACCTAACTCCTTCCAAAGCAGTCTTCCTCATTGACTCACAGGCCGCAATATCAGCTCTGAGTAGCAACGCTTCAACTGACTGCCTCCGTACCATCCAGTGCCGCGAGAAACTGGCCGAACTCATCAAGAATGGCTGGGTTGTAGCTCTTCAGTGGGTTCCAAGCCATGTTGGAATACCAGGCAATGAAAGGGCGGTCATCCTGGCAAAACGCGGCGCAGAGACTGACCAGCCTGAGATACCTTTCACACTCAATAGAGCAAACAACCTCATAACCCACACCATCAACAACGCCACGCTCAAAACTCTGAAGGACCTTAGCATTGGCAAAAAGTGGGAAAGCCTTGCCACAGCGGGAGCGATTCCAAAGCATCTTGAGAGAGCTGAGGCAGTAGCACGATTTCGTCTTGCTACTGGACATGACTACCTCCAAGCGCATCTCTACCGTATCGGTCTTGCTGCTGATGAAACATGCCCTCTCTGTGGTCTTGGCAGGATGGACGGCGACCACCTGCAGACGTGCCAATCGCTGACTTACCCGAACGATGACACAATCAATCGCTACTGGGAGGCTCGACGTCGAATGGTGGAAGCACCAAAGACGGGCGTTGGATAAGTAAGTAAGTAAGTATATTTTCTTTATACCTTTTTACGGCTTTAAAATCATTTTAGCACAATTAATTGATTATTTTCAATGACTCTACGTTATGTGCTTTTACTAAGAAAAAATTAAATAAATTAATTACTTGTTCATTTTCCCAGCAATGATTTAACTTGTTGAACATTTCATTGACTGTACGTTCATTAAAGAAAAATAATTAAATAATTTTCTGATTACACATGAATTACATTGATTTTTATCTCTATCTACATACTTATTATTTACTCTTACAAAAATGTTTTGTTTTTGTTTTTCTCATTTTTTTTATTAAAGTTTTTTAATGTCTTTCTCTTTGATAATTATGTATTGGTTTTTCGTCACCTTAAATTCCGCAGAGTTGTCCCATGTCCTCCAGTGAATCCTTCGGTTCAATCCTCCTGGATGTCCTCTTGTCCTCACTGCTCGTCCTCCCGTCTCTCGTCCTTCATGGTACATTGGCTGCTGTAGACTATGATGACATGTTGCTCTGGATCTGTAGCTGTCATGATAGAAACGTCTCTAGTCCTCTGCATCTCGTTCCTCTGCTAGTCGTGCTCTCGTCCTCTGTCAGGAGTTGATGTTCTTAGCTGTCGACTGCTCGTAGACGTCCGACGATTTCTTCGTTACGGTACTTTTTTAATTATTGTTTTCATTAATACTTTGAAATAAAAATTACCGTAATACTTTATAAGTTAAGCTACAAAAATCATACTGATGTTAGATTTATCGTCTAACTTTGTCCAAAGTAGTTTAAAAAAATTGCGTCTCGGACGGGCATAGCGTACCGCCGCGTCTGTGGTTTGTTAGAAGAGAGAGTTCGTCTCTCCTGGGCTTCTATTTATATCCACCCAGAAAACTGCACCTGTCGATTCAGGAATCAGCCTGTCGACATTTGAAGCATGGTATGATATCCCCCACTCTCGTCTCATTTCACATAATTGCACTTTTTCGCCAATCGCCCTTTTTAACGCAGATTTCACGGCGATAAAATATTGTCTAATTTAATGATCTATGTGATGTGCAATTTTCATGATGCTCGCACTACTAGTGTAAGTATAATGCTTTAAAAATCGCACTGGATTCGCACTGCACTTGTGTCTGATTTTTACACATTTTTAGAAGTTTTTACCTTCTCATTAATATTTTTTGGTTTGCTTAAAAATAAATATTTTCTTAATTTAGCATTGACTTGGGGGGTGAGATTGCAAATTTCAAGATCAGACAGGCTTCACGCACACACATTATTAACTTGTATACACACATGCAGTGGTAATCGCGTGATGTTGTTTACCTGTTGGTTCCTGCTTGAAAGCCAGCTTCCAATCTCACACCTGCTCGTCTATTATATATTATTGAATTAATATATATTGTCTGTTAGTTTCTTTATAAAACATAAATGATTTACTGAGTTAATATGTCTTTGATGAACAAATTAAATGTTCGTCTTTAATAACTTGTTTAAAACGTTACTTGTTTGAAGAATTCCTTGCTGTGGATAAGTTGACGGCAGCTACGCTAATACGTTGACCGCTGGCCTCGACGATGCGTTGTCACACTCGATACATACGCGCACGCCGTTATCTGCCCGTTATTGTTTATATTGATAATCTCAGGTTTAGAACAGTGGGTTAATTTATAAAATGATGTGGTGTACTGGACTAAGACCTTCCAGCTACTTTAAAGTATTCACGCGTTAACACAGGAGTACTCTGTCGAATACTACTAGCCTATGCGGAGAACTTGGACTAACGCGGGCTAGCACTAATCAATGTCCTTTGCAAATACAGTTAATTGCTTCTATTAACCCTTGATACAGCATACGGGAAACTCGTAGCTAATATCTCGGTCTGGCGTCACCTTATAGAAGAACTTGTTCTGACACGAAAAACTCGCGCAGGGAGTACGTCTTCACGGGATTCACCTTGGACTAGAGACGGACCCAAATAAAAATTGGAATTCCTGATTGGCTGAAATTAGCAACACGTGATAGATTTTCATAGAGATTAGCTTCAGATCATGTACGAATCCGCTAGAATTTGCAGAAGCCTGTAGCGATATTACCTAAAAATTTTATGACTTATTTGAAGATAACGTGATTATAGAAAAGTGAATTCAGGTAGAAAACATATAACAAAATTGTATGTTTTCAGCCTTTGACATTTTAGAAATGTAGCGCCAAATATGACGCATACACTGTCCAAGTTTCATTCGGAAATGTTAATTACAATAGGAGTTATTCAGGAAAGTACGAATAATACGCGCACTAAAATTGGACTATACATGAATGAGAATAAATATCATCTACTCCTGAATCTGCGGTCTTCCAACACCCTATGAAATTTTTTCAATAATGCCATTTTTGTTGCAATTTTTTGACATCTACGGCTCAGATAGTCTTCAGTGCTTATACGACCATGTTTAAACTCGAGTCTGCCCCACTTACCGTTGTTTCTGAAGGCGCAGCATCTCCTAACATATTTACAATTTCGTTTTGATTTTCCATTGGCGCTAAAACGTTTTTAACAGTGAATTCATCAAAACACGATGTTTGATTTTGTCCGTTTTTCAAAACACGCATGACACGTCAATTTTAAACAGCTTCTAAGCAATGAATAAATTTATAGACAGATTTGGAAATTAACAGGAGTTTAGATAAAATACAAATCTTGGAGTACACGAAAATTTTTAGTTTTATCGTGAAGCTACACTTGTTGCTCCGCGAACTTTTCAACTTATTGAATGTTTACTATTCCCTTCGGTCGCGGGATCGCACCTGTCGTACATCCATAAAGACGATGGTTGATATATTAACCCATAATATAAGATTGTTTATATTATGGTATGCAGTATAGTACACCATAGCCATGAACTGTATGTAATTTATGAGCGTAGGACACTCCTGAACTGGAATTACTATCAGTACTTTGACAGTTACTATACAGAAGTATTATCTGTCAGTTGTGAACAAATCTCTACTAAATTCTGGTTTTATGTTTCATTTCTATTCTACGAATTATCTAGCTCTAAAAGAAAAATACAAACTGAACCTGTAGTAATTTATAATTTGTACTTTTAAACGTTATCTTTTCAGTTGCTTTACAATTTAATATACTGTTACTTTGTGTCTATTAATAACAGCTTCTGATTCTATTTGAATTTTGATCTTAAATAATTTTATTTATTGTTCAGTATTCTTTAATACTAACAACACAATTGCGGTGTAAACACATGTATTTATCACCTTTACACATGTAAAAGATTACACAGTTTCTCATAATAATAGTCAAATGAATTAATTTAGTAATACTGAGAAAGGTAAAACTTCAAATTTTGTGCTGCTTTGTCTGCAGGCTTATAGACATTTGACAAAACATAAATTATATATAAAAACAAAACAGTGAAGTCTAAGAAAAGCAAATAGTTTTCTACACACTGCTTCTAAGGTTTCTGAGTTGTCAGTAATGATAATGCGAATTTATAATGTTATTACGCGGACGATCTGTGGGTGTCAATTGGGCTGAACGACTGAACCTGAATCAATAAGAAGGTTGAAAAGCATATTGTAAATCAGAGTATCATTCGATTCTTTGCCATTGACTTGGGAGGGGAGAGTGACTGAACAAACGCCAGATATATCTTTGTCCGTGGCGGGATTCGAATCAAAGCCAGATGGTGTAGCGAGCTAACAATCGCCACAGCCATTCTCTGTTCACATTGCCTTCTGTGATCAAAACGCCAATCTTTGTTTACGCATTTCTCTTGACTTATAAAATCATGAGTCTCACTAGACTTTCATCATTTCGTTTTCGTTTTATTGTTTCTTTTCTTTAAGCAGACTATTGCTGAGTGTAAACTTTCATTACAAGGAACTGATAACGTTTCAGATTTATAAAAGTATTTATAAAATTATGATTGAAATTTACAGTTATCTATTGTATGACAAAGTAGTAAATAAATAAATAATTAACTTGTGTCGGGATATGGGATCCAGTAGTGTTGTGGAAACAACATGGCGTCATAATTTACAAAACGGCAACCACTAAAATATAAAACCGCGTGTTCTATGCACTGCCAGTAAATTATTTTCGCTACTACTGTGTATTGGTAGCATGTAAAATATTTACACAGTTTCATTAGTAAACACCCGCTTGCTTTGAGTATCATGTGCAAAATGAATTATAAAATGTAAATATTGATGTTACGTACAGTAGGCCTACATATACCTATGCCCTTTCGTCTAGGAGCTCTATAAATTCAATTATTGAGGTTATTTGTATATTTTATTGAAAGTTTTGAATTCAATAAATTATCTTTTCTCTTAAACGTAAGCGATAAAACATTTTTGCGGATTCCATGATTTTTCCGCAAAGTGACAGATTTTGAGTAAAATTTCAGTTTAAGTAAATACAGTAGGCTAGTAGCAAATATAGAGTTAGGTTTAACGTATTCCGTCCCATCGAATCTGATGAGGTAGATTTCGAACGAGGCACTCTGCCAGAGGCGCGCCAGTAGTGTCCGGCGCCTGTGTGCAGAACTTTAGTTGGCGCCGCTATACCCTTCCCAACACAATAAAAAAAATACCTTTATAAAAACGTATGAGTGAGTACAAATTAAATATGAAATATATTAATTATAAGTTCATTGAACGAAACCAGGAATTAAAAAAATATAAAAAATAAACATACAAGAAGCGTACAAAAACAAAAACAAAAAATAATTCGGAAGAAAATAAAGAATTTTATATTATTTGTCAAGAAAATCATTTGCCAATTGCACCTTATATAGTTTTACTATCAATAATTTCAGCAAATTTTGATGCAAACTCTGTATTCTTAGTAGTAGGACAAGACCCCTGAGGGGGACATAAAAAGGCAACACAATTGATTACGAACATGGACATGAAAATATAGTATTCTAAAATTTCATTTAAAGTAAATTTTTTTCTCGCATAATAGATCAAACAGCAGTATCTTTGCAGGAGAGATTTACTTTATTAAAAGAGCATATTAATTCATTTCAGTTTTTGTGTTTTTGTTAAGTACTTCACAAAATAAAGAATATTTATTATCTTGTTGTAAAAAGTTACAAAAAAATTGACACATGAGGATCACTCAGACATGACACAGACGATTTATGGAAGGAAGTCGATACATCCAAGGTACAGCCAACCTTTGACGGACGGTGTAGGTTTGTGTGATATTTGTGGCATATCCGAACTGTTAGTACAGTGAACAGTGGGAATTGATCACGCGACCGAATTTGAATGCGAAAGCCTGTTTACATTACATAGCGTCAATCTATTTGTAGTTATTGTTACAACCAGTCGATAATATTACGTATGGCTTTTCAGTACACTCGCTATATTGGAATGTAAAGAATCGTCCCTTTTGTGAACAGTTTATTTACATGAAATTCAACTTAGCTTTTTGGAATGATTGTTTCTATATCTAATTTGTGTCCACTTAGTGATATAGTGATACGTATACTGTTTCATGTTAAATCACCAGTTTTATCGTTCGTTAACAAATATTATCCTAATAAATTATAATGCAACATCGTTGTCCCGTTATTCGAAAGGTGAGACGTTTTGACAAAGGTTATCATCAACTCTGGTGAAAAATAAAAATTTTAAGGATGTCCATTAGAAACAAATAATTTTCCATTCAACCTTATAAACAAATTTTAGTTAATTCGTTTGGTATAGAAATTAATTAGTCTTATAGCTTATTAAGGAAAAATTATGGTGTATTATGTATGGTGTAGGCTACACAAATTACCTGTATCTGAAGTAGGAGTTCCAATGTATCTGAATATATAGGAATTCAAACTTGTGGATTAACGATAGGCCAAACAATAAGAAACAGCATGAATATTTACATAATAAAAAAAACGAATACTTTAGTAAAAAATTTACAGGCATTGCACAAATGCAATGCACAGAGAAGGGCTTTGAAAATGCTTCAATAAATCTAAAAAAATATATATTTATGTTAATTCACCAATAAATGAATTCATTCTTCATTTACCAATGTACAGATTCTAAGTTAAATGTAGTCGCATTCATAAGCGAAGTTTTATATGTGTACTACGTTATTGACAACAAAGAAGTAGTTTCTATGGAAACTCACCGGTTCCCATTTTTGATAACGCACCAGCGATCGGCCGCAAATGTGCGACACGTCCTTATAAACATTTTCAATGTTAAAATTTAAAATTTAAATTTAATCGATTGTGAGGCGTATAAAAAATGGTGCTCACGTAGTATCGTATTTTATTAAGAAAACATATAGGCCTACAGCTCATTTTAACACAATTAAGAATACAACAATGAAGAATACATTTTTACTTCCATGTTCCTTAAGGAAATGGAAGTATGGTGATCGCAAAAAAAATCGTGTTCGAGATTATTGCAGATTCTGATTGTACTACACTCAAAACATGAAAAAAGTCATTTTTCGAAAAGTGTCTGTGTGTCTGTCTACCTGTGTGTCTGTAGATTTTTTTATATAGCAAACGATAACAGCCGCAAATTCAAACAGAATCAAATAATTTTCTGCATACCGTCCTGATTTGTAGAGTACTCACGGCCTATTGTTTTTGGTGAAGATCGGTTGAGGAAAAGGGGTAGTTTACCAGCAACGGTTTTTTTATCAAGGGTAATTTTTGTTCTATGGCAAACGATAACAGCCGAAAATTCAAACAGAATCAAATAATGTTTCGCATACAGCCCTGAATTATAGAGTTCTCAAGACCTATTGTTTTTGGTGAAGATCGGTTCAGGGAAAGGAGTAGTTTACCAGCAACGTTTTATGTTTTAACAAGGGTATTTTTATGGCAAACGATAAAAGTCGCAAATTCAAACAGAATCAAATAATGTTTTGCATACAGCCCTGAATTGTAGAGTTCTCAGGACCTATTGTTTTTTGTGAATATCGGTTAAGGGAATAGGATAGTTTACCAGCAACATTTTATGTTTTAACAAGGGTAATTTTTCCTATGACGAACGATAACTGCCGTAAATTCAAACAGAATCAACTACTCTTTAGCATACCTTTTTGAATTATACAGAACACAAGGTCTGTTGATTTTGTTGAAGATCGGATAAGGGAAAGGGGTAGTTTACCAGCAACGTTTTATATTTTAACAAGGGTATTTATTATGGCAAACGATAAGAGCCGCAAATTCAAACAGAATCAAATAATGTTTTGCATACAGCCCTGAATTGTAGAGCACTCAAGACCTATTGTTTTAGGTGAAGATCGGTTAAGGGAAAGGGGTAGTTTACCAGCAACGTTTTTGTATCAAGTGTAATTTTTACTTCCATATTCCTTAAGGAATGAAAGTATGGTGATTGCAAAAAAAATCGTGTTCGAGATTATTGCAGATTCTGATTGTACTACACTCAAAACATGAAAAAAAGTCGTTTTCCGAAAAGTGTATGTGTGTCTGTCTGTGTGTCTATCTGTCTGTGTGTAGATTTTTTTCTATGGCAAACGATAACTGCCGCAAATTCAAATAGAATCAAATAATTTTTTGCATACAGCCCTGACTTGTAGAGTACTCACGACCTATTGTTTTTAGTGAAGATCGGTTGAGGGAAAGGGGTAGTTTACCGGTAACGGTTTTTTTTTATCAAGGGAATTTTTTTTTGGCAAACGATAACAGCCGCAAATTCAAACAGAATTAAATAGTGTTTCGTATACAGCCCTGAATTGTAGAGTTCTCAAGACCTATTGTTTTTGGTGAAGATCGGTTAAGGGAAAGGGGTAGTTTACCGGTAACGTTTTATGTTTTAACAAGGGTATTTCCTATGGAAAACGATAACAGCCGCAAATTCAAACAGAATCAAAAGATTATTTGCATACAGCCCTAAATTCTAGAGTTCTCAAGACCTATTGTTTTTGGTGAAGATCGGTTAAGGGAAAGGGGTAATTTACCAGCAACGTTTTTTTAACAAGGGTATTTTCTATGGCAAACGATAACAGCCGCAAATTCAAACAGAATCAAATAATGTTTTGCATACAGCTCTGATTTTTAGAGTACTCAAGACCTGTTGTTTTTGGTGAAGATCGGTTAAGGGGAAGGGGTAGTTTACTGGCAACGTTTTTTTATCAAGCGTATTTTATATGGCAAACGATAACAGCCGCAAATTCAAACAGAATCAAATAAATTTTTGCATACCTCCCTGAATTGTAGAAGTCTCAAGGACTTTCGATTTTGGTGAAGATCGGTTAAGGGGAAGGGGTAGTTTACCTGCAACCTTTTACGTTTTAACAAGAGTAAAGTACTTGAAAATTCATTTAAACTTTTGAAACAATGGTAATTGTTAAAAATAAATTAATTTTGTTGCCAGGCAATAAAATTATAAATTTTTCATTTTAATGTAAATTATGTATGAGTTAATATCTTTATATATATAATTCTTCTGTACGTGTGTATGTCACTGAACTCCTCCATGTATAAAATAATATATCGTTCGTGGCAGGTAAGCATATCTCAGTTATGTAATGTTTACGTTCCCATTTTATTATTATGCCTACAGCAATAAAAAGGCAGGTAACACACACACACACACACACACACACACACACACACACACACACACACACACACACACACACACACACACACACACACACACACACACACACACACACACAATTCACGTTATTTCTGTCCTCACTCATGTTTATTTTCTTACATTTGCACGCTTTTTAAATGGAAAGTGCCGAAACCCACACCAACATAACGCGTGCAAGCCGAAAAAATGGACATCAATTTGCTTACTGGCGAAGCTAGTAGTTAATGAATGGGAAGGCAAAAATCTTATCTTAAATTTTTTTTAAGGAATCACTAAAAGGACGGTGGTTCAAATCGGACGCTGAGGTAGAGTTTGCTGTAACCGAATGGTTCCACAAACAGCCGTAATAATTTTACTAGCAGGGAATCTACAGGTTAGCGCAACAGTGGAACTCATGTCTTAATGTTATTGGAGACTTCTTTTAAAATCGTTGAATAAAAAATGCTTTACAGCTCTATACGCGTTTCTATTGAACAATCCTTGTATTAGTCATACACAATAATACAACTGATTGTACTTCAAATTTTTAAACTTGATTAGTTTCTATATATATATATATATGTTTAATGTTACACATAATTAAAATAACAATCTTGATCATCTGTTAGTTCAGCAGAATAACAGTGACACTCTTAATAACCGCATAAAATAAACACTTAGAAACAACATAGGCGCTTTAACTTACTGTTTGGACCACAGAAGTGAGGCATGCCTCAACGCTCTATGTGTACAGCGCGGGACAATCCCCCCTCCCTTCACTTCCGTATCACACCACTACATTGCTTACATACGATGTATACAAAAAACGCTGAGGCAAGTTCAGGTTGCCTCGTCCGCTTCAAACGAACTATGCCGAATCTCACCTGTCACCATCTAGCGGTCGCTCAATAAAGCACGTTTCGGTTTAATAAATTTGACAGTCGCAGTAACAATGTATAATCTTTACGTTATGTAGTTCATACGTATTTATAATTTTTATTCTACAGAATTTTTTAGGGTAGGCATTGCCTCAATTGCCTCCATGTAACTTCGCCACTGATATATATGTGTACAACGTTATCGGCAACAAAGAAGTAGTTTTTGTTATAATTCCTTTCCGGGATATTTGGCCGTAGTCCAATGTTTTCTACAAAACCAGACATTTCGGCAATGCCCTCGACTTCCACCATCAGTGAAAATCGAGTGCGATAACGTGAGGTGGTATACGTTAGTGACCACAGTACTGTGGTTAAGGCTGAAGCAGTAAGTAGAAAGAAGTAGTTTCTATGGTAATATTTCATTTCGAAAATGATTTTAAATATAAATCTTAGAATATGGAAGTCATGTATGGTTCTCCATACCAATATTTTACTTCCATATTCCTTAAGGAAATGGAAGTATGGTGATGGCAAAAAAAATCGTGTTTGAGATTATTGCAGATTCTGATTGTACTATACTCAAAACATGAAAAAAGTCGTTTTTCAAAAGTGTCTGTGTGTCTGTCTGTCTGTGTGTCTATCCGTCTATAGATTTTTTTATGGCAAACGATAACTGCCCCAAATTCAAACAGAATCAAATAATTTTTTGCGTACAGCCCTGATTTGTAGAGTACTCACGACCTATTGTTTTTGGTGAAGGTCGGTTGAGGGAAAGGGGTAGTTTACCAGCAAACGGTTTTTTTATCAAAAATAATTTTTTTTTTTTTGGCAAACGATAAGAGCCGCAATTTCAAACAGAATCAAATAATGTTTAGCATGCAGCCCTGAATTGTAGTGTTCTCAAGACCTACTGTTTTTGGTGAAGATCAGTTAAGGGAAAGGGGTAGTTTACCTGCAGCGTTGTATGTTTTAACAAGGGTATTTTCTGTGGCAAACGATAACAGCCGCAAATTCAAACAGAATCAAAAGATTATTTGCATACAGCCCTAAATTGTAGAGTTCTCAAGACCTATTGTTTTTGGTGAAGATCAGTTAAGGGGAAGGGGTAGTTTACCTGCAACCTTTTACGTTTTAACAACAGTAAAGTACTTGAAAATTCATTTTAACTTGTTAAAACAATGGTAATTGTTAAAAATAAAATAATTTTGTTGCCAGGCAATAAAATTATAATTTTTCATTTTAATGTAAATCATGTATGAGTTAATAGTATAATGGATTAATTTACACTCAAAATGTACAAACAGAAAATTTTGTTACAAACATCAATATCGTTCGTGTCAGGCAAGCATATCTCAGTTATGCAACGTTTACGTTTCCATTTTATTATTATGACTACCGCAAAAAAAAGCAGGGAAGACACACACACACACACACACACACACACACACACACACACACACACACACACACACACACACACACACACACACACACACACACACACACACACACACACACACACACAAAATTCGTGTTATTTCTGGCCTCACTCCTGTTTATTTTCTTACATTTGGACGCTTTTTAAATGGTAAGTGCCGAAACCCATACCAACATAACGCGTGCAAGCCGAAAAAGTGTCCAGCGTGGATAGCGATTTGCTTCCTGTGGATCGCTGGGCAATGTAACTGCACGTGTTTACAGAGGAACGATTCATAGACAGACTTTTCGTCTTTAGGGAATGAACCCTCTGCAAGATGCTGAGGGTCCACGAGTGACTTCGGAGCGCTCCTTCTTTTTCGCGTTTGTTCTGTGAAACATACACTGTAGATTCGCAGCTTTACTCTAAGCAATGCTCAATAGGAAATGTTGAAAATTTTTGTCCACGGTGTACCCTCATACACAGTAAACCTGCTCTGATGTTTTAATTACGGACATCATAATATTAAAACTTTGGAAACTTGAGCACTACTTAATGGAGATCAATCATTAACTTATACAAGCCATTAATTTTATGCACATTTTTTATATATATGTGTACAACGTTATCGGCAACAAAGAAGTAGTTTTTGTTAAAATTCCTTCCCGGGATATTTGGCCGTAGTCCAATGTTTTCTACAAAACCAGACGTTTCGGCAATGCCATCGACTTCCATCATCAGTGAAAATCGAGTGCGATAACGTGAGGTGGTATACGTTAGTGACCACAGTACTGTGGTTAAGGCTGAAGCAGTAAGTAGAAGGAAGGAGTTTCTATGGTAACATTTCATTTCGAAAATGATTTTAAATATAAATCTTAGAATATGGAAGTCATGTATGGTTCTCCATACCGATATTTTTTATGGCCAACGATAACAGCCGCAAATTCAAACAGAATCAAATAATGTTTCGCATACAGCCCTGAATTGTAGAGTTCTCAAGACCTGTTGGTTTTGGTGAATATCGGTTAAGGGAATAGGGTAGTTTACCAGCAACATTTTATGTTTTAACAAGGGTAATTTTTTATATGACGAACGATAACTGCCGTAAATTCAAACAGAATCAACTATTCTTTTGCATACCTTTTTGAATTATACAGAACTCAAGGTCTGTCGATTTTTTTGAAGATCGGTTAAGGGAAAGGGGTAGTTTACCTGCAACATGTTATATTGTAACAAGAGAAATGTTTTTATGACGAACGATAACTGCCGCACATTCAAACAGAATCAAATATTTTTTTGCATGCATCCCTGAATTGTAGAGGACTCAAGGTCTATTGATTTTGGTGAAGATCGGTTAAAAGAAAGGGGTAGAGTACCTGCAACGTGTTATGTTTTAACAAGAGTTGTGCCGTACTGAGTTCGGCCGCGTATTATAAGAATTTTAAAAACGAGCGCCGCTGACGTCACGCACGGCCACACGGCTATAGTAGTTTGTTGTTGACACAAATGTTGTTCAGCTACGCAATACAGCTGGCAGCGCCAAGGTTTCTGTACATTCCTGCATCCAGAGGTTACTTGGCTAGGCCGAAACATTGAATCGGCCTCATTTCTGTTCTGTCCTCCAACCTGATCATCTGGTCTCGGCTGGCGGCAACCTTCTGTCCAGGACTTCGTCAACTATCCACATGGTTGGCTAGATAAAGTGTAGCTCCAGGTATGTACAAGTTAGCGGGTTCTGAAAATATTCTAACCCCAAATATATTTTACGTTTCAGCCTCTATTATAAATTTATACTTGTGTGTGTGTGTGTGTGTGTGTGTAGAGCCGTTTTCGATGTGTGCATTAACGCAATTATTAAATTAAATTGATATGAGTGTAAATGTTGTGAGCTAAATTGACTTCAATAAAGAAAATACTAAAGCATCTCGCACTCAGCTGTGTTTGGTGTTATTAACAGTTATGAAATACGTAATTTATTAATTGTCATATTTCAACGAAATACTTGAAAGGTAGTTGGTACATAGGTGAAATAAGTCACAGCTGAGCAGCTTAATACTGTTTAATATGAATTAGTGGCGATGTGTGTGGGCTGTTGATGTGTAAAGTTAGTGTTGGAAGTTAATGTGGACGGCCTATGTGGCGTATTTTCTTTATGACACCCTCTACAACCTATTGTATGCCAGGTACTCGAACAAGGGCGAGATGGGTGTCGGGTGGATGTACATCTGTCCACCCTAATGGCAGAGACAATCTTATAGCCACGATGCCGTCAGTCGAGGACAACTTAGGACTCTTCCAGCGCTAAGCTGCACCAGGGACTTGTGACACGACTGTGACATCACGGATCCGCGCCTATACGAACTAACTACACCGGACAATCCAGGTGGGAAAATTCTGATTATCTATTTCTCTCTCTACAACATGTGAATGCACAGAAGCCGCCAGAAGCTCACTCGTGAAGTTCTGAACATTATACTCTAGCACAAACTCTCATGTTCAATTATGTTATTGCATGTGTGAACATTACTGCAGTACACCTAATGAAGTATCTTATAACTGTATAATGTGTAAGAAATTACACACATAAACACACATCCGCTGTATGCTGTAAGATCTAACTTTTCAGCTAATTAAGACCATTAGGGAGTTACTTATTTTGTGCTATCATGTCATCTGGTCATGGCTGAGTTTTAATAACGTAACGGGGGCTGTCTGATGCTTTAGATGAGAAACTATTTTCTTTCACACACATACTTAGCGCTTAATGATTAAAGTCAGGGTCGTTTAGCTGGTTGGGTTTCGGGGCGGTCACTTACATTCTCTGGTGTGAACTACCAAGGCAAATCTATGCTTAGGAGCTGAGATATTCAGTTTACGCTGTCATTTATATTTGTACATATCTATACATATTAGGGTGCATTCATTTACTGTAGTTGGAATGGGTTTATGAGGAGGTTAGTGTTGAAATGAGGGATGTTTTGTTATTCATGTCGTATATGTGTTTGTGTGTGTAATTTTACTATATTTTGCTGGGGGAATATGTAACGGATTTAAAAAAGAGAAAAACCATAAATGTGCTTACTGAGACAACAGGCTAGCCTATTTGATTTTATACAACACTTATGGATTAGTATTGCTTTATGAATGAGATTATTACTAACTTTGACTCATACATAATCAGGCAGAAATTTTGCAACTAGTTTAACATCAATTCACTTACTTTGTGACATTATGAATTAATGGAAATATATATATATATATATATATATATATATATAATTCTGCCTTTAATGGTGTGCTCACACAATCAAGAACTTGTCAGGTATGTAACATCTTGCAGGTTGAATAAAGCACACGCTTGTTGGTTAAAAGAGTTTTTCATTTGCAAGTCCTGTCATTCACCTGGGGGGACATGTCTGTAATTGTATTTGGGCCTTGCACACTTTTGCTTCCTCTAGGTTTTTTTTTACCTAGTTCTAAATATGATGTCTCTCTCCTTTTACAAAAAAAAAAACTTAATAAAAATAAAATTAAATACAAAAAAAAAAATTCAAAAGATCAGAGAGTAGTAGAAAGTAGATAGTAGAAAAGTAACGTAAAAGGGGGGGTTTCAGAGTAAAGTACTTAATTTTGACAAATAAAGTATCCTGATAAGAAGCTCATAATAATCCACTGTAGAAACGTAGATGAAATATCTATAAATGAAGAGGTTTGGTGAACGGGGTGCGGGCAATTTTCTCTTACTGAAAATTATAGTTGAAGGGGGAGGGGTGAATTTTTTATATGTGTACTACGTTATTGGCAACAAAGAAGTAGTTCTTTGTTAAAATTCCTTCCCGGGCTGTTTAGCCGTAGTCCAATGTTTTCTGCAAAACCAGACTTTTCGGCAGTGCCATCGACTGCCATCATCAGTGAAAATCGAGTGCGAAAACGTGAGGTGGTATACGTTAGTGACCACAGTACTGTGGTTAAGGCTGAAGCAATAAGTACAAAGAAGTAGTTTCTATGGAAATATTTCATTTCGAATATGATTTTAAATATAATTCTTAGAACATGGAAGTCATGTATGGTTTTCCATACCGATATTTTATTTTAATTTACATATCTTAGGAAACTAAACGTTTTCATATTTTAAACACGGACATTATTACAAAAGAATAGGTTGGCTAAAACGTTTGATCCTAAATTTCACCTCATGTAAATGTTTGAATTAATAACAGATACTTACTTCAAGACAGGAATTTGTTTTCGGTTATTGTTAATTGTTAAAATAAATGAAAATCCTGGAAGAGGAAATTTAAAAAAAGATAGTGTTCAGAAAAAGAATTGAGTTTTTATTTTATTGCTTTGTATGAGGGCGCACAAATGCACACACACTCACACACACACGCAAAACTATTACATTGAAATAACATTTGACACAGTTTGAGAAATCTGCCTTTGTAAAAATGATATTCTTTATTACTCTTTGTATTCTATTGTCACTATCCTTATGATTAAAAAAATTTAATAGAGACTCTCGAATTTCAGAAAACAGGTATTGCGATTAGGGTTAGGTACATACATATACATACATAACAAATATACACGTGTGATGCATAAAATAAAGTATTAAAAGTATTTCCACATTTTAAAATTCCTAAATATTCCAATATTTAAAATGACTTGTGTAAAAGGCTTACAAATAAACACTTATCCTTAAACACTTTTTTTGATACGCTTCATTTTTAAGTAAGTTAAACTCTCAGGTGATCATGAACCATCATTGACTCAGATTGAATCAAATCTTTTATTTCGTAAATAAAACTTTGCTTTTATTTATCATAAAACCTTTTATGAAAAATGAAGTCTTCTTGCCTTTACAATAAGGTTGCACTTCAGTATTACGCTCATGATAAAATAAAACTTTAACGTAGGTAAATTATACGAAACGATGAAGTTGTTTTAGATTCCTCGTCTCCTAGTCTCCTGTCGGACTTGCTGGGTGCTCATGGAGGAGACGCGGTTGATGCCGTCGTTTGTAAGGTCATCCCACGGTCTTCGATGATGTTCGTACCTGAGGGTTTGGCGGGGCCTAGGCGATCGCATTGAGCATTGTAAGTTATATTATATTTAGCTGGCTCTCACTAAAGTTTATTGTATATAACATCGCCTAAGAGTTCTGACCTTTGTTTATGCGAAGCTTAAATATGAGATGAAAGGAAAGCTTGTTATGTCATAAACATGTAAAAATCATATCGAAAATAATTTAGAATGCACAAATTAGAATGTATAATTATTATAATGAATAATTATAATTATTCTTTATCTTTATATTAACTAAATGCTTTTAATCCCACAGCAGCAGTTCTTCGGGGCTGCGCTAACTTCAACTACGATGAGTTGCGGAGCCGATTCTAGGACTTCAAGACAGGACACGACGGGACGTCAGTGGGAAAAGAAGAAGAAAAAGAAGAAGAAGAAGAAGAAGAAGAAGAAGAAGAAGAAGAAGAAGAAGAAGAAGAAGAAGAAGAAGAAGAAGAAGAAGAATTAAGGAAACGAAGAAAGATTTCTTCTTCGGTACGTCACGTGATGGAACTTCAGTGTCGCTCGAACCTCGTGTTTCGTCAGAACCTCCTCCAAGACTTACGGAGGAGGCGCGGTTGACGCCATCATTTGTAAGGTCGTCCCACGTTCTTCGATGATGTTCGATTCTGGAGATTTGGCGAGGCCTCGGCGATCGCAATGAGCGTCATAAGTAATATCGATTAAAATAATTTAATATGATCACTTTTGAAAAAGTAAATAATAGTTTAGTATGATCACCTATATAAACACGTAGGTTTAACGTTATATCAACAAGTGTTACTTTTTTTTTGCATTGAGTATTCTTTGTCACAGCATCCGTTCTACGAGGCTGCGTCTACTGCGGCTACGTCGAGCTTCTGCTGTGGATTCTGGTACTTCAATACGGGACATCATTGGACCAGAGGTGAAGCAGAACAATCCATTCTTGGGGATTTGATCGACTTCATCTGCGTCGGGATTGTACCATGGATTTGAGACTTCGACTTCGGTTTTGTGAGTTAACTTTTTCTTCAATAATTTTTCTTATACAAAATTTTGTTTTGTTTGCAGTTTAGTTTTTTCTAGTCGTTTATGACATTAAACTCTGATTCAATTAGAACACAGAATATATATTTAGTTGTATCAGACATTTTAAAAGAAACTTCCAAATTTGTTCGTTGTTCGTGACATCGACTAATCGCTATTTTTATGATCGTAAAAAAGTTTGTAACTTGAATCGTAGATCGTTGTTAACTGAAATAGGTAAAGAATTGCACACTGAAATTTGTCTTTACATTAATATCAGTTTTATTGTTGCAGCATCCGATCTTCAGAGACTGAAGACTTCGTCCTCGGCTTCAACGGGTAGGTATTTACGTACAGTTCTTTGTATGTAATTTACAATTTTGTAGTTTCTAATTTTAGTGTCATAGCCATCGTAATATTATTTAATACTGAAGTGCAACCTCTGTCCACTTAGTTATAAATGTGTATGTAAATTTGGTGATAACAAACAGATTTCTGTTAATACAAAAAGTATTTATTATTTATATCTAAGTTATTTCTACTTAATAAGTTATTTCTTTGCAATTGTCAGAAATATTACACAGTTAATCTTTAAGGCGAATTACGTTTACATATCAACGTGATAAAGCTTGTCATAAACGATCTACATGGAGGTCAGATTGCAACAAAGAACAGGACAGGTTCGTTTAGAAGAACGCGTGTTTAAGAGAAAACGTGTAGACATCTGATACCATATCCATAGGCGATTAGGGAAAAAAACCGTTCAGTACCATTGGAAAATCAATTGTCGCTAGAAAAGATTCAAATTAAAACCAAATTACGGACAGCAAACAAACTTGGTTTACATAAGACCCAAAACAGTTGTCAAGGTGTCACAGAGGATTTATTAGCAAAACAGTCTTTGTGTATCACATTCAGTTAATTCCCGAGTCAAAGCGTGAGGAGTGAGCTCTACAATTTTGTAGCCGACTCATTTTAATTAAAAAACCTAGCAACCCATCTTATTGTGGGTACAAGGAGTTTACTTTATGCAGACAATATTTTAATATTATTTCTGAAAATATATCCTCTCCTACTTGGTATCCTCCCACCGCAAACCGTAAGCCGTAAGTATATTGTGAGCTCGCTCACGCCTACCGTCTATTCTATGTTTATTTTCTGGAAATATTACTTTAACTATATTGTAACATAACAGGTCAGTTGAGAAGCTAAAAATATGTAAAAAATAAGGTTCGGCCCATTAATATTTTTTTATTTAAGTTAAGAAATACGTCTTGTTAAAGTTTGGAGCATGCATTTTTTTGTCCGGTTCTAAAATGAAGAGGTAGGGCGATTTTCATACATGAAATATCAGTTAATTATACAGATAAAATGAACGGACTGCTTTAGAAATTTGTTAATTCGAGATGCTTAGTGGCAGATTCGATGTTTACAACAATTGGTAGGTAGGAATTTAGTAGAATTAGTAAAACGTGCAAAACCGCTGTTTTGTAAGTTTTTTGATAATATCTTGAGCAGTATTCAAATAATTTTGCTAAAAAAGTACAAGCTGTTAGTGTCGTCACCATCATCAGCAGCAGCAGCAAGTTTTGGATGACCCAACCTTCATTTTTAGGATCATAAACTGGGAATAAGGCAGTTTCAGCATTGAAATGGAAGAGCCCAGTATCTCTAAAACCAAAGAAGGAAAGAATGTGCCTTGAGGGCTAGATTATTAATTGCAAATTTTATTACAACGATCTGGAGAAATCATTCATTGAAAAATGACCTTAACTGTAGAGTGAAGACAATGATGGATGATTCATCATAAATTTTTACTGACTCACAGTGTATGAAGCACATCAGTTTTTAGGATGCAACAGTGTGACCATCTATCATACTCACAGGGTTGGTCTAGTGCGACTTCTTCTTTTAACTGAAGATGAAGTTTAAGCTGAAGGGTCACTTGTGATTATTGAGCAAGAATCGTAGATGGGATTTGGTTCACTTTGAGAACAGAATCATCTTCATCATCTACATGACACTTACAACTACAAAACTCAGAGCAATAATACTGTTGTTTCTGTCCACTTCTTCACTAGAACTGGACTTCTCTATTAAAAATATTATTTCTGCAACGAGGAGCTCGATCCGAGTTATTCTTCATTACTTGTTTAGTAAAGTACTGAGTAATTCTGGAAACAGTTTTTTAATTCTTTCTTCTTCCCGTTTTCTTTTATTTAATACATTTTGATACCCGAAATGTTTTTTTTTTCTCTTGGGACATTTAAGTAGAGAGACTCAATTGTAATAAATTTTATTATTAAAATTCAAAATTAGTATATTTTTGATAATATTAATATAAAATAGAAAAAACAACTTTTACAGTGAATATTCCATGTATTAAATTACTAACTTAAATAAAAATTACTAACTTAATATTACATAAAATGTCAAATTATTAACAAAAATATAAATTAATTTCTTTAACAAACTATTCAAAAGCGTAAAAATTAAATTTTTCATGTCAGCTTAAGAAAAATAAATATCAGTATGGAGATTTCTATACAGTACTTCCATAAAACATTGGGAGTCACAGGATTAGCTTGCAAAGATAGATACTACCTGATTGAATAACTGGAAATTTCTATTCCATTAACAGAAATGATAAAATGTAATAATTTTTAGATGAACTCACGTCATTCGTACCCATTTTTATGGATAGCCTACTAGTTTTCGAAAACCAAAAGAAAGCTATTTAGTAGAAAACTTAGTGCTCTTTCGATTGGTAACGTTTACTTTACAACATCTACTAACGAATCCACACAAGTTGGTTTTAATTTTGACTTACGTTATCGTATGACATAGGTTTTTACTATAAACGTAAATATCTCCGACACTATGCATTGTATCGAAACTTTTGTTTTTGCAATTTGTAGTGCAAGCAGATATCTACGAGTGTAAAAAAAATAATTGTAACAGAAGTTATTATCGTTTAAATAGCGCATACACAACAAGCGCTCGCGCAACATCCGTACCGCAGACATTTCTCTGATTCGTAAAGATATTAAGTCCGTTTCGCCTTAAGAGACTTCCATGTTTTCTAGAACTTCGAGTCGATCACCTTACTTCCATTCTTGTGAAAGTAAAAATAAGATGTATATTACGTTAAATGTACAAGAAAATGATTAATAACTTTCCTTAGATCTTAGTTCAAATTATAATTTACTTCTATTTTTATTGTTATTATTTTATTACCGAAGCACTACATTTTACTGTCCTTTGTCGAACTGGTACCTTGATTAGGGGTACACAGTTTCGAAAATTTATATTTCTGTGTATTTCTCGTTTTCTCTTTCGTACTTGTTGTTTCCCTCATATAGTAATTGGAGAAGGGATTGTTTTACTCAGCAGATACCGATTCATTAAAATTAAAACAAATAAATACAAATTAATAAATTTCTCTAAGCACTCCAATGAAAATAGCACCTTTATATACTTTACATGACTTTTCGTGTTCAAAGTCTTGTGGTAGAACTTAACCACACACTTTACTTCATGTAGAAGACCTCTAGAAAGTAAACGTGGCTTTTGACAGTACACACACACACACACACACACACACACACACACACACACACACACACACACACACACACACACACACACACACAATCCAAAGTAATATATGTATATACAAAGGTACAATCTTACCTATTTTTTGTTTTCCGTCGTGCGACTTCGTATATTTTTATTTATAGCACTACGCGTTTCGGAAACAAGTTGCCATCCTCAGGTGAAACACTCACTCAAAACGAGGTCGTTAAAAAGTAAAATGATTTATTAAAATACTAAAACTTAAAGTTAAAAGTGCACTTTCAACATACATGAGCACACACGCGAACATGAGCAGGTCAGTGCTATACACGCGGGCATTATCGGTCGACTAGACTTAGTGCTTATGTAAGAATGTACGCTGATAAAACTGTTTGTTTACCAAACTCTGTACGTATCTATTTATTGTTGTCCGCGCACCCGTATAGCCGTATCATACAATACATTAGATGAAAACGCAAGCTTATCGTTCAAAACACAACCACTGTTAATTTGAGCTGCTTTATATATTTCATACTCCTCGAGTGCGTTCATGTATTTACCCTTCTTGCAGTAATGCATAGGCACAAAATTTGTTTCGAAATCAACATATATATGATTACTCATCATCAGGTGTCGGGCAAAATTTGATGTTGTTATCTGTAGATCCCTCCTAAGAAAATGTTCTTTATACCGTTCTTCGAACGGTCTGCCCGTCTGGCCCAGGTAGAACATATCACATGAGCTGCAAGTCATCTTATATACGCCGGTTCTTTCTTTATTTGGTACGGTGCTCTTCTGGCTGAGTAACTTCTGAATGCTGTTTTTTGTGCGGAACGTTACATGTACCTGGTGTTTTTTAAACTCATTATTTATAATATTTGGTAAAATATTTGTATAGTCAGCAGATATATATTTCTTAACCGGTAATAAGTCATCACTGGCCAACATTTAACCTTCTTCTTTCTGTGTTTGTTAATTAATTTATCTATTAAAGAGCCTTTATAACCGTTTGTCGCTGCTATGTACTTGATGGTGTCAACCTCTTCATTGTAGTCGTTTTTACTTAGCGGTATTGTCAACAACCTGTGCACAAAACTATTATGCGCTGCCATCTTTTTCGAAACGGGATGATACGAATCAGCATGTATTGTAATATCCGTTGTTGTGGCTTTTCTAAAGATTTTAAACTGAAGTTGTCCTGTGCTTTTTGTAACAGTTAAATCTAAAAAATTCAACTTATTTTCTGCCTCTATATCAGACGTGAATTTAATTTTTTGGTGTATACTATTTAGGTGACTATTTAAGTTTTCTATTTGCCTCCTAGTTCCGTTAAATACCATAAATGTATCATCAACGTATCTGCAGTAAAATGATGAGTAATCATATATATGTCGATTTCGAAACAAATTTTGTGCCTATGCATTACTGCAAGAAGGGTAAGTACATGGACGCACTCGAGGAGTATGAAATATATAAAGCAGCTCAAATTAACAGTGGTTGTGTTTTGAACGATAAGCTTGCGTTTTCATCTAATGTATTGTATGATACGGCTATACGTGTGCGCGGACAACAATAAATAGATACGTACAGAGTTTGGTAAACAAACATTTTTATCAGCGTACATTCTTACATAAGCACTAAGTCTAGTCGACCGATAATGCCCGCGTGTATAGCACTGACCTGCTCATGTTCGCGTGTGTGCTCATATATGTTGAATGTGCACTTTCAACTTTAAGTTTTAGTATTTTAATAAATCATTTTACTTTTTAACGACCTCGTTTTGAGTGAGTGTTTCACCTGAGGATGGCAAATTGTTGCCGAAACGCGTAGTGCTATAAATAAAAATATACGAAGTCGTACGACGGAAAATAAAAAATAGGTAAGATTGTACCTTTGTATTAGATCGCGACTTGGAGACAAAACAATAAAATGTATAATATATGTAGTATTGTAATCTGACTATGTTAGTGCGAAGGGAATAGGGCTTCAACGCTGTCTAGCATAGTAGATGATCAGTTCTGAGAGAAGAGAAACTGTAAAAGCTAAGCCTTTAATGCATTCTCTAGATAGGGTTTAGAAAGAAGCTAGTCGAGGCCTGTACATGATTTGCGACGTACTCAAGAAACGGCGGAAAAGTTCCGGCCAAGTGTGGTTACAGTAATAGTAATAAGCTTTTCCAAATTAATAAACCATGCGACTTGCATACTTGCTTTACATCAAAGACGATGTAACCAGCAGCATTTGGTTTTTGAATATCAAAAACGTGCCTGTCTCAGGCTGTAAGTCAATCTTTATCGTGTTATACGCAAGTTTAATTAAAAGTAACTAAAATAATGTTCCTATTATTGTAGTAATTTTAAAGTAAACTTATATATTAAATTTTTGTGTTAAAGTTGTTCACATCTTCCGAACACACACACACTCACACACAATATCGGCATTCTGAAACCTATCGTCTCCTGAAAGACTCGCTTATTTAGTAAATATATATTGTAAAATCTCTTGGATTCTTTGTTTATGATTTGATATCAGCTTGTCTTTGAGTAAAATTTATGACTTTTATAGGTAACTGAAATCATTTTTAAAGCAGTTACTACAAAATTATATCAAACGTTATGAAGTCGTTTATATATAATATTACGGACGTATATAAGTCTAGTTAATTGTGGAGATTTAGTAAATTAGCGATCGTCTTGCTTCGCACCACTATTCTAGAATTTCCGGGTTAGAGTGCCGTTTGGAAATGTGCTATTTTCAGCCCCACGTCGGCTTAGCCAATGGAATAAGAACATATGGTAACATCCGAGATGTGGCTGAAACTAGTCATATTTCTCTCTTTGTAAAGTATACGCCTCATTTAAAGAGCTTTAACAGTGAATTAAATGTTAAATTGAATACATTGAGTTAGGAATAATTTAATTTACATTAATGACCCTAGTTTAAGTTTCGCTTTTGTTAAATTTTTTTCTGGACGCCAGTGGAAATCACTTCTTCTAATTGACATCACTAAAGGCAGCCGTTAAGAAGTTATACACCGACGTCTCTCGACACCTAATTACATCTCCTTGTTACCGAAGGCTTGAAAATTCTTTAAGTATCACACAAAAATACAAATAATAATCACAAGTAAGTAACACTTGTGAAAAAATATTTTCTTGAAATATTTGATAAAATTGGACTGTCTTATTGTAGGCCTGTATATATAAAACGGCAAGGTAAAGTGCCAACTAGAACGGCTGTGAGTTTGCACAGAAGCCATAAATAAACAGAAAACATGACCAATGTTTATTTAGAGGGGCCATGTGTGTGTGTGTGTGTGTGTGTGTGTGTGTGTGTGTGTGTGTGTGTAGAGAATAATATTTGTGTTTTATTTCACGGCCTATCTCTTGTGGTATTTTTATTTCTGTGTACTTGACCGACACAAATAATTTCTGAAAATCAAGTCCACTTCTTCAGAAATCCAATGCTCGCACACAGGCGCACTCAGCACACAATATTTCGTTTTGTTTTGTAACAAAAATAAATATTATAATTCAAAAATGTTATTAAAGATTTTTGATAACATTAATACCTCTCTGTGCTTGCTTGTTTCTAAACACATACGTACATACAAACATGCACAGACGCCCGCGTGACACACACACACACACACATGCACGCACCCGCGCGACAGCAGACACAGAAAGACAGACAGAAGACACACACATGCATACGTACTATATAACACAAACAAATCAGTCCTCATTTAAGTAGTTCATTTTATTATCATTAATAGCATTAATTCTTTTCTATATGATTATACGGGTAGGGTACATTATATTCACGATGTAACTGCCTGTATTGCAGCACAAATATATGATCAGGTTATAAGAAAATCCATCAGACGTTCATCTGACAAAACTATTAATGCTTGGTCTTCCCTATAGTCGGGGGGGGGGGGTAATCTCTCATTGCAGAGTCAGGACAAGAAGAAAAAACGTAACGTCAAAAATTAAGAAAAATTTGCCGGTGAAAATGTAGTTATGTAAGTTGAATTAAGTAAGTTTAATTAGTTATGTGAGTACGTACACCTTTAATTGCTGTACGCTACAGCCGTGTTGTCAGTACGAAGTCGCTAAGTGTAGCCTAAACATTTCTAGTTTTCACGATTGATGTATGTTACATATTATTGTGAGGTTAAATTTATTCATTCCACAGGGTACGCAACACGGTTAGGGTATTTGTAGTGTATTGTTTTATTCCATAGTAACTGGACAACATTTCTATGAGAAGCAGTTTTTGCTTGCTATTCGAAACTTACAAAGATGTGCCTACTGTTATACACGAATTTTCGATCCAGTTTTAGTAATACTTTTCGCATTTTCCAATTTAGTGCTTTATACAATTTCAAAATAAATACACAATAAACATCTTTAAAATGTTGTCCGTTTTCCGTACATACGTAAACCTAAGACCGAACGGGGTTTATAAGCGCTCTAAATTTCACTTAACCTGCTACCAACATGTACCTTTGTTTTATTGACTAATTATTGCTTTTTGTATTTGTTTTAGTTAAACTACGTTATAGAACAAGATGCCACATAAACAAAGTTCCTTCTAACTATGAAAAATTAATTTCAACAGTGATTATAATTAACGGAATATTACATGATTATTACAGTTTTTATTGCTGAAACTATGTTAAGGCAAAATATATTTAACTCTTCTAATAACAGCTTTTTAGCAACCGGTGCTAGGCAAAATTCTGTAAGAAAAATTCAGTCGATTTATATTTTCATTTTACTTTCCAACTATGCCAAGATTGTATAATGTATAACTCTACAGATTATCATTGTACAATGTGTATTGTAACGTATCAAAATTATCGTTACATAAATATAATATCAAATGCACAGAATAAAAAACCACAATGAACATATCTAAGCCAATATATCCAAACACACCAACAAAGTGAAAAAACAACACTAAAATGTAGAAGTCAATCGTATATCCATGGATAAATAATGTTGAAGAAAATAAGCACCGTAGAAGGAAGAAATTGTAATTGAATAAATCATCAATATTATCACAAGAGGAAGAGTGAACCAAGCAACTACGTTAGCAACCAGGACCCAATAGATCCAATAAGTGAGGGGAAAGATCCAATAAGTGAGGGAAAGGACCAATAAGTGAGGGAAATATGTATAAGAAGAGGAAAAACCCTATATATAAGAAGAGGAAAAAACCTATATATAAGAAGAGGAAGAATATATAATAAATAATGAAAATATTTAATAATGAACAAGAAAACGACATTACCAGTGCGAAGAAGACACGATAAATAAAGAAAGTATTTAATAAATGAAGAAAATACCCAGAAAATAAGAAGATTATAATACCAGTATGAAGAGTAACAAATAAGTGAATAATGATACCCCAACAAGGAAGAACCTGAAGGAAAACAAGTGACCAAGAACAAGGTATTGACCATATAATAAGCAGCCACAGACAACAATAGTGAGTTACTTACAGTGAATTGATTAATACCAAAATACCACGAGCTCAAGCAAACTAACACAAACAATAAAAGTGTAGTGTTTATAGAAAGTGAAAATAATAAGTAATAACAAAGATATACAACAAACTCAAATAAACAACATAGACAAAAGGTGTATTATTAATGAGACAAAAAGTATAATAAAGTAAAACATTATAAATATCACAAGTAAACTGAAATTCAGTACAAAAAATAATTGCTCAATTATGAAATTAAATGGAACTCTTTACCAGTAAATACCATGACTGACATCCAATATAGAATTTTTATAAAATCATAAATTTAAATATCAGGAGAGTGAAAAGTAAAGCCAATACAGAATGTAATCCATAGTATATAAGAAATAAGACAGCATGTATTAGATAAAAAACAAGCAGCCCAAACCAAGTGTAAATACCCAATGTGTATGTCAATAACCAGTTAGAATTAGATAACAATATGTGAACAGATAGTATATAATAGAAGTAAAATAAAGAAAACAATTGTACTATATAATAGTAATAATCATCATAGTAAATACATATGGAAATAAGCAAGAAACTAAACTAATACATATAGGCTAAGCATTGTTGTCATCCAATAGTATACACATAACCTCAACTGAACAGAATCTGCAACACAGAATCATAAATAACAATTAGAAAAGCACTGACAAAAGTATTTACATGATGCAACAACCAAACTAGAATAAATAATAAACAGAATAAACCCAGTATAAACTAAGAAACACAAATATATACCTTATATTGTTTAAACAAATCATAGCCAAATTACCAAACCACAGGGTGACTGACAGAATTACATAAAAAACTCAGTTAAAACTAATCAGGAAGAGGAAAATAGCATAACAGTAGTTACAAGAATACTCAGTACCTCTTTGAGAACCATTAACGAACATTAAATACATGAATTTATGTAATAATAATAATAAACAATAATACATGTCAGATGGAACCAGATGTAAATAACGATCCAACAGAGAATTGTGAATGAGTAGCACAGTAGGGAATATTAAATACCGAAGATAAGCTATAGACAAAATCTAAAGACAAATTAATGGATAAAAATACATCCCTAATACCAAACTAATAATAAAACAAGAGTGTCAATGTGACAGGACACATAACATGGCATAATAAAACCACTCGATGTAAATAAACGAAGCTATATTGATAAATACTAAGCTGCACAAAAGGTGTAGTATCGTTTGATATACAAACCAAGGACAAATGAATTGTATTATAATAATAAATATATTAGAACTGATAAGAAATAATGCAAGGACATTGAAGGCCTACTCGCCTGAAAATGCATTATGAAATATTGTAAATATTTAGTATTTAAGGAATAGTTGATAAGATATAATGACTTTAACTATTAACAGTGAGTGATATAAGTATCATGTGATACTATAAAGTGGAATAAAACTATATTTAAATAAGAACCACAAAACGTGCATCGACGAAAGGGTAAATAAGTTAATCATGGACGGAATTAGTGCTCGAGTGGACTCAAAATAAAGAGCAGAGCATCCGAAATAACGTGATACCCTTAGTTTCAAAATCAGAAATGTATTAACAAAGTTATAAACAAACAACATTTTTCAATCAATTCCAAAAGAATTGATAGCGTCGTTTCCGTACTCTCATACCCAAAACCAGATGCTTAGAAATAAAATTTCTTAATTTATTATGACGTTTGGGTACGAGATTAATCGATTTCTATCCAATAAGAAACGCTGATTTCAAGAGACGCCGATTGAGGCAGCAAAGGAGAGCATTATTAAGAAACTGATCGGCAACGCCGACAGAACGTGTCTTCGACGAAAGTATTTTTTCAAAATGTGCGCGTTCCCCCAGTTAGTAAACACTTGCATCTAACCTAACTTAGGTGTTAATAACCTTAAACGTGTGGAGTGTAATCAGTGATATAAAATAGTGAAACATACCATTGCCAGTGTATAATATCGGCAATGATGTGTGAAATAATAAGGGAGTATTTAGAATTAGCGACATTTTAATGAATTTTAAATGATTATCGAATAATAAATTTGTGTGTTGATACCACGTTAATCAAGTACATTTATACGTGACTAACCACAATAATGATTATTAATTAACAAATTATTGAACAAAAGTTCTCAATTTTATTTATTATATAAAATATTATTAATTTTAAAAACGAGTTGCAAATTATATCACTATTTAACCTATACTGAGGTAAACATAAATAGATGATGATTTGATTATAACTATAACGGAAAATAATTCGATTATCAACAATAATTGAGAACCGTCAATAAGGTTAATGAATAATAAATGTATCATTAACAAATATTATGTGTAATTATAAGATTTTAATGAAGTCAATTTAAATATTTTTAATAATTAACCTAGAGGAATTGTCATTCTAACCTACCTGCTATTAAAAGGTACACAGATAATGCAGTGCTGTGCTTTCAAATCAAGAAAGCCTATATATTCTTAATTGCACTGAGATGATAAATTAATCATTATATTTTATTATTTTATAACTATTCTAGGAATTTCATTCCAATACACAACAATTTTAATCGTATCGCAGATGCTATATCATAACCTGCAAAGTTAAAGCAGGCGTGCCTGATACGGTAGTTTCAATATTATAATTAAACTTTTTCTAATTTTGTAATCACTCTCCATAATACGTTATTGTCGTATTTAAGCATTTTTGTAGCAAGTATCTTGTATACTAAAAGAATTCACAATTTTTGGTAATAATAAATAAAAACCTCTAACCAAACCAGGTTAGAATAGTACGATATAAAGAATCAGTGTTACCAACCCTGAGTATTAAGAATCTCTGTAACGAGTTAATTGTTTTTGATGTTTTATGAAATGTTTTAAAAGGTTTTAAATGAAATTTAATTATTGTTAATAAACTATCATTTTACTTATAATCGAGTCAGTCCGTCATTTCAATGTAGATTGTAGTAACAAAAAATAACAGAGCATTTATTTTACAAAGTGGCAGTACGGCTAACAAGCGGCCGAGATTTGAATAATTTCAAAACAGAATCAAATGCAAACGACTTTATTGACTTTATATCCAAATACACACCAGTGATAAATGTTGTATGAACTATGTTATGTTATTTTTAGTGTATCACAGGAAGAAGGAATCTACTTCGGAAGATTGACACCAGTAAGTAAGTGGTAAGTGACAGGTAAACTCACCAGTGTTCGAGAAGAGAATTTAAACATTTTTTTCAGCTTTTTAAACCTTTTTGAGCTAAATCAATAATAATAATTGAAACATCTGTACACATCAACTCATGGTATTACAACGTGTAGCAAATTAACAAATGAACACATCTCTATTCGTTGTATTACAGTATTAACATAGAAACGAAGCAGCAGCTACCAACTGGGTGATATACGAAATTACGTAGACATTTTGTTTTTATTGTTGTTACTTTTACATTTTCATTGTAAAAAATAGAGTTTTGTTTTAAATAAAATAACATAAAATACTTTCCTTTTTAAAATGAAATATGCCTTTAATCCAGATGTGTAACGTGAAGAAGATAAAAGCTTAGGGATAGAAAAGTTTTCAGTTCCAACCTGTATCGATATTAGTTTACGAGAATTTAGATACACTCATATTCATTGTTCAACTTGAATTTAGTATACGAACGTATTGTTTCATGCTTCAGCTGACCATGTCAAAACAAATTATGAAACAATATGTAAATGAAGTTTGCATACATGGAATTCCGCCCTACAGTAATTAACCTTTTTTGTACATTCTTTATTGTTCCTCTCTAACAATTTTTCCCTGTTATCTATGCTAACCAAGTGTAAGGGTTTATAAACACAAAAAGTGAAGAGTATTAATAAAATTCCTTGGCGCATAAAAAACATTCCAGATAAATAAAAGATGTGTTGACTTAATATTCAAGTAGAATCTTAGTTAAAGTTACATGTTCAGTACGTACAGCAATCAGGGATGTTGACGCATGACAACAACACACACAAAGGCCTTACTTGGGTGTTGGACCAAGTCTGCAAACAACAAAAAGAACAAGAACAAGAACAAAGAATAAATATGAATAATAACAAGCGTCAAAAATTATAATAAAATAAAAATAAAATTTTTCATGATTTTTTTGTTTTCTCTTGTTGCAGTATTAAATATTATAATAAAACTTCTCTAAACAGGTGAACGAAATTACGTCTATATGAAGCAAATGGTACGAACAATAGTGCAGAATTGATACAGTCTCTTATCCTGCCTTAACAAAATGTGTTTACGTTTATTTTATATAATCAAGAATAAGACAAAAAGCAGTAAAAATAATTCATGTGTGTAAATGCCAGCAAAGTTTTAGCACTACTTTCTACCTTCTTCAGTTACAATTGTTGAGACAATAAGTTCGACATGGTTTTTCTGTTTTTTTTTTTTTTTTCTTTAACTGTGACTTATTTTTAAGGCCTCTCTGAAGGACACTTGTAAACATAAAAAAAGAATTTGAGTATACAGAATTAAAGTTTATGTAAACAAAAAGTAAGCAGTATATTGTAATCAGTTTTTATAAGGTATCATGTAACACTGTCCTTATTAAAATATAAGTACATTAATATGTAAGTAAGAAAGTGGTGAAGTGCAGTGTTTATTATCGCAGGTCTGGTAAGCAGGAATAATTAATAATGAAGTGTGTTTTGAAATGTGGAATCAAACAATTTTTCATTTATAAAACAAATGACATTAGGCTATATCAAGTAAATCAAATAGAGAGGATATGTTTTTGAAAGATTAGGCGCAAATAAATTAGCGTTGTAGTAAGCCATTAATTCTCAGTCGCCAATATCTGTTGAAGTCAACTGTTTACCACTTTCCGTAAGATTTATAAAGGTGTTTTAATGTGAAATCTAGTTTCTACAAGCTGATACTGAATAATTGGTGGGTTATGTTATGAGCCTTATAATATAGAACCACTTTACATAAACAAACCCCCTTTAATGTTTAGCATAATGTAAAAAGTACACAATAACTGGTAAAATAATAAAAACTGGTTTTTAATAAATTAATTACTTTTCTGCCTTTCATAAAATCGCTTTATTGTTAATATTTCTACTTTGTTAACGAACAAAGTTCATTAACGCTTTACTGTTGATGAATAAGTCGATTAATAACTCACTGTTCCGGGACTAATCTAAACGCGTAGTACGCTTTCAATAATTTAACAAATAATAAATTTATTATCTTATGTCAAATAAGGATTATAATGTTTTCACATGATATAAGTAGATACTTACCGGTACTGTAGAAAGGCGAGTTAAAAATCATATTTTACCAGAAAAATTTTAAAGTACTATAATCAATAACAGCTAGAAAAATAATACGACAACTGAAGAGCGCAAAGGGCTGTGACGTGAATGTATAAATAAATAAGTGATGTATAAATAAATAAATCCTGATAATGCTAAAAAAAATTCCAAGACTTTGTACATCGAAACTAGAAACCAAACAATAACATAATGTTAATACATAGTGTTAAACTTGTAATTATACAAATAATAAGAAAACTCCGTTTCAGAAACAACATAACGGATATGAACCTTACATGTTTAGTAATTATTTTAAAACTAGTATTTTAGGCTTTTGGTTTTTTAATCTGTACACAAAAGTGTACACACATACGTTTTCTAATGAATGAACTTAACCCAATAAACTTGGCAGTTATTTAACAAATATAACAAACATTTTATTAAAAACCAGTACAATTTAATAAAAGTGTCACATGTTATGTGATTTTAAAACTTATGTAATATCACACACAGTGTACAAACAATAAATTCTTGGTATAAAAGGTTATAGAATAACAATTTAAATTCGATTTAGCTGTAACGGAAGTAGTTAAGGGGGTGTATGTAAGCTCTGTCTATAATTAGAAGTCTAATACCACTTTTTTCATTTTTAAATATGTGTAGAAATGCCACTACGCATAGAAACCTTTCTACTTTTTTCTTTATGTGTAAAATGTTTTCTACACCACACGAAGATATAATGTACGTTTTATAGCATGTAACACAATTACCAGGAAAGCTAGTTTATTTTCTACGCATTAACTTAACAAAGGCATAATCATACTTGTACATTCAAACACTCAAAAACAATATTTATTTCTACCTTCATTTTACAAATACATGCACGTTGATACGTTGATATGCACGTTTTTTTAGTAGTCACTGAACTGCGTGATGTGTGTGGCTGTCCGTTTCGTCAAGTACGCTCTACATACTGATGGTACAAGATACGAATTATTTACGGTGACAGCAGCGTGAATAAAAATTACATATACAAACAGAATTTAAAGTAAATACAGTTACTGCAAAAATATAATGTACCGAACAAATTTACTGTAGGGAATATTATCGTTAACACATTATCAAAAAGTCAATGTAATTACTCCTGATAATTAATTTTTAATAATTTCTGAGAAAAGAAGTTTAATTAGCATTCTAAAATTTTATCGCTGAAATTCTCTATACGAATTAAAACGATTGTGAGCTTTATTTTTTTACTTATACAAAAAGTAGTAAGAAAAGTAAATACAACGCCAATCGTACGTGTGTGAAGGCTTGTGGTTGTGTCCCATGCGTGTGTACATCCTGAAAAGTATGATTTACAAAAGCAGAATAAGTGCTCAACAATTCTTTATTTAATTCTTTAAATAATTCTTTATTTTCAAATTTTAAGCTTCTTTCAAATAATTTGAATTTATATTTGTTGTTGTTGTTGGCTTTGCGGAAGTGATTGCTCATAAGACACACTTGTAAGGAAGTAATCAAAGTAGATGACAGAATGTGAAAGATATAATTGTGAGAAAGAATGCAATTATATCCGTAAATAAATAACACAGGAAATACAACAGGCTGCGGAAATTGTTGTATTCATAAAAATGTGAGTACGTTTCGTATCTTAAATATGAATTTTAGTTATTATGGTAGTAATTGAATTTAACATCGTCAAATTTTATTTCTGAATATGACAGGAATGTAAAAAAACTGACAAACATTGTAATAAATAATAAAAAATATATTCTTGTTCAAAATATGAAAACCTAATTATTATTATTATTAAATAACAAGAATAGTGTGAACAATTATGAATATAAACATGAAGTGTACACAATTTTATTAACACGCTTTTCTACCTGAAGGTACGTACAAACATGGCGTCTACTTACGTAGCGAAAATCCTTATTTAGCGCTTTCCCATCACTATCACCGACTTAATCCGAATACTGTTACTCTAAGGTTTACAAGAACATTAATTATATGCAAACAAAAACGTAGTGAAATTTATCAAATACATATTCGCTCTACTGATGTAGAGAATTTATGTAAGTGTAATAAATAATAATTTATTGATTAATTATTTAATGTAATAAATAAAGCTTAATAATTTATTTTGCACAGATAATGTTATTGTTTTTCAGTGAATAAAAGTATACATATATTGCTACTACGTTTAATTTATGTAATAAGACTTTGGAAGATATATACTTCAGTATTAAAATTTGAACATGATAATAAAAAACAACAAAAATAGTAGTAGGCTTACCTAAAAAACTCGTTAGAGTAAGAATTTATTAACTGTTTATAAAAAGTTCAAAGTAATCATGGATATGCAAATATTTTTATTGACATAAAAAAGAAATTAAATACAAAAAATCCGAATTTGCCATTTTCTTCAGCCATTAATCTAGGCTTACGTTGTACTTAATACAGGATAATATTTTTACCGGTTTTTAACAACAATGCCGTTGCCATCTAAACATCGCCTTTAATACTGAACAACAGTTGTATATATTGCAGGTGCCGTAGCACTTGGCTCCGATACTTTTCGTCTGTCGGATACTGCGACGGAGTTTGGTTATAACGCTAGTGTACAGTATTATCCGGTTGCAATTAATACCGCTCTCAAAATAATTTGTTAATAAAAATATAATGAATGAAATATTTGTACATTTTTCTACTAACAAATTTTTCTAAAAGTAGCTTTTCCATTTCTCTACTGCTATCTTGAGTTCTATTAAATTTGAGGATCTGCATGTGTGAATGTGCAGAGGCTTAACAACCGTAAATGTAATTTAATATTAAATCTGTAGGCTGCAGTAAATTGTTTTGGAAGTTAGAAACAGACATTTGCTGAGCACGTGGTTTTAATTAAATTTTCTTAGAAAACGGAAATGAAGAAATAAATTTCGCTTTAGGGAGGGGGGGAATGACAACAGTCGCTTGAAGTAGACAGCAAAGCATCAACGGTAACAACACATACAATTAATAAAATACAGAGACGACCCATGAGAATGCTAAAATCCTGAATTTATTACGAAAAAAACTGGATTCAGATTTGGAGATGAACCAGGATTGCTACTGGACAAGGGAGCAGTGACGCTACGTTTTACATTAATCGAAGAAACCAAAAAATATATTTTATTACAGTTAAGTTAATATTATTTCAAATTGCAAAACATGACATTTAACAATGAATTTTAAAGAAATAGTTATTTAAAATAATTTCCAATTAAAAACCTTGTATTTTACATGTAAAACTTGTATAATTAATTCAGTTATTAATGGGGATACTAGTTTTATAAAACACTAATGAGTTATTGTTTAACGATAACTTATAATTATTTAGATATAAAGTGAAGTATCTTGTTTTAAAAACTCAAAATAACGTACTAGACACAAGACAGACATATATCTTACATTTCTACAAATACCAGTATAACTATGTTACTATATTTGAACAACTAACATGAGTAGTCTTACGTTAACCTGAGCTTTAAAGTAGTGATCGAGATTATTTACCTACTTTCACCGTTTACTTCAATTAATCATATTTGTACGTCTATGGATATGACATGAGGTCAATGAAGGTAAGTTTTATGACTACAGACGTCACACGTAGCAGAAGCTTCCTTATTTAAAGTCTTATCTGAATATTTTTAAAGTTTTCTTCTGACATTCATGATTTAGGTAAGGTTATCTAAAAGTGAAAGAAAACTTACAATATCATAGGATTTAAATCAAGTAAACGTATGTCTGACTAAATAAAATTAATTTAAAGTTATACTTAAAAATAGAAGTCAAAAGTATCTATCTACAACATTAAAGTAGTTGTAGTACTTCTGTAGAGGTACTTCTGTAGACATACCAATGCTAGTCTCAGATCCACTTCCCATGACCAGTCTGCACCGTCAAACTTTTAAAAACCATGTACTAAAGAAAATTAAATCTTAATTACCATCCTATTTGCATGTTCTTGTTATAAAACATGTCAAAAATTTACGTTTGATAGATCCATCTGTGGAAAATAACTTTTTGTAAAATAGATGTTTAGTGTCTTTTAGTTCTTATCCAGAACAAATGAATAAATATTACAATATGTTGCAGATGTGTGAATTAAAATGTTTAACAAAATAGTTTTGAAGTAGAGAGAAAAGAATAATTATAGATGTATTTACCTTTGTGGAGCTTGATTACACTCCGCAGCTAAACATACATTTCATCATCGTTGTTTTTTTAGTTGCGTGATTAAAAATAAATGATTGTGTTTTCGATTACTTAACAAACCGTGTGTAATATATTAATGACAGAAAATATTTAACTTCTAAACTTAACTTGTATTTCTTGCCGGACGTGATATTGTGATTTTGACCGTATTCGTACAACGAATGAACGTTTATTTGGAGATATAAATCTTTATCTAGCTTCATTCACGTTTTAGCAATAACACACTTAAACATGAAGATCATGAAATTGTTTCCTTTTCAGTCTGTCCACTTAAAAAGAATTGTGCTGTTAACTATGCAAAGTTATTGCATACAATCGTCATTGTAACTGTTTATGACTAATATAGAAATAGTGTTACTGTAAATCTATAATAAGTTACAGTACTACTAAAAAAGGTAATTTACATTTAAAATATATTTAGGTCTAAGAAGACAATTTTTAAAATAATTACAATTAAGTGTCTACAAAATGTATGTTATTTTGAGAACGACTTCAAAAAATAATATTAAAAAATAATTTCTACATTGATACAAGGAAACCACAAAAAAATTGGAGAAATGTTTATAATCATATTACCAATGATATCATTAATCATAGCCCTGAAATTGTACAGTTGTGTTTTTGTGTTGTTGGAGAGTAGCTCAGATCAATCGTCAACATATAGGCCTAGCGCACAAATATATAGGCCTATGTGTTGTAAAATCGTGCACACTGTTTCCGGACGATTTCCGACTGCCTGCTGAGGAAGTGATGAACCAGTTTGAAGTGCGTGTATTAATGTTGTCAAGAAAGTTTTATTGTTTGCGTAATAATAAACAATTATATATAACTGGATGATATATTAATAATTGCAAAATTTAGTGAAAATTGTAGACGTAGGCGTATGTATTTTACAAATTATAACAATACTGCATGTTTAAAACTGGCAACAGTTTTATGTGACTTTAGTGTCTTGGGGTATTTTAATAGTCTGTAGTTTAGAGTACGTTTTACAGTTCTTTTATTATTTTAAAATTGTTATGTTACATAAGATGCTTATCTCACTGTGACGCTCGATGTCCCTCTATCTTTCGAAACTATATTTTACTTGAATAGAATTAATAGTAGTATTGAATTAATATTTAATAGTGCTATTAGATTAACTTTCAAACAGTGCCATGTATACATCATTGTGTCCCGGGGTTCAAAGGAGGCACATAATTGACCTATACGTTATACGCTTTCGAATAATAGAAGAGTTGAAGTATAATTTCGTTACTTAAGATTTTGTTTAATTCATGGTAATATTATTAGCACCGGAAGTTCCCACGTTCTGGATGTGGCAAGTATTACGTATCAACGTTTACGACCCACAAGCAACACTAGAAGAAATTAACTTTTCACCTCACGTATTAGTGGATATGATTGAAGTGTCAAATATTGTTTATTCACCTAAATATATACTGCTGTTTTCTGCCTTCAATAATAAACATTTACTGATCATAGTTCTTTTCTTTACTGAAAAAATAACTGATTCCTTTTTGAGAAAGCTTATTTTTTAAAACACACACACACACACACACACACACACACACACACACACACACACACACACACACACACACACACACACACACACACACACACACACACACACACACATTGAGATATATATCCCTAGAATATATGATTTCTTACATTTTATTAGATAATATGTGCTCGTAGTTTACCATATGTTGCTATAAGAGGTTTTGTATAAACTATGTGAACTTGATGTAGGAAACTATATTATAGCTTTTAAAGACCGTTGTACTTTAGGCTATAAATCAGTTGTTGTAAGTGCAGAAATATAGTGCGGTACAACGAAAATGTAGTAATTATTGTAAGATTGGGTTAAGATAGTCCTTTGTGAATGATTGTATGTTGCTTAGAAAAAGACATTATTTGAGTTGCGATTTTGACGAGAATATAATTCAAATTATAATTACATTTACATTATTGTAAATTTGGCTTAACTAAATATACTATCCGCTGGATGTATGTGTGTGTTTTTAAATTGATATGTATGACTCATTCTGTAAAACACATAACAACATAAAATCGGTGATAACTACCCTTCAGGTTTCAAATTACTTTCTTAAACAATTCACTACCAATCAAACAAAATTTAGATATGCTTATGATTCCCTCTCTTAATTTATATTTCTGTAGAGAAGGAATAAACATTTGACGAATCAGAGGTTTGGAATATCAGTCAAACTCTGGAAATGTAAACCAGGATGTGAAATATTAGGTTCTCGCGGTTGTTTAATTGTGGTACACATGGACCTCTTCACAAAGGATTAGTTTGGATAACGCGACCATAAGTCCTCGAATCTACCGTTATTAAACGCTATCGGACTCGGAAAAATAACCTCTGAACGATGTGAAATATTTTAATAAACATATTTCGATGACAGTCTAAAACTGAATGCTTTAGTAAGAATGGAAGATTGTCCGCATAGGTGATTTGAAAGACACTTGAAGAATCACTCTCAGTGAGAAAAAGTCTTACAAAACTGATAACAATTGTACGAAAAAAGGAATGACATACGTTACGCCATTCCTTTCGGAACAATGGGGGCAATAGCTGATTAAGATTTTATGATAATCAAATATGCTATTTTATTTGACAGTACTTTTTGTTAAAGTTTTTTTCAAAATGCTAAAACGGTTGAGTTTTAACGCTGGTAAATTAGTGTTAAAATTCTAAAAGTACATCAATTTATAAATTGACCGTGCAAATAAAGTAGTGTAATTTTATGTAGTGTAGTGACCGTGCAATTTTAGAGTAAATTATATTGAATCGATTTATTCGTTAACTTTTACAAGTTTACGATGTCTATCCTCGAGTATCCAAATTTTTTGAGTGGACAGTGAAGAGGTCATTATATACAAGCAGCGAATTAGACACTCTATTCTACCGCTTATGTTTTTTCAGTTAATTTTTCTTTCATATAAGAACATACAAGATTTGTTTGCACTTTCTCAAGCTGATTTTCAGAGTTTCTTTTGCATTATGATTGTTGTTATTAGATAACAGGCCTTGCAATATATTAGTATTTATTCTTTAGTTTACGTCACTGTTGTTCGGAGTTATCTGTGCCGCTGTCACCAGTGACACGACCATATTTGGATAATCGGCTTCTTGGATTCTTTTCTAATACACACACGACATCAGGTCTTGTATAGTTATACGGTCAAAACTTTCGTGGTTTAAACAAAGTCCGTATTTAATTAAAAAATGTATTATTCTTTGCAGTGTCCTGTACCCACAGCAATCCAACTGGATTATATTGGCAGTGGTACGCAGGCAAATTATAATAATCCTCCAGCAATGACCGCGTTCATGAGCAAGTTCATTTAGTTCATACAATTTAAGCACACCGCTTTGTCTCACTGTGGTCATTAACTCACCTTTCATCTCACTTTTATAAAAAGCAATAAGGACCTTATTTGAACGTACTGCGTGGGTCACTTGCTTTGTCGTTAGTATAGTTAAAATTATATAATATATTATAACATTTATTGTTCTTTTTTAATACATATAACAATAAATATATCTCTATTTAAAAAGTGGGAGTGTTCATTTCAGAATTTTCAGAACACCACGTGAACTAGAACGATTTTTAACACGTTTACCCATAGGAACCTTTAGACCGCCTCCAAGTGTAGAATGACGCCAAATAAATGTGGGGAGTAGCTCTGAGAATTCAAGGTCTCACCTTTATAAAAAATGCCGACTGTAATTTCCTGTTTTTAAATTATATTTTCTACGCAAAATCACGAGCCGAGTTGACATAAAGTTTTGTCTTTCAATTAAAATTATCAATATTTCATTCTTTTAAAAGTAAACCAAATAATTTGAAAAGTGCGTCAAACTGATGTGGTATTCTCAGAAAAACTGAAACGTTCTGTCATGTTGTATCTTATTTTCTCAGCTGATAGATATTCCCCAGTGCCACAAAATTTCATTACCTCGCATAACTGAACGTTAAATCATCCAATATGGTTATTAAATCTTTTTGTTTTATTTTTGTCCCCGTTGGAACAAAACTTACAGGGCCGTTTCCTTTAGCACACATCTTTTATACTGCAGTCTTCTTTACTTCACTCGTTAACTAGTGAAACTTGTTAAGATCTCTCTTAAGCAAAGAAATACGAGGTTCAATCAATGTTTACTTTGTCTTTAGTTTTTTAGTTAACTTTACAAAAAGCACAGTTTAAAAAAAAACTGTACGTACTGAAAACTATTCAATTGCTCTACTTCTATATGCTGGTATTTTCATTGTTACAGGATTAGAGGATGTTCAATGAAATTAAATTCTGGGTCTTCCGTAGATTTTCTAGTTGAGAAAACTCACACCCATTTACAAATAGCAGCGATAATATTACTCGTATAAATTGAAAACTTACTTTGTTCCTCTACATTAAAGCATTAGATCTGTGGCTTATAACTCACGTTCCACCATGACCAGAGAGAAATCACCCATCTAGTAACCATCAGAGGTGGCGTGCCGCACAGTCGACAGGGAATTCTGCGTGTATGCGTGGGCGCGCATTTGTTTCTTATCTAGCGCATAGATGCTAGACTATTTAGGGTAGGCAGGCAGACCAAGTCGTGAACTTGGCGACTGAAGTTCAACTGTTGCTATTGTAAGTCGCAAACAAAACTAATGTGCCGTGACGGCGTTACTAATTGTTATAAAGCCGAAACATACAAAAATAAAATAATAGACCTTTTAAAAGGAAATACTATACTGTAAGCTGTACACAATAAAAATTGGTTTTAATAAGTATCACCATTAAAGACACCCATATAGAAACGTTGTGAAAACCACATGTAACGCTTTCTTGTGCCACCCGTAATAGTAGTAGAACACCTTAATTGGTTGATGATTTAAATATTTTATTAACAGTGTTTTCACTAATTCCTATAACTACTGTACGCTAACTGATGGTGTACTCAATAGATTAGATTAAGCCACTGTTGTCTGTTCAGTTACCTTCAACATACCTTCAGAAAGTTTGTATTTACAATGTTTTCGTTGACACATTAACATTTACCTGCACGTATTGCATAATCTACAAGTTACCCATTACAAATAGTGTAATTTGATTCTTTAATTTACACCATGTCGCATATTAGTTGGTAGAAAGTGTAAACATCGAGAACTCCGTGACTGTCGTAATGTATGTACATTACATGTGCATGTGAATAATATTAAAATTTATTAATACAGTTGATTTGAATTGTAAGTATTAAATTGAACAAAGCTCTCTAAACAGAAAAGGAAAGTGTGTGTGTGTGTGTGTGTGTGTGTGTGTGATAGAGAGAGAGAGAGACAGATAGACAGAGACAGGTATGCAGACAGACAGAGACACAGATAAGATTGACAGACAGAAAGAAAGCATAAAAAGCGGCACGTATAAAATAGTAAACATTCAAAGGCGGTGAAGAAATACCAATTCACATTACATTATGCAAACTGGTATAAAATGACTTCACTTACCTTAACACAATCGTCCTATAAAGCAAACGACGCAAAATGTATACAAATTTCAACGACATATTTACTTTACTAATACGACTACAGAAGCAGCAATTACATGGGCAGCTCAGTATATTGTCAAATGGTACTTCACTTAATTCATTCCCAAACAATGTCTATTTCTACAGAATTTTTTGAACAATTTGTATCGTTGTGCCACATGGGAAACGTTTCTTTAAACTTCAATTAATTCGAATTTTCATAGATCAACGATGAGTAAGGAAAACTGAACGTAACGTAAAACTGAATTTTATTGACATAATAAATAAATGCAATAAAACATAATGTAATTTTTATGTAACTGAATTCTGAGTGAATATAACTTTGTTTTTTTTTGGGGGGGGGGGGTTAGAGGCATCTTTTTTTATTAAAATCTTAAGTAGTGAGGAGATATTTAGCAACGCATTATTTAAATATCGGTATGGAAAACCATATATGACTTCCATGTTCTAAGATTTATATTTAAAATTATTTTCGAAATGAAATATTTTCATAGGAACTACTTCTTTCTACTTCTTGCTTCAGCCTCAACCGCAGTACTGTGGTCACTAACGTATACCACCTCACGTTAGCGCACTCGATTTTCACTGATGATGGCAGTCGATGGCATTGCCAAAACGTCTGGTTTTGCAGAAAATATTGGACCACGGCCAAACAGCCCGAGAAGAAATTTTAATAAGAAACTACTTCTTTGTTGCCGATAACGTAATACACATATAAAAATGATTCCTTCCCCCTTCAACTATCATTTTTATTTACAAAAAATTACCCCCTCCCTCTAGAATTACCATTTTCATTTATAGATATTTCATCTACCTTTCTACAGTGGATTATTACGACCTTCTTTTCGCGATACTTTATTTATCAAAATTAAGTACTTTACTTTTGTTTCAACATAAAACGTTGCCGGTAAACGTTTCCCCTTTACCGATCTTTACCAAAATCAATAGACGTTGATTCCTCTACAATTCAGGGAGGTATGCAAAAAATTATTTGATTCTGTTTCAATTTGCGGTAGTTATCGTTTGCCATAGAAAAAATTACACACACACACACACACACACACACACACACACACACACACACACACACACACAGGAACAATGGCACTTTTCGAAAAATGACTTTTTTCATGTTTTGAGGGTAGTACTACAATCAGAATCAGCCCTTATCTCGAACACGATTTTTTCGCCATCACCATACTTCCATTTTCTTATGGAACATGGAAGCAAAAACTATAACAAAAAACATACCTGGCACCTCAAAGTGAATGGCCACTTCTGGCTTAGTTTAGCTTGGTTGGCTTGGCTGTATTACAACTAGGACTGTAAAATATTATTAATATAAAATCTTAAATATTAAAATTTCAAAATATTTAATAAATGTTAATTTCAATAAATATTCTTTAAAATTAAAAAAAATCACAAATATTTAATAAAACTAGTTTACTTTTAGTACAATAGTATAGTTTAATTGCCTGATTTTTCGGTATGTCAGTGAATTTTGTTTCTTTTCTTCACAAATTTCTTAATTACCTTATTACTCATTTTGCAACATTCACTATAACAACAAAATTTGTTTTGCTTTCTATGGATGTCTCTTGAAAAGGCACGGTGTGTTTGAAATATTTAAGTAAACTAATAACAGACTACTTCATTAATTCACTAATAAGTTAACTGAAATATTTAGTAACTCTAAATGACATTTCATAGTACGGTAACACAAGTGGTTTAAAAGATAAAGTTGAAAACACATCATAAAAAATACGAACTATTTGCATTTGAACTAACTTAATACAGCAGTGGTTAAAACAGTACCGAAATTAAAACCACCAAGTGTAGAATGTCTGGATGCATGTGAGTGGATACCAGTCCGCACTAAGAATGGGGTATGAGATTGGGCCTTTACAAACGCAGCCAACCTACTTACACAAACACAAACTCTTTACACATCACTGCGGGTGTCAGAGCTAAATACATCTGTCCATTGCGTTAAAAACACTGCTGTTGAAAATGTCTTGAAAACAACTCTGCCATTATTTCTTTAGTGTATACTCTTAAGCCTCTTAATCTTTACACCTCTAAGCTTATGTTGTAACTCATTATTGTCTACACGCATTTCATTATTACGATAAAAAATAAGAAACGTGATTTTTATCATCAGTAGTAATCGCACATGTTCCTTATGTTTGAGACAGTTACAATATTAATTTTTTATATATTTTTGAATTAAAAAATTATTTTCCAATTCACGTTTGCATGCTAAAATTTGTTTTTTTTTACATGTACTTGTGAGGGGAATAGTATATAGCCTAACCGTATTCTTGCTATCAATTTGTTTACATGGATGGGGTAAAATATTTCGCAAGATATATAATGAGTATACGTATTTAACCATTTATTAAGACCCAAAATTTTAATTCTGTTCTTTAATTTGGCTGTTGTTTTACCATGAAATTTAACTGAAGCGCATAAAGCTTTAAAATGTTAACGCAAGAGCTGAAACAAAATTCTTCCTACAATCATGGGTCTACGATTCTAATACGGCAATGCCCCCATGTTATAGATTCGAGGAAGGTGTAAAATGAAGAAAGTAAGTAGAATTTGTCCATTTATAGTTGAGAAGCCTTTAGATATTATGGAAAGATACGTTACACATCGTTTATGTCTTCATATTGCCTGTTGAATTTGATATGCAAACACTCCAAATTTGTCCTGATATCCAACTAGGAACGCATATAATCTCTTATTGTATCTGCTAAAATAAATATCAGTCTGTATCGTAGTAAAACAAATATTTCCTGAATAGTATTCTGATATCTCGAATAGTTTTGTCCCTCCATCTGCCTTAAGCTTTTATTTTGATTAATATTTATTTTTTAATTGCGAATTTCACAAGCTGGTACGTAAGAGATGGAATAATTTTATGCGCCTTTCCCTCTCCAGATGTCGACTTCATTTATTTTTGTTAAATTCTGTTATCGCAACCGACTTGATAGCATTTCTAAGAAACACTCCTGAATCTCTGATGATAAGAGACGGCGTGTCTTCAAACGACTAATAGAATATGATTCAAGCTATTTTGCTATCTCTTGGAAAACTGTCGCAGAATTGAGAGGGTAGGCTATGAGAAAATATTGAAAGCCTCTGCTTATTCTGGAGAAGACAACCGCGCTTAAAGAGAGAACCATGAATAATATAGTAAACACAAAATATAGAGGATTTTCTTTTATTATTGTGTTGAATTTACGTCGAGAAATGAAATATTGCTTCATAGCTAATGATAAGTACAGTAAAAGCCACGTGGTTACGGTAAAGCGGCAATTTGACCGGACGAGGACAAAATTGAAATTGATATGTTTCCCTCGATTAAATAAAAAATGGTAGTGTTATTGGTTTTAAATCACTATTCTTGCGCTACACTATACTTTGTATCCATATTTATACAAATGAACGTCTATTACTATTTCTAATGTTTGTAATAACAGAGAAGATACAATACTAATGTGTATAGGAACCAAAGAAAACAGCATACACTTAATGATGATCATCATACAAATGATATAATTATTAAAATTATTTAACAGAAACGTTGTACAAAGTATGCCATCTTCAGATGTTTAAGCCATCTTTTACAACGTCTAAAAGACGTTTGCTTATTATTTAAAAAAATAAAAATATTAATATAAAACTTACTTATGTTTTTATCTACATTATTGTAAAATAGACAAAATGTAACAGCCTTGATAAACACTTCAATATTACTCTAATATCAAATTTTATCGGAACTACTTTTCTTTTATTGGGGTTGTAGTAATATTAACGTAATACCTTAAACATCTTAGTGATCAAACGGCATCTTGTGACACAATGGGTATTAATTTGAATGTTCCTCCCCCTCACTAATTCACAGTACTTATTTATCTCGGTGATTATGTTTACACGTGCACGTCGCAAATTGCCCCCTATTATTATCAACATACCCTCTGATCACTGTAGAGCTATTATCGGGCCTACAGTCTTCACTCAGCTCTTACTGATAAAGGGGAATAAATTACGTTGCCCTGATTGTCTAACAGGTAACTTCACTAATGGAGATTTAAATTTTTCCTTTCGTGAATATATTTAAAAACATCAGCTTATTTACAGTTACACGTCTAGTTAACGATGTTTATGAAATAGTAGACGTTACAGCACTACTATAAAAGTTTATTTTGTTCAACTGACTTTTAAAGAAAGGAATCAAAGACATCAACTGGAAACAAGTAGGTTATCAACAGAACTATGCAGAAACAATCGACACACGGAATTCTGATACGGGGATTTGGTAGTAATTGTAGTGTTCAAATAAAAAAAATAAATAAACATATTCTCCGATGACCATACCTACCCCGTAGTGATTGTACTCGGAACGTAATATAAAGCAAGAAGACAACAATGTGGAACTAGAAAAACAACCAGAGATGCCTTGGAAAATATAGTAACATTTTACTTGTTACTTCAGGCATGTTTTCAAATACATTGACACTAATAGTCAAATAAAATATTGTTAAATTTAGGCTATTATTAGGAGCTTTCGGGCTGATTAGCAATCGTCTGTTGTTGTTAAAATTATTGTTGCTGTAGTTTTGGCAGCACATGCTCCAGCCATCTTCAGACGCAGAGACTAGTTTTTATATGGCCCAAGGCTGGAGACAATATTTCTAACGTTCTTGTTAGAAATCAACGCGGAATGTCGTGGGATTCTTCAAAATTTATAAAATGTGCACTTCACAGAAGGTTATATTTTGAATATAATATATTTATATTAAAGCATTGCTAAATATTCAAGATATTAGTTGTCCCTCTGGATACATGCTAAATCAATTTTAAATTAGCTACATATTAAATAAATGGTCAGAAAATAGTCAAAATATTGATAACGATTTATTAATAAATAAAATTGATTAAATGTTTAGAGGTATATTAGGCTAAAGGAACTTGGCTACTAAACTAGAGGTTCAAGGTTTTATTCTAGGGAGACCCCAGTTGGATTCAAAATGTAGAAAAAAAAACGGGGTGTGGCTGTGTCGTGGACACGGCCGTGTGTTTTACGTGAATTGTATGTTTTACGTACGTAACGGGTAATATTTTCTTTGAGCGTATTATATGTATACACTGAGAGAAAAAAATACTTATATCAAGTAAATTTTCTTGACATAAGAATATATATTCTCGATAATTATCGAGAATGTATATTCTTGTCTCAAACTTTTTTTAAATTTACTCAAGTGTTTTTAAATTTATTTCAATAATATTTTCTTAATTCAAATAAAATCATTCTTTTGTTTAGTTATTGCTATGAAAATAAATATTGATTTTCTTTTGTGAAGAAATTAGTTTTTTTTTAAATTTATTCTTAAAAGTTCTTGAGTCAAGAAATTTTTCTCTGAACAATAGTATTTTTTTTTCTCAGTGTATGTCATAATCATTTTTGAACACTAAGAAGTCCTTCGGATTTCCATGTTTTATTTGTGATGGCAAAATTTTCCTTTCGTCGGGTTCAGGAAAGAAATCAAGTAAACAAATAATTACTGTGTTATAACTTTATTAATGATAGGTCTGTGATACGGAAAGTACGAAACAAATGGCATACAGGATACATCGAGATTCCTGGTAAAAGTTAAATCAATACAGGTATTACCTAGCGTTGTTGGGAAGTTTCGATGTAAGACAAATTAAATTCGCTGAGCATGAAGTCGGGCAACGAGGGGTCTTGCGAGACATTAACATTAAAGTCTCCGACCATCATGATTGGTGTAGTGAAATCTGGCTCGTATTCGGGTATAATCTTAACGATGTTTTTAGAATACTTTAACAGCGATCGTAACATACAGAGCTTAATTTCTGCGAACGCTGTGCCCGGATGGATGTACACACACCCGAGTATGAATTTGAAGATGCCATTCACTGTTACGTTTACTAGACAGACATCACCAACATTTGGATCTTTGATCTGCAAATTCATCTCGGAAATGTCAATGTTAACTCTGTTACAATCAGTGAAGCTATTGATGTTGCGATATATGGCGACTCCACCGGCTATGCGACTTGATGATGATGATACCGCCGCCGATGATGTAGTTGCGCTTAGCGGTGTTACGATATGATCTCAGATCAAAGCCAGGCACCTGCACTGGCTTAAAATCTTCCATCCACGTCTCGCTAATTGCCAAGTAATCAGATCGGTTGATGATGGAATCGGTAGAGATGTCTTCTGAGTGCGCGACCAAGCTTTGTGCATTAATGGCGGTGATAAGTATAAGACAACGCTGATCAGGAACATAATCACAAAACTTTTTTACTTGTGCGACTAGTGTCGGCAGCGGATGTTGGGCCAGTCGCTGGTACTCATCTCGTATCTCTCTAACTGTAGGAGACGCCTGACCAAATCCATGATAAAACTTGAAATCGTTTCGGGCATTGATAATATAAAGGCCATCTAACGATGTGACGCGACTCAAAGCCACATAAACTAGTTAGTTTTGCTGCGATTTGTCATATTGATACACGACTCGATCGAAAGTGCCTCCTTGAGATTTGTGTATCGTGATCGCACACGCCGGCACGATGGGAAACTGTATTCGGCGGCATTTGATCGTCGGACCGAGCGGTATGTTGGCACTGCGCGTTGTTATCGGTGTCCACTTGAAGTCGAGAACCTCACACTTGCAGATTACATGTGGCTTAGCTTTGAGTCGACATCGCTGGCCCATCATCTCGAGCGGGAATTCAATCCATAGTCTGAGTCGCTGTTTGTGTGTGACCACAGATGTTGACGGTTCGTTCTGTGCCTCTAACTCCGCAAAGTGCTCGTCTTCACTGAGCAGCTCTATATTCTTTAACACACCAATCGCGCCGTTTACTATGCCATCCTCAACGTCATGTTAGTCGTAATCATGTAAGGGTAACCCACTGCAAGCGGGAACTTATAAGGCAGTCCACCCAACTCGACGACACTCATTTTGTGAAGCTTTTGCCGGGCTGTAGCAGCTTCGGTGTGATTCTTGTAGCCGATCAAAGTGTCGTCGGCGACGCTGTATGTCTCTGTCACAATAGCACTGCTGTTGTATGAGTCCACGCTGTGATTTTGATGATACAAATGCACAACGCCGATCAAGTTCGTATCGCACCACTGTTGGGTTCTGAATCGCGACTCAATGAGTTTAATTTCATCAACATCAAGTCGCTCTCCGTTGCCGACTTTAGTAAGTATAGCAGAGAACGTAGCGTCGCTTTGCCGCATTACTTGCTGTAGTGTATAGTAGTTTAACGATTGCCAGAGCGCGGCACCACCGATCATGTTGCGTGGGGCTCGATAAACGGGTGTAGCGTTAACTGGTGGCAGTTGGTGAAAGTCACCGCAGAAGAAAACATTCATGCCGCCAAACGGTTGATCATGCGCGCCGGTAATCTCCTGCAGACGTAAGTTGATCTTGTGTAACACATCTGATCCGATCATGCTAACCTCGTCGATTATCACGCATTTTACACCGACAAACATATTTCTGTAATTTTGCAGAATCTCTCGTGACATTGTGCCAGTCCGACGCGATTGTGTAATTTTGAAAGCAGAATGCACGGTTACGCTTTGGATATTGACGGCGGCTTTGCCGGTGGAGGCACACGCTACGCACACGTTGGTCAAGTAGTTGTGTTGCACTGTGAAGCGATTGTATATTTCCATTGCGAGTTTCAGCACATAGGTCTTACAGCTACCGGCAGGGCCGGTGAAGAAAACCTGGATCGGTTCCGAGTTCAGTGTGTGTAAGCGATGTATCGCCTCCAGAAGTATCTCTGGTTGACCGGAGTTAGTGCTACGCATCATGCGACAGAAGTCAGCTTTGGCCATTGCATTCGATCGCCGGCGAACTGCAGACACGGATGTCACCATAGTCGCAGCATCGAAATCATCTGCATTCTCTACGCCGCCTTGCTGTACTATACTTTTCACAAACTCCTCGCGCTGATTGCGGGCACCCAATGGATCTTCATCGTCAAACTGTTCGCACATCTGCCGAAGTTCCTCGACCACACGTTCGATATCAATGCTCGATTCGTATTGTTTGCGCTTCTCCATGATCTCGGCCTCTCTGACATCGTAAGTCTCCATAAATGCGTTACGGTCAATTATGTCGACTGCCTCACAGCGAAACGGTACAGTAGATATAACGTGACCATCTCTCGTTTGTGGTTCACAGTATCATCGGTCTCGTACGATCTGTAGCGTATAACACTACAACGGTCTCTTTTACGATATGCGACTGAATGTGCATTAACGTCCTCTGTGTCATCCTTGTCGTCTTCACTGCACTCTTCGTTAACGTCGTCGCCTTGACGTTTTCTCTTTTTGTTACCGACAGCCGTATACCAAGCGACAAAGTCAGCCAAGCATATCGACTCTAACTCCGCGGGCCTATCCTCGTAACGCTGAATCATTGTTTTGGTCCAGATGTCGGTGCTGTTCTCGTCTAACCGTTCTCTGTCCATCACGGCCTTACGCTTGTGAGCCTTCTGTCTCTCGTGTGGCCAAACAGTAGGAAAGTAAACAACGTCAACGCTGGCTATACTCATTTTTTAGCGAAGCAAGTACCAGGCAGCCTCTTGCGATGACATCTCAACCGTGTTGAGTAACTTCAAGCTGAGGTGTTTCAACAACTGTAGATATTCTTTCTCCGGGTGTTCATCGTGTAACTTCATTAGCTCACGATGTAGATGGCTAATGCCTCGATTTGACTTATTAACGTACTCAACTACGTAAGCCGCACAGCTGTACTCTTCAAGTATGAACTGCAAGTCGCTATTAGAGCCCAGTGTTTGTGCGATCCATGGATTGAAAGTGTTGGTATAAATCTCTGTGAAGTCGCATTTAAACATCAACGTTGGCCGACGTAACGTAGATCGGAGTATATCCAAGTACTGTGCCTTCGTTATATTGTTGTCGATATAGAACTCGCCAAGTGTGTCATAATGTTTTTCCTCTAGTAGCTTGCGCAGTTTAGCTGCCTTTAGTTGGAAACCGCTGCGACGACCGTCGTCTTTTGACATCGGCAGTAGCACTCGTGTCTCGCTCATCGGCCAGTAGGGTATATTGAAGCGGCATGTTGTTTCACCTCGTTTGGTACAACTAAATGTATGTCGGTGAACTTGATTGTTGTACTGATCACCCGGCAGTCATCACGACTAACAGAACACAGATCGGTGACCAGTTGAATGGTATTAGGCATACTTTCGGACACGGGCTCGCGATAATCACAATCGAGCCACAAATGGATGTGCGCATGCGGACTGTCACGGTGTTGAAATTCAATTCGTTGAAAGAAGTCCACAACACGATACTTGCCAAACGGATTCATCTTACCCTTGGCTTGCAGCAACGCCATTACACAGTCTACCAATTTATTGAAATAGATGCAACACGTAACGGGATCTTCGTTGACCAAGTGACTGCGCATGGATCAAGTCAAGTCTACTAGTGGATCGGTTACGCTTACATCGGTAAATGCATTACTCAACTCGTGCAGTATCTTGAGAAGATTCGGCCAATGTATTTCGTTGGCACTCAGTGTAAGGAACATCGACGGCTTGCCGAGCTGGCGTATCATCGCGAAAAGATCCTTTTTGCGATTCATCCAATACTACACAGAATTTGGTAAAGATTTGAGAAATGCAAGGTTCTTATCTACACACTCATCGAGGAACGTACGACCTTCCAGCATTTTGCGAGTGATATTACCAGTCTGTCGTATGCATCGGAACATACTGTATATTCCTTCGACGACACGCAGCCGCATAATTTTCATGGCCATGTACAAAATGTGCTCGGGTGTGACACCGCGGTGATCGCTTCTTCGTATCTCGCTTGTTGCGATCATGAACGGGGTAACGCGCACATCCAAGTTGAACTGCCTGCCGGTACCGTAGTATATCGCAGGGAACGATAGTTCTTCGGCATACACGTCGTAAATAATGTTCAGCGGTGTTGAATGCTGGCCCGGAGCAATGTCAAGAAAATGTTCCTCATCCACAGCATAGTGTGCTGCCTTGCAAGTAGAACCTCCGACTCCGGTGCACCGCTGTCGCACTGTAGATACTCGATCGGATCGTCACCGGCGGCGTTGGCTGCCACACAACTGGTTACTATGTTAGCATTAAACGAATCTCAGTTTACTGTGATCTTGTAATGCTTATACAATGGTTGACCAAGTAAGAATAGTAACCAAGCTTTTACCACTGACTTTTTGACCACGCCGCTCAGATAAGTAGATTTATGTATCATGTTCTTTTTGATGTTGACATTGAACGCCTGATCATCGTCCAATTGATGCGGTAGCTGTTGCACCATTGTGTCCACATCGACGGGTACATTAATGACTTGTCCGATGATGCCGTAGCTGCCGTCGTAACGCAACCGACGTATCTGCATGAATGACAGACGCGGTGATACTAGACGTGCACTGATCGGATCTAATGCGGGCAACCCATGTTGCTTAGGTGGATACACAAATCCGTTCGAACGTGGGCACTTTGTCCGAGTCCAGTGATTTCCTACACGTACCGCACAGTTTAAAGTCAGCCACTGCCTCTTCTGGGAAACTATTACTAAGCAGCGGTAAGTGTTTTTCCTTTGGTGGCTTCAATGAGCGCAGAAACCATAGACGGTCACACACATCACACTTATGTCCGAATGGATTGTTGACAAACGTAGTAGTGAAACGTGCACTAGCTGCTGCCCAATGCGTCTTCATAATCGGCGATCGCACACAATCGTGTCTATAAAGTCCGGCGTTGATATAGAAGCGATTACATCATCCACTTGCATAGGCTCGGGCGCCCCAGCTGCAGATGTACTGGCGCCGTCGTTGATCCGCTCGGACGCCTTCATTCTTTTACGTTCCCGCCACCGCTTCACTCTGTCATATGGTGTTTTATGGGTATCACTGGATTGCTCTTGAGAAGCCCTTTCCAACCGTATACGATCTCTATATTTTGATTTGGCTTTTTGACGAGTATAGGCCGACATTGCATTATTTATTTTAATTTAACACCATATATATTCACTATAACTATTTCACACTAATGTTTTATATACGCAATCGATAGATCTTGACGAGAGCTGACGATTGAAACTCAAACGAACGTCCTAGCTTCTCCGAGTCAAAATTTATACTAAACGGGCATTATGTGACGCAGCGAAACGACCTCAAAATGGCGGCGCTTCCCCCTCCGCCGCGCGCGATGCGTCACAGTCCTCACTCAACGTAACGAGTTCTTTGATCCTTTAGCTATCGAGTGGTGTAATTAAATTTTGGATGTAGATGATAGATATGTAGCTGCAACACCAAACTGTATCCCCGATTTTGTTATCATCAGTTTTCTGAATTGCCTCCCACTATGGAAGCAAATTTAAAGACGTATTCACGTCAAAAATATATGGGGTAATAATCAGCGGTTGAAATTTAGTGTTAGGCTCACTGTCTCTTGATTTTACCTTACCTTGTCTCACCTAAGCACTTTCATGCTACAAAAAACTTAATCAAGAAATTAAAAAAATATGTCTTTTTACTAACTAACGGGTGAAGGTGAACGCTGACGACGGGAACACGTGGTTTCGGTTGAAGAAGTACACTCTTTGTAATTAAGACATAATGAGTTTGATATAAGTGTTAAGATCCTGGCATTCTCTAAGATTAATTTTGTTTTATTTGTCTCCAAGTCACGTTTATTAACTAAATGGAATTAATGTTAGGCATTACCTGTATTAACTTCCCGTCTTGTGACTTATCTGTTTCAATTTCTAAAACGACGCGTTTCGACGATAAATCCTCATCTTCAGGTTATTAATATTATAAAAACATCAAATTCACCCGAACGGAGTCGTCAACTACTTAAAACACATATAAACACATAAAAACACCACACATAATTTTACACTGATATAGTCTCGCCACAGTCCGATGCGCATCGTCTCGTTGCCAACGATTAATCGTGTAATGTGTTTTTATGTGTTTATATGTGTTTTAAGTAGTTGACGACCCCGTTCGGGTGAATTTGATGTTTTTATAATATTAATAACCTGAAGATGAGGAGTTATCCTCGAAACGCGTCGTTTTAGAAATTAAAACAGATAAGTCACAAGACGGTAAGTTAATACAGGTAATGCCTAATATTAATTCTATTTAGCATTCTCTAAGGCTTGTTACGAATATTTTAAATCTTAAAATATGCACGAGTAAATATCACGCATTACTTTGTAGCTAATGTCGAGTACACGTCCAACGTTCTTATTTATATATGACTAGGATATGATAGGATGGTTGCCGAGTTACTTGTATCCCAATTGCTTGTATAACAATCATGGTGACTCGTCTTTGTATGGATGCTGAACTGAATAACAATATCCGTAGAGAAATAAGAAAGATCCCTATCGAGATGTTGGAAATTACTATGCAATGTCCAAATGAAAATGAGGAAATGGATAAACCCGCAGAAAACAATATTTACAACACGAACATGACTGTGAATATTTCATAAATGGAAATTTGTAAAGATTTAGATTATGTAGACTATTTATAATATTTTTTAATTAAAAGAAATATCAGTTTTATTTCATTTAAAAACTCCCGTTTCACACACTATGTATAATCAAGTCTTGTGTGTTTATATAAAAACGTATTAACAAGAACAACAATGGTATGTAATATCGCGTGGTGCCGAGCATTAATTAAGTTGGACAAAAGCTATCACACAGCGGCACCAGACTCCTGCGCATCCAACTCGTGATCCCTTTAGTTGTAACTACCGTGATTTAGACTAAGTGCCGCCGAGCTTCTCAGCAGAATCAATCGTATCACGAACTTTGTTCTTGTAAAACAGAAAATACTCAGACTAGTAGTCTGAAGTTTAAACACCAAAGTTCCCTGAGTAATAGTTTTCAAATACGTATAATTTAAAATAATTATACGATGGCGCTCCACTTAGCTGTTTTAGATCTTTGATTTCGACCAAAAATTCCAATTCTTACTTTCAAAACAGATTTGCTACAGCATTTTCACTATTTTCTCAAAATAAAATGTTACCTATACAACACTTATTCGTTTATAAACTGCTGAGAGTACTTCATGCAATGCCTAACCAAATAATTTCCGATCAATTTTATGGAGCTCGAAACCATCAACAAGGTAAGTTGACTAGACTTAAAGCATATACGAGAGTAAGAAAAGTAAAGTAACTCGTAAGTCGTAGTTTCAATGCTAAGTTTTTATTTCTTGAAACAAATGTTTTCAATTTACTACTGCTAGTATTTAACGGATAAGAAAATTTAATTATTTCAAAAAAATTAAAAACCTGTTGTTAAGGAAAGACACTAGCCTATTAATGATTTAATAAAATTTGAAATGTAACGTTCATCTCAGACAAGCGTTAAATAGCTCATAGATTTAGTGGTAAGGATTATGGATTTGATGTGGAATATTACTTATTTGTCATTTCAGTATAATTTGTTGCAGTTTTTACTTGTATGCCGAGTTGCAAAATTAGGATTAATATTTAAAGCGTTTTCATAGATTCATTAAGAATGTATAGGCTGAAAAAATAAATGAGGAATGGTGGGTTCTTAAGAATTAAGAATTCTGTTTTGTTTATTTAGTTATATAAAGCTAATTTTATAGTAAATTCAACTCCACAACATAGTACTGCATCTATTTTATTTATTATCTTTGTTTGAAGCAGACTCACTAACCATCTGAAGTAGGTGGATGGTTTAATTTCCTGCTGTAATTGTAAGAAAATTGTGTACATTTGTATGGAGATAAAAGTATACATATATTTATCTAACTACCTGTCTATTAGCTATCTAATTATACACTAAAATTATGCTTAAAAATATTTTACAGCCTACAGAATAGGGAAACAGACATTTGAGTATTCAAATTCTGTCTGAGGCTTTCAAGGCCGGCTTCAATGATATGAGTACTTCGGCTTGCCGGGCTGTGGTCCATAGTTGTTTTGAGCAAACGTGCCTTTGAAGGCCATCTTCAGCGCAGAAGGCTGCAACACACTGAACAAGGTTCGCAGTCAATGACCACTGAACTGTGTCCGTACGACTGGGGGTTGCGCGAGTAGTGCAGGGTCCCGAGTCTCGGAAAGGACTCCTGCCACGGGGTCTATTTGAGTTCATTTTATATGTTTTTACCTACTTATGGGGGGGGTCCGAAGCGAACTGCGATTGGTGGATTATACCACCGGGACTAACAAACGAGGTCGCTTCCAGGACTCACCTGGTCGCGGGGTGTATTTACCAAGTCCGGCAATGAGGGTGTTAATACATTGTACCTTGTACTTGCTCACGCGCAATCAGTCCAGCGCACTTACGTCACCGTAGCGGTGCTCCACGTGTGGCCTCACCGCTACGTTTATTCAGTCATCACTCAATCTTTGAACTGTGTGTTTGCACCCTTACTTTCTCGCTAGCTGCCGCAACCTAAATTTACTATGTCCTTCTTATTTGATCTCTTTATGTAGCCCTACACAACTTACGCCACATCTTGTATTTTGGCTATGAACGTCTGACGTAATTGCGTGGGTCTGCGCTTCTGAATGATATTCAAATAAACGTTACTTAATCTAAATTTACAGTCCACTAATTCATTCAAAACACTTTTCTGACTTCCTACCAGCTTCCTTAAACTTGCAACACTAACTCAAGAAAATTTCGAGTGCGTTTAGCATGCCACATATGGTCCTTCGGGCCGGATTTTATTTCAGCATTACAGGCAACATTTTTGGTCCAACGCGACCGCATTCTCTGTCCACGGGTGACAACATTTTCGGCTCGCGAGCGACCGCACTTTCGTCCAGCGATAGCATTCTCGTCCAGCGACAACATATGGTCCTCCGACCCCGGATATGTATTTCACGGACGTGACTAAATCCATGGACAGTTCGTCTCATGGTTTAGTGCATAAAGCAGGCCTATCAGCATTTCTTTTTCGTCATAATTTAACTTCAACAACTCGTTAATTAGAACCTACATCTGGGAACCTTATCACACGACTTGGGGACGTCATATCTCGCCAACCGGAACATTGGAATCATCATTGCAGCATATGAGCATCTAGCACGTGGCATTCAGCATGTGGGAAAATCCGGAGCAGCCTATCTAGACAGGATTCCACCGCATCGGACATCACCGGACAGGCAGCGACCATGTCTACATCATCCATTCTTGGGTACCTGACACGACTACGAAGGTTCCGACAAGCTTTCGATGCCTTCTAGAACATGCTGATAAGTACCATTTCAACTGACTATGAACTCATGTTTTATATTAGTTTCAACTTGCATAATTCGCATATTTTTTCTCAATGCCATTAAATTAAAAAAAGCAGTATTGAAATAATAATATGATTTAATAATTTAAAATAATTTTAAATATTTTTCAATAATTTGAATATGAACTTATAACTTTTTGCGAACTCAACTAATATTTTCTTAAGTTGTAAGTCGTATCTTTCAAACAGCACTCATGTCATTAATGATTACTGCTATATTGTTTGTAGTGCCTAATTCAGAATTTTATTGTCATATAAATTTAGTTTAAGATGTGTTAAGTAAGTATTACCGTGTCGTTGCGTGACTTTATAATTTGGACTTCCTGCCTGGTCTAGCTCATCCCGTTGCATTAACTTGGTCTTTGTATGGTCATTTAAATTTTTTTCTTTTTATTTCATACCCAATCATGGCGGATATGAAGGCGCTGATCAAGAAACGTGGCACGATCAAGGCCTCTATATCGCGCATAAATACATATGCAGACAATTTCGATCATGATACGCATGACCATCATGCACTAAAAATAAAGCTTCGCCACCTTATGGAGCTATCAGCCAAATATGATGAGATCCAAACACAAATCGAGTCTGAGGACTCCGATTTTGCTTCCGCGAGTGATAAGGTTCAGACCGAAGACGACTTATGCAGCATAGAATGTAAGCTGCAAAATTTAATAGACCATGCCGAGGAAATGAGCAGGAAGGCAGCAAGTCCATCTGAGGTAGTTACATTCAGCACGCCTCCCATTCAGTTGCAACCGATTAAGCTACCCTGTTTCACAGGTGATATAATCGAGTGGCAACACTTTTACAACATTTTTTTGGAGTTAGTTCATGTCCGAACGGACCTGACTGGCATCCAAAAACTACACTATTTGCACTTATCATTAAAAGACGAGGCGCTGAATGTCATAAAATCGCTTTCTATCACGCACGAGAATTACACGGTGGCCATTGATTTGTTAAAGGCCCGCTATGACAGTAAATTAATTGTAACCACTTATCACGCAGCAAACGTCCTGGGCATGAGACACATTCAACGTGAGTCCGTGCTCAGCATTTCTAAATTTATGGATGAGCTCACCGCCAACATAAATGCGCTGAACTCATTGAAACTTTCAATAAATACGTTTGAGCTTATTTTTGTGCATTTTCTCGCCCACAAACTTGACGAGCATACGTGCAGGTTGTGGAAGGAAACCTTAGGCGAAAAACAGCTGCCGATTTATGATAATTTTATTAATTTTTTAAATTCAAGACGTCAGCTGTTACAAAACATAAATGCACCGACTGGTTCGTCTGGCTTCAGACAGGTTAGCGATAATGCTTCTTATCGCAGATCAACTAAGCGTGCGGAGTTCACTGGGTCACTAGTGCACACTCAACCAAACAATAAATCTTGTCAGCTGTGTCGTGGTAATCACAAACTACTTGAATGCCCGCAATTTATCGCCCTACAACCTATACAACGTAGGGAAGTGTTAATACATAATAAACTCTGCCTGAATTGTACACGGTCGGGCCATGACAGCTCGCGTTGCCCTTCTAAATTTTCATGCAAGGCATGCTCGAAAAGGCAACACACTATGCTCCATGCCTCGATAAATCAGTCGAGCAACAGGAACAATAAGCAATGTTCTCTGAAGCTACAGACGAATAAATCAATTTTATTGTCCACCGCCGTATGCACTACTACCGATCACCACGGTAAAAGGCGCCCGGTAAGAATCCTGTTGGATTCAGGGTCGCAAGCTAATTTTTGTACTATGGTTTTCGCCCGCCGCATGGGCCTAAAACTAAACAAATCCGAGCTGCCTATCACGGGTATAAACAACTCATCCTGTCAGGCTAATTTTAGCACGCGCGTGCGCTTAAACTCACGTTATAAGGACTTCACCTTAAATGTCCACTGCGCTGTTCTGCCCCGAATCACAAACAATCTTCCAACAGAATCCTTTGACATCGCTTCCTTGAAAATTCCTAGGGGGATATTTTTAGCTGACCCGCAATTTAATAATTTGTCACAAATTGACATATTACTTGGGGCACAATACTTTTTGCAGTTAATTGAGCCGACTAAATTCGTTCGAAGTCCACATTTTCCGACAATCCAGGAAACTAAGCTAGGGTTTATACTCGCCGGGAATCTTCCCTTCAACGTAGACATGACCAAACTGGTCTCTTCATTCATTGCCCTCGACGACAATAATGCTACCTCATCGCAACTCAAGGCCTTCTGGCAACTGGAGGATGTTTCGTGCCGTACTCCTTCAGATGCGGATTCGGAGTGTGAAAATCACTTCCTCGCAAACACCTATCGTAACGATAGTGGTAGGTTCGTTGTGTCGCTACCCCGCACCACAGAATGCCTCGGAGATTCCTTTACCGGAGCGGTTCGTAGGTTTCAAACCTCTAAACTCAAGTCTAAGCAAAACCAGTCTTTGCAAAAAGATTATACTGGTTCACGCCAACTTTTAGGTCAATTACCTGGTCCCACGGTCACTCCCTCCAAGCCATTTTCGCAACGCGCCGTCGACTACGCCGGTCCTATGTTTCTACGTCAGGGCGGGCAGTGGTCCAAATCATTTACAAACTCTTTCAGCAGGACGAATTCCAAAAATCCGCTCAAGACTTCGCCAGTCCACGTGGGACTAAGTCAAGCCGAGCCAAGTCAAGCCGGTCCCTTGTTCTCCATGTCTAATGATGCCGGGGATCCCGAGCCGTTGACTCCAGCTCACTTTTTGGTTGGCTCCCCCCTTACCACGCTACCTGAACCCGATTACTCGGATACAAATATGGGTCGTTTGGGGAGATGGCAGTTTTGCAAGGGTTTACTCGTTCTATTTGAAAGAGTTGGTCCAGAGACTATCTGCACCAGCTGCAGCAGAGAAACAAGTGGAAAAAGCAGTCTAAAAATTTATCGGTAGGACAATTAGTCCTTATCTTGGATGACAATACTCCACCATTGCTGTGGAAACGCGGTATTGTCACTCAGACATATCTAGGGCAGGATTCGTTAGTACGTGTCGCGGACGTCCGTACTGCTAACGGCATTCTGCGTAGACCTATTCATAAGTTGTGCCCACTTCCGGTGGCATCAGACTGATTGGCGTCTCGGTGTTTCATGCCCGGGACATTGCCAGTCGAGCACATGCTCTACCATGCACATTTTACTGACAACAATGTTGCTTATGTAACTTGTGTTATGTAACTTATGTTACTTATGTAATGTATACCATTTATGCACTTGTATTTATTGTATCATTTAATGGACGCCATGTAGCGGTGCATTGCTGAACATTTAAACGTTTTTCTTCTCCTTAGTGTGATGTCAATTATGGTGTACTGTGTGGTGCAGTGTATATTATTATAGAAATTGTTTGGGTATTTCTATTGTATATTATTATGGAAATTTTGACGTGAATACGTCTTTACATTTGCTTCCATAGTGGGAGGCAATTCAGAAAACTGATGATAACAAAATCGGGGGATACAGTTTGGTGTTGCAGCTACATATCTATCATCTACATCCAAAATTTAATTACACCACTCGATAGCTAAAGGATCAAAGAATTCGTTACATTGAGTGAGGACTGTGACGCATCGCGCGCGGCGGAGGGGGAAGCGCCGCCATTTTGAGGTCGTTTCGCTGCGTCACATAATGTCCGTTTAGTATAAATTTTGACTCGGAGAAGCTAGGACGTTCGTTTGAGTTTCAATCGTCAGCTCTCGTCAAGATCTATCGATTGCGTATATAAAACATTAGTGTGAAATAGTTATAGTGAATATATATGGTGTTAAATTAAAATAAATAATGCAATGTCGGCCTATACTCGTCAAAAAGCCAAATCAAAATATAGAGATCGTATACGGTTGGAAAGGGCTTCTCAAGAGCAATCCAGTGATACCCGTAAAACACCATATGACAGAGTGAAGCGGTGGCGGGAACGTAAAAGAATGAAGGCGTCCGAGCGGATCAACGACGGCACCAGTACATCTGCAGCTGGGGCGCCCGAGCCTATGCAAGTGGATGATGTAATCGCTTCTATATCAACGCCGGACTGTATAGACATCGATTGTGTGCGATCGCCGATTATGAAGACACATTGGGCAGCAGCTAGTGCACGTTTCACTACTACGTTTGTCAACAATCCATTCGGACATAAGTGTGATGTGTGTGACCGTCTATGGTTTCTGCGCTCATTGAAGCCACCAAAGGAAAAACACTTACCGCTGCTTAGTAATACTTTCCCAGAAGAGGCAGTGGCTGACTTTAAACTGTGCGGTACGTGTAGGAAATCACTGGACTCGGACAAAGTGCCCACGTTCGAACGGATTTGTGTATCCACCTAAGCAACATGGGTTGCCCGCATTAGATCCGATCAGTGCACGTCTAGTATCACCGCGTCTGCCATTCATGCAGATACGTCGGTTGCGTTACGACGGCAGCTACGGCATCATCGGACAAGTCATTAATGTACCCGTCGATGTGGACACAATGGTGCAACAGCTACTTGCGTACACGTATTCACGTAAAACACACGGCCGTGTCCACGACACAGCCACACCTCGTAAATTTTTTTGGGCATATTTTTTATTGTATTTTTTATACTAAATTTTTTGGGCATATTTTTGTTGTATATGATTATAGCAATTTTTTGGGTATTTTTCTATTACATATTATTATATTAAATTTGTGGCATATTCCTATCTTATATTATTATAGTGAATTTTTTAGGTATATTGCCGTGTATTGTTGTGTAATACTGCTTATTATACGCTAAGTGTCACGCTGTTATTTTTAAATTGGGTGTATTTCTTTAATGATTGTGCAATGCCACCTACGATGTCCTTATTCCCATGTATTTTTGTTATCATTCTTATTATTGTTTATCGCATATTCAAGCCTTTGGGTTATTGTTACATATTACTTATGGAGCATTGATTAATGATGTATTTAATTATATTAATGATGTACTTGTTTATATTATATTTGTATTTTTTGCCAATATTCATGTACCATGTATTGTCGCATCTCTTAGATGTGCAACTTATTCATGTATACTTGTATGTGCTAAATAACTTGTACTTTTTTTTTACTGCAAACTATGTCAAAATCGCCGATTTTCAGGCGGGCAGTATGTTAATACATTGTACCTTGTACTTGCTCACGCGCAATCTGCCCAGCGCACTTACGTCACCGTAGCGGTGCTCCACGTGTTGCCTCACCGCTACGTTTATTCTGTCATCACTCAATCTTTGAACTGTGCGTTTGCACCCTTACTTTCTCGCTAGCCGCGGCAACCTAAATTTACTATGTCCTTCTTATTTGATCTCTTTTCAATGCTACACATTATGTAGCCTGACAACTTACGCCACATCTTGTATTTTGGCTATGAACGTCTGACGTAATTGCGTGGGGCTGCGCTTCTGAATGATATTGAAATAAACGTTACTTAATCTAAATTAACAGTCCACTAATTCATTCAAAACACTTTTCTGACTTCCTACCAGCTTCCTTAAGCTTGCAACACTAACTCAAGAAAATTTCGAGAGCGTTTAGCATGCCACAGAGGGAATTGTGGGTCACTCTGTCGGAACAAACACAGAATCTACGCGCCAGGCGTTTCACGGTGTCATCAAAAGAGCGGACACCGAGTCCTCTCCTTAAAAGACGAGAAGATTACCTCCGGGGGACATTACACGCAAGCTTCAGTACCCGGTCGAGTAGGCGCTGGAGCGCTGTTCTATGACCACGAGCCAGGTATCCCCAAACAGGATAGGCGTAGGTAATCACGGGCAACACGTACGAGTTGACTATGAGCTTACCTAGCCGAGGGGGGGCATTGCCGGATTAGATAGCACGGGCCAGAGTCTACTGAGTTGCGCCGAAGCGCGTTGTCGGATGTATTGCCTATGGGTTCGCCAGGTGAGTCGGGAGTCCACGTGGAGCTCTAGGTACTTGACGCTGTTGGTCCAGGGTACCTCGACGGGGTCTACTTTAAGCGGCCGAGTCCGCTTGCGTTTACGCGAGAATATTACTGCGGCGCTCTTGGAAGCGTTAACGGCAACTCTCCAGTCATCGGTCCACCCGACATACGCGTCGAGTTGACGCTGGAGCTTGATTGCTGCATAACTTGCGTTCGGCTCTGAGGCAAAAGCCGCAGTGTCGTCCGCGAACAGCGACTATTTAACTCCAGGAACTCATGGCGTATCGTTGACAAGCAGCGAGAACAGGAGAGGCCCACGTACACTTCCCTGAGGGACACCGGCGGTAATACGCCTCTCCGAAGAGACAGCGTGGTCTATTATCACTCGGAAGCTACGGTCTCGCAGAAAGCTGCCGATCAAGTGAACGTAGCAATCTGGGAGAAGGACTTCCGTGAGTTTGTAAAGGACACCCTCGTGCCACATGCGGTCAAAGGCTTTCTCTACGTCTACGAAGATCGCAGTCGTCTGTTTGCCCTGGCAGCCAGCCTCGGTGATGCATTCCACGAGTCTCATCAGCTGATGAGTCGAGGAGTGCAACTCACGAAAGCCGAACTGTTCGGAGATCAGCACGTCTAGTCTTTCTAGGTGGTCGCGGATCCTACGATGGATTAATCGCTCGAAAACCTTGGACGTCGCGGACAAGAGGCCGATGGGTCTGAGGTTTTCCACACGAGAAGAATTCTTTCCCGGCTTGGGTATAACTATTACTGTAGCCGTTTTCCATTTCACCGGAAAGTAGACCAGTCTGAGGCATGAATTGAAGAGGTCAGAGAGGAACTGTGTTCCTCGCTCCGGAAGCGATGGAGTGCGGAATTCATGACTCCGTCTGGGCCAGGCGCCTTCCGGGGCTTGAGCTGAACAATCCTCTCAGAGACCTCCTCCGGGGAGATGGGCTCCGGCTAGACTGTAATACCGGCCGATAGAAAGCGCTCTACCTCGCGGCAGATTTGCTCAGTGAAAGCCGGGTTCTTGGATGGGTTGGGAGCGAACTGTCGCTCTAAACTCTCAGCCAAGAACTCTGCCTTCTCGAGGGGGCGTCCAAGGGCTTGACCGCCGGGTCCGACCAGTGCGGGGAGAGGGGCGCGTTTACGCTTTCCCGTTAGGGCACTGGGAATCCGCCAGACATTACGGTTCTCGGCAGGGCCATCCATCTGTGTTACAGCTAGCTCCCAGCAGCGTCTACGGAACGCCAGCATGTCACGACGCAACTTGCCGGACGCTCTGTTAAACGCAGCCTTGTCAGCCGGGTCACGAGTCCTCTGCCAGCGTCTCCGGAGGCGATCCCTCTCGCAAGCGAGCTGAGACACCTCTTCGGAAATACGCTGATAGTCGGGCGTGAGCCCCGGCTTCATCCGAGAGGACACGTCTACCGCCGAGGCTACGGCTGTGTCGAATAAGGCAACTGCCTCGTCGACATGCTAGGTAGTGTCGAGCGGGATATGCTCAGGTAAGCGGCGACTGAACGCCGGGCCAAAGCGTTCGCACTCGATTACCCGCCGCTCGTCGCGGACGGTAGAGTGCTGGGTAGCTATATGCACAGTAATGGGGCAATGCACAGTTCCGAAATAACGGAGACGTGGACCGGGCAGTAAACGCCCCTGACAGCGGCAATGTCCAGTACATCAGGGCGGGAGTTAGCCCTCGAGGGATAGTACGTAGGCTCGGTAGAACCCATGACTGAGACCCGAGACTAGTGGCCGTGAGTAGGACACCCATATTTATAAACTTTTTGTGCCCGCACGAAGTGGATGTCTGAGACCACCAGCCAATCAGAAGAAAGGCAAATTCTTATTAGTTCGCCAGACCTCGCGTCCAAAGAGAGGGCTCACCCCGCCGATTCGTGGTAACAGATGCATGTTTCTGAGTCTGGACAGACTCCATATGCAGGCGAGGGAAATACGAAGTCACCGACGACAGAAGCCTCGTCTCTTCGAAGAGTATGAGATGGTCGGCATTGGCGAGTGCGTGCTCCGCTATAGCAGACTTTTCCGGCTGCCTCAAACGACAGTAGCGGCTGTGTTCATTAATGGACACTACATTTCGTAGTTCCGATGTACAACTGGCCGCATGTGGAAGGAACTCCATACACTCCGCACAACGAGAGAGGTTCTCTGACGTCCTTCAGCGTCCCGAAACATTTCCAAATAAGGAAAAATATCTTGAGGTAAAGTCAGTATAAATATTAAATATGTTATATACATCAAGAAATAGACTGTAGCACAAAGTGTTTGAACACACACACACACACACACACACACACACACACACACACACACACACACACACACACACACACACAAATTAAATAAAAACATACTGTATAAAAATTTATAGTTGACATTAGAATGACAAAGCAAATTTGTTATAAGTAAAAATGCTCTATTTAGGCGAGGAGTGTTTGTACACAAAAATTAAAAAAAAAGGCTTGTTAAAATTTGAGTTTTACATTAGGATATAAAATGAACAGGTCTCAAACCTTTGCTTTACGGATGTGTAAATAAGTTCTGAATAATTCATTAGATTTTGTACTTTTATAATTTGTTTATTGCATACCATATTCTAACATTTTACGAAAGTATGGGGCTTTTCAACACTTGTTTAATCCGAATTCACGCGTACAATACACCGGTTAAAAAATCTTTTTTTGAAAAATTATATATGAGAGATCCAAAGTATTGGTTTATATCCTTATTGAAAAAGATAATATTTTAAAGAAAGAATTATTATGATGAATTTAATCGTCTGGTAATTATGATAGTTTGCTAATTTCGAAACGTAAATAAGCTTTGAATTAATCACGGTAATTAACAGTCCTAAAACAATAGCAATAAAAACAGTCTGGTACCAATTGTGATACAAACGAACCTTGTGATGCTGATCAGAATATATTAATTTCAGGAAGTTCTTGTACGTACGTGATATATAACTGACAAAACTAATTTTGAAGAGCGAAGTGTCTGATCTTTAACTATATCTGTATATAGTGTAATTTAGTCTACATCTAGAGAGATGCGACTGCTCTGATAAATATTCAGATAGCCTTTGTCGATTAATTGAAGCAACAATTATATTTCTGTATCTCAATTAGCTATGACAGTGTTGTCAGAATTAAGGAGAAAAGTGATTTGAGCACCACTGAGTGAATTTAAAAAGACTATTATTAGCAAGCCGTTTTTAGAGTGAACTAACAATAAATCGTAATAAACCATAAACGAAATAAATATCCTATCACGTTATAATAAATGTCAGGAAACAAAATTGCAATAAAATGCACTTTAAAATACTATTCAAGGTAAGACGAAATAAATACGTTGCAGGATAACGTCGTCCAGTGGGTGAGCGAAGTACCCACAGACGCTCCATTTTGTAATGTATGATTGGAATACATATACCAAATATCAAAGCTTACTTGTCTCGTATAACTGATACTCTGGTACTATGAATTATTTTAACCCGCCGCCTGAAATCAGCGTTTGATCCATCTTTTCTTCTTGTTAATAATTTTAGAATTGTTCGGTGTGAGCTTAGACTTAACTTTTCTAGAGATTGTTGTTACCTTATCTGTTAAATCTTTAGACTTAATATGTAACATTTAGTACATTTGTAGCAATTAACTCATACACCCTGAATACACACGCATTCACGCATACACATACACACACACACACACACCCCTATATATAGGCTATAAAATTAATAAATACGTGTAACATAATATACGTAACATTAATAACGTTTCAAATAAAATCACATACTATATTTGTAATTAAAGTTTTTGGAAAGTTTTGATTTCATAATTATAATGACGTTATCAGTGTTTAAAATGTCACAAGGCTTTTAATCATAGTCGTGATGTTTCTTAATAAAAACGGATATACGAAGAGTGCGGACAACAGGAATGTTGTGAAGAGTGCGGACAGTGGTACAGTCTCATACCTGAGGAGGACAGACTGGGATTCAGAAATATTTGACATGCGAAGTGTGCGGTCACCACCTCGGGGGAGAGACACATGGCTTCCCCTTAATGGTACTAATCAGTCCATATCAAGAAACAATTGACGTTGTCGTAAGGTTGGTAAGCTGGCGACGCGCTACGTCTATATGACCTACTGATAGTGACACTGAGATGTACAGTGGACAAACAGGCCTACCTCCTTCGATGCTAACCAAAATTTTCATCACTTTGCACTAGCGCAGAACAGTTTTGCATGGTGTTCCCTAGTGTTCATACGAACTACGGATGAGCACTGACAAATTAGATTTCATATTTTTACGGGAATAAGCGCACCACTATTCCAGGCAATGTTTAAGAAGAATCGTTATCGGCGGCGGGTCTTGAAAGGATGAATTGTAAATCGTAGGAAGACCAATGAAATAAGCAGCGATGATTATTTATCTGGTAGTGTAAAATTCGACATGTAGTATCTTTATAATATCATTCGAACACTGGTTCTCTTGGCCTCTTTACTTTTTACTACACTTGGAGTATTCTGATAAGTTCAGCAAACTACTGGGTCTTACTGGCACAGAATCGGGTGCTACAAGCACTCGAAAGCTCTAGAGGAAAATGAAGAACAATTTTTAGAGACTTTAGGATGACAAAACAGTTACTAGAAACTGAGGAAGTTGTTTTCTGTGGAAGTAGTCTTTTTGCAAAAAATTCGTGGGATGAGCGAGCGAAGCAGGCGGAAGATGAGTTTCTGCAAGCAGCTTGGGGGAACGATAAAGCCATGCAAATATAAAATATAATAATGCATTGTATACATGAACCATTTAAATTTCTAACCGATGATGTTAGGTACATATAAAAAAGACATTTTCTTAGAATATTCTTCTATTATAATTGTGAGAGACCAAAATTGGAAGAGTACTGTAATATAGACGTAACAATCGCCTGTCTGAATAAACTAACAGCCTTCTTCCGTTTAAACCACTCATATATGAGAGGCATTCCCTATCCGCCACCTGGGAAGGCGCCTAATGTGGGACCACCAACCCACATATTTGTAACAATTCTTTTTAACAATTGGGATGCATAATGTTACGACTTTCAATTTAATATGCAATCCACATAAAATTTATTGCAGTTTTGTAATCCAATTTTTGTAAAGTAATTTGTTGGTTCGGAAATACTCGTTTATACTTCTGACTTCATACGACATTTTAAAATTACTGTTTAACTGCATTTCATTGTGTTGTTATTGCCTGCATAATTTGCACTTTTCCTTCATTTTTTATTCATAATTACTGATGTTTGCTTCATTTGTTTATCTTTATCACTGTTACGTTTATTGGTAACAATTTTCATCAATTGTTTGGCATTTTATTTCTAGTATATTTTAATCTATTTTATCTTAAAGTTTAAACGGTATTCCAAAGATTTGTAACTACATAAATTAAAGCGAAAGAATGCTCAAGTTATTGATTTTGTAGAAAGACAGTTATGTGTGAAGAAATAACTAATAGGAGGAGAGGAGATAACATTACATAACATTCACGACATCCTGAAAGGCACATCCTAAGAAAGGTACTAGATTACAATATATTTCTGCATGTGGGAGTATAAAAGAGACGAATTCTCTCTCTCTCTCTCTCTCTCTCTCTCTCTCTCTCTCTCTCACACACACACACACACACACACACACACACACACACACACACATCCGTTTCTGTGGTAATAATTGATTGCTGTTTTCTATATCTTCCTCAATTCTAGATGAACGTGAAATAAAACAATTTACGTATTATCTAAAGCATATAAGTTATGTCAGTGAAAAGAGTAAAGTTCAGTCATTACCGAAATTACACTTCAATATATGTATTACAAAAATCGAAACAAATTGTAAAGTGATACTGTAGCAGTAATTTCTTTCAGTCTGTTACAACAATTGACTTGCACAAGCCTAACCCAAAAGCACAAGCTCTGCTATTTAAATTACACAACATAAAGCGTATGTACACGAAGTCCCTAATATGTTTAAACGACAAGAACGACAAGATACAATGACTAGAGTACTTGTTACGTATTTCATTGTTCTCTTATTTAATGTCAAAGTACTGCCGTACCCGTGAATGGCTACTATAATTCATAATATAAGTTAACAAAGAGCCTCGCATCTAGAGCCTTTCAAACTAAATTCCCCCTTTAACAATTCCAGCTACTCATTTATAGTTTTTGTAGACTTGCCACAGCGTTCTTTCACTCTAATCTACATTTTCAGCCTACCTTTGGTAACCTGCAGTCAACCATTGACTACAACGTCAATTCAGCTACCACCGTGGCCGAAGCATCTTAGCTGTCTTTCTTCAACCATCTCTATTTGCCTCCTTATATTTCTTTATTCCTTACTTGTTATCTCCTCATTACCCTTATTATACTTCTCACTAATAGCATTTTATTTTGACCACTAGTAGTCCTATCGATGCTGTTTGAGTCTTTGCTCTAGAATACTTTTAGAAACGTGAATTGCTAGGCTAAGGAAAAATTGCTTCCATATTACTACATTACTTTTGGGTTCCTATGAGGTTATCCGGTCATTACGCAATTGTATTTTTTAGTGTGTTACAGTATCCTTTATCTTCTTTAACAGAAAATTTAATATTTCGGGGGTGACTTTATTAGAACATGCGGTTTATTACCATATTACAATTATAAGATATTTATGTTTCTGTTATTTTCATCATTACTTTAAAGTAATGTTTATTATGTTCTTCAAGAGTTTTGTTAAGTTTAAATAACAATAAATTCTCTGTATTTATACACTACTTTTACTTCCATATTCCTTAAGGAATGGAAGTATGGTGATGGCAAAAAAAATCGTGTTCGAGATTATTGCAGATTCTGATTCTACTACACTCAAAACATGAAAAAAAGTCGTTTTCCGAAAAGTGTCTGTGTGTGTGTCTGTCTGTCTATCTGTGTGTGTTTGTAGTTTTTTTTTTGGCAAACGATAACTGCCGCAAATTCAAACAGAATCAAATAATTTTTTGCATACAGCCCTGATTTGTAGAGTATTCACGACCTATTGTTTTTGGTGAAGATCGGTTGAGGGAAAGGGGTAGTTTACCAGCAACGGTTTTTTTTTATCAAGGGAAATTTTTTTTTTGGCAAACGATAACAGCAAGAAATTCAAACAGAATCAAATAATGTTTCGCATACAGCCCTGAATTGTAGAGTTCTCAAGACCTATTGTTTTTGGTGAAGATCGGTTTAGGGAAAGGGGTAGTTTACCAGTAACGTTTTATGTTTTAACAAGGGTATTTCCTATGGCAAACGATAACAGCCGCAAATTCAAACAGAATCAAAAGATTATTTGCATACAGCCCTAAATTGTAGAGTTCTCAAGACCTATTGTTTTTGGTGAAGATCGGTTAAGGGAAAGGGGTAGTTTACCTGCAACATTTTTTTAACAAGGGTATTTTCTATGGCAAACGATAACAGCCACAAATTCAAACAGAATCAAATAATTTTCTGCATACAACCCTGGTTTGTAGAGTACGCAAGACCTGTTGTTTTTGGTGAAGATCGGTCAAGGGAAAGGGGTAGTTTACCTGCAACGTTTTTTTGTCAAGCGTATTTTCTATGGCAAACGATAACAGCCGCAAATTCAAACAGAATCAAATAATTTGTTGCATACATCCCTGAATTGTAGAGGTCTCAAGGACTTTCGATTTTGGTGAAGATCGGTTAAGGGGAAGGGGTAGTTTACCTGCAACCTTTTACGTTTTAACAAGAGTAAAGTACTTGAAAATTTATTTAAACTTTTTGAAACAATGGTAATTGTTAAAATTAAAATAATTTTGTTGCCAGGCAATAAAATTATAATTTTTTTCATTTTAATGTAAATTATGTTTGAGTTAATATCTTTATATATACAGTGGAACTTGGTTATTACGGCCTCGGCTGTTACGTCAACTCTGGTGTAGCGTTATTTTGTCATAAGTCCGGTCAAACTGATATCTTTAACATTATAAAAATTCCCGGTTTTAACGTCACTAAATATTGTACTACTCTGTTATAGCGTCAAATATTTCTCAGATATTTTACTCTAAATTTCATATAAACGTATATATGTGCGCGCGCGCGCTAGCCCATGGCTACAGACATACATTGTATGCAAGCGATAATCACTGTAACAGGACTGCCGGCGCCAGCCATTTTGCGTGCTCCAACGGATGGCTAGATCGATTTAAGGCCCGACACTCGATTTCCTTTGCAAAAATTTGTGGTGAGGCAAAATGCGTAGATCTGAACGTTACAGGCGATTGGGTGCATAACACTTGGCCAGAAATTAGACGATCATATAAAGATGAAGACATCTTTAATGGACATGAAGCCGGAATTTTTTATAAATTAACTCCAGATAAGACTTTCAAATTTACAAATGAAAAGTGCGTTGGTGGGAAGCTCTCTAAACAAAGAGTTACAGTTTTTGTTTGTGCGAACATGACGGGAACCGAAAAAAGGAAACTTTTAGTTATCGGGAAAAGTTTGCACCCTAGATGTTTTAAAAACATCAAAAAACTTCCTGTAAGTTACACTGCCAACATAAAAGCGTGGACGACTTCTAGTATTTTTGAAGATGACTTCTGTACGTGTGTATGTCACTGAACTCCTCCATGTATAAAATAATATATCGTTCGTGGCAGGTAAGCATATCTCAGTTATGTAATATTTACGTTTCCATTTTATTATTATGCCTACAGCAATAAAAAGGCAGGTAAGACACACACACACACACACACACACACTCACACACACAATTCACGTTATTTCTGGCCTCACTCATGTTTATTTTCTTACATTTGCACGCTTTTTAAATGGAAAGTGCCGAAACCCATACCAACATAACGCGTGCAAGACGAAAAAATGGACATCAATTTGCTTCCTGTGGATCGCTGGGCAATGTAACTGTACGTGTTTACAGAGGAACGATTCATAGACAGACTTTTCGTCTTTAGGGAATGAACCCTCTGCAAGATGCTGAGGGTCCATGAGTGACTTCGGAGCGCTCCTTCTTTTCCGCGTGTTTGTTCTGTGAAACATACACTGTAGATTCGCAGCTTTACTCTAAGCAACGCTCAATAGGAAATGTTGAAAATTTTTGTCCACAGTGTACCCTCATTCACACTAAACCTGCTCTGATGTTTTAATTACGGACATCATAATATTAAAACTTTGGAAACTTGAGCACTACTTAATGGAGATCAATCATTAACTTATACAAGCCATTAATTTTATGCATATTTTTTATATATATGTGTACAACGTTATCGGCAACAAAGAAGTAGTTTTTGTTAAAATTCCTTCCCGGGATATTTGGCCGTAGTCCAATGTTTTCTACAAAACCAGACGTTTCGGCAATGCCATTGACTTCCATCATCAGTGAAAATCGAGTGCGATAACGTGAGGTGGTATATGTTAGTGACCACAGTACTGTGGTTAAGGCTGAAGCAGTAAGTAGAAAGAAGTAGTTTCTATGGTAATATTACATTTCGAAAATGATTTTAAATATAAATCTTAGAATATGGAAGTCATGTATGGTTCTCCATACCGATATTTTATTTATGTGTAATTGTATTATTATCTTTAATCAATACAGTCTACACTCTGTAGGGTAAATCTGGGGTTGTTATATACCTGTGTTTTAATTTTGTTTCTCTGATTCCTTTTACTTTAGTATACACGCCTTTGTCAGATAAGCTTCTCACATTATTTTGGAAATTAACATGTTATTGCTGTAATATATTTCAATTTCAATTTGCGGATACAATTTATGTATCCCAAATAGTGTTTGGGAATACATAGTTCATCTAAAACACTGAAATAAATTATTTGGAATTTATTTAACAATTAATTTGCAATAATTTATGGTATATAAGCTTTAGGTATACACTCTCTGTTTGATTCTTACTGTATTGTAAATATAAAATTAATTAGACAGTATTCTCGTAACTCTAATTAATATATGAATTCATTCGAAAGCATCGAGCTAAATCCAATGAGCTACATTCAATATCGCTTTCAGAGGTCTCTTAGTTAGCTGTATTCTTTAGTTTTCATCACTGCCGTAGTAAAGTCTGATATTTTCCATTATTTTCCCCTTCTGTAGTTTCCTATACATAGGTATAAAATTTCTTAGAAAATATACACTTATATCTTACGAAATTAGAGAATAAACTTCTTGTTTAAAACTTTTCCACCGGAATTTAATTTCAGTAATTTTATTAGATAGTTTTCTGCCTCCAACTTGGAAGTGGTAATTCCGTACTAGACAGTTTCTCATTACAAATTGGTGAGAGCAAAGTTCAATGTTTCCCAAGTCAAATGTAATGTTAAGCACACCCTATGATCAAGATCACTTGGAAAACGTTTTTTCGATTCTATAACTAAAACTGAAAGTAACAAATTCAAAGAAAACAGAAATTATGATAGTTGAATTTTTTACAAGAATATTACAAAAAACATTGTATGTAAAATGTCGGAAGATAACAAGAAATTTACAGATATTATTTTTTAATGTAAGTTTGTAGTTTTCCGATACATTTTTACCGTGAAACTGGAAAACATTAACCAGGTCACGTATCATAGAAGTCTACTGAATAATGATTAGGCCCACTTCAAATAAATATGACATCAAATAGAAAAAGAGTGAAACGTGTTTCTAAGCATGAGAACAGTATTTTCAAACTACAAATTAAATCTTAAACTTTGCAAAGAAGTATAAAATTATATACATCTTATGTCCTACTTTAAGGTATGGAATTGTAGACATTGAGAGGAGGAAAAGGAGTACGGTTACCACCGTGTATTTAAGTATAGTTTTATCCCATTACCAGTGTTAAAGTTCTAGGGCAAATGCTTACAAGTAGATACAGAATTTACAAAACTATAAAGATACACTAATTGTTGTATTTTTATAATGGTTTAGCACAAGTTATTTGGCATATAGTAAATCCTAGATACGACATCTACTACTTATCATTAAAGGAAAAATCTAAGGGAGATTGGGAAACGGAATATGACATACATCTTGGTTGCAAACATATAGGAACATATCAGTTTTGATCAGCAGTAAATAAAGTTATCATCTCCAGGATAACAGCTGACGTTTGTTACCACTGTGAAGAATAATACAACTAACATCACAAAATTGAAGTGATTCAAACACTTTAACGCCAGTCAAATAATAGAATGTTTCTAGTTATGAAAATTATATAACAATTTCAACTAACTAAAACATTAAAACTTAATCACAGAATCAAAGATAGGCCTACTGTAATTTTCCAGTATTTTAACTTTATTAACGTTGTATATATGGAAATACGTCGCTTTGTATTTTCGATACTATCAAAATGTGTCACTTGTTTTGTAGATTCTTTTTAGTATTTTACAAATTTTTGTTTGTTTATATGTAAATGTTGATATAATAAAAATGAATGAGACGATACAAATAAGAAAATAATATTGACAGAACTAAGTGTGAGGGATACAAGACCTTGATTTTTCACAACAAAAACTTACAGAATTTTTTGAATCAGAAAATATGATAGCCACTGCAACAGATCTAGTACGATTAGTGTTGGATCGGGAGATTGTAAAATAATGAAAATTGAATGTGAATTAAACTAAATAGGAACTTTTAATTTAATAATTGTTACTTACTCATAAAATGGCAGACGTCAAATGACCCATTTTGATTTGCTTGTAAAATGTTTCTGATTACGTAATTTGAATCTGCAAAGTTAATATACATACATTAAAAAGCTGCATATTTCTATTACGGGTTTGAGGTTTTCAAGAAGTTTTTACAAGCAAAATAAAAGTTAACATTTTATATTGCAATTAATTTTTTATTGTGTAGATTGTAACTGGCACTTCAGCGCTCACTCTGTAATAAAATTAGGCAATCTTCCTGTAGAAAATTTAATAAAAATATATCCACGGTGTGTAACTCATTATATCCTACGACTTTTACGACTGATCACAAAACATACGCAACTCTGTCCAACGAGGGGAAAGGGATAATATTACAGTGTTTCAAAGTAATCAAGATAGAAAGCAGCTACTGTTTCTGATGGACAAAATACAAAACAAAGCAACAGATTAATAGGATTTTATTGGATATTTTTGGGTTTTGTTAAAACTGATAAAGTAAATTGAAAAAATAAAGAAAAATGTTTTAGTTTTAGGATATAATATGATTAAACCAAACACGTATGAAGGCATGTAACATTTTCTAAACACCTTCTTAAAGATACAAACAAAGTGACATATACACAGTGGCGTAGCAAGGATATCGTCGGCCGCCTCTCACCATCACAATTAAAGGGGGACAAAAGAGCAAAAATGAAGGCTCGTCCCGTGAACAAAGTACTTAATAAATGCGAAGATGTAGATTTTTGTATGAAAGCACGTCCAGCAAAAGTTTTAACAACATTTAAGTCAAAATTAAGAAATTACTAATTATAATATTACCGGTATTCAGTTTGTATACACTTATTAGTAACAAATGTAGACTATAAAAATATACCAATGTAATATAAAAAGTTTATAACGTAAAAATGTTCTAACAAACATGCAAATTCCTTGAATTCTTCCCAGGGCTTCTTCAAGCTCATTCGTTGTTATTAAGTCTCCCTCGTAGGTAACCAACTTGTTGGTTTCTGTATTGCTATGCTCGGCTTTCACATTATTATTAGACTTTCGGCTTTATCCCGGGTCTGTAAAACGGCTTTCGATATTCCAAAGTTTTTGGTTTTGTCAAACTTTTTCTCCTTTCTACCTAAGCTCAATTGCCCTTATCAGTTAATGCAAATGTTTTTAGAAATTGATCCCTAATATCTGCATTACGAAGCCTGTTCAATATCGTGTACCCTCTAATTGATCTCAAAAACATCACCTCCGCAAAATGAATGGGTCTCATCTTCTGTAATATGGAAAATGTAAACTGGATTTCATTATAGGAGCTGTATATCGTACCCAAACAATAATTAGCAGTTAATTTTAATGGTTAACATGTAAATAGAATGTTACATGCTTAAATTACACAAGAAATAAAATTATTTAAAATTGATGAAACAATTTTAGGAAACTTTTCACAAAACAATTCATTTCAACGTGTGGCAACACTATTTTCTTACAGTTTGGATTTTCAGACTATTAATTATGTATAAGCTGAAGCTAATTCTACATATTTTATCCTCATAAAAACGTGAATAATATAACTCTGAATAAATATTTTACTGCTTCCAGTAAAAATAATTGTATCCTATTTAGAAATATTTGTATTTTTGCTTCACACTTTCTGTTGTTGTTTTTGTTAATAAAAATACGTTTTGTTCTTTGTTTTTAATATTTCTCTCTTCCAGGCATTAAGTAGGTACAGAAAAGTCATATATTTCCAACCATGGCTTTTATTTCTTTAAACAGTAAACTAAAAACAAACATCCATTATTATCTAATCTCATAAATGAAAACATTACGTATTTTTGCTTTATATTAAGAAACAGAATAATTTACAATTAGTATACTTACAATCAGTACACTAATCGCGTATTCAAAACATCAGAAATGTAGTACGGATACTGATATTGGGACAGTACCATATTTTTATTAGGCTACATAAGTAGTATGCCGGGGGGGTACGGGCTCACTTGCATGTCAACAATATAAACCATAATTGATGGGAAGGGGTGGAGGGTGATGACGTCACGAACAGATGCACTCTTGACCTACATAAAGATGCACTTTTGACCTTGGGCTGGATAATGGGTCAGCGGAGAGTAGGGTGGAGGGCAAAATCATTGGGTGGGGGGTGGAGGGTGATGACGTCAAGAAACAGCTGATCGTGACGTCACTTGTGACAACACAAACAGATGCTCTCTTGACCTATCACAACATGATGGTTGGACGGGGGAGGAGTGGTGGTTCTTAAATCAATGGACGAGGGGGAGGTGGAGCTTAATCAATGGCCGGGGGGTGGGGTGGAGGGTGATGACGTTACGAACAGCGTATGTTCTATTGGCCTACCTCGACATGACGTCACGACTGACCAACACTCCCTTCGTCCGACCGCTGGCTCGGTAATACGTGACGTTACGGGAGGGCTAAATCGATTGAGGGGGTGATGACTTCACAAACGGCCGATCGTGACGAAAAACAATCGTATATTTCGCGCTCGTTCGCGGCTCTCGTTCGTTTCTCTCTGGTTCGTTCGTTTCGGTCGTGCGCGGTTCTCTTTCGTTTTTCGGTCTATCGGTCGTGGTTCGGGGGGCTTGGGGCTCGGGCTCGGGCTCATAGGTCGTATATAGAAATACAATGTTTACGAATCGTGTCGCAATGAGTCAAGGTGATATGGCGCAAACATTACTTTTCCCATGTAACCGGGTCGAGGATTGTGAAATATTTTGTTGTTGTAGCGAATTTTATAATCAGGGGACATACATATCGTTGCGGTAATTACGTATAATTACAACAACGGTATGTACTCTCGTCGCGTTCCAAGCGACCCGTGAGGTGGGACAAGATACGCTTCGCTTTTTTTTACGTGGTTTCCCCGTTTCGCGGGCGGATATACGAAACAGGCCTACTCTTGCGTTACCAAACACCTAACACGCTAAGAAGTCAGTACTTTTAACGTGTACAGTGTTGGGTAAAAACAATCAGACGTACACTACACAATGCTGATTAAAGCTAAGTTTTGTATTTATTTTTCTATTCTTTTTATTTTTTTTTGTATATTTTTATATATTTTTTTCACTAAATCTAATAGTTCGGTATACGACTGGACTATCGAGAAGCGTCATCTTGTCAAGTATCAAATACACAACGATTCCGTTACATCGAGACGAGTTTACAGGTGTTTTCCACCGTGCCAGTGACTCGTCTCGGACAACGTGAACACGTTTATGGGTATCTCTACCGCGACAGTGACGTAGCCGGTTGCAATCGTTCATCTCTCTCTCTCTCTCTTTCTCTCATAACTTGAACGAATTTGGACAACGCACCTCGATATCCTAACCGATACACAAACGTATATACTGTACACAATTTTATAATAGACAACATCGCATTGTGTAGTGTAAAATCACACACACAAACATGCATAAAATAAATAACGTTCATTCACAGAGTATATCGTATATACTTAACTACAATACACATGCTAATAATAGGCTACATTCTATTGTCTAGTGTAAGGCCACACACACTAAAATATTTTGCTATTCGTGCACAGAGTATACCGTTGTAAAGCGCGCTGTTTTCTCTCGTTCACCAACCACTCGGTGTAGAAGAACGCTCTACGCAGCGCGCACCTAGTGAAAGTTCCACCACCGTAGTTCCGATGTTGCACGATAGGATATTGTAACGAGCTCGTCGACCGGTCGCTCATCGTCGGCGCGTTCATGTCGTTGAGGTCGATAACGTTGCGGTGGTACGCGCGTAGAAAAGCGCCTTTTTCTGACCCTTTAGTGTAGATCGCGGTGAAATTCGCAAAGATTTGTGCTATCGTACGCGACACGTCCGTGTACGGTATGTAACCGTCGTCACACCTCAGACGGTGATAGCGCCGTTCCAACCATTCGTTGGTCCGTATCGTCTTCGCCGCGAGACGCGATAGTTCGTAAGGAGGCGCGAAGAACGTCACCGTAAAACATCGTGTAGTCAGATCTACCGCGGCGAACTCCTTGACAACGTACTCGTTCTGCACACCGCGGAACGCTTGAAACTCGACGACAGCGGTTCACACGTCCTCGTCTTCTGCTCCTGGCAGCCGCATGACGAGAAGTGTAACTATTCAAACGCGTAGGCGATGTTTTATAATCAGTCCGCCATTTTGTTTTTTTCCTTCAACATTCTTCGTCCTGTTCAAGGTTACTTAGAAGCTCGACTACGTTATTATCCGGTATCACTGGTTCCGCTTTCCCGTACACAACGAATTTGTCGTACAAACGGTCGTACATCACGTTATCGCAAAACACGTCCGGCGGGCACATGTACCGTCCTCCCGCACTCGATACCACGCGATCGATGTACAGTTTAATAGTCTCTGGTTTGTTGAACAAACGCGCTACGTACTTTTTAATTATCGGTATTAACTGAACAAAACACGACCACTCGTTGACGTTCAGTACGAACGAACCGTTCTTTTTGTCTTTAAAATGTACACATCCGCGTCTCACGTAAACGCTTTTAATCCTATCGTCTTTGTCTCCTTTGTCCTTGTCCTGAAACAAAACTAACCTGACGTCGGACGAACGAAGACCGTCGGTAATTCGTTCCTGTAGTAAAGTCAACAAGATCCAATCGGTGAAATCGAATAGCACGCGTTGCGGACGAGCACCGTTCGTAAACGAAACGCACACATCGTGTCCGAGTTCTTCAAACACGCAGACCGTTACGTATCGTCTGTGCGACAACGGGTACGTTAAACGTAAGTACACGTCGCGGTGTATCGGTTGCGATTGCTGCTGCTGCTGTTCACATTCAACGATTGTCGACGCCATGTTGGGTAATAAACACAGTCACAACGTTCACAGTAACGACAACAACGTATCCAGTCAACCGAACTCGCTCGAATGACACAAGATGATGCAACACTCGGTAATATGTATATAGTTCACGACTTCTTATTGGTTGTGGTTGTGGTGATAGTGATGGAGGTGGGGGGAGACACAGCTAACCCGGGTGGTGGTGGTAGTAGTGATGAGGGGACGAATTCAAATGCAGCTGTGCACGGTATTGGACAGCGGAGTGTATACGTTGAGCGAATCGTGAAGTATCATGCAGAAGGCTGTGGTTTCAGCGGGGAAATTTTCCGTGGACTCGAATCCCAGTCGCACGTCGACCGGTGAAGACTTGAGCGACTCGTCCTGTCTGCTATAATCGAAGACGAATAGCGGTGCTTTTTCTCTGAACTCGTCCGGCGATAGAAGTAAATTGGATTGAGCCCTGTGGTAGTACGATTTTGGAAACAAGAATACATATCATACAGCAGTGCATAGCATCCGTTGGCGATATATAAATTCAGGTTATCGTACGGGTAGTACTTGTCGTTCAGAAAGAGTCGCGCGTTGGTCACACGGCAGTGATCGAATTCGTCGGAATGTGTTCTCACATCGTTCTTTCTGCGGGTCTAAAATGTGAGTATCACGAACCGCGGCTTCTCCAGTTGCGACGACGTCTTGATCGTCCACGTCTACCTGCCGGTCGTCGCCAATGCCGGGTACTCGTGGAGTTCCCAACTGCGGAACGGTATGGACAGTGGCGGGTCGATCCGCATCAGTTCTAACAGCTCCAACCGCGTATCGTTGTCCACGTGCACGTACGGAACCATCCACAAGATTTTAGTCAGTTCGAGGTCGGCGTTAGCCGCAGTCGCGCTGCTCGTCGTCGTCGTCATAACCATAGCGTTTAAATCGGTGGACGTGTGCGACAGTATCAGTTCTTGTTTCTTGTTAAAATCATCCGCGCAAAGTCTTCGGCGAATCCCATCAACGTAAGCAGCGGTACGCGGTACGCAAAAGTTGAATTCACCGTTGCTCCCTTTCGGCGTTATCACGTTGGTCGTCGGTGCCACCCATCCGACGTTTTTCGTCGTATCAACGTCCGGTTTCCCGGCGGACAGCATGGTTTTCAACGTGGTCGTGACGCCGACGTTCTTGGTCCGATCGACTTCCACGCCAGGCAAATCGTAACGGATTTCTTCGAAGAGAACACGATCGCGTTGTTCACCATTTGCACGTTCACTTCGGCGGTATCGCTCGCTCCGGACTTATTCTTGCTCAACTTGCCTTCGACGTACAGGAAACATTCCATCGGTAGAGTGAAGACGTCCTGCTGCAGTATGGGTATACGTATTTCATCGTTGTAACCGTATCGCGACGACGCGTACGGCGCGTGACAGTGGTACTCGTAATGCGTGACGGTGTCGTCGAAGAACGGACCGCGATCGACCGCCAGGATACCGCTGACCGCCATGTTATTTCTTTTTCTGGACTTTGAAGCCTAGTGAAAGCAGATAGCGTCGGTTCGTCGGTGTTAACATCTTCAACGTCGAACGTCGACTGACGCGATTTCCGAACGTACGCTCCTCTTGTATCTTCGTGAGTCTTGCGCGAGACCAATACGGTGCAACAGAAAAACAACTATTGTTGAAGTAAAAACCCATCGTTACATCCGTTTTAGGTGGATTCGCACGGTGATGACTTCACCGTGAAAATTCACGATACCTCCGTCTTGATCGTGTACCGATACGGTAATGTTACGTAAACTTTGTACGTTCACCGGAAGGTATATGACGTTGCTGTGAGTTTCTACTATCTTGAATCCCGGCTAGACCGTCGGGTTGAACGAATGTAGAATGTGCTCGTTTCGTCCGTCCTTGTACGAACCTTGCACGGCGTTACACCTTACCTCCAGAACGTTCACTTAGTTAATGTTTACGGGCGCGTCCGACGTGTGTAATTTATACGCTTCCAACTTGGTTTTCTTGATGAAACCCAGCATGGCACCGATTCTGTGCTGTGTACTACCGAATCGATCTCGTAAGAACAGTAAACTTTACATTACAGCTTGTTGTTGTTGGCACGCAGACCGAATTTCAGGTCGACTAAAACTTTCTTCAGGTACGTTTCGAAATCACTGATTTCGCACCCACCGGTCGGTAATTCGATGAGTTCTAACGTTTTACCCATACCGCCGCCGCCGCCACCGCCGCCACCACCATTCAGTACAGGAAAGACGTTGTTTCTGCCGCTTTCCACGTTCGGAATAGAGTTGTACGTGGTGAAATCCAACACTCCGGCGTACTATTCGCCCGCCGTCAGTTCGAGTGGTGGAAAAAAGTCACAGACGAGTGCGCTCGGATCCGTGCCCGTGATGGTGACCGTCAGCGGCGACATCTCGTCGTCTACTGATTGTTCGATGACAAAAACTCTAAACATAAATGTCCGCAGACGACCGAGTCCGGCGGTTGTTTACGCGCGTAATTGTAACGCACGTCGTTCACGTTCGCGCCGAAGTATCGCATCAGCTCGACCGGCGGATGTAAACTGCCGATCCCGTCGAAGTACAGGACTCGATCGCCTCGCTTCTTGTAGCATACCCAGTGCGTGCCCGTTCCGGCGGTATCGTCGAGTTTCACGACAGCGCTCTCGTTCTTCCGCGGCGGCGAGCGCGGTAACGCGTCGCGCATGTACACGCCTCTGAAATAAGGTACGTTCAATTTTTTCGCGAACGCATACAGATCGCGATCGGACAGCGGGCGTACGGGTATTTCTACTAGTTTTTTCGATACGGACGCAGGTACAGTCCCGAAGCCGTTTTGCGGTTACTACCTACTCCGCTCTGTCGTCGTTGGCGTCGACCTCCCGATCCGGTCGTTCTCCTCGTCGTCGTCGTTCGCCTCTTCCTCCTCCTCCCGGTCGTACGTGCTGCTGTCTTTCTCCGCTTAACGGCCGCTCTGCTGCGTCGATGACGTCGTTACTTCCGCTACACAGTCCGCCGTCTAACACCGATTTCGCTTTCATCGCTGCGGCTACCGCAGCGGCGTACGCTCGTTCGCCAATGCCCGAGTTCAAAGCTTACGACCTTCCACGTCTATTCTTGTGACGACGCCACCGTCCCTCCCACCGTCGTCATCAACTAACAGGCAGTAGTCTTTCACGAACTGTAGTGGAACAGCGTCGCTACCGTCGACCGGCGCCGCCAAGTTGAGTATTTTTCCCCGCTACGTCGAAGTGTCCGTCCACCGTCAATTCGATAACGATATCCTCCCGCAGACTGCGTCGCGTCTCTCGTCGCACCGTGACGATGCTTCGGTGTCTGCCGAATTTTTCAACGCTCATTGTGACCGAGCTGCGAATGACACGTGCCGACTCTGTACACTCGTTTATATACATATTATACGTACTGATTTATACAACGATATCGGCTTCATGCAGTTCTTCCACAACGGAGACGATTTCGTTCGTGTGACCGCTGTTACTGGAGCGTTGGAATTCGATCAACAATCGCAGTCTGTCCACCAGTTCGTTCGGATCGTGCCAGTGTACGTAATCGATTATATCGTTTCCTCTTCTCCTCACTTCCATGTATATATTGTTTTCGGTTTGTATGTAGTTTTTTACGTGTCGACCACCGCCGCCGCGTCCCGTACGCGTCGTTCGAAACAACGGACCTATTATCTTCGTATACATTGGTTCTCTGTTCACGTTTCTTCGCGTCGTCGGTAAGTAGTATAGTTTGTGTGCGTTAGTCGCTTCCAGTATAGCTTGTAAGTCGCGAAATCGTCCTCGTTGTATACGCCGGTATCCGGACGTTTCATGAACCTCAATTCAAAAAGTCCCGGCGTGCCTTTTTATCGTACACCGTTGATAACAAAATTATCGTTACCATCGATTTACACCTGCGAGTCGCCTATCATCCATCTATCACCGTCGTGTCTTACACCGTACGCATAATCCATCTTTTGCCCACGATCAGCCGATACGGTCATGCTCATGTATTTGTACGCTAGTGATTAGGGTTCGTATTGGCTCTGAAAATAATTACGTGCTTCACGTCTGCCTTCGGGCGGATTCAACAGTCTTTCAACCGATATATTAGGGTCATCGTCATCATCATCAACGTCCGTCATCGTCGTCGTCTCGCCAACTACGGACGTGTCTAGAAAACGCGGTGTACCGTCACATTTAGAGTTTACTAGCTGTTTATCCATCCCTTCCTCATCCTCATCTTCTTTCTGCTTACTTGCTGGTATAGGCTTTGCAGTCGTTTTACGTTTTTCTTCAACCAACGCTTGCAAAATGGTTTTCAACGGTTCCAAGATCGGTTTGTAACTTCTCGTTAGCTTTTCTTCCTCTCCTTGGATCCCGTATTATACCGCGCGGTATTTCTTCCGTATGTTATTGCTGTTCGTTTCGATATCACGAACGACCCGTTTCTCCTTGTCGTCCATCTTCACGAACGCCAGTAAATCGACTAACGTATCGACGTCGGAACACGTGTATTTACGTACAATCTTAGTCGTTGGTATATAAACCTCTTTACGGAAACGGTCAACGCCCTCCCAGTTTCACACAAACAGTCTACACACGTTTGTTTATTCGTTCGGTGGTGGTACTATGAAAAGATCGAAACCGATTGTGTACCTCCCGTTATCGATGGACGAGTCTTTGTTGACGACGAGAAAACCGTGTCGGTCTTTCCACGCTTTGGCGCACAAGTTCTTAAACTTTTCGTACTTCATGTCCGTGTTGACGTGATCGTTGTACACGTGCTTCAAGTAGAGATCGTCCTGTCTGAACAAGACTATACGTTTGGCGTTGTCATGAATCAGCTGTTTCGGTATTTGACCGTACGTCTGGCACAAGTAGAACGTGTCTACACCACTGTGTCGTCCCATAGCGAAGTACGAGCGTATGTTGTGTTGTTTTTGACAAGACACGTCGTCGGACACACCATAACGGACGCGGTGTCGACTTCGTCGGGCGGCGGTACTTCTTCATTTTCACTGTAAGCGTGATAACCCGGCCCGTCTTCGGCGAGCCGTGTCATCATCGATTCCAACATCGGGTATTTGTGTTGAAACAGTGATTTTGAAAACACGTACAGAGTTACGAAACGTATACCGTTCACGTCGAACAACAAGTTGAATATCACGTTCGTTTCTCCGCACGCGGACGGTCCGCAGATGACAGAACGTACAGAGTCGGGCAGAAGTGGTCCGTGCTTACTCCTCCTTGCTCCTCCTCCTCCTCCGCCCCCACCAACACCACCACCACCATTCGTGTAACATTCAGACAAGTCCATATTTTTTATTTTCAATTTTCAGAATTGTACTATCTTCATTTTCTTGTTCTTGTTCTTCTTCTTCGTCGTCGTTCGACCACAGTCGTCTATTGAGCGGTTGTTCACCGCTGCCGTCGGCGCCGCCAACATGACGATGTTGTCATCGTAACGTACTGTCGCGTACTGGTGCCACGCTACGCGTTGCTTCCGCGTTTTATATCAGATTTTTTTCTTGTGTATCCACGAATCGTGTTTACCGTCGAAACCGAGTAAACGCACTCGCACCCTGTCGCCTTTGCGCTGCAACACTGTCTCCACCAGGTAAACGTCGCCGACGCTCGACTTGCTGATTTTGTGCTCGTAAATGCCGCCTTGCACCGCTTCACCGGCGTAATCCTCGAGACGGTAAGTGACGAAAACGGTGGGTTCCACCGCGTGCACGGTAAAAATTTCGGTGGTCCAGTTTGGCGTGTACCCTTTCGCGAACGTCATTTTGTGTTTACTCACGCGAACTCGGTCGTCCGCTTTGAATTTTGGTTTCTCCTCGCGCGCACCGCGTGGCCGTGTATTCTTCTTGATACGTTCCAACACTATCCGCTCGTTGCTTTCGTTCACCCGGCTGGGTTTCATACCGATCGTTCTGTGCACGCTGTCGTTGTACGCTTCCACCAGTCCGGGCAACATGTCCAACCAACGGTAATGTACTCGTTCGCTGAACGCCCGATACATGCGAGTCTTCAACGTTCTGTTGAATCGTTCCACGATCGACGCTTTTTTCTCACTCAACGTCGAGTACAGCTTTAACTTGTACGTATCCAACAGAGATCGTACAGCGCTGTTGTAGTATTCTTTACCGTTGTCCGTTTGCAGATATTTCATTTTGTTGGTTTTGAGTATCGGTTCGAGCGCGCGCGCCACTTCTGCTCCCGTCTTAGTTTTCAACGGGACGGCGCTCGCGAACTTGCTGAACGCATTTATAATGGTCATAAATTAATTGTAGCCTTTGTTCACCTTAGCGTGCGGTATCATCTCCACCAAATCGGCTTGGTACAGTTCGTATAGTCCTTTCAGTTCCACCGCGCGTCTCACAAAATTCCTCCTCACCGGTCTGTGCAGCTCCATCGTGATCGCCTTGCGAACCGTTTCCACATTTTCTGTTGTTGTTGTTGTTGTTCTTCTTCTTCGTCGTGCGTTGCATGCTCGTATCTTCTTCTTACGAGTTTACCGAAACGCGATTTACAGTAATACTGTACAGCAGTGTGCTCCAACTGGCGGCCCGCGGGCCACATGTGGTCCGCGACGTCTTTTTTTCTGGCCCTCGAAGGGACTAGGTCTTTACGGCCCCCAAAATAATTTGTTTTTAACCAATTTAATAATATTATTAGTTTCCAATGGCGGAACATATTACGTTCAACAAGTGAGCAACGAACATAGAGGTTGGACTCAGGTCAAATCCATTCAAAAGTTTTGGTCTTCCGTTTTTGTTTTGTTTGCGTTCTGCCAGCTTAGTGACTGCGAGCGGGGCGGCGGAGGGAAGTTAGGTTGCCGCCCGCTCCTCTCCCCTCGCAAGCCTGCTTTGATATTTCTTCAAACACGTGTCAGTTGAAAGCTAGTGCTAGACTGCAAAGTGTGTGAAACAGAGGTTCTGCTAAACTTTTTATTTGTTTTTTATTCAGTTTGTGCCGCATTAATCATGAGTACTTCAAACAAAATGGAAAGTGGAGTTGGACAATAGAAAATTCAATGAGAGATGGGAAAATGAGTTTTTGTTTACGGATTTTGGAAGTAAGCCACAATGTTTTGTTTGTTTGCAAGTGGTGTCGGTAATGAAAGAATATAATATTCGTCGCCATTATGAAAGTACGCATGAAGTGAAATTTGGAAGTGTTAATGGCGAGGCGCGACTTAGTTTGGTAAGGGAACTTAAATCTAAGATGCAGAAACAAAAAAAACACGTTTTTTAAAGCAACACATGTGCAGAAATCCAGTCTACAGGCGTCTTACAAGGTTTGTGCGATAATGGCTAAACGTCAAACGCCATTTAGGTCGGGTGAATTAATCAAACGGTGTGCAATTAAAGTGGCGAATTCTTTTGGCGATGAGAAGGTTGCTAAAAACTTTGAAACCGTGTCTCTCTCGCACCAAACTGTTTCGAGAAGAATTCTAGAAATAAACGAACAACTTGACACACAGTTGAGAAAAGAAATAACAAAAAGTGAATATTTCTCTATCGCTTTGGATGAAAGCACATACATTACAGATGTATGCCAGCTCTTAGTTTTTATAAGGACAGTTGATAACAAATTTTCCATCAAAGAAGAACTACTTGACCTAGTTCCACTGCCTACTATTGCGAAAGGCTCTGATATCTAAAATACTCTTGTGTCAGTTGTAGATAAGTATGGTGGATTTTCCAAATGTTTGTGTGTAGTGACGGATGGTGCGAAATGTATGACTGGTAAGAACACGGATTTAGTAGGGTAGTTGAGTAAAACTGGTGTTAATGTATCCTTCTTACACTGCATTATTCATCAAGAGGTTCTCCGCAGCAATTTTGTTAAACTGAATGAGGTGATGAAAGATGTCACAAGAATTGTGAATATGATTAGAGGCGGAAACCGCGCACAAGGCCACAGGAAACTGGTGCAATTTCTCCAGGATCTATCTGCGGAATGTTATGACATTCCCCTGCACTCCGAAATTCGCTGGCTAAGTGCTGGAAAAACCCTTAAAGCATTTTCCTCCATAAGAAATGAAGTCTGTCAATTCTTAGAGGCCAATGGAAAGGTTGACGGTGGAACTATTAAAAGACTTAAGAACGAAGAATGGCTCTGCACATTAATTTTCCTGACAGACATAATAGAACATTTGAACACCCTCAACTTAAAACTTCAAGGAAGGAAACAAAATATTTGCCAACTCGTGAGCCATATTGAAGCTTTCAGGAAAAAAGTGACAATTTTTGAAGAAGGCCTGAAGAAACCTGATTTAAAATTCTTCAAATCATGCAGTGAAATGAAAAATAAAAACTCTTGTGCCGATTTCACACAATATGGACATTATTTTACTCAGCTGAGGGAAGAATTTGAAGTACGGTTTTCTGACTTTGATAATTTGAAAACCACGTTCCAGCTTTATGTTGAGCCTATGACTGCCAAGACCAAGATCCTGAACTTCAGATGGAACTGTGTGAGCTTCAAAGCGACTTCTTACTAACTTCAAATACAAGTTTGAAATGTGAAGAATTTTGGAATTTGGTGATGCCTAACAAGTACCCTATGCTTCACAACTTTGCCTTAAAAGTGACTTCCATGTTTGGAAGTACATACATTTGTGAGTGTGCTTTGTCGACAATGAAATCGCTTAAGTCGAAACAGAGGAATCCCAGGAAGCCCTGAAATCCACCCTCCGAATTGTGACAACAGAGATGGAAGCAGACATCCCAGCCCTCGTTGACATGCACTCTGCCCAATCTTCTCACTGAGTCAAAGGTAAACTAGTTTTAAATTTAGTTTTAAAATGCTGAACGCATGAACTGGCAGATGATTGATATTGATGGCTTTTGTGTTCTTGAAGGAAGAGTTATCAGTTTCATAATAATAATAATAATAATAATAATAATAATAATCTGAGGCAAAAATATAATATTGGCCATCAATGTGCTCTCAGAAAGAAATCTGGCCCTTCACTACAAAACAGTTGGACCACACTGCGGTACAGGATAGAACGTCAGGTTGTCGCTAAATTTTATTCTCCTCGTGCGTCGAGGTGTGTTCGCTTCGCCTTCCGTCATGCCACTGTCTTGAAACGTCCCGTGTTGCGGACAGTTATACCAACGCTGGAGAGCCTATGATGACACAAGTAAATGTCGGGTGAGCGTGATGTCATGCTCTGGTCAGAGTCGTCTTGGCGAATCAGTATTCCCTCTATATCTCTCTGTGTTGTGCTGTCTGGCTCGATCGGTCCTCGGAGAGATGTTTCTCCGTCGACGGCGAACGAAACACTGACCCCTGTCGTCATCGTCTCGCTCGTATTAATGTGGTGGTGGGGTAAGGATGGTAGTGGGTGGGGATAAGGAACGAGGAGGGGGAAAATAATAACACATATAATGTTAGTCAATACGTTTATTGTCAAAAACAAAACAAAAACACACACAAATACAAAATTACATACAAATAATAATTTATATTTTTCCAGCAGTGACGTCCGCTACACGATCTTGTTGCCCGTTGTGCTGTAGGTAGAGCATTTCCGTCGGTATGCCTTGCAGTTCCTCGTCCGTAAACAGCTTCGCGTATCGTTTCGGCAGGTAGACCTTGAGTAATCCCGCGCCGTCCGTTCCTCTAGTTATAACGGCTGCCAGTGAAGGTCCGTACCGCGTCGTCTCGTTCCGCAACAAGCGAATCGGACACTTCGGCCCCGTTTGTAGGTCCTGACATCGTGCGTACTCGTACACGGTGACGCTCCCAAATTTCTGTACAAAGAAGTCCATCTTGCTTGCTCGCTTGCTTGCTTGCTTAGAAGGTCAGCTGGTTGCGATGAGTTGCTTGCGACTGTCGACCCAGGAGTCATCTGTATAGAGAACAAGCTCCCCGTTTATATAGACGGACGATGCTCCAACCCCTCCCTGTTCTACTGTTGCGTGTAAGTATTGCACAACATTCTGTCAACACATATTGCACCATACTGTTTCACAATATGACGCAACGTTTCTATCGATCGAATAGTGTCGTAATGAGTTACGGTGATATGGCGCAACAGTACTGTTCCGGTAACCGCGTCAAGGATTGTGAAAAACCTTGTCCTAAATATTTGTTGTCTATATAGACAGACAATCTTGCGTAAATATTGCACCATACTGTTTCACAACGATATGAAGTAAAAGTTTTAATAAAATACACCGCATTGTACTGCACAGTCATACACTTAATCGGTTCCTTTATACATATATATATCTTGCTCCTCCTCCTCCTCCTCCTCCTCCTCCTCCTCCTCCTCCTCCGTCTCTAACACCATTCACGCGTACCGAATCACGCTTTCGCGGTTCGCGGTCCGTATCACCCTGGCCCGTCGTTGTTGTTGTTGTTGGTGTTGAACCGTCGGACGTCCACCCTCTTCCATCTCGCAAATGTTGTAATGACCGTACGCTAACGTTCTCTGTCCGTCGTCCAAGACGTATCTCTTGTCGTCGTACGGCGATAACGACAGTTTCACAATCTGGCGCGTGTAGAGTCGATGGTCTTCGCTGCGTATGATCTGCGCGGACGTGTAGGTTTGTCGATTAGTCGACGTCGTCGTTGTCGATGGCAGCACACTGCGTTTGTAATCCGCGTGAGTTAACCGGTTCTGTATGGCCACTCGCGGTACACCTTTCGCTACGCGCTTCTCCGTTTTCTCACCGTTGTCCTGCAACACCAGCAGCGAGTACGATTTCGCGCGCAAGCCGACGAATTCGACGATATGTTTCGCGTGCGTTTCGTCTTTAAACGTTCCCAACCGTTTTTTATTTACCGCACTATAACAGGGATGGGTCGCGGGATATTCTGACGTATCGAATAAATGTAGGTTCTCGTTAATGTCCTCGTACATGTTATCGGTGCGTATATCGTATAGCAAAGAGTCCGTATCGGTCATACACAATCGCACACGCGGTTCATACTTCGCAACAATAAAATCGTAGTGGAAACTGTTCATAATGTGTTTACTGAGGTCTAGCACGGTGCATCCTACGTACAGCGGACTGTTGAGATACACGGTTCACTTTTACATCATTACGCCTACCGTACTCAACTCTAACGCGTCGATTTTTTCACGTTCCAGCCATCGGAATACGGAGTGAGGTAACGGCTGTCTCATCGCGGTGCCGTACAGGTGTGTACAGTCCAGGTAGAGGAGGTAACTTAATTGTTTTCGCGTTCGCGATCGTAGTCCGGTACGTAAGGGTTGTTGGCCTTGGCGTATCTCGTGGCACCATCGCGGTACCCTCTCTTACCCCGCTCTCCACGAACAGGTACATGTCTCTATCTTGTAGTAGTTCCAGTCGAATCCCTGTCATTTTCAACATGGTGTTCCACGCGAGTCCCGGCGCGGAGTACACGTTGCACGGATCGATTTCGTAGTATCGCAGGCTGGTTTCGCGGACGTTTTCGAATACGTCGGCCAACAGCCTGACGTTCGCATCCCGAAAGCCGTCCACACGTTTTGCGCGTTCGCAGAATCTTTGTACGACACGAACGTCTCGGCAAGACGGTTGTAGAAATGTTCCGGCGCGGGCAGAGACATGTCCTCGAACTTCCTTTCGTCCGTCACGTACTCGTACGTGTAGACCCCCTTTCTGACCAGCAGTTCAACGCGTTCTTCATCTTCGTCTTCGTTGTTTACGTCCGTTCGTATGCACTGTCCTAGTATTTTAAATTTAACTTTTCGCAAGTTCTTCGTCAACTTTTCCAACGACGCGTTCATAAACTGCGCGGAATCGAGAAAGCGGAGACGGCCGAGGGACACGGACGCGGACACGGACACGTACCGCTCGATGGTCGTGGCTATACACTTGATTTCGTCATGTTTGAATTTCCTGAACGCTTGGACGAGATGACGGCAATCGGAGCCGGGCAGGTTATAAAAGAGAACGGGAACGTGTTGCGACACGTTATAGTTTAAATTGCACGCGTTGTGCGCGGCTCCCAAGTACTCGCCCGTCACGTGATCGTGGTTTCGGACTTTGTCGTCCGCGTCGTCGCCGCGCTCGATACTCCTCTTGCACAGATGACAGGCGGTGGCATCCTGGAAATCACGTTCGTTGTCGTCGTTCAAGCGGAGCGGTCTGTCAAAATAGCTTTCGAGACGCTGCACGTTTTCGCGAAGAGTCCGGAGAAACGTTTCCACCACGTCATTACCGCCGCCGCCGCCGCTGTGGTCCAAGAAGGTTTCTTTCACGGCTTTCCCCGTCCAATCGACGATCACGTAGCAGAAACTGCACGGGACGTGATGCGCGATGTCTAGCGAGTTCGATCTGTCCACTTCGCGCGTACATCCGGACACTGGGCGAAGAAAAGTTTCAAAGTCCGCGTAAACTCTGTACGGTACTCTGTGACACTTCGTGTAGTCCTTAAAATACATATTGCCGTGTTTTTCGGTCGGCAGTTCGACTTTTTGCGCTCCGTGCGGCATGCAGAGTACCTCGTGATCCTCAACTCGTTTCCGCGCCATTTCAGAATCCGTATTGTCGCGAAATCGTTGCAGGCAGTAATTGCAGTGGAACGAAACCGTCTTACTTTTCGTTAGTGTGTACAGCAAACGGAAAAAATTTCTAATAAGACAGTAATGTTTGAGCCCTTCTCGTTGCTCAGTAATAAAAGATTAACGTGCGTCCTGACTTTGAGCTCTGTTATCCGAATAGGGTACACTTCCTCTTTTCTATATCCGAACACGTTGATTTCGCTGTCGTACCCGAACACGTTCACCGAAATGTTCGCGTTTTGTCTTTCAAATTTTTTAATTCGAGTCACCGGCACCGGATAGTCGATCCCCTCCATATTCAGCTCGTCTTCGTACTGTCTGTATCGAGACTCGCGGTTCGAGTTAGATGCGATCGGATGTAACCAGGCTAAAATGGATCAGAGGAAGCACTTCTCGTCGTGTAGATTTTGCACGTTGATTAACGCTTCCTTCCTTAATAATTTCTTCGGTGTCGGTATGTAGCTGGATCCGGTGAGAGGACGATATTTAAGCAAGTTCACTTCGACGGCCAAGATCCGCTACCTTTGCGAGTGAATTTCGAAACCGTTTCGAGCACTTTTTCCACGCACTAAAGTACTGATCGTTTACGTCTTCAGCCTCCTTCGCCTCTGGTAAAACGAGTTATATACGCGAACGAAACACTCCCGTCTGCTCCAGTTCGTGATCGGATACGAGTTTCTTGAATACGACGCGTACGGCCAGGTACCACTTGAAACTGTGCCCCATATCGCGTGATTCCGCGCGCACGTCGTCCGGAATAACGTCCGCCATTCTGTCCAACAATACGGATACCGTGGCCACGCCGTCTTCGAAAGCGATATACTTTATCGTTTTTACACACCCGTTAAGCGCGAGCGCGATCGTACGAGTTGCGTATACTGCCATGGTTCTGTACTACGGTTTACACGAAATCAAACGCACTTTTTTTTCAGTTATAAAATCACTTGTTTTCACCAGTTAGAAACCACTTGTTTTCAGCAGCGTGTCCAGCTGATAACTAAGATCTGAGGCGATAAATCTGTACAACGTATAGGCACAAGCATATTATTGCGCAACCTTATTCGAGGCTTTGGATTCACCTCCGGTTTACAGCGTGGGAAAGTCCTTTTACTCTCTTTCTCACGCTAGTGCTGGCCATATGTTTTCAATCTTCCTTGAATGTGTTTGTTATTCCCACATTGCGTCGTATCGTTGCGCAACAGTATGGTGTAATAGTTACGCACGTTAGTAGAACAAGAGAGGAGGAGGGGGTTTGCAAAAAATTTGCTCGCGCACACACACTACGACCACCGTACTCTCCTCCGCGGCCTCCGCGTACAACGTGGGGAGATTCCGAAACCATCAATGGCCGTGATGGGGGGGAGCTGTTGAAGTAGGTCAGGTGGAACCGTTGCATCATATTGCGCAACAGTATCACAAACACACACACACACGCACACACTACGACAACCGTACCCCCCCTGCGCGGCCTCCGCGTACAACGTGGAGAGGATCCGCGGCCATCTATGGACGGGGGTAGGTGGTGGAGAGCTGTTGAAGTAGATCAAGAGGGCAGCTGTTCGTGACGTCTCTTGTGACGTCATGCAATGTATTTCACAATCCTCGACCCAGTTACGGGAACAGTAGTCTTCAACATTCGCGAGCGACACGTCGTCCAGAGCTCGAGCTAATTGACTACAAACTTCTTGGTTTAATTTAAGGTAATATCGGTCGTGTTTTGTATTTATTTTTCGTTATTACATTTTTTAAGTTTTATATATTATTTTTTGTAATATCTACGATTATTCTTATTAAATATACTATTTACATTGATTATACATTGTATTTCTGTATTTGACCTAACACACACACACACACACACACACACACACACACATCACACATGTATAGCTAAAGTTACGCTCTCAGTTTACGTGTGTGTAATTAAATATAATGAATGAAAGAGAGAGAGAGAGAGAGAGAGATACGTACATATTGTAACATGACATATGAGCCCTAAGATTTCAGTGAGATAAAATGATAACACATGTCAGATAATGAGTCAAGGAGACAAGCCAAATAATTTGTCTAAAATGCCAAGCTCAACGCTACATGAGCTAACTATCACCAAATGTAAACTCACAGCCATAAGAGTCAATAAACTGATGGCAAATACAAATGAAATGACATTATAGTGAAGAGATTTTGCACCACACAATGATTGTACCAATAGAACCAACCACCAAATAGTTTTCGGTCAGTGAAGAACCAAACAGACACAAGAAAGAAGAAAGAAGGGTCAGTGAAGAACCAAACAACACAAAATCAGTGAAGAACCAAACAGACACAAGAAAGAAGAAAGAAGAAACAAGAAGGAAGAAAGAAGAAGGATGAAAGAAGAAAGAAGAAGAAGGAAGAATCAGTGATGAAGAACTAACAACCATGGCATAAAAGATTGCAAGAGCCAGTCAACTATAAATCAACACCTACCAATATATGTAATGACCAATAAACCTGCAGATTAAAGAGATAGACAGAAAACTGACTAACTGAGATGACCAGTATACTATAAATAATGTTACAAATGAATAAGAAAAGAAATATTATACAAAGGAGTGAAAATAACAATAATAATTATTGATTAGAAGCTGTGAATTAAGCATAGTAACAAGATATGCACAGCAACAATGTAACAAAAGGAGTGTTAATATGTCTCAGAATATCAGCAAACACTAGTCAAATAATCTGACAATCGTATATAAAAGCAAGAGAATAATGAAATGATTATTAATTATCTTTATTAAAACCAGATATACAAAAATAAGGTTAAAAGAATGCCAATGTGAGTCAAACTAACATACACATTGTTAGCACCAATGACCAAATGACATAACCTATGATGTGTGTAAGATTCACCTGTATTCACAACTAACAATAGGAAAAACCTACCCAAACCAGAATGTAATATATGTAAAAGCAAGTAGAAATACCAATCTTTCTACAGGTAACAAGATCAGAGGCCCAAAATAAACTTTAATGAGAAAATAAACAAAGAAAGTGAACCAAAACCCACTAAAATGGAATTCACTAATAAAACTTGTATAAAGTCACGTTACAAAAATGAATAGAAACAAAATATCTATGTCAATACCACAAATAGAGAGTGATACCACTACTGTACTATAGTACAAAGATAATAAGACAGAATACAGTATACTATAATTATATTTAAGTGCACATGTCATGTGACACCAGGTGTAACAGGTGTATACAGGTGTATTGTTTAACCAAATGCAATGTAAAAAAAGTCTAATGTAGTAAATACACCAAGTCCAGTACTAAGACAATGTTCTTACTCAGCTATTGTAACTGAGAGACAATAATAAAAAGAACTCTAATACCAGAAAAGAATGATATTAAGTAGGCATCTAATGATGAAAATAGAGACCACTTAAGTAACCAAAAATGACCAAACATTACCTCATTTTCCAGCTAACAAAGGTAACCAGTAGTAGTAACCCTTTGTTATCAACAAATGGGAACAATTAGAAATCAGACAAATACTTTCTAATGAATGAAATCTGTAAATATAAATGTGAGTACCTAGGCTAAGATGACAGTAGTATAAGAATTGTATTTTATTAATAAATTCAAGTAATTAGTAACTAAGGAGTGATGAGAACTTGGAAGGCATGCCCTCAAGTGGGTACGAGTGCCATTATGTAGTGATAATAAAGATTTAAATATAAAATAATAGTGTTAAGTGAACCGTATTAATCACAAACAATAACGTTCTTAATAATGGACCAAAGCACACCATGAGTGGACTCGCATAATAGAACCAAGTGTAGTGAATCCACTGATACGCTCAGATTTAAAATCGGAATGATATTAACAAAGTTATTACAATTATAAGAATTTGTGTCAAAATGAGAAAAACAGTTTTAATCTAGAACCCGAAGACCCACGCCAAACTTAACAATTAAAATATAACGCCGAGGGGGTATGTACACAAAAGTGAAGATCGCCCACCAATCAAATCCACGGATTTAGCCAAATTTTGGTCGTTTACTGAACGGAACGGCAGAGCGAGGCCTGCGTTCTGGACACTTTTCAATCAACATTCGAAACGATGAGATGTCGTCCGACGAGACAAATGTCAGCTGATTTGTTAATGTGTGTGTGCGTCACTAAGTAAACAGAGTGACATAACCTAAAAATTGTGATAACGAATATACATTAGTATCAGTGAGTGAAGTGCAACAGTGCGAAATAAATTGTCCAATGTATAATCCAGGGCAATTTCGGTATATAAATTATAAAATTAAAAGTGATTTTTACTATTTCAATCAAACCATGAAAAAAGATATTATCGAAACATTTCATAACAATGAACGTAGGTTAAGGTATACTTGTAACTGTAACTGAACAACAAATGACAATCCTCAGAGATTTAATTAATTTTATTTTTGAATTTATTAACCTTATAATTAATTTTGATATATAATAATTATTTTTTGTGTGACTTTACCACACTTGATGACAGTTGTCAAACATAACATATCTATGAATTTAACCAACAATTGCCAATGACTGAGGCTTGTCAGGTGATTGAATTATTAACGAAAGTTAATACAATATTTATATGTTTTATGCTTTTATGATTTAGGGAAGAAACCTACCATCATTATAATATTTCAATGTCAATTATTATGGTGAATAATAACCAAGGTTGCCAGAATAAATGGTTACTGACAGCCATACAATTACAATCATAAATACACAAATACAATTACAATTACTAAATACTGAATCAGATGTTTAACCAGATAACACTGTTTCGAATTTATAATTTTATTGTTCATTTAATTGTATTGTCAGGAATTATCTTGACACTAATTAACTTTGTTTCAAGTATTTATTGTCCATTGAATCTAATAAGTTTACTAAACTATAATGTCCAGATTAGAGACATGATTATTATTTTGTGTATTAATTGTAAGTGACTGAATTATAGTCAACATCTGAATATTTAATAACAACCTATGAGAGTTCTATTCAATGTCTTGGTATCCTGTTAGCTCAAAGAACACACGAAGGTATTGAATTATTATTAACCAACAAACATTTAGATGCATTAAACTAGTAAACAGTTCTGCCACTCTGAGGCAAGTTTTTTGTAAAGTTGAAAGTCTCATGCTTATTATTATTATTGTTTTGAATTTAATTATAAATCATATTTATGCTCAATCAGAACGAACCATTATTGTGAATAAAACGATTGTTGACATAAGAAACAGAGTCAGTCAGATTATTTCTAGAAATTAGTTGACAACAGGTGGATGAATTTGATTGGTCGAATCAACAAGCAGCGGCGATTACAAAAACGGTAAGTCCGTATATACTGGATCGAGAGTTCGACCCTGCGAGTTCGACACGACATCAAGTAAGTGTTTATCAGTGAAAATTGTTTGTATTTTCAGCACAGAAATTACACCACCGATTCAACGAGTCAACGGAAGGACTTCTGAGTGAATAAACTGACCGAAGTAAAAATACTTCGTTAAATAATTTCTTGTGTAATAACCGGACTTATCAAGCTGGATTCAACGCTAGGTTGAATTGAGCCATAAGTCAATAATAATATATATCAGTAAACATAAGTTTTTACAATATTAAACCAAAACTAAACGGGAAGTTAGCTCCCCAGAACCCCAAACAAAAAGATATATTACAATATAGAGAAGACTATGAAATTACAGCATGCGCGTTGACACGGCTCTGGTTTGTATATTTTCTATATCAACGATGTAGATGGTAGAGCTTTATTGTGTTAAAGAATCGCTTACAAGATATCAGTTCTGTTTTTGTATTTATTTTTCGTTATTACATTTCTATTTATTTTTTTTTTATTTTTTGTAATATCTAAGATTATTTTTTCTTAATTATACTATTTACATCGATTAAACATTGTATTTCTATATATGACCTATTAAACATTGTATTTCTGTATATGACCTATCACACACACACACACATACACAAGCGCACACACAGCCTAGCACTTGAATATCGTCCGCGCGCGGGTGTTATAGTACGACGTGATAAATTGATGCAGTCTTAGAATTCTCTTCAGTACAGGTGTGCCAACGCACATAAATTCATATAATTTGAATACTTTTCCACTGTTTCTAACTAGTGTAGGCAGCACAGCGATTCAAATCAACGAGACTGTACCTCGCTAAAAAATATTTATGGCTACAAGTAGGCTTATCGAGACCTGGTTTAAGTAATGTACGAACAGGTGCACTGAATATTGATGACGCCTTACTAATACATTTAGATATCCTATTCTACAGGTGACTATTTTCATTACTTTATACCGGGTTATATTTTTAATAGTTTGTGTGATTAAATACATGAGGGTAACCATTTATTCATCCAGCTGGGAACTTTTTTCCAAAGCGATGACCTATACTTTTTTTTTGCTTAACCGTTTTCTGAAAGTCCAAGTAAAATTTTAAGATCACAATCCGAGAATGTGTTCAGGAAAAATGTTGAGATATCGATTAAGTAAACACAGCGTCGCTAAGCATTTAACAGACAAGCGGGAGTTGTGTTGTGCTTCACACGTACACACACACACACACACACACACACACACACACACACAGATTTTCGTCGACGGCGGTCAGAAGGGGACGGGCGTGACGTTAACCACATGTCGCTCTCTATTGAATAACAGTACGTATATTTTGTTTTTTTTTAACGCAACGTTTCCTCATTTTCGATTTTTATCGGTTTCAATATTTGTATAGAGTAAATTGCTAATCTATTTTTCTACTCTATACCATTATTTACTACATTTTTTTTATTTTTCCATCTTTATAATTATACACGGTCGGTCATTTGCTTCATTTATAGTTATGCGAAACTAACTTTTTAGTCATTGCCTTTTGCATTTCTTATGTATAATATCTAACAATATTTCTAAAATATTTTTTTTTTATTTTACATCTTGTTTATTTGTCTGAAGTTGGTAATACGTTTTTACTATCTTTTAACAGGGTAAATTTTGTATTCGACAATGCACTTCTTACAGTGTATACTAATGTCCAGCGCGGTGCATCCTACGAGTTTCAATATTTGTCTAGAGTAAATAGCTCATCTGTTTTTCTACTCTATACCATTATTTACTACAATTTTTTATTTTTCCATCTTTTTAATTATACACGGTCGGCCATTTGCTTTATTTATAGTTATGCGAAACTAACTTTTAAGTCATTGCATTTTGTATTTTTGAAGTGAAAACTTCTATAGGCACGTCGGGCGATTTTTGGATGGGTAAAATCTTATGTGTTCGCGTCACCGACATGCTAATGCTAACATGATATCTGTAGCTATAAGTATGACGTGTTGCGCGTGGCCAGCAGTGAAAGTATAGATTATACTTGTGTGTAATACTATTATACTACAATTATATTATACAATTGTAATACTATTTATACTATTTAACACACTTTTATCGTTTACGTACTTTATTTTGGAGTTTCTTACGCTCCGAATTTGCTATCGCGTTTTCGATCCCTAGCGCGATTTCGGCTTTCCGTATTAACAATTAACGCAATACTTATGATCTATTTTACATTATTTTTATTCTTATTAATTACTTATACTATATTATATGATATTTACATAATTGTTATTTATACTATTTAACACACTTTTATCGTTTACGTACTTTATTTTGGAGTTTCTTACACTGCCGAATTTGCTATCGCGTGTTCGATCCCTAGCGCGATTTTGGCTTTCCGTATGAACAATTAATTGGATGGGTAAAATCTTACGAGTTCGCGTCACCGACATGCTAATGTTAACAGTATATCTGTAGCTATAAGTATGACGTGTTGCGCGTGGCCAGCAGTGAAAGTATAGATTATACTTGTGTGTAATAGCTATTTATCACAATACACAAGATACATCACACATTGTCACTTCATATATGGATATACATACCAAATTCACTAGAGGGATTGGCGTTAATGTTTCTGATATAGGCGAAATATGCGTTGCTCGTTGCCATTCCAAAAATGGACAATATATTTTAATGGTTGCCGTTTATATTTCGCCTGGAAAATCCATGAGGCAGATACAACAATTTTTATTCGAAAATTTGATAATTTAAACAAAAGAAGGTTCTGAAATACTCGAAAAAAGATTTGGCAAAAAATTTGACGATGTACCTATGATATTAAGTGGAGACTTCAATATTAACTTTGCAGATGATAAAAATCTACCATTCATTGAATTTTAGAATGAAGCATTAGGTTTGACTATGTCCAATGATCGAAAACTCAGCACTACAAAATATAAAACGACGATCGATGCGGTTTTTACAAGATATTTACATAAATCCCAATCAAACATTTTTGTTTCTTACTTCAGTTACCATAAGCCTATTGTATCCTTTTTAGAATATAATGAAATGATTGATAGTACGAATAACTTAAGTATTGTTGAAATGAATGATAATAATGATGCAAACAATGAAAATAATGTTGAAAATTAAATTCACTGAAATTCATGTAAATACAAATACTATGTATAAATAATATAAATGTATATTAATCATTATGTCAATTAAGTTGTATTTATATTTTGTACTGGGCTTGCGCAGCCCATCATATGTTTTGATTAATAAGTAAACCATATAAAAATGTATATAATTGTTGCTCGGAGTGCCGATAGATGTGAAAACCAGACTGATGTTAAAGATTTTAATTTACAAAAAATTTTAATTTTTGATACTACAATTAATTTGAATATCCAAAAAACCACTGTTATTTCATAGTTTTAAGTTTTCACTTCTGTCGGCAGTCCTCAATGACTGCCTATTTTAATTTTTTTTTATGTATAATATGTAACAATATTTCCTACATTTTTGTTATATTTTACATCTTTTTTATTTGTCTGAAGTTGGTAATACGTTTTTACTATCTTTTAACAGGGTAAATTTTGTATTCGACAATCCACTTCTTACAATGTATACTAATGTCCAGCGCGGTGCATCCTAAGTATAGTGGACGGTTGCGATACGCGGTTCTCTTTTTCATCATTATGCATTTTTATTTTATTTTTTTTTGTAATATCTACGATTATTTTTTCTTACTTATACTATTTACATCGATTTAACATTGTATTTCTGTATACGACCTATGAGCCCGAGCCCGAGCCCCGAGCCCCCGAACCCCGACCGAGAGACCGAAAAACGAACAAGAACCGCGCACGATCGAAACCAACGACCAGACAGAAACGAACGAGAACCGCGAACGAGCGCGAAATATACGATCGTTTTTCTTAATTATACCGTCAAGATCGGCCGTTCTTGACGTTATCACCCCCCCGTCAATCGATTTAACCCTCCCGTAACGTCACGGATTACCGTGTCAGCGGTTGGACGAGGGGGCTGGTCGTGACGTCATGTCAAGGTAGGCCAAGAGAGCATACGTTCTTGACGTCACTTGTGACATCATGATCAGCTGTTCGTAACGTCATCAACCTCCACCCCACCCCCGGCCATTGATTTATCTCCACACCTCCTTCGTCCATTGATTTAGGAACCACCACCTCCCCCGTCGACCGTCATGTTGTGGTAGGTCAAGAGAGCATCTGTTCGTGACGTCACTTGTGACGTCATGATCAGCTGTTTCTTGACGTCATCACCCTCCACCCACCTCCCACCCATTGATTTTGCCCTCCAAGCCGCTGTCCACTGACCCAGTATCCAGCCCAAGGTCAAAAGTGCATCTTTATGTAGGTCAAGAGTGCATCGGTTCGTGAGGTCATCACCCTCCACCCCCTTCCGGCCGTTGTGGTTTATATTAGTAGACATACAAGTGACCCCGTAACCCCCCCCGGCATACTACTTACATAACAAGAACATAAATTGTAAAACGGACGTTATGTGTCATTTGATACAAGTTACTTAAATGCAACCTTCCGGCAACATCTGTAACAGGTAGCTGCTTTAAGTTGTCACACAACTCTAAAACCAAAACAATTAGTAATATAAACACTGTTCTATCATTCCAGTAGTAGAAACACAGATTAACTTCAGTTATATGAGTTAGTAACATCAAAAAATTAATAAACGATACGACTTACTTTGCAGAATTCTAGCTCAGGTAAAATAGGATTTCACTAGTGGAAAAAAATTATTGTGTTGTTGGAATAATGTTATGTGATATATTTAATAATGGACTATATACAAATAACACAGAACAAAAAAAACTGACTAAAGTTGTATAGTTGTATATTTCTGGTAACACTACACAACGAAAGCAACACACACATATCAAGTCGACCAACACTGCCCTTCAATCGCTAAGAGTGACGCCAGTCACCCTCCCCACTATTGTGACCTTATACACACACAAACACACACTGATATTAGACGAGATCGTCCTATAGTTGTAATTAGACGAGGTCGTCGTCTCGTAGAGAATTTGTTATAAATTTTATAATTATTATTAATATTTGGTTTTTATTATTAGTTTCTATTCTTCTCAATAAATGTCAACACTTTAATTTGTTCGTTAAATAACAGTTATTTATTTAAATGGATTTGAAAGATTTTTACTACAATAATATTATTTACTTTTTTTTAAAAAATAATCAAAGTTGAGTATGGACTCTTAGAATGATTAAACTCTCAGGGTGGTAAGACTGCATTTTGAAAATCGATTATGTCTGTTTCTAAATAATTTGGTTACTATGCTTTATAAAGTTAGCAGGTTCTTTGAGTCTGCAAGATACACTTCAACAATAAAAAGCACTACTGTGATAATGAGTAGGCGGAGAATAAAAATGTTAGTTGTTGCTTTAACATAACACAAAATATGAACGATTGTTCATTGTTTAAAATTGAGGTTAACTGCGGTTCATGGTAACCTTACTTATTTCCAATTAATTAATGGATGCTTCTTTGAAGGCATTACTTATTTTGTACAACATTATTATGAATTAAATTTAGTGTTATTTTTCTGAATGATCTCCAAAATTGGATATAAACAAAAACAGGTAATTCAAATTAAATTACTACTAGGGTTCACTCATGTGTGACCTTGAGTTAATGTACTACAATTAAGAACAATAATATCTTAAAATTATTAATTGTTAGGGTTCATTGTTCCCTCATTGATTATTCAACGTCTCTTCTTAAACTATTACAATTAATTTTAATCTAGAAAGTTAAAATTGTCATTAGCAAAATCTTTCATTTGATTATTGTTTATGTTATTTTTCAAAGTCCCTTTCCTTGTGGAATTTGTTATTTAATTTGAATAAATTAAATCCGCTATTAGCGTTCTTTAATTGAATAATGATTTGTTATATACTATAATGATCATTTGCACTGATACTTGCGTATTCTGTTGGGTCGAAGTACCACTAACACAACACTTTTAATTTTTATTAATTAATTAATATTTTTAATTAATTTTTATTTATTCACATCACACACTGCCTATACGCATGAACTCCGTTATAGAACACTTAGACTTCACTGTCCTTTTGGTCCGACCTAAACTCAACTCAATGTTTCGAGGCTAGTTGTGCATTATCAGCTGTCGGCTGTCAATTCAATGTTATGATGGCCGCTCTGCTAACGTGGAGTATCTTTTGATTGGCGGTGGTGAATTGACTGTTGTTACCTGGTCAGGATTCGGCACTTCGTACTTTTTAATGAGCTCTGATTGGCTAATTGTCTTTATGTCGTGTACTCTCGGCGAGGTTCGTCAAAATAGAAGCTCAACTTAACGTCAGTGGCTGGGTTCGAGAGTATGGTTTACTGGTTACACGACCACGCGCAAGGGCTTGTCATATAAAAATTTTTCTTATAAGTTAAATATCTTATCTAGAATTACACTGCCAATATTTTTTGATAAACTCCCATCGTATCTATCTTTTGATTACGAGTAATTTGCATAACCTTATCATATAGTTCTGATCTGGGGTTGATAAAACCGCACTTGGTACAAATTAATAATACTTCTTAAGTTACCTAATACATTAAATATATTGTTTTTATCCCGTGTGTTCATGGTGATAACATATTATTACTGTATTATGCACTTTTTACACCTGGTCGTGTACTAATAATTATAAAATATTCATTTTCCTATGTTCAAATTCTAGGAATATTATCACATATATTGTTTATTAATAATATCACAATAATAGTTGTTGATAATACCATTTTATTATGGCCTATGCATAATGCATTGGTCATTATCACTTCTGATAGTGTCATTTTTATTTATCACTGGGTTTTATTACGTTAATTATAGTCTTTTTGGTGAGTTTTCAATGCTCTTGAAAGTTACATTTTTCGTGAGTTGTAATTCTTTCACCTTAAACTGATTATTATTTTATTATCTCTTATCAGTGTTCTGATAACACTGTTAGTACTGTGCAGTAGCTAATTCTGCATTTACATTGACAATTACTTTGGTTTGAAGATACTCTGACTACTTCCATCTAGCTGTTACTAGGGTTTACTCATTATTTGTGTTATTATTGTTAATTAGGTGGATATAATCCTTGAATTTACTTATCTAAACGTTATTCTGCCTTATACAGTGTTATTGGTTGAGTTCCTACTCTTTTATTACAAATTTACTTGATAATTATGTTGTCTCGTGCAACCATCCTATGTGATGCATATGGTTATATTAAATTACATCAATTCAGCCTTTAGTTTCCTTAACACATTATCTGTTGTACATTAAATGTTCCTTATATTATCTATTTATGTTATACTACAACAAATTTTAGTTCAACATTGCTTTAGTCTTATTTTTCTGTGTTTTTGTTGAAAACTAGTTGGCCAGATTAGGTTATGTTATAATTTGGTAATTCAACAATGGTTGAATGTCAGTTTTGATTTATACATTATACCTGATTTATTTAATTTTATATAGCACTGGTATATTATTGTTCATCACTAGATTTCAATTTGTTGATTTTCACAGTTTTTATCATTGATAGTTAGTGGTTATTTAAAATTTTAATTCCACTTTACACTCTGTTATTAGTGTTTTGGACATAGTCCCATTGTAATGTTTACACATCATTTAGCTATGTATTATCATACTGTTACTCATTCCCTTTATTAACTTCTGTTTTCAATAATTAACTTTTATTGAGTTCTATTTGTATTGTATTGTTAAGGAAGGTATTTGATTAATAAGTTTAGGTCAGTGTCAATTTACAGCTTAGGGATTTAAATCATGTTGTTTGTCTCAGTTTTGTCTTCTTTTTAATTAATAATACTTTTGTTTTCATATGTTAATTCTTTCTTATTTATTATCTCCCTTTGGTGTTTGACCTGAATATGTTTTCTTCTTATCTGCACTGATTCCTTCCTTTCTTTTAATAGATTTCTTCTTGATGTTGTTGTCACTGGTTTCTTTCTCACTGTTTGATCTGTTGGGTGATTAGGTATGTTGTCTCGTCGTTAGTCTTGTCTTATTTTCTTCAGTTGTACATTTACTGGTAATTCATTATTTATTCTATTCCCCTATTTTGGCTTATAGTACTTCCTCTATTCATGATTGTAGGATCAACTTTGTAGGTAATTTTATTTGTAGTGGGTTTCAATTCATTTGTGATATGTCGGTGTTAGGTGTGTTATATGTACCATTACATATTCCCTCCTTATTTGAATTGATTATTTCTGAGATTTTTCTCTAGTATTGAAGAAATTATCAATTTTTTATTTTATTCTTTAGTCACATAAAATGCTTTCATATTTATATCTACTTCTATACCCTGTATTTCCTTCATTAAATTTCTACCTTTTATCTTCCTTCATTATTCTGGAATCTGGTTAAATATCTTCTTGGCTGGTGTTATCCCTTAAATATTTAGTTTCCCTAACATTTTTCCCTATCTTGTGCGTTGGTTCAGTCAGGTGGGCACTTTTGGCTACATTACTCCGCTGTCTATCCTACACCTTCTGAGTCCAGAGGGACGTACCGTCTGCTCAGGAAAAGGATTGCTGGAACATTTCTACAGTCAATTCATTATATAAAAACTTATAGGTAGTCGATTGGCGACTGACAAAAAACACTCTTGGGACTATTCACTCTGTGACCGTTTATATTTGATTATATATTTTCTTCTTGTTTCCTTCTTATTTTCTGTAGATCTTCATTAGATAATGTTGTTGACAGGTAACATGTATAAACACTTTTTATTTTTCTGCTTCTTGTGACAGATGTTCTTCTTATCGATTTTTTCTTTCTTCTTCTTGATCAATTCCCTTTCTAATAACCTTCACTACATAATACTGTTTGGTGATTTTCTCATCTTCTCCTTCAAATGTTAGATTTTTAACATTTATTCTGGACAATTTTTCTTCTTATTGTTGTTGAAATCATTATTAAATTATCTGTGTCTTGTATTAAGTTTATTAATCATTCTGTTTGATGTCTTGTATTAGTCGTTTACCCAACAGTCGTTTGTCTCATCTTTATTTATTTATTATATCATCATTCTTCTTCTTGATCAATTCCCTTTCTTATAACCTACTATCTATAATTAATATTCTCTTTGGCGACTTTCTCCTCTACTCCTTCAAATGTTAGATTTTTAACATTTATTCTGGATGATTTTTCTTTAGTGAATAAAATTATTGTTAAAGTATCTGTCTTGTATTAAGTTTAATAATCATTCTGTTTGATGTCTGGTATTAGTCGTTTGCTCCATAGTCGGTTCTCTCATCTTTATTTATTTCTTATATTATCATTCTTCTTCTTGATCATTTCCCTTTCTTATAACCTTCTCTTATATAATTCTCTTTGGTGGTTTTATCCTCTACTCCTTCAAATGTTTGATAGTTAATATTTATTCTGGATGTTTTTTCATATTGAAGAAATTATCAATTTTTATTTTATTCTTCTGCATAGTACTTCTTCAGTGATGCTTGGTTATAAACTACTTTCGTTCTGTTGGTCATGGGGTCCATAATTTCATAGGTGTTGTTCTGGTTATCTTTAATAATTGCATATGGTCCAGTGTATAGCAGTAGACATTTTTTGCAATTCTTTCGATGGTACTGGGGAGTTCTCGGTTTTTTAATAGTACTTGTTCTCCTATGTTATACTTGATGATCTTAGGTTGTAGCTTCTTACACCTCTCTCGTATCTTTTCTGCTTGTTCTACTGTCTTGTTGTAGAATCTTATATGGTCAAATTTGTATTCATCACTTGGGGGAAAGTCTATCAGTTCAGTAATTTCTCTAGGTGGTCTTCTCTCAAACATGGCTGTGAATGGGGTTGTGTCTATTCCTTGGTGGTATGCCTTTCAATTAAACGTTATTGCTGTAACATTTCACTCTATTTAATTTCAAAAGCCCTTCGAACATTGACACTATTCTAAATAACAGTACAACTATTCACCAGTCAATGTACAAGCTAGAACGTCATGTGTTATTACATAAAATCAATTAATAAAAATTGCTTCACTTGTCTCATAATATACTACAGAAACTAGACAATAAATACTAAAACAAACTGCTAGAACGAGCGTTGTGCGCCGACCGTTCATGTGTTATTCAATTTAAGAAAAATTCAATTTTAATTTAAAATAATTACTTCATGATACTGTTACTAAAATTTCAAAAGTCCTTCAAACATTGACACTATTTTAAATAACAGTACAACTATTCATGAGTCAATATACAAGCTAGAAAGTCATGCGTTATTACATACAATCAATTAATAAATGACGTCACTTCCGCGTTAGGACTCTCATAACACCCCTACTATCTCTATTGTACTGATAATTATTCCCATTATTAGCCGGTCGTGGATTCTGGTCGGCACTATTCCGGTTTGGATTGTTGTAATTGCCCCGATAATTGTTCCTGTTGCTGGTCTGGCCGTTTCGTTCGAAGTACTTGTCCGGTATCTGGCGACTCCTTCGGTAATACGTCTCGTGTTCATAATTCTCCAGTAATGCGGACATAGTTTGTATAGTACGTATTTGTCCGTTGAGTCTCGCTCTGGCCACGCCCTCTTCAAAATGGTATGCCAATTTGGTCACAAGGCACTCCTCCGGTATCTTAGGTTCAAGGTTCCTGGCCATGCACACTTTGCCCAGTAAGTATGCCGTGAGTGTTGTTCCTTTGTTGAGATCGTATTTTCCATTACAGATGTCGTCGCGCAGGATATACTGCGTCGACTCGGACCAATATTTCGCCTTGAAGAGTGTTTTAAAGTCGGCATAGTTTTGTATCTCGTGTCTCGTGGCAGTCCACCAGTTGTCGTGCACGTCTTTAAAGTAATCGGCCAGCATACTCCTAATTGTTGTCCATCTGGTTTCACGGTTACGTGCTATATTTTCCTCGACCCTCTCAATGAATTCCATAGGATTTTTCTTATAAGTTTTGAAATTTATAGTCTCCCGGTTGTCCGTGTTTGGTATTCCCGTCATCTGGATCGGTTGACTTCGGAACAAATTAATCTCCTCTCTGAAGTTGTTGAATTCTCGTCGCTGCACCTCGGCCATTTTTTCTTTGTCACTGTGAACTTGGTCTCGAACATCGTTTACTGTTGCGGTGATTTCTTCACATTTCGTTCCTAAATTCGTTTGTGCTTGCTTCAGGTCTTCTTGTTTTTTCGTAACTAATTAAAATTTATTTAAGCGATTTTCTTCAATGTTATCGATTCGGGTATGAAGGTTCTCTTTCGTTTGCTGCAGTTCTCGTTGGTTCAGCTCGCACCTCTCGTTAACTTCGGAAATTTCTCGCCTGACTCCGGTTATTTCCTCTTCTATCTTCGTATTTTCTCATTATTGTCTTCGATTCTTTGACTGATAATTTCCATCTTCTTGTTACTATCTTCGATGCTGTCATCTATCTTCTTACTCAATTCTTCCTTATTTTTCGTTAATTGTTCCACCATACTTCTCTGAAAATCCTCTTTTAACGATTCTATATTTTTATTTAATGATTCGTTACTTTCCTTCAATGTTTCTTCCATCTTTTTCTGGCTTTCTTCCGTCTTTTTCTGGCTGTCTTTTTTCAACTCTTCCTTTAATGATTCAATATTTTTCTGGCCGTCTTCCTTCAACTCTTCCATCATTTTCTTCTGAGTGTATTATATTTTCTGGTTATTTTTCATCATTACCCTTATTATTTCTTGTAAACTTACGTCCCCTGTTTGTGTGGGTTTCTCGGGTCGTTCCTCTTGTTGTACGGGTTCTGCAATTTCCTCTGGATATAATAATTCTTCTATATCTTCCACCGGCGTCGCCTCCTTGTCGTCCATGTTAATTTCTTTCTCGACTTCCGCCGCACGTTTCTTCGAAGTTCCTCTCCGTTGCATTTCCAGTTTATGCGTATTGCAGCTGCCTCGAAAATTAGGTCAATTATTTATATTTTATTGATTAGGTTAAATATTTTTCACCTAATTCACGCCTCAAACGTGATTATGTTGAAGTTTCTTTACCTAATTTAACGCTTGCAGGTTGGGCGCCATGTTGTTACTAGACGAGATCGTCCTATAGTTGTAATTAGACGAGGTCGTCGTCTCGTAGAGAATTTGTTATAAGTTTTATAATAAATTATTATTAAGGTTTGGTTTTTATTATTAGTTTTTTTGGTTTAGTTACTTTTTCAATCCAATTCAACATTTTTTGTATTGAATCCAATATAAATAAATCTGTTCACTTACTCTTGAAGTTGTTTATTAAATATATTTAGATTTTTTTATAAGTTAGTTCAATATCTTGAGTTCGTATTTGAATAGTTTGCGTTGACTTTTCTGCCATTAGCTGAGGTGATTCGATCGGTGCATTCCTGTACTGAAATTAACATAAGCACAACATTTATATAATACTTACTAGCAGTTGTAGTATGCTAATGATATGAGATAATATTGCTGGTGAGAATCATTAGATTTAAATACCCGCTCTGGCTCCTGGTACCAACCGTCTCTTGTTGCTCACCTGAGCTGTAATTCTATTCTTTTCAATAAATGTCAACACTTTAATTTGTTCGTGAAATAATAGTTATTTATTTAATTCGATTTGAAAGATTGTTACTACAATAATATTATTTACTTTTTTTTTAAAAGTAATCAAAGTTGAGTATGCACTCTTAGAATTATTAAACTCTCAGGGTGGTAAGACTGCATTTTGAAAATCGATTATGTCTGTTTGTAAATAACTTGATTATTATGCTTTATAAAATTAGCAGGTTCTTTGAGTCTGCAAGATACACTTCAACAATAAAATGCACTACTGTGATAATGAGTAGGCGGAGAATAAAAATATTAGTTGTTGCTTTAACATAACACAAAATATGAACGATTGTTCATTGTTTAAAATTGAGGTTAACTACGGTTCATGGTAACCTTACTTATTTCAAATTAATTAATGGATGCTTCTTTGAAGGCATTACTTATTTTGTACAACATTATTATGAATTAAATTTAGTGTTATTTTTCTGAACGATCTCCAAAATTGGATATAAACAAAAACAGGTAATTCAAATTAAATTACTACTAGGGTTCACTCATGTGTGACCTTGAGTTAATGTACTACAATTAAAAACAATAATATCTTAAAATTATTAATTGTTAGGGTTCATTGTTCCCTCATTGATTATTCAACGTCTCTTCTTAAACTATTACAATTAATTTTAATCTAGAAAGTTAAAATTGTCATTAGCAAAATCTTTTATTTGATTATTGTTTATGTTATTTTTCAAAGTCCCTTTCCTTGTGGAATTTGTTATTTAATTTGAAAAAATTAAATCCGCTATTAGCGTTCTTTAATTGATTAATGATTTGTTATATACTATAATGATCATTTGCACTGATACTTGCGTATTCTGTTGGGTCGAAGTACCACTAAGACAACACTTTTTTTTAATAATTTGCATACCCTCATCATATAGTTCTGATCTGGGGTTGATAAAACCGCACTTGGTACAAAATAATACTTCTTTAGTTACCTAATACATTAAATATATTGTTTTTATCCCGTGTGTTCATGGTGATAACATATTATTACTGTATTATGCACTTTTTACACCTGGTCGTGTACTAATAATTATAAAATATTCATTTTCCTATGTTCAAATTCTAGGAATATTATCACATATATTGTTTATTAATAATATCACAATAATAGTTGTTGATAATACCATTTTATTATTGCCTATGCATAATGCATTGGTCATTATCACTTCTGATAGTGTCATTTTTATTTATCACTGGGTTTTATTACCTTAATTATAGTCTTTTTGGTGAGTTTTCAATGCTCTTGAAAGTTACATTTTTCGTGAGTTGTAATCCTTTTACCTTAATCTCATTATTGTTTTATTATCTCTTATCAGTGTTCTGATAACACTGTTAGTACTGTGCAGTAGTTAATTCTGCATTTACAATGACAATTACTTTGGTTTGTAGTTACTCTGACTACTTCCATCTAGCTGTTACTAGAGTTTACTCATTATTTGTGTTATTATTGTTAATTAGGTGGATATAATCCTTGAATTTACTTATCTAAACGTTATTCTGCCTTATACAGTGTTATTGGTTGAGTTCCTACTCTTTTATTACAAATTTACTTGATAATTATGTTGTCTCATGCAACCATCCTATGTGATGCATATGGTTATATTAAATTACATCAATTCAGCCTTTAGGTTTCCTTAACACATTATCTGTTGTACATTAAAAGTTTTTTATATTATTTATTTATGTTATACTACAACACATTTTAGTTCAACATTGCTTTAGTCTTATTTTTCTGTGGTTTTGTTGAAAACTAGTTGTTCAGATTAGGTTATGTTATAATTTGGTAATTCAAAAATGGTTGAATGTCAGTTTTGAATTTCTACATTATACCTGATTTATTTAATTTTATATAGCACTGGTATATTATTGTTTATGATTAGATTTCAATTTGTTGATTTTCAAAGTCTTTATCATTGATAGTTTGTGGTTATTTACAAATTTTAATTCCACTTTACAATCTTTATTAGTGTTCTTTATTAGTGTTTTGGACATAGTCCCATTGTAATGTTTACACATCATTTAGCTATGTATTTATCATACTGTTACTCATTCTCTATAGTTTAGTGCTTATTTACAATTTTAATTCCACTTTACAATCTGTTATTAGTGTTTTGGACATAGTCCCATTGTAATGTTTACACATCATTTAGCTATGTGTTTATCATACTGTTACTCATTCTCTTTATTAACTTCTGTTTTCAATAATTAACTTTTATTGAGTTCTGTTTGTATTGTATTGTTAAGGAAGGTATTTGATTAATAAGTTTAGGTCAGTGTCAATTTACAGCTTAGGGATTTAAATCATGTTGTTTGTCTCAGTTTTGTCTTCTTTTTCAATAATAATACTTCTGTTTTCATATGTTAATTCTTTCTCATTTATTATCTCCCTTTGGTGTTTGACCTGAATATGTTTTCTTCTTATCTGCACTGATTCCTTCCTTACTTTTAATAGATTTCTTCTTGATGTTGTTGTCACTGGTTTCTTTCTCACTGTTTGATCTATTGGGTGATTAGGTATGTTGTCTCGTCGTTAGTCTTGTCTTATTTTCTTCAGTTGTACATTTACTGGTAATTCATTATTTATTCTATTCCCCTATTTTGGCTTATAATACTTCCTCTAGTCATGATTGTAGGATCAACTGTGTAGGTAATTTTATTTATGGTGGCTTTCAATTCATCTGTGATATGTTGGTGTTAGGTGTGTTATATGTACCATTACAACACACACACACACATATACAAGGCGTAACGTTAGAGCACATTGAAGAATTATACTTCAACCACGCTCTAAATAATACATACAAAACTTATAATAAATAAACATGAGAAAATTTAAGAAAGACAAATTACTACAATGTTGTCACTGGTCTTTTTTGAAAAAAAAGCTTGAAACTGGTCGTTTGAAGATTTTCATGATGTCTTAACACTTGCCACTCGCACCAATCCGTCACTACCTGGGTGAAGTTTAACAATGGAATGTTGTCTTCCCGTACTTGGACGAGGTTACCAATATTGAGATTCATACATGAACTTTCCTTTTGGTTCAATGTTGAAACTGCTGAGATACTCGCTTAACCTATGGGTCCAAAAGTACTGCAATCTTTGTTGAACATACTGCCGCATCGAGAGATGAATGACTGGAATTGTCTGCAAGTCTGGTTCCACATCTCCTATCTTGTAAGACAGACTTGTAAGAACATCTCCTATTAAAAAGTGACCATGTGTGAGTGCGGAAAGGTTATTAGGATTATAGGATCACAAGATAATAGAGTAAGTGAAGTGTCTAGAAAATAAACCTCCAAAGTGAGGAGCACGGAGAGGAATGAATTTCCATGATATGCCATCCTGGTTTTGATTGTGTTTTGCTGAAAACATTTACCTTGGGTAAGTTTCACTATCGTTGCTAATGAAGAAGCTACTCCTTAATGGTCAGTGTTCCATTGGTTCCCCGATCACTGGATTTTGTATAGTTATTCACAAATCTCAAACAGTGAGCAATAACTGCAGTTTACTAAATGACAAAATTCTGTTCCACAATCTCTCATTATTTGTTACTACCACTATAATTTTTCCTTGCGTTTCTCTAACATTGTTGTGAATGGAATACATACTGGCCATTTGCTAGCTTCTTCACATATCCATGGCCCGAAGTATTTTTGTGCATCTGCTTTGGTGATAAACCACATGAAATATGCTGATAATCTGCTGAATTATCATTTGTTTTATACTTTCCCATATGTATCTGCTGGTTGACTCGCGAATATCTGCTACCAGAATTGCTACTAAAGTTTTCCACTGTGCTGATCCATGTCAGATTAACTGTTGAATCCTACAAGACAACATGTTGAGTGACACTTTAATGCAATGGCAACTTACTTAATAAATGTAGACAGTAATACTGCTGCACATAATTCAAGTGGTGAAAGCTCACCTTCTTCACTGGTGCGACTCTTGATTTAGAACACAACAGTTGTGTACAGGGTTGGTTATCCGGATGTGTGCATACTGTACATGCTCTCCGTATGCTGAGTCTGAAGTATCACAAAACCCATAGATTCGAACATCTGAAGCTGCACCTAAAACTACCGTTGGAGGAATGCTTCACGTTTCTAAGACTTTTAACTCTTTACAAGATTGAGACCAACAAGTTCGTATTGATTCCGGAAATCTCTCATCTCACTCAGTCTTATGCTCCCATATACGGTGAAGAAGGACACTTGTCCTTACAATAACTGCTCCTAGCAATCCCAAAGGATCAAACAAGGGTGCAGTTTGTATAAGTATTATCTCGTTGAAATGCGCTGTTGATTAGACGATTTTACCGAGCACGAAAACGAATCCTTTTCTGGATTCCATGAGACACCAAATGGTTTGATTGAAACAAATTGTTGTGGATGTACCCTGTAATCTTTCTGTTTCTCTTGGTTCTGTACTACGTCTAGTAACTGTGCTCCATTTGAGCACCACTTTTATAAGATTAAACACTCCCCCACACGGTTCAACATAGCAGTTAGTTCACGTTGTAACTGTAGTGCTTCTGCTACTGAGGTTGACCCTGTCAAGAGTCATCAACATATAAGTCTAATACTGTGGTTGTCAATGCCAAAGAAAAGACTTGTTGTTCTCCTGCGCCTAATTACTTTAAGCACTTGATGGAAAAAACGGAGCTGCAGATGTGTCATATCTAACTGTAGTTAAACAATGTGTTCTTATAGATTCCTCTTGGGAATTACGCCAGAAAATCCTCTGAAAATTTATATCTGTGTGATGTACCTTCACTTGCGTATATATGCTACTTTCTCTATGTCAGCAGTTATTAAAAACTGATGCTTCGTGAATTGTATCAGAATTTAAAATAGTTCTTCCTGTACCGTTTGACGTTTTACAGGAACTGTTAAATATTAAAATATTAAATATTAAAACTCTTAGTTTGGTAGTCGTGCTGGCTTCATTTATTACACAATGATGTGGCAGGTAGTACACGTGCTCATCTGTAGCGTCAAAGTTTTAGTTTGATCCATGTGACCCAATTGTTCATATTATGTCATAAATTTCACTTATTCTTCCCTCTGGCAGGAATCACCTTGCATCCGTATCGTGCCATTGTGTATTAGTTAGTAAGCAGTACCAAGGTATGTAAATATGAGTCTGAATTTCAATAAACTTTAAAACAAGGGAAAGGCGAGTAGAGTTATTAAGTAGTCGAAGAAGTAAGTTTCGAAAGTAGCCTACTACATCGTAAGTACTGAACTCTTAAATCGCCGGAAGTTCAATCAGCGAATTATATTTAAAAGTTAACTTGGTAATTTAAATTTAATTTTGTAGGGTAAACGATGTATAGAATACTGAGACGGTGTTATATAGAATTTGTGGAGTGAATTATGTGAGGCTGTTGTTAATTTTAGGGAGTTGTAAGGGCTCGGCGATTGTGTCCTTACTCGAACCTGTGGCTGCTAAGGACGGCACTGTATTGTGTGTGTGTGTGTGTGTGTGTGTGTGTGTGTGTGTGTGTGTGTGATATTGTTAAATGTTATATAGTATATCTATCCACACAAAATAATCGTTATTGATACAGGAAATATTACATATCACAATCAAAGCAAAAAGCTAAAAATATTGATACCTTAGAATATCTTTCTATATACAAAAATGATAAGAACAATAAACTAAACCGTACTGAACAGTACACGAACATTACTAAACACAATGATGTATTCAAAGAAATAAAAGAGTCAGATATGAGTTTAATTACAAAGAAAAATAGTCTATTCTTATATTCACTATTCATAGAATACAAATTTAATTTCCATAAATATCAGCTTTTAAGTTACGAATTTATACATTATGTTGGAAAAATATTTTTATAACCTTATCGTATAAAGCAGTTTAAAGTAGCGACTGAATATAAAGTTTTCAGGCATTCTAAAACATTTCTTAACGTATCTGCAACAGAAGGGCAATGTCTTTAAAGTTTTGCTTGTGTCATGTGTACACAATTTGCAGACTCATCCGACATGCCGCCCTACGAGTTGCTGGTATACAGCCGTTACACCTCACACCGACAAAACTTGATACGTTTGTGAAGTTTACAGTTTCCCCACGTAATATAAAAACTTGAGTTGGAAATAAAATTCACTTTACCTAAAAATTTGAATTCACTATTTCACAGCAGTTTGAAAGACATGCGTTTGAAGCTTTTTGTATTTTAAAGAGCATTTTCGCCTATCGGATATTCTAAACATTAGTTATAGATACATACTAAATAAGCGTGTGCGTGATGTGCGATTTGTTGTAGACTTAATAGAGTTTGACTTAGCTCTGTACCAAACCAAGATGCGATCCAAATGGAATCGGTGCTGGGAATTAACACATTCGTACGTTTTGTAGCGGTTAAAATCCATGAAAACGAAATTATGCGGTCAAGCACACGGGGTTGTTTTGTCGTCGTCCAGATAAGAGTACTATATTGCAGGCTTTGTAGAGGAAAAGGAGAGGAACTGGATCTAGTCCGATCTTTTTACAACGTAAAGGGATGTTTGAAATACGGCGTGTGAATGCTGCGTGTGTAACTCCATAGGGATACACAATTACCTGATTCATCCCGTCATATCAACTACAAATATACAGACACAAAAAAGCTGAGATTGACCACTCTACGATGAAGCATCTAAGTCTAACAACTGATGGGGCCTCACCATAGTATGGACAAAACATTTAATTTTAGGAGAAATAAAACGACGTGCGTTTTCAAAAAAAAAAACAGTGTATTTACGCGATGAAGCAATTGTGTTTAAAACGAATAAAAACTGAATTTACATTAACAGCGTTTAGGAGAGAAATCACATAACAGAGTATTTATAGTACAGAAGTGATGATGTAATAACAATAACTAATAAATAAGAAAGTGGAGTAAGGAATAAGGTAGGCTATATCATTGTAATTTAATACAAAAGGAAATAAAACAAGTAACTATACAAGCGAATAGTAGATTTTTATGGTTTTATAAATGTGTTAAACCTATGATTTAAATCTCTTAAATCTAATGTGATGGTTTTTATAACGTTCACTTGTTTTTATTGACTTTTCATGTATCAATTTTTTTAGAATGAAATTATTCTGATGTCTGTGGACACCACGTTTTTGAGATTTACGAAATGTTTCTATGAAACTATTCACGGTACAGTTCTAGAACTCCCTTTTTAAAATTTTCAGACCTATATGCATATGAAATTTCTTCCTTATTTCAGCCTGTAGAATGAATTTCTGAAGTTGTCCTACTCCAGATGGGACGCTCTGTGTATAACTTACGGCAAAATTAAGATTTCTTGCATCAGAATAGGAAATAACAAAAGAAATGAAGGATTTCTAAAGTACATGTTACGGGTGTTCATAAGATTTATTATATAGAAGTTAATTGAATTACTAAGTCAGGGAGGTGTAGATGTACTGTCTTGTCTGCATAATTGAGAGAAACAAAAAAAGACAGTGAGAGACGATTTTATATATATTGCAACGTTACAAGTAGGCCTATTATAAAATAAATGAATAGATTTCTGACCATGTACCCAACGCAACTATAAAGTTTTAAACACTGGCCAGGTCATAGGATTTTTATGTTAGTTGCGTTAAGTGTATGTGGTTGCACAGTAAACGTATTTTTTAGTAAGAGGAGTGCGACGTTGATGGCATGAAATAATTAATTAAAACATATTAAAATAATCAATCAACGATTTATTAATATTGCAAAAAAAAATTTTAATATTAAAAATTGAAATTATAAAATTTAATATTATTATATTTTATAAGTTTATATTCTGTAAAACATAACATACTGAACACATTCTAAACACATAGCCTATGCTGAACAAATTTGTACAATTACTTTATATTACTTATCTGACTTTGACTCAATTTATAAATAGCGACTCATTTTTTAAAATAATACTAACTTTACTAAATAAAATTTAATTGTTGCTATTAATATTTTAATAATAAAAGGAGGCCTATGACATTTATTTGAAAAATATTTATGTTTTCTAATGACACCCAAATTTGTAAAATTGAACAGAATAAAATTATTATTATTAACCACAATTTGACGTATTGTCGTACACAGAGAAAAGCAGGGGGCCCAAGATGCTTTCCTGAGGTACACCTCATAATAGCCATTTCCGAAGAAAGGGTGTTATCTAATCTCACGCGAAAGGTTCCGTTCCGAAGAATGCTGGCAATCAAATGGGTGTAGCAATCCGGAAGTAGAATCTCCATGAGTTTGTAAAGTAGGCCAAACACGATCGAACGCCTTCTCGACAGCAAGGAAAACGGCGACGGTCTGCTCCCGCGAGCAACCGTCCTCGGCCACTGTCTCCACGAAACGCATTAATTGATGTGTCGCGGAGTGCGCGGTTCAAAAACCGAATTGCTTTGGGACCAGAATGTGAAACCGTTTTAGATGATCTGCTAGCCGCCGCTGGACTAGTCGTTCGAAGACTTTCGACGTGGATGACAGCCCACTGATAGGCCGGAGGTTATCCGCGAACTAGGGTTTTTTACCCGGCTTCGGGATCATCGTAACCGTAGCCGTACGCCACTTCACACGAAAGTAGGAGAAACGGAAGCTAGCGTTGAACAAGTCGATCAGTAAGCAAACCCTCCGGTTCGGAAGTCTCTGTAGGGCGATGTTAGTTACACCGTTCGATCCAGGGCTCTTCCAGGGCCAAAGCGCTAAAAGCCTTTCCGTGACCTCCTCCTCCACTGACGTGAGTTCGGGTTCGGAAGTGATCGAGTTGCCGAGGTAAGCCTCAACCTTGTCTTCAATCTCCTCATCAGAGGCTGGGTCCCCGGACGGGTTAGAAGCAAAATGAAGCTCCACGCACGAGGCCAGGAACTCAGATTTCTCGTGCGTCTTGGCAAGGGGATGTCCCCTAGGTCCGTTAATGGCCGGGAGGGGAGGATGGCGCCTCTTCCCAGTCAGTGGGGAAAGAATCCTGTAAACGGAACTCTCCTCCGGTAAATCGTCAGCAATTCGGGAAACTGCGAATTCCCAGCAGCTTTGTTGAAGGCCTGCAAGTCACGACGTAACTAACCGGGAGTCCGATTGAAGCTGGCTTTGTCCTTTGTCGTTAGGATCTAGCGTCCGCTGTCACTGTCTCCGAAGTATGTTCTTCTCTAAAGCGAGAAGGCGGACTTCATCAGGGATCCGGTGGAAATCGGGCGTAAAATTGGGCTTTATCCGTGAGCACACCCCGACGGAAGAGACAATGGCACCATCGAAAAAAACAACCGCCTTGTTGATGTGCTGGGTGGTATCGAGCGGAACCTTCTCGGAAAGCCTTCGAGAGAAGGCAGGTCCGAATCAGTCCCACACAACCACCCGTCGTGCTGCTCTCCGAATCGTGTGTCGGGTAACCACATGCATCCCTGTGGGACAATGGTCAGAGGACAGCTCCGTTCACACGGACACCTCAATCTGGGTGGCAACTCCCTTGACAACAGCAATATCAAGTATGTCAGGTCGGGCTCCGTGACGGCGGGGATAGCAAGTCGGTTGTCCTGGTCCGTAGGCACGGAGATGGTGGTCGTGGAGGTACCTGCTTTGCGCCCCTCCCGGATGGTGTATCAAACACTACCCCATTCGGGATGTTTGCTGTTCAGGTCACCCGCAAGCATTACCTTCCTCTGCGCTCCGAAAAGAGTGGAGAGGTCGGCTTCTAGAATTGGAGCCTGCGGGTGTTTATAAGCTGAAACCAAGAGCACGCTTCCGAGAACTCCAAAGAGTTCTGTGGCAGTGGCCTCGATATTTTCGCGAGGAGGCAGAACCACGCGGTGATACGCGACGCAATTCTTCACCGCTATGGCTGTGCCCCCTCCCGCGTTACGCCCAGGTATATCGTCCCTGTGGAATGCACAGTTGGGCAATCACTCACTGTCATGAGCCCAAACATTTCTCAGAGATGAGAAGTACATTGAGCTTACAATGGGCTAGGAACTCTCTGAGTTCTTCGAGATGGGGCAGAAGTCTATCGGCATTCCACGCTATGATGGTGAGGTCGCGCTGCAGGGAACTTATCCTGTTAGAGTGAAACATTTAAAGAAGTCTTATTGCGGCTGCAGCTTCTCTCAGCCGTGGTCGCTGTAGAAAGACGATCCCGAATTGTTTTGAAGATGCGGGTCACTTCAACGAGATTAAATTCCTCGAGGAAGGATTGAACCTCGGCGATAGCTGATGGCGATGCGGACGACGAAAAAGCTGAAGAAGGGACAGGGTCACTGAGGGCAGCGGTAGCATAGCTGCGGGAGTGGTTTCACCCGAGATGAGGTGAGATTGGATGGGCGCTTGGCCTGTGTATCTGCAACAGGACGGGACTGAGGCTTGGACTGCACCAGGGCGCTGCGATTTCTTAGAATGGGGTCCTCCTGAGGGGCAACGGGAGCAGCGGTTTTCTTATTCTTCTGCTTTTTCTTCTTTGGGGGGGGGGTAGATTATGACCTCTCAGGAACTGGCTCGATTACTTCAGGGACCGGTTCTTCGTGCATGGGAACGGGTTGGTCATCTGGATGCGATGAGGTAGCATGTTCAGTAAGAGCAGTCAGGGGCAATACAGTGGCTTTGCACGTGGTTGAGGTCGGGTAGATGATTTGCGGGAGATGACTTTCTCCGGCAGACGGGGAAAGGCGGCACGCTCCGGCACGACCTGACTACGCTGTGGCCGGTAGGTGGGTATGGGTGTTACTCCTGTCCGCAGCTTGCTTCAGCTGTTGACGAAAAACCCAGCATCCTCGGTAGCTCGCCGAGTGGGACTCGCCGCAATTTCTGCAATAGCGACAACCCGCAGCCGGCACCCAACAGAGATTCGTAGGGTGCGGTTTCCCACACCTGACGCAGGCGAGTGTCGGCCTACCTCAGAGCCGTGGCCAAAGCGTTGGGACCTTGCAGCCCTACGGCACATGTCCAGCTTCACGTCTACTCTTTACTTTTATTTTAAGACCGCAGAAACTGGTCAGTCCCAGCAGTCTCTCCGCCAGTTCCCCTTTTTGGATTATCGCCCAGAGGAGGGGTAATTTTGCGCATGGGCCCGTGGATGGTAAAGAGCCGAATACACTCTTTAACGGGAAAACCGAGTTGGCAGAGCTCGTCCGCCACTTCGTCGGGCTCTGTTTCTTCGTCAAGGCCTCGGATAATAAGCCTGACGTTGGCCGCCTTCTCATTGGTGTACGTATGGAATTGTAGGCCATTGGCCTGGAGGAACATATCTCATCGTCCGTCGCGCAACAGATGCGAAAAATGTCCCTCCCATGAAGGGACATCGTCGTGTCCGCCGAGTGGCAAACTCCGAGTCGGAGGCGTCGGGAAAGGCCAACGACGTTCTTCACGCCGTTGACAAACAGTGGCGGATGTCGACTCCGATTGGAAGGAGCATCCAGCGGCACCGAGTCGTGGAGTGAAGTTTCCTCCACTTTCCGTTTCTTATTTCTAAATACTACTGTGAATTCGGGCTCAGGCGAGGGCTCGGATGCAGCAGACGATGAGCCGGGGTTATCCCCAACAACATTAGAGGACTCGGACGAAACCGCGGTGTGGCCCTTAGAACGACCGCTCCGCGACCCGGCCGAGTCAGGGTCAGGTCCTACAGATGGGGTACTGGAGTGGCCCTGCAAAGGACCAGTCCGCCGCCCGTCCACAACGCAACGGTCGCCCATCGCGTCGGGGCAGTGGTATTCGGGCCGAAGCCCTCCTGCAGGCAAGGAAATCCCGCTCAGCGCCGGAATTGGAGGCCGCACCACGACTAAATATATCTAAATAAGCTACTTTAAAAGCTGAGCGGGCTAAGCCACCAAAAGCAAGCAGAAAAATAAGGTGCGCTGGCTTACCAAGGTGATGATCCCCCGACGTAATCCAACACAGGTCTACCGGGAAACGAAAGCCTGAGCACGACACAGCACAAAATACTGCACTACACTGCTGCACTAAGGCTTCGGGCGACAGACTACTCGCGGCACACACCAGCCGGTTCTAAACAACCGAAGCAAACCACACGCAAAAACGAATCCCGACCCCGCACAGAAGCCGAAGCAACCGCACAATAACCCAGTGTACTAGAGAAATGACCTTCTGCTGCCAAGATGGGAGCCACAAGGAGCGTCAGAGGCGGTCGCACGACACACTAACACGTAGCCGCAGCTAGCTTGACTTGGTGAACTTGTTATCGGCATTGCAGGTGACAAGGTAACACCTTCGGCGCAAGCTAGGGCAGGAGCTCCAACCGACAACAGCGCTTCAAGCAAGGTCCACAGATGTGAGTCGTTCTCTTCTTCAGAAGAATCCAAACACAGATCCGCACCTGACGGCGGCTAGACAAGGAATCCCTCCCTCCTTAGAATCAATCAGTTTAGTGAATGGCTTTGATTAGCGATAGAGTGCGCATGCGTACCAAGTGTGCACTAATAATATTATCTCATTTAGCGCCTATTATCGTCTATATTGTGCATCGTCTATATAATTCTATACAATAAAGGAGAATTATTTTAATACGTGTGTCATTGTTTTGTATACCGGTTAAAACAAAAATTAGAGCGTTGATTCCTCCGGTATGTAGTAATTTATTGTAATGATTTAAACCACCACATATTCTATTCTTAATAGGAGTGGATTCTATACCTACATGCCAACTCCTACACTTAGCAGATATCTAAGTCTATAGATATAGTTTATGCCATTGCACCAGGCATTAGGCCTATCCATTACATTACAGCCGTCAGCATATCGTTGTTATCAAAGGGAGCTGGATTTGCAGTTATCTGTGTGTGTGTGTGTGTGTGTGTGTGTGTGTGTGTGTGTGTGTGTGTGTGTGTGTGTGTGTGTGTGTGTGTGAGAGAGAGATAGAGAGAGAGAGAGAGAGAGAGAGAGAGAGAGAGAGAGAGAGAGAGGGAGAGAGAAAGAATAATATTAAAAATGAATATAATAATTTAACTTCAGCAAAGTATAAAGATATTATGTATCATAGCTATGATTTCTGTCACCTAGTGTAGCTACCCATAATTAGGTTACGTTTTCCCTGCGAAGAAGCAACGGAAATTTTATTACTCGGCCTAGTTTTGTAATTGAATCCCTTAAATTATCAAAAGCAATTTAATACTGATGTGCTGAAAACAACTGGATTAAGTTAAACATGTGTATCTCGCTAACAAAATTAGAGTCCATAAACTGTCTCACTTGCTTGATTCTATATTTTACAGTAAAGCCTACTGTGCAGTATAGAACATACAGCTGGCGCAAGTGAAATTAGATTGGGGTGCAAGGGACGTTGAGAAATCGATAGCAGCATATTGGAGAATATGTTGAAAAAACTATACTAATTTTGTGTCCGTTATTTCATTACACTAGTGTTGCGTTTATTGAAGAGTTTTGCAGTTGTGTCAATTTTGTTGAAGAGTATTTGTGTGGCAACGGGGTTCTAATCTCGATGATTAGAAAAAACTATATTAAGGTATAAAGTTTATGTTATCTTCGGTTTCATACACCGATCTACCGAACGGTTTTGTTGTACTACGTTTCCGTTAATGACAAATTTTGAGCTGTATTACATTTACTGATTCCAACAAGTCAGTAACGTATTTAGATACACATACACATGAGATATTTCCGATCTGATGATGAGCTGTGAAGCTTGTTGAAAACGCTAATCCGGATTTTGTCTATAGTGGTGTGCAAAGATAGTGGTGTAATTTGTGTTTGTAATTGTAACCACTAACAAAACATTATTAATTAAATATAAACATGTTGACTAACTTGTTATTTTTAAAGCTGCTTGATTAACGGAACACACACAGTCAATAAAATCACACTTTTCTAAAATCGAGCTGGTATCGCAGTGCTAAAATATTTTCATGAGCACAAACGTAATGCACATTGTGCCACTCCGTAGGTTGAAATACGGCTGATTGCGACAAATGTAAAAGTATTTTGAAATTAGTTTTTAGCTAAGAAAACTATGCCTTTTTGAATATTTTCAAAGGTTTCTTAAAACAAGTAGAAAATAGAAATTATAAAGTAAAGTAATAAAATAAAATTGTAAAGTGGAAAATACAAGTTAAAAACTTGATAGCAATGATATTCAGTACAAACGTAGGACAATATATATCTGATTTGCATGTCAAGGAATTGGAACTGTTGTCTTCAGCATGGTAATTAAAGCGTAATGTGGATGTAGTTGTAATTAATTCTCCATTGTCAAGTAACGAGACTTAAGCTACTTGTTACTAGCCTTAAGTAATTTCCAACTTTTTTACCAGGAAAAGTCAGCTGGCGACCTCAATACTGTGTTTGACACTACTAAGTTTATACCTTCTATTTTACTGTCTGCGTTTTACTGTGTTCTCTTGATCACTATTAAATATAATAGTTATTAAATTAAATAAATTACGTTTAATTTATTACTATCATCTTTCTATAATTTCGAGCTGAAATTGAGAGAATTGTTAATACTGAATTGGAATAACAAATTAATAATATTGTAGTACGGATAAATTAAAGCATTTACTACTGTATTTAAATAATAGTTTGTCCCATTACACTGTAATAGACGTTTATTAGGTACAACAAATCGTAATGGAATACACAGATTCAGTTATCACGTTAAGTAGTGATCGTCGTTTTGATGTTTTTTTTTAATTTAATGGTTACCATAATTTTTCTATAGGTAAATACATGAATATAACGTAACATAAGACAAAAGGTAGTATGTATAAGGAGCTTGTAATATGGAACAAAATTATAGCGTACGCTGTGAAAGGAAGGATACAAGAAACCGGCAAATTTAAGAATATTGAGAAGTTATAGATTAAGGAGGAATATTAGTAAAAACGTTTAGAAGAAGTAGTGCTGAATTATGTATCACGTTTATTAGTAACGTCAAGTGCTGTTCATGGTAAAAAAAACGTAGTCTTGAAAATAAACAAGGTTCCTTTGTGCCATAATCACGGTTCAAGGACAAGGTGAGAAAAACAGCACAAACGTTGGATCAGATTGGTGGAGAACTTCAGTCATCTTTGATATAATCCAGATATAGAGGGGTGACGAATAAAATTCATGATGTTGCATACTCTGATTTTTAAAGGACTGACTACAGCCAACTGGTAGAAGTTGCAAGGCTGCAAACGCAAACAACACAAGAAATTACATAAACATTATTTAAATATAATAACAAATTGTAAATATGGCTTTTTTACAAAATAAAGGTACATTTGTTAAAGTATTGTATTTTTGTGGAATAGAAACAGTATGTATGTCCTAACATATCGTTATAACGAAATGATATTGATAACTATAGAGACACAAAACTTCTCGGTTCGTTGTTGATGGTGCTTGTAATATATTAAAATACATAAAAATCTCCAGATTTTAAACTAATAATTTAAATAGCAGATAACACACAGCACCTTTAATTCAATAATTCCGATAAAAGCAACTTATTAGAAAGCGTCAGAAACACAGTGAACAAAAATCCGAAATCCACACAAGAAGGAAAATTTTGTTCACAAAAATAGGAAAATGACAGAATAGAAGAAATAAAAACTAATAATAAGATAGTTAGAAAGATGATGAAAAGTTGGGTTTTTAACCAAATAATACAGAACGTACCGGTATTACAATAGTTACCGTTCAGAGAGACGTAAATTTCATCAATGCTGTCAGTAAAAAAAGTGTGTATCACAGTGTGAAATAAACTTGACCGATGTCCCACGTAGAAAACAAGATAAAAGAACAAGTAATAATTAAAAATGAAAATGATACCAAATGACTCTGTTTATCAGCTGAAATAAAAGTTATTTGCAAAATGATATAAAAGCTTGTTTTGAGCTTTGAGCCAAAATTTGGCACATAATTTAGGGCTGTTCGAGAAAAGAGAAACATTTTAGCGATTTCAAAAGCTTTGCCTTGGTCCATACAACTTCATAATGATATGAAAATAGTATTCCTGTCAAATGAAATACAGTGAGCATGAGGAAGGACTGCATCATTAAGAACACATCAAAATGCCAGGCAACACTGAATATAAGAAACCTGTTTGCATGAGTGTAGTAAATGGCATAACAGTACTGTGTAATACACAATAAAAGACACATATGTATAAATTTATAAATATTTATAATATATATAATACTTATACATCAACTTCATATGTTAAGGAAAGATTTTTAGATATAAGTCAAGTTGTAGGTTGAGTTAGATCAAAGGTAAACAGGCACCCTAAGGGTAAGACCAAACAGGCAAATTACGTAGTAATATAATTATACGAGTTACATACACAAAACGTAACCGTTTTCCATTCTGTTGACGTTCATATACACATATACATATATTTTATTAATTTATAAAAATGTTATACGAACCACTGTGTTGCATATAAAATTAATTTTGTACAGAGAAGAACTGAGATAATTACAGTAAACTTGCAAAAGAATGAAATTGTGCTTTTATATTTTAAAAACGATTGTTCACTTATTTTTAAATTATAACGTACCCCAGACCTATTATCTTTTTTAACGGATAAAGTAGGTAATGGGTCTGTATAGTAGCTGATGAAGAAAAGTACGTACTATCTGGACAGGATGATAGTGAAGATTTTAAGTGAGACTAAATCATCCGTTTCAAATTGTTTACTGTGGTGCGCAACCTAATCAATGCTTGTGATTTAGCGTTATGACTCGTTGTAATAAACATTTGTTTATATAAATTTCATAAACTCATTTGATTAGTAATATTCAATCACATATGTCTCTTTAGACAGGAATATTTAATTGTGATATTTTAAATAACTGGAAATTATACAGCTGTCCATGCTTTGCTACAGTTTTCCGAAGATATTTGAGATGATCATGTTGTTAGCTACACTGAGTGTTTATGAACCATAACAATTCTAACAAATTTTAATGATTTAATATGTGTGTGAATAGCACATTTCTCCAATTTTAGTTACAACTTCTTTTTTCTTTTGCTAATGTAATGTAACACATGACAATTTAATGATTAACTCGTTAAGAGATGCTCTATATACTGAGTAGGTGCTGGAAAATAATGTTAAAATTTATAATTGGATATATATATATATATATTAAAAATATTCCAAACAGATAAAGCAGCAGTTTATATGTAAGTCTTAACTGATAACAACATTAGTTACAACAATAAATAAAATTAGGGGAACGTACATTAATTACTCATGCACACTTACAAAAGAACGCCGAAAGAATGTTGTTTGAAACTGAAATCATTAAGTAGGTAAGCAATTCTATAAATATAAATTAAACAAACAATATAAAGTTTCAAGGGTGTTTTATTTAACATGTAGCACAATAATGGTATAATCAATTAAGCTTCTTGCCGCTGACGTTTCTTTTAAATATTATCATCAAGTTCGACAAAGAAAAACTAATCATTTTCCACAAAGCTGTTTAGTTTAAGACAAAATTGAACCATCCAAAAATATCCGACAAACCAAAGAATTTTTCAAAGACTATACTACCATCGTAACGGGAGACAGACAATACGTTTGAATAGGCCAAAGGGAGGTATCGATTTCAAGGACATGATATTTATGTGAATACTTAACAAAATACGACTTCGGTATATATCCAAGATGCGGATATAAAGGATAGCGGATATCCAAAGTTGCGTTTTGTTCGTGAGCTGAGAAGACGTATGTTTACTGCAGTTAGGCCTACAACACGTCAAATATCTGTCAGCTCCGGCTCGAAGCTATCACTACGAGTAAGTGCAGTGCAGGTTTTAACGTGCACCTCAAGTGTTCTTCAGTCACATTAATTTCAGTCGTACACTATCTTTATGTCTATTTCTGTGTAAAACGTCTCTTTTACGTGTAAAAAATTTCAGCAGTAAATTCCAGAATTTCCATTGCGTTACTTTTCCGGAACATGTTTCAGAACCATTAGGCAGAACCTTAGTTCAAGTAACGTTAGTATTTTATTAATTTGTAATTGGGTTCAGAATTTGTGGATTGTGTTTATAATTGAACTAACATTGCTTTATAATTGTACAAACATTCACCATACCGAACGAATTATGTTATCTCCCCATGATTAGGAATGCAATTAATTTAAAAAGATGATGCGTGATAGAGACCAGAGGGCTGTGCGGGACGATGGGCAGGCCCGTCGCCCGTTCGTGTACTGCGTCCCGAGCTTCAAATAGAGCTCCTGCCGCAGGGACGATAGATAGGGCTGGATTTAGGGTGTGGCCTGCTATCGGCCGTGGGTTTTCAATTAATTATTAATTAATTGAGGGTGAGAGTACGCCGAGGCCGAGTCCAAGATTCTCCTGGCACAGATTGGTAGCGACCGAGGGCGCTAATAAGGTGGTTGCCCTGGAATCGGGCGGCGCGGCGATAAAATTTGCGGGACAGTGTCCGTATAGTGGCGTCCAGGGAACGGACACGCAGGGCTTCTTGGATGGTTTTGTTGGATATCAGATAGTGGGCTTTACATGCCCAGCGCAATCCTCGGTCAAGGAGAGATTGAAGCTTTCGCTTATGGTTTTTAGCCAAGTAGCCCCATACGGAAATCGCGTAGGAAACCATCGGCACCACATAGGTGGTGACGATAAGCTTCCCTAGGTGGCGTTGCTGCATAGCACGGGACGGAGTTGATATAGACGATGGGCGGTCTTACGGGCTACTTGAGCAGAGTGTGTCCGCCAAGTGAGACGACGGTCGAGATGGGCCCCGAGGTACTTGACCTCTCGAGACCAGGGCAACGGAGTGTCGCCTACGTAAAATCTAAAATCTGTCTGGGAGCCTTAAGCGTCTGGAGAAGACTAAAGCTGTGCTCTTGGCCGCGTTGATGGCAACCCTCCATTTCTCTGCCCACTCAACGTACTCGTCCAATTGTTCCTGTAGCCAGATAACTGCCGTCTCAGCTCGACGATCGACGGCATACACCGCCGTGTCGTCAGCGAACATGGCCAACCTGGTGCCAGGCAACTTGGGCAAGTCATTGACGTACACAGAGAAAAGCAGGGGGGCCAGGACGCTATCCTGAGGTACGCCAACCGTAATAGCCCTTGCCGTATAAAGGGTGTTATCTACTCTCACGCAAAAGGTTCTGTTCCGAAGAAAGCTAGCAATCAAATGAATGTAGCAATCCGGAAGCAGAACCTCCGTAAGTTTGCACAGGAGGCCTGGATGCCTAACACGGTCGAACGCCTTCTCGACATCAAGGAAATGGCGACGGTCTGCTCTCGCGAGCAACCGGCCTCGGTCACGGTCTCCACGAAGCGCATCAGTTGATGCGTCGAGGAGTGCCCAGCATGTAAACCGAATTGCTCGGGGACCAGAATACCGAACCGTTGAAGGTGATGCGCTAGTCGCCGCTGGACTAGTCATTCGAAGACTTTCGACGTGGACGACAGCAGCTGGTAGGCCGGAGGTTCTCGGCGAACTTGTGGTCTTTGCCCGGCTACGGGATCGAACAAGTCGAACAGGAAGCTAACTCACCGGTCCGGAAGCCTCTGTAGGGCGGTGTTAGTAACACCGTCGTGACCAGGGTTCTTCCGGGGCCGAAGTGCTAAAAGCCTGTCCGTAACCTCTTTAACCGAAGTGAGTTCGGGTTCGGATGTGATCGGGCTGCCGAGAAAGGCCTCAACCTCGTCTTCTATCTCCTCATCGGAGTCTGGGTCCCCGGACGGGTTAGGAGCAAATTGAAGTTCCAAACGCCAGTCCAGGACTCAGATTTCTCGTCCGGCTTGGCAAAGGGATGTCCCCCAGGTCCGTTGATGGCCGGGAGTGGAGGACGGCGCCTCTTCCCGGTCAACGCGGAAGGAATCCTGTAAACGGAGCTCTCCTCCGGTAAATCGTCTGCCATTTTGGCGACCGCAAATTCCCAGCACCTTCATCGGAAAGTCTGCAAGTCACGATGTAACTTGCCGGCTGCCCGATTGAAGCTGGCCTTGTCGGCCGGATTTCGCGTCCGCTGCCACCGTCTCCGAAGTCTGTTCTTTTCTAAAGCGAGAAGACGAACTTCATCAGGGAGCCGGCGGAAATCGGGCGTTAAATTGGGCTTCATCCGTGAGCACACCCCGACGGAAGAGACCACGGCATCATCGAACAAGGCGACCGCCTCGTCGATATGCTGAGTGGTATCGAGCGGAACCTCCTCGGGGAGTCTGCGACAAAAGGCAGGCCCGAATCGGTCCCACTCGACCACGATGCGTGATAATTATCATATTTAATTTTTCATATAAAGTAAGTAGTTAACTTATGTTAAAATATTATGAGAAATCCTTAAATTTGTAGTGACCGTCAATTAATGAATTTTTCAGTGAAGGGTTAGTGAGGATCGGTCAAGAATAACACAAATTTTAACTTATTTGCGTCGACGTTTCGACAATGTTTACTGTCATCATCAGGACCTGTGTATGAATACTAACAAATTGTGCCTACTAAAAATTCAAAATACTTTAGCTCTCAAAAACCAACACACTGTACAATCTCTCTTCTCGAGCCTCAAAGACCCGACCCCAAAGACAAACGCTCTAATGTTGTATACACTGTCCAATGCAATGACTGTCCAGCCAATGCGTACTTGAAATGATTCAAATAAAAAGTGACCCTCACTCCATTAATTTTCGCACAGACACACAAAATGTTTCGTCCAGTTACGCTCAACTTATACAGGCCGTTAAGGCATGATTTCGAAGAAATGATTTGGGGTGTCCCCTACAGGAACTCGTTAGGTCTTCTTTGTCGGCCCAGCACGTTGTCATATATTAATTGGTGTTACTACCTCTTGCAGTTGTAAATCTTAACTGATTTGGCTTTCAAACACGTGTTACTTTCATTTCCTTCAAAAGTCAAATAATGTACAAGCGTCATCTGTTTCTGTTTTATAACTAGGGCGGTTGGTCTGGGCAAATTTACAGTTGCGTGTTTGGCGTCGGCAACAATTGTAAGTGCCTCACTGATCATATCATTTAATATTAGCTAGGTAAGCACATAGATTCTTATAGACACATATTCTGATTACTTTTTTAAACTCAGTACAGTGGTCATCTGCGTCTTGCATAATTTACACTTACTGTAGGTGACAAAAAGAAGAGAATATTATTAAGTATTGATGCTCGAGTCTGTAGTGTGCTTGTGTGTGTGTGTGTGTGTGTGTGTGTGTGTGTGTGTGTGTGTGTGTGTGTGTTGTGCGAGTATGTCTGTTTGAGATTACGAGTGAGAGAGAGCGCCCGAGTGTGAATATGAGGGTGAGGAGATGTTGTGTGAGTCTAGAAAGAGAGAGAGAGAGAGAGAGAGAGAGAGAGAGAGAGAGAGAGAGAGGGGGGGGGGAAGAGAAAGACAGATAATGTGAGAGAGGGAGAAATACTGACAGAGAGGGAGAGAGAGAGTGAAAGAGCATGAGTGAGAGAGATTATGACTACCCTACCGACATATACATTAACTACATGTGACTATGGTTTTCTTTGTAGACCAAGTTCTAGATAAATAACATTTACAATAAAGTAAATATTAAGTAAAACCATTTTCGTATAATAGATCTGTTATCTATAACGTTGTGATGTAATAGTTTGTAACTCTTCATTGTAAGTTTTATGAGGACAATAGTGTTAATAAAAATGGTCACTATTGTAGAGTGCTATTTGTGGAAAGGAAGAAGTGAGAGAGAGAGAGAGATAGAGAGAGAGAGAGAGAGAGAGAGAGAGAGAGAGAGAGGAGAGAAAAAGAGAGAGAGAGAAGGTTGGAAGAGCAAGAGAGAGTTTGAGAGAGAGAAACAGAGAAAGAGAGAGGGAGAGAGTGAGTGAGAGGGAGTGAGAAAGGTAGCAAGAGAGAGGGTGTGAGGGAGGGATAGACAGTGAGAGAGCGATTTCAAGTTACAGTGAGAGGTTGTGAGAACGAGAGGTAGAGGGTGAATGGGAGAGAGAGGGAGGTGTGATTGTAGTCATGTATGTAAATCTACAATATTCTATAGTACTCTGGACTATGATTTACAACGATATGATTACAATTATTATCTAAGTTTACTTGTTAGATAAATGTACCATAAACTTGTGTGTGTAACATTATGTCAACTAGCTGATGTAAGGTAGTAAAGTTCTACAGTTATTGTGTAATTTATATGTTTATAAATTATGATTGTCTTTAATACCAGTAGTGAGTGAAACATGTTAAAAATAACTTTTAATAATTACATAATTGAACATCCTTCAATCTGTTTTTAGTTATAATATATTTTACTATGCTACAGGTTGACTGCTATATGTATAAACGTTTTCTGTACCAATCTAATATCTAATTGTTAATTAATGCTTTTTAATTAATTAAAAATATCATTACATGTAGCAATTTAAATTGTAATAGTGTATACATTAAGTTCTGTGATATTATAATTTTTTTGTTTTCTTAAAGAAAACATTTGAAGATGTAAGCAACTTATCCCAACTCCTTCACATATATAATGATACATTCATACGCACGCACACGCGTGTGCGCACACACACGGACACTCACATACACGAACACGTTCACCCAGATAATTGTTCTGTTGTGTTTGACATTTATTTTGTATTCATACACAGGCCCTGATGATGACAATAAACATTGTCGAAACGTCGACGCAAATAAGTTCAAATTTGTGTTATTCTTGACCGATCCTCACTAACTCTTCACTGAAAAATTCATTATGAGAAATATTTGATAAAATCAAAATAAAGTAATTGTTTTAAGAGGTTTTGTTTAACGTTTGTTGACTCTGTGTTTTCATGCAATTAAGTAAACTAATTGAATTAATTTTAATTTTCATCCCCATGTCTTTGTAACGTCAGTTAGATTGTATTCCCTGTACAGAATATCACACAAAAATATTTTAGAACCAGATAAATTGTAATTAAGTAGATTTAAACTGAGAAAAGCTAAATTCTTCTCAGTCTGTATAACAGACGTAACAGGAGGATCACAAAGTCAATGGTTATTTGGTGCACCATATTTACATTTTTCTGGAATTAAATTAAAAGTTGTTAGCATTGGTTTTTTGAATATCAAGCAAAATAATCTAACGTAACCTAACCAAACATAAGGTAAAAAGGCAGTTTTAAAAATACATATTATTCCTTTTTATTCTATTAAATTTCAATTCCGAACATTACTGTTTACGCAAGGCTAAAACATGGTTTTAAATCAAATCTCCATCGTCACGTCTATGTTTTATTAATACAGTAAATGTAACCCATGTCATGTATTTGATGATTCAGATTTCTCAATTGTTAGAGAGTTGACCGTGTCACGTTAATTCTGCAAATTAAATGTGGCTGTTTGCTAAGGAGTATTATACTTAGAACACTAAGTACAGAGATTCTGTGTCCATTTCAGACGAAAGACAGATTTGTAATGAACGTAAAATCAATATTGTGCTTCTTTGGATATCCCATCAAAAGTTTTTAGAATAAATTTTCTAATTGATATCGTGTTCCGGTCGTAACAAAAACACCGTTTTTAATGCAACGTTTCAAGATAATCATGCCTACAACATAAAATACAAGATAGTATAATTGTAATTGATTTTTTCCCAAGCTCTATGATCTTAATAGCGGTGTTGTGTTGTGTTGTAATAGAATAACTTTTACATAACTGTGACAGGATATGTCCGAACCATTTGCTGATAATAACAAGTAATGAACGACATATTACTGCCTCGGCCTGAAGATTCGGAAGCCTTTGATGTAATAATGTTCTCGGATTTGTCTGTGAACATCAGCAATGTATAATATATGGGTCACAGCCTGACTGGGAAGTGATGGAAGAAGCACGTACAGCTCTCCCCACCCCTGGTAGGCAAAAGAGTTTGGTATCAAGCTACCACATGTACTAAGCGAGTCATTCAGTTAGTAATGCACTTGCTTTGACTCCTTACAATTATTATATTTGAGGCAGATCTATTAAAAATTTGAGGTTAAGAAGATTTTATTATTTCACAGTTTATTTTTACTTCTGACGCCATTCTTAACTAACAAAATCTAAAAGTCTAGTTATTAAATTCTTAATAATTGGATAATTAAATTGATAATGGTGACATTCTGCTCGGCATACAACTATATTATGACTTACACGTTTTTTCAAGACCACTTGGAGTTGTTGGCTTTTTTGTATTAGATTCAGTGGAGGACACAATAATTACAATTCAAAAGTTAAATAGTTTTAATAGGCCTTGGGAAACCCTATAATCAGAAAAAGGGTACAGGAATCTAACAAGCAAAATTATTTCGATTTTGATTTAATTAAGCAAACTTCAATAATGCGTTTTGTAGAAATAAAGGAAGATTGAAGTGAAACTGACAATAAAAAAATTTAACATGTTAGGGAATTAGCAATATGATTAAAGATGTTAGCTCATACTATAAGGATACTATCCTGTATATCTGTGTGGCTTTATTGTAAAAAAATTAATTCAAAGTTAAATTGTGAAGAGCGTATTAATTTACTGCTAATAAATGCCAGTAATTTGAGCGTTTATATTCACTTTACTGACTGCATCAAGCAGAAAATTAATTAGAGAGTCATCAGACGTATTAAGGATCATAAACTTTGTGTATAGTTTGTTGATTAGATCAGATAGTAAACTTAATACCAAACACAAATAATTATTTCAGCTTCTAAAAACGTTGCCGGCACAGTCCTTAAAAAACGTATTTCAAACAACGACAGCCAATTTCTGAAGACAGCTATGAAACGGAACTTGTCAAATTAATCATCATCTGCAAGGATTAAATCAAGGATGGTTTGTTCCGGTCTCAAACGGGCAAAGTCTAGTGCCGGTCACTCCAGCTCTTCCTCGGGCGTTCCACACCTCTCCGTCCCTTCGGTTTATAGTTCCATAGTTGTTTGAGGATGCGGCAGTAATACATTCGGCTAAGATCTCCCCACCAATTCAGTCGATACTGGGCAATCCTGTCGAGTATACTCATAATATTTAGTTCCTGCTGTATGACAAATTAATACAGAGAATATTTTATGAACTCTTTTGTGTTACGATATTGCAAATGAAAGAACCTCTGCAACCTCTAAACTTGGTGTCCGCCAAAAAGTTAAATAAAGTTGTCTTATTCAGTAATGTTTAATATAAGTATGTTTACGTAATTGATTGTATCTAATTAAGTAAAATAAAACAATTTATTTTATTTTGCTCTGGAGACAAAATATTGCTCAAAATTTGGTAAGTGCTGGAGATGATGTATCAGTCTTGGGATCAGACAGAAGGTGTGCTAGTTATAGCACACATAGCAGAAGCGATCAAAGGTTTGTATAGCTTGTTACGGAGCCCTTTGCAAGGCATGTTTTGCACCGAGTCACAACTATCAATAAATAGTGTTTTTAATGACAACCGATAAAATCGTTCAAATAAATTCGTTTCAACTTTTACTTTTCTTTAAATTTTTAAATAATTACTGAAAGTTTTCAGTTAATATTCTTTTCGTAAACTCTATTTTTATTGTTTAATGTTTAAAACTGTTCAATTGAAATATGTTTAACTTATTTAAATGCTTTAATGTTTAAATTGTTTAATTTTAATTATATGTAATTCCAATAAGTTTAAAAAAGTTTATATTGTGTGATGTTTATAACGTTTACATATTTAATTACTACTTGTGTTTAATAAAACATATGAAGCTTCAAAATGTTGACTGGTTAGCTATTATACCACAAATTCATTCTAACCACTTGGCTAAAATCTTTCTTCTAAATGCTTTCTGTATATTATTTTACCACCCATTTCCCAAAAATTAGAATTTCAGAAAAACATACTGGTATCACATACTTATGTGATATGCCCTAAATAGTGATATTATATGACCTAAATACTGAAATCTGAAATATTAGGTCAACATAACTATTAGAACCTTATACCCTAAAAAGGGACAGACTACATGCTGTGAACAGTTATACAATAGCGTTCAAACTTAGTTTCTGTAGTTTAATGAACTATGAATACTTTACCTTGTACAGACGCTAGTCCGTTAAATTTTCTGCAACATTCCTAGCTCATTTTAAAGTCAAATGACGTGTAATCAAGGAGTCGTTAACCCGAGCAGAGAGTCACAAACTCTCCGCTTAGTTTTGTCGAAATTACAATCGTTGTGTACATACGTAGCCGTTGATGACTTGATAGAACATCCGCAAGTAATCCTGTGCCATTATATTTGAGCAACCTCATGAACTGGACATGTATATTGTAACGTTTCCTTTTTTATATGGGTTACAAAAAATAAATATATGAATTTCTAAAAAATTTTGTTAAAATTTAATTAAAGAAAAAGTTTTTTTATTTTTATTTTTGTTTTTTTTGAATTATTTATTAGCTTATTTATTTATTACATTAGTCCTTAATTCTTTTGATTACTATTTCAGTTGATTTAATTTGTTATAATAACAATAATTTGTTTCCAGCGTTAAATAGATTATGAAATGTAATAATCGATTAGTGGTATTCAGCTATTCAGTGATCGTACTCCTTTGCGATTTTATTCCCTTCTTCCTTGAAGTCCAGGTTTCAAGTGCTACCTAAAATTCTTCTAAATATATGTTCACCAAGAAATAAAACTCAAAATTGGAATGTTAAATGAATTTATTAATCTGATTGCGATTAATCGACTTTGAATCGAACTACTAATCCACAGCTCGAAAACTCATATCTCAGGGCAAATTGTTTTTTTTATATAAATTGTTAACATTGAATTATAGGTTCTTTTAGCTGTTATTAAAAGTCAGAGAAAGGGTAATGCTGAAAAGGTACAATACTTACAATTAACAAGTTCTTAATGACAAAAATAGAAATAATATAATATATAAGAATGTTAATAAAAATTAGATTTTTTCGAACCAATGGCTCTACGTAGGCTGACGTCACCACAGCTGACTGAGGCTGGTCTGAGATTCAACAAGATGGCCGTCTCCTTGCTGCGTATGTACACTGAGATCTTCACGACGAAATTCCTCCAAATAAATGTTGATTCTTTATGTGTTCCTCGTCATAGTAGTAGTGATCAGTTTTCTTCGTCTTAGAGTGATGATTCCGTATTAATGATCCGTTGTTTAGTTCGGCAATAAGTGTTCAGAAGTGTCCTCGTTCAAATAGCTCGTCCATAACGTTGTGCTGATATTCACATTAAATAATTTCTGATTAGTATCTGAACTGTTCTAATATCTTGATTACCTTCCAATCTTCGTAAAGATAATAGTTGAATTGATTTTATTTGATTTTAGTTTTAGTAACTCATATTTTAAATTTGTATTTTTTTTTATAGGTTTAGTTCTTGTCAAAATTATATTTTCTATCTTTTTTAATTTGTGTGAGATCGTTCTGATGTGTTCATCTCGACGTTTAACAATCAACTCCCGTTTTTTATTCATCATACAAAAGGTCCTGGCTGATTTATTAGTAAATTTTTGTTGTTTTAAATCAGCTGACTCTTAAGCCTCAAATTTGATGTTGTACAAAAGAATTGAATTTTACATTATATTATGACTTACATTTTGCTTATTAGTTATTCTTATTAAATGCTAATTACATAATCAAATTCCTTATTTAATTCTGCATCATTTAATACCACACATGATATATTTTATAGTATTTTTTATCTCCAAAAGTCATATTTACAGTATATTTGTTTGTAGGCCTTACCTACTTTACTTATTTCCACATTAAATGGTAGACAATTTATGTCAGATTCTAATTATCATTGAACAAGATCATTGATTGAATTATTATGGTTTGGGTTCTTTAATTCTCAGTAATTTGATGATTTGGTTAGCTAATTTGAATACTATCTTTAATTTAGGCTTTTCTTTAGACTCCAGTGTTATTACACTTTTTACTAATAATATCTTATACATTCCTTAATTACTTTCACTAAGTGTTGTTACAGTTATTATACATGATTAGTGATTTACATTCAACAATTTTCATTCATTTAATTAATTTTATTAACTTATTTACTAATTATAATGTTGGTGAGAGGTACCATTTGCCTATTTGTTTATGTTAGTTCAATTATAAAGTTTACTATTATTTCAGCTTGCTAATACCCTTTCCGACATACAATTCTAATAAAATCTTAACTAAATTGCCCTTGCTTAATTACAACAGTGTTTATTATTAATTGGCATCATTAAAATATAATAAAGATATTATATTAAAAAAAATAAACTTAATCTCAATCATTCAAAGCTTTGAGTTCAATGAACTGCTAACATAAACAAAACACATCTGTTTTTATTTAAACAGTTTATTAAAATCAATTATTATGCAGTCTTTTGCTGTTTTTGGTTTAATTAGGGATTTACTCTTACTATTCACTACATTCCCAAATTTGATTTCTAGCCATTTTATCTAGTCATTGGGGAATAAAGAACATCACTTAAATGGGATTATTTTTGTCATTTTTTCACAATCAAATTAAATTATCTTTGTACACTTTCCATCATATATCTAATATTTCTACTTATATTTAATTTACATAGTTTCTTTTTTCTTTCTACTGAATTGTACTTTTCTTTGTTATACTTTGTTGGGGTTTTGTTTTTATGTGCTTACTAGTTATATTTTTATTCGGTGGTTTTGGTTTATATATGGTTTTTTCTTAACGGTTCCTATTCTACCTGGGTATATATACTATATAAGTTGGATTATTACTTAAGTTGGTTTTAATGAACTTAACTTCTTTTAATTTCGGATTTCATTTTACTTTTATTCTTGATTAATTATTATAATACTTTTTCTTTTTTTCTGCCAGTTTGGTTTTTTAATAATCTATGCTGTATTCTATTTGTAATATCTTAATATATATAAAATGATGATAACAGGGGGAGAGGAAGATACGAAGGGACAGATTGACTGTCACACTTATGGACGGTTAGGTAAGACATATGTCTTAGAAAAGCTTTGAATTTTTTCGTTGATACGTCTATAATTGGAAAGGTGGGAGGGGACACATAGCTGGATAATCCGAAAGGGAGAGAAATATTACTGTCGTGAATACATGCAGTGAGTAAAGGCAGGCAGAGTATATCTAAAACCGTTAAGAGGATGCGAGAGAACACACGGATGGTTGATTGGCATAGAAAAAATAAAATAATGGAAGAGCTTATTTTCATAAAGGTAGGATCACGTTCTCGCTTTCCAGATCTCGTTTCTCGCTTAAGTACCTAACTAATTACATTTCACGGTACTAAAGCAAATGTGGATTCTCACATACGTAGTGCCAACTTCACAAATTCTATTAAACTGTGCATTATTGTGTTCTTTATTGTATCACGTACGGCAAGGAAACATTTATTTAGACTGTGCTTATTGTGAAAACTAATATGTATAATATCGGTGAAATTCGTCAGAAATAGGAATTGTTATTAAGCAACCGAAATAAAAGTGTTATATCCTAGTACATTTCATTTATATTTAAATTTGATTTTCTTTTGAATTTATAAATAATATTCATAACTGATATTGAATATAAGTTATCAATGATATATGATAATCATAAAAATATGATGCTAAGATTTTTTACAAAAAATTGATATTACATTTCGCCGTAGATAATTTTATTTTTTAATTTTTATATTATTTGCCTTTTAATTCACATGCCGGTTTTATCCTCTTTGGAATGTACTTCAAGTGCAGGTACCCCTTAATATGGTCTGTTTACTAAAATATGCGTCACTTATTTACGTATTTTAATTAAAAGATAAGAATGATTTAAAAATTAGTGTATCTATCCTTTGAAAGAATAAAACAAAACCACTTAGGAGTTAAGTGAAAGTAAACAACTTCTTCAAACTGGAACAAACGCAAGGAAAATTTTAATTTTCACCTTCTTTCCATGAATATTTACAACAACAATATTAATAATAGTAGTGTTAATTCTTGTATTTCCTTTTTATACGTAACATCGAAATGGTTTATCATATAGGCAAGAAGGCAGTGTGACCAGCACTACGCGTCAACCACTCACTATTACCGCAGGATGTTTTCCGCGTATTCGATGAGTTACCCAGAAATGACTTTGGAAGTTTTCCACAGGTGATGCTACAACACCAAGAGAGGTATTAGCAAATCTTCGATGTAAAGTTTTAAAACTATGGTTGAACATTCAGAATTTGATACCGTAAGAGGTGAGAAGAGAATTCAGTATTTATATGTTGAGCGCCGTTAAAATATCCATTCAAAACGATGCACAGTACTTATTACGGAAACAAATGACACAGAATTCAGTTGTTGCTAAAATGTGACTAGTACCATAATACCACCAGCGAGGTGATTCAAACGTCAAGGAATCAGGAAAACCTGGAAAAAATTGGATAAGTTACGTGATGATAATAATTCCACCATCTGGAAGGAAATAAAACAAAAGGCCAAAAGAACTATAAAAGCCATTTCTTACACTTACATGTGCTATTATTGTCTCTTACATTTTTTGATACTCATATTATTCGGAAAAAATGTAATGTAGTACAAACTCAACAGAGAAGTTTATTGGCACGATGTGAATGGGCAATTTATTATAGCCTAAATTTAAATAAATGTTGTAGGGACAGCGATGTTAGTGACGCATAAAAAAGGAAACAGCATTTATGTACATAAATATAAATAGCGGTATAGTAATTATAGTAAAAGGAATTAGGTGCATAAAGATTGTAATTCCAAACACTCTAGGAAATAACATCAAATTCATTCAAGAAAAAAATTAACCTTGAAACATGTAATGAAACGAACGGAGTAAATGGTAATTGGTAAAGCATTATTTGTGTGTTTATTTTTTTACTTTAGAAGTTAAGGTCTAGTAACTTCAGTGTGTGTTTATGGACAAGTTACACCATTTTTACAATGATGTATTCAAACTGTTTATTTCTAATAATATTTTTACCAATTGCTTTTGTTGATGAACTGCCTGCATGTTAATTAGTTTAGAATTACCTAGTTTTGTTAATTTAAAATATGTAACCTTTCACTGAATGTCCATGGTTGTAATGTTGTGTCCCAAATTATAATAAACACCTTAACATGAATAAGTTGATATAATTGAGTGGCTCAACGGAATATATTAACCAGCAGAGTGGAAAACAGACGCGATTATACAAATTGTTACACATAAATTTTACAAACAATTTTATAAAAATGTGTTAATGCCAGAACACAATTGAAACATTTTGTAACTCGCATACTGTAACGACACCAAAATTCTAAAAATAGTAAGTACATCTTATTTAAATAATGATGGAATGAGATATTGTAAAAGAAAGAAAAAAGAATAATGATGTTCAAAATAAACAAATAATACCAAAATTCTAAAAGAAATCAGCACATATTATATAAATCAAGCATAAATAATACATTTAGTAGTATAATAATAATAATGGAGCGCAATATTAATGACAATAGGTCTATGAGAAATTTAATAAACTAATTAGAAAATGAACTTGCTGAAGAAGAGTTGCAGTATAAAAACAGATAGAATAATATATGGATAATTAAAACTACTATATTACAAGAGGTATTGAATAACAAAGGTGAATGACATTAAAGCTAATAAATCATTGAATTCTGAAGTGAAGATATATAAAAGAGAAAGAAATCTACTTAAGAAATATACCAACAGTAATCTTGAATATAATAAATAAATGGAGTTATTGGAAGGCAAGGTAGAATAAGAAAAAAAATGCAGAAGATAAAAGATTCCAATGGTGTGTATAATGATATAAGATTTATAATTGTTTTTATTTATAGAATGTATAAGGCTAAGGCGCCACTCTAGAATTATTTGATGGGGAGCAGCCAAAGTGCACTGTACCAGGTATGTGAATGTTCGGATGAGCAATTGGACGTAAAAGGGCCACTCAACGCCGATATTCATTCATAATACCATATTAATATAGGGGGAATCATTTAACATTAGTATGGAATCAATGTGAATAAAAGAATGGAATATACAAATAAAATATACAATGAACCAAGAGAAAACTCAAGAATTACAATTCGTTAAAGCCACCAATACAAATAAACAAACTCCAGAGATAAAGATGAAAATAATTGGTATTGATAAGGAAGGTAGGTTTCAATTTGCCTATAATAATGAAGAATTTGTTTAATAAATATCAATCTTATCGTCAAGCAATATTAATACCATAATATCATACACCTCAAATATTGAAGACATCAGCAAGCAATAACAACAATTTATATAAACAAGTCAAAATCAAAGTAATTTGAAAGACGAACAGTAATAAACAAAAGTGTGAACCTATTTAAAAACCAAAAGTCCTATAACAGACATTACTATGACAAATTACTATACTAGATAGACAGTACCCAGTTAGATTTGGAGTAGTTCATATACAAATAACGAAGGATGATAAATTTAATAAATAATGAAAAAATCAAATACCACGGCACATAAAGAACAATACAAATTTAGAAGTAAATGTAAAATGTAATTAAGATGTGAAACAAATGTAATATAAGACAAGTGTAATTACTTGGTAAGAGGATGTGAGATACAGTGGTATTCAATTAAGAATAACTGTGAGTGGGTAGTAATTATAAACAATTATTTAAAGAAATGAATTACTAATCCATAGTAGTAGATAATACTGACATTAACATTTAGTTTTTTCTTTATTAGTGTTTCTGTTATATAAGTTAAATAGATATTGATCACACAGACAATGGTTTAAAAGTGTGCATTCAGTTAAGCCCTAAAGGGAATTATAGTAATTAGAATATAATTGTTAATTAATAGTTTGTTTATATTTAAAGAATTTCATTAATATAAAACAAGTGTGAGCAGGATCGATTATGAGTCTTCCAATATAAAAATATAATCAGTCAACATAGGCCTAGATTATTATGTTCGGTAAATAATAAATTATTCAAAAATACTTGTCAAATTACAAATAACTATAATATTTGGTATTAAAATTGTTCATATTTTTGTCAGATAAAATAATATGTAAATTGTATTAAGTATTATGATGTAATAACTAAAAAACAACTTGTACATAAAAGGTAAAATAATGTATTATATAAAAATAATATCCTATGACAACTAAATCTCAATTTGAACAGATATGACCAGAGTATTTATGTGTATCTAGGAAACCAAAAGAGAGAGAAAGAATTTTGATTATTATTATTGAAAAATAAACCAAGAAGGAGAGTTGGGTGTAATTTTGGAAAAAAGCTAAATATTTATACAAGAAACATATGAATATTATTAAAAAATAATATAATACAAAGCAAAAAACTCTATATCAAACTATAACAGAATATAAAATTTGAGCAAATAAAGAAACATCATAAATAAATCAGCTTTTAAACAGTACATATCCAACAGCCAGAAAGAATGTTAAATAAAATAAAAAACGAATGAAGTTATGGAAAAAAACTAACCTTTAAATGAAAATAAATTAAAATTGAAGGTCAACTACACTTGGGTTAAATTAATAACAGAAACCCTGGAATTCAATCATTATATGACGCCAGAAGATTTCCGATAAACGACATTACAAGAGGTAACATCTATTGATCACATATGAAGCGGATTTCTTCATTAGAACAAAATAAACAAACTGAAGACACTGGAAATTTCCATCACGGATACCAGGAGGCTGTGTGAAACTGAACTGAACTGATAAACATTGTGTAACGTATATATTGTAATAAAACAAATTTTAATTACAAATAATTAATAAAATAAAATTTTATTATGGAGTTTAATTTTTCTATTATATTTAATTATGTATTTAACTAATCTTAATTGGTGTAATTGTTTTTAATTGTTTTATGTTCAATTAATAAAAAATACTGTTTAATAACTGTGTTAGCTCTGATGAAGAATTATTTGTTTCTTCACGTTAAATGGATTATCGTGGCCAAACCGATTGCATGTAGCGGCCGATTCAGTATCTGTACTTCTTCTTCTGCTCGTTCCTTTCCTTCAGAAGTTCACGTTAATATTTAATAATTAATGTAATTTAATTTATGACTCAAATAATCATCAATAAAACAACGTTTAAACAATAATTAAGTTTATTAGTTTCAAAGTAATGGTTTGAATTGCCGCGACTGGCTCGAGTCTGATTCGAGATTAAGTTCCAGTTCGATTATTACATATAAATAAATATTCAATAGTATAAGGGTTCTTTTAACTGTAGAAATAGTCAGGAAAGGCAAGAGAATTCAATACTTACAAATTATTAAAAACTTATTCATTAAACAGACAAAATAATAAAGTATAATGTATATAAAATGTTAACATTACGATACAGATGGTTTCTCTGACGTCACTCGTTACGCTCCCATCAGCCTCTTCGAATGGAATCAAGATGGCTGCCTTAATGAGTTGATCTGCGATGTGAATTCAACTACGAGATTTTCCTTCAAATAAACGTCTCCGTTTGTTAATTCCTCTTCAGTGATGTTGTTCTTGGAATCTTCACAAGTTGTAGAGTGTAGTTGTATTCACCCACTGGATTTTGTTCGGTAATAGTAGTGTTATGTCAAAAAGGTTCCCTTCAATCGGTGTCTGGTTATTTGAGTTCAATTTGGTTCTTCAGTCGTGTCTATATGTAGTGGCAGTTTAATTTAGTATTGGTTAATTTAGTTTAAGGTTTCACTGATCGTTATTATATTATTAGTCACTTTATTTTATATTCTTTTATAACTGTTGTAAACTCATCATATATCTTGGTTGTGTTAGTCAAAAATTTCCGTTCACAATTCTCTGAGATGTATTCTGACACGTCTGTCTCGTTTGGCTTTTAACAATCAACTAACTGATATTTGTTCCTTCATATATAAAATTCCATAAGATTTTGGTATCATTTCTCATTGTTTATGAATCAGCTGTTCCTATCAAATAATTCAATCTTATTGAAAAAACTGTCATATTTTACATTTAATTGGCTATAAATTATTTGTTTAGTACTTTTATGTAATTCTAATTATAGAAAAACTTTCCTTTTATTTTACACAAGTTAATACTAAATTTGATCTGGTTTGGTTTGAATTAAGCTTCAGAATTACATTCTTTGAAATTTATCTATAGGCCTTATTTTGATTCACATAAATACCTAGTAAATGGTTTCCAATAGGTTTTATGTCACAATTTTACTCACACTTGATTACTAATTAAACCCTGGTAATTTACCTTTTATGTCTGGCTATTATTTTAAATATATAACAAGTTATTTGCATTTTACTAGTGCTGGCTTACTTCTGTTAGGCCTTCTCTTGTGCAATCACCATTTAAGTCAATTTTACTTGTTGATTCCTTTAATCACTATTATATGTCGTTGTTATCATTAGGATAAAATATTTGTATTCTGAAGATGACAATTTATATCAATTTAATCTAGGTTCTATAAATTTATATTCTCTGATTTAGTTTATATGGTCAAAGTTGAATTTGTCTTGGTCATCAATTTTCAGTTTTACTAGCAATGTTATTATGAATTCATCTTATTAGTTATATATTTTTTGATGTACTATTTATGGGTCGTTTGAATTATTATTTTGCCTTTCTTTACTTTACAAAATATAACATTAATTAACATGGTTCAAACACAATAAATTCTTATATACTAACATCTAGTATTTCCTAGTATACACAAAAATAATAACACAAAATAATTATATAAATAAACACTTTAAAACATTTATATTGAGAATTGCCTTTTTTGTTGTCTTTTTTTAAAAACTGGTTTGGGGTGTTCCCCTTAATCACATTTATTTTAATTATAATTAAGTTTACATTATTCTGATTATATGTATTGGATTCTCTTATTTTATTAGTTTTGGTTCTAAATTGGTATAGCTAATATGGTTTAAGTTCTTCCATTTATGTGGTTTGCTGCTATACAGGTTTCTGTCTTTACAATAGGTTTTTTAGGTATTTAGCTATTATTCCATTTCAATTCATTGGTTATGGGTTGTTACTCCTTACTATCATTTTAATTTACTTATTCTGGGCTGTTACTCCTTACTACTCCGTATCTTACTGGGTCTACTAATTATTTTATTGACATGATATTCATACTATTTGTTTTTTAACACCTTTTGGCTATAAATTGACTATATATAAATTCTTTGAATCGATTTGTTTAGTTCTGTTAAGTTCTTTTATTGATGATTGTAATTACTTTTCTCTGCTGCTTTTATTTAAGTTGATATTACTCCTTCCTGATGACTTCTTCCCTTTTTTTCCTATATGATCTTATTTTGTAAAATGAGGTAAAAACTTCGTTGTGCTACAATATATTATTATAATTAATACTAAATTTATATTATTTCATTATTATATTGTTTGTAATGTAATGTACTTTCTGTACTTGTTTTTCTTTATAATCACTGAACCTTTATATCAGCCAAAAGGACCTAAAAATAATATTAACATAAAAGAGAAGAGAATCGACCCTGAGATTTCTGAATTATATTAATAGTTACAATAAATGGACTATATCAATTTTTGAATAACATTACAATATTATTATTATTATTATTATTACCAGATACGATTCCATGTGTTTTATTTATATAGAAATAGAATTAACAAGTGTTACAAATTGATGTACACAAAGAGAGGGATAAATTAAGTTAAAACCCGTCTTGTTATAAATTGACGCATCCAAAGTGAGGCATAAAGAACCTGTAATTCCTGGAGTGTTATAAATTGGCGAACCCAACAGTGGGGTTCAGAAGATATTGATACGGGAGTATTCTGTGGGGTTATAATACTTATGCTTTGTTACGTAAGCGTATATGGCAGTAAGCAGACACACATTTTGCTTGAATTAAACATGCTTACGAATCGTATGAAATAATTGTACCATGTACGTGACTACCTCGTAAAATAGGCCGACTGACTATACAATCAGTTGGTGTTGATGTAATTAATATCATTTTCACATTCATTCACTTTCACAGTATTGTTTAGTGCTACGAAAAATCAATACAGTTATCGGTTCTTATACAAGATTTCATAGGAAATTGACGCCAATATTTGGCCGTCCACGCATTTTTAACATCTGTACTTGTCATGTGTAGGTGTGTGGATTCATTTTCTTAATGAGAATTTCACGACGTAATGTGAATTCGCTTCCTCAAATGGTTTCAAAACGTCATTAATCTGATTATTTATAAATAGATATCAATTCCAAGGACAGATATGAAATTCCAGATTTTATCGCAATGGCTGAAATAGAAATTTCGTCCTCAGGTAGTTTTTCTTAAGAAAAAAATGTCTGCCAGAAAAGGCTCTATTAATCTTGGATAATGCTCCCGCCCATCCTCTTGATGATTTAGAAGACTGTTCATATGATTCAAACGGCATCCAATGTATGTTTGTTTCTTCCTGTTAACACAACAAGCTTACTACAACAACCAATGGACCAAGACGCCATTGAGTGTTTCAAGAGGCGGTACAGAAAGTGCTTTTTACAAAATTTGGCACTTTGTAAAAACGATGTGGACACTGAATAATTTTGGAAAGCATACACTATAAACGGCGCAATATGTACTGCAGCTGATGCCTGGCAAAGTATTCCGGAAAACACTCTAAAATCTGCCTGGAATATGTTACGGCCACCTGAATTACAATCAACGTCTACAGAACCAGGTCTTGAACCAACATCGGAATTCTTAAATATCTGCCAGTCTCTACCAGCATTTAACAGTTTGAATGAAGACGACATCAAAAATTGGTGTGAAATAGACTTAACGGATGTAGGATACAAAATGTTTAGTGATGATTAAATTGTTACATACATATCTACAGAACATACAGAACCTAATGTTGAAGATGACCAGCCAATAAAACCTATAATCTCTCCTAAGCAGGCCATTCAAATTTTTTTTTCAATTACAATGCTTAACTTGCTTGAGTTTTAAAATTTCCAGCAATAAATATGTTCGAGCATACCATTAGTACTGTATATTTCTAGTGTTGTAATATAACATTTTATAATGTCTTTAATGGGTTTGTTTCTTACTCCCTCACTAATTCGTCTATTTCACTAATTCCTCACCCCTTAGGTTCCGTAGGTAACGAATTAGTGAGCTTCTACTGTACGCATAAGTACTCCAAAAACCTGCCTTTTCTCCTCTTTCACTCTTACAGTACTACGTATTCCTTTACACTGTATAGAAGATTGACGGTGTTATTAAGTAATAATTAAATTAGTTAATTCAATTTTCGTTAATTTTAATGTATGGTTAGTTACGATTATGCGATTAATAGTTTTTTCCATATCGTTGCATTAAAACTATATGTACATCAATTGTAACAAAAATAATTTATTTGTTATTTGTTTGTGTTAAATATACTATTAATAAAAAAATATTTTCTCTTCTAATATATACGTTAAAATTCAGCGTAACATTTATGCACTTGGATTTAACATACTTGGAATCGAAATATCTTGATTCTGTCTAGACTTCTCATACAAACTTATGAAAAAAATTCAGATTAGTAACAATTCAAATAGCATGAGGTTATAGTGTTGTACGAAGAAAATTATAACCTTGAGAATTTACCATTGGGTATGATACAAAATTAATGCTTAAAATAAATTGTTGTTTAAATAATTTCTTGAACTATTGTTTGTATTTTAGAGCTAGTACTTATGACGGATTTTTTTTAATGTTTTGAAGGCTTGGGAACTAAAGCACAACGGCGTCGAACAAGAATGTTGCTTGACGGTATGTTTGGTCCCCACCTGCATTATAGCTTACCAATGGCAATCTACTGGGTGTATGGGTTTGTCCAAGGCAGTTAGAAAATCAATGACTCCTTACCGATAACAATTCTTCTATCAACTCGGTGTTCACAGAATCGAAGAGCTTGCCGCACAGTTTGAACACACTCGGCGTCTTGAGCCGTGTCCAGGAGCGGGAGGCGTCCTCGGTGGCATCCGCTTTTGTCTTCGAACCATCAGTGTACACAATGTTATTCTTCAATGTGTTCTTCCAGGACTGATTTAAAGACAAATTTTTGTAAAATCTTCTGCTGGCACAATTTATTGCTTCTACTGGCGACATACAGTTGGCAATTTGGTTTGCAAAGCCGCCAGGAAAGCCAGGGAAGTTTTTGGACTTTTCAACCTACGTGTCTATAGCGCCTCGTATTTTAATGTTTGATTATTACGTTGCTTTAGCCGAGTAGAACAGCGCAATATTGTTAACTTATAAGCACTCCCAACTGATGTTTCGGTACCCTCAAAGACTATAGGGTATAATCTGAATAAAGGGTGGCGCTCAACGGAGATCTTTGTAGTTTTCATTTTCCAGCTCTTGTGTTGTTTCTAGCCTGTGATTGCACCACCCGAACACAGAAAGTCCTGTCCTTGACGAAACTGGAGATAAATTTGTCAGTTTACCTCTGAACCGCCAATCATGTAGCTGTTTCACGATGTTTTATCTCCATGTTTTATCAAGTGATTTGTCTAAGTTGAAGAATACAGCAACTACGCGGTTCCCTTCAGAAACTGTTTTGGACTGCGTTCTCCAGATATACCAGTTGATCAATAGTAGAATGGAACTTCCATTACCCACACTGGAGTGCGGTCAGAGGCCGTGTTTTTAAAGGTACCAATTGAGCCGTTTTTGACCATTTAATAGTACAGTCCCTCCCTGCGCACCGTCAGTCTTTGACATGCTGTGCCATTAATTCAGTTGCAATCTCCTCTGTAGTTCAGTAAGTCAAGACACAGTACCACTCCCTAGTCGGCATTCTGTATGGTATGCGGACTCACTTCAAACATATCTCTTAGTAATCATGCCATTTGGTGGCCGGTTAGGGTCTCGTTCAACAGACCACCAGCCGTTCTCCTAATGTCCGTTACAGGCGATCCAACACCAGCAGTTACGGATTTCTCTTCTTTCTTTCTATCTAATGTTTAAGCGTTGCGAGCTAACGGTGCCATAACATCTCTCTATCTACACTAGTGTACTGCTGGACTAGAGTTTTCAAGGGATCCCTCAACCCCAGAATTTTTTGGGAAACCAGCATGCGAGATTCAGAGTACCGAGGATATAAACATATCACCACGGCAGAGCCCGCCTGATCACGGCAGCTAGGGTGTATCCTGATGCCCTGGAGCCATCGTTCACGACCTACTGGCTAGAGCCATCCACCAATTGGCACGATCGGTGGGTTACGGTACACACAACCTTGTCAATACCTGTTAGCCAGTTAAAGAGTGACAGCTGTTGCTAACCCGAAGGCCAAGATGTTGTTAGGTTCGGACGTAGGATTGGATTTTTGGGGGCATGACGGATGTTGTTACGATTCTTAAAGATATTTAAGTGACTAACTAATACTTGACTTTACTCTGAAACACAAAAGTAAAACACTATAATAATAAGGTTTTAGGTGGTGAACTTTTAAAACTCAATTTGTAGCAAACATTACAAAAAATTGAATTAAACAGATTTCCTGAAGCTCACATATACAATTAGGCGTGGAAACGCTGTGCATCATTATATGTGATTGGCGGTTTTGTTTTTATAAATATACCTACTGTCTTAAATACTTTTGTAGGCTTAATTTGGATTTAGTGCTTATAAATGAAACGAATAATTATTATATGAGATTATAGGACTAACAAATATAAGAAAAGTTAGGCTTTGAATTTTCAATTATTAATCCAATCCTTATGTAATACTTTTAAAGTTGAAACAATAAAATAAAAAGTAATGCCCGACGCAAAACAATCAAAAAATTGTAAACTCTTTTCAATAAACATGTTTGCTATGATGTCAGATACAGTGCAGCAATTATTCGTTTGACGTTGATTTACTACCTCAATGTTAAACGTACAGTTCATAACATCTGAACAGCTCAGTAAGCAACGTAACAGTGAAATAGACGTCTTTTCAAGATAAATGCAACCTACTTATAAACAAATTTTTAGACTGTTAAACGCAACATTCACAATTTGAGGAATTTTACCATTCAAGTAATTTTGTATATAGGTCTGTATATTTTAATGGAAAATTGAATAGGCTAGAAACTTTGTAAATATGTCATTACACACACACACACACACACACACACACACACACATTTGCATTCCAACATTTCTCTACTCTGATGTTTATGTGTGCAAATATAAACATTTACATTCTATCAATTTGACTTTGAAATAGTATAACTACAAAAAAAGGAAAATCAGAAATATGCAAACAGAAGAAATTCACACATATTTATGAGAAAATAAAGTTTGTAAAACTCGTAAAAATGGACTACATTTTGCAAATTTGAGATTCCCAAATGAGACTAAATAATGATCCTCTAACTGAGGAGGTAAAAGGTGTCTGGTAGCTGTGAATTAATTGGTAAAAATCTAACAAACAATGATGACGTAATCCAAGAAATTATCTATTGAGTAACTAGAAATGTTATAAATAACAAACGAATTACTATTGTGTTTAGAAGGGAATCAGTCTATACCTCCAACATTTGGTCGGAGATGTGGACAATGAACATAAAAATAATACAAAGTTTGGACTCTACAGAGAACCGTTGCAAAGGCTATACTAACAACAAGGTGAGAGAGGAAAATTGAATGGACAAACTCTATAAAGTAAATTGTATAGTATACATTATATCATTAACAGAATTAATATAACCTAATGAAATAGAAGTGGGCAGCATGGTGCATTGTGGTTACGCAAGTTTACAAAGCTTGTAGCTGCAAAGCCAAGGGACAGAAGTGGCCATTGACTTTAATTTTATTTATGCTAATAAACAAAAGTAACCCTACAAAATTTCCAACACGTCCTGGTTTACTTAATGTAAGATTAATCTACGCTTGTAGTGGTTATTGTTTACTGCTTCATAGTTAAAATTAGACCTTCAAATTTTATCTCCTAAGTGAAGTAACTAACTACTGCAATTTTGTTTTGCGTACAGTAATGTTACTTCAGATCAGAATTGTAATGACAGAGATTAGACGAGATACCTTTTTCTCTAATTTTAGAAATGCTGGTTTCATTTTATGCAACATCGTTTGGGTATTTCGATATCTCTTTGTCCTCCTTCATCTTGAATAATATGTACGGGAATAAAACTATTCTGTTCCTAAAGATCACATAAATGTATGTGTTCCTTCTTTTGTCATCCCTGTCTCTCTTTACTGATATGTTTACACACTCCCTTTGTGGTTTATGGTTTGTTCGTGTGTTTGAGGGAGACATGTTGACTGTTGAAGCTAATAAGAAAAATAATTAAGACGGGCAGACCACAAATAAAGAAAACAAGAAAGGAAACATTACAGATAGAAGCCATACTTTATTTAATGTTGGGAGCAAGTGAGCAGAACAAGCAGGCAACACGGAAATGTTATTTGAAACAGAATAAATTGAAGAAGTTACAAATGTATATTTGCATAATGATATCAAATAACATCTTTCCAAATGCACGACCTATAGAGTTAAAACAAGCAACAAAAACTATCGAATGGAATATCATTGACTTATTGGAGGTAAAGACAAATTAAGAGATTATTAGAAAGCATTAGAGCATGAAGAATCGACATTTCCATATGAGTTCCCGGGTGGGCCAATGCAAGGTTGGCTTCTGTGTAAACAACAAGAGGAAGTATGATATAAAAGAGTTTACTGGCATCTCTGGACGTGTTGATCCTTAAAATTGGACTTTCAAAGTAAACTGTTATTAAAAGTATTCAATTGCATTCACCGAGATGACGAAGGTGGACCTTGTTCCGATGTGCTTCAAAATATTTATGTGCCATACAATACGTGGTACCATATCACTGATGATTTCAGTACTGAGATGACTCACAATAATTACACACTGAATGTCTTTTAGGGTTTGTATATGGCAAACCAAATATTATCTCCTTTGGTGAAGTTTCTGATGAAAAACATTTACGAAGTTTGTAATGTATTCCTCAAAAACATTAGAAAGAACATGGAGATCTCTTGATGGCAATGTTAATAATAAAATTTACTATATTACTAACTGTTATTTTGAAGATCTAATGTAGACTGAATTTTTCTAATAGTCCCAGATTGTTAAGGAATGTGTTTAGAATGAAATACAATAGGTACAAAGAGTCACAAATAGCATAAAACTGTTAATCCTTTGGTGTAATTTCTACTTCGGCGCAACAAAATTTGTGTTATTAGGGCATCTATGAGAATTATAATAAGATCGAAGAAACATTTTAAAAGTCATAAAAATTTTATTTCAGGAAATAAAATCAGCATGTAAGCTTTACCAAAATACAAAGCAGCTAATTGAAAAGGGATGATAATATTAGATATGACCTGCTAGAGGCAACCTAACTGAACTAAACAAGCATGCTAAGAGAAAAATACGCAAAGACAATCGTACGTATATTTGAAATGACTTTATAGAATTGAAGCTCAACCAAACTGATAAATAAACTACTTGTTAACAAACGTGTGAATTATGAAAACGCACTCTTTTACTTGCTTGACCCTACAAAGAAACCTAAAGGACATCGTAAATACGGTAACAGAGTGGTATACTGATCTGTTCTTAAGTAAGGAGTACATTTAAATTTTTAATTTAAAATATTGATTGTTGTTATAAAAAACAATTAAAATTATAAAAATTAAACTCTAAGAAGTAGCGCAAATATCCGATGTGTTGAACAAATACTAACGTATTCAAAATAACAATTATTTAAAATTTTGTAATAATGTCTATAAATAAATAATGGCTTGTGTACGAGGGCTCTTGCTTCGACTATACCCTAAAAAATAATTGTTCCATACATTAAATTAACATATGTCTGAAGTATTAAAAAATGAGGCTTATTGCTAGCCGGAAAAGTATTTATTTTCTAGATGCACCATAAAAGCAATGTGCATTTTTCACCTACTATGTTGACTCAGCCTGTGGATGTGAGTACGTTGGTCTGTGTCCTGGGATAATAATGAACAGCTGAAGCGTACTGTTCATCAAACTCTTTTCCTTACGTGCTGAACGTTTAATTGTGTAGGCCACTCTCGCTCTTCAAAATTTCTTCTGAGGAATAAAATGGAGCCAGAGTCGTTGTGAATATATAGTTTCATACGCTTTGTTAGACACATGTATATAATACCAATCAAAGTTATATATAATGCAAAGAACGTTTAGATGAGAATATGTCTCAAAGCAGTAGTAAAAACGTTGTTCAAATGAAAAATTCAATAAATAATCACCACAGTAATGTAACTACGGGGCAACAAGAAAGTTATAAACTGGATTTGTAGAAGTAATTATTCTAAACACACGTATCATAATTGAATCCTCCATATTCAGAGAGCATCCGCAGATATCTTTAACTACTTCTAATCAGTCAGTATAATCTTTACAACATATGCCAGCAAAATTTAATTCTCTGTTAAGAAGAGTGAAAAACATTTCATTTAGTTAATTAAAAAATAAATACAATAAAAGTCATATACATTTATAAATTTTAGCAAAAATTGATTGCTTTGTTAAAACCACTGATAAAATATACATACAAAAATGTTTTCTGTGCAGATACTGGATCTTGATCCATCACGGTGTTATGTAATGCCGATGTGCATCGACATGGGTACTTGGTATCGGACAGTATAATTAAGGTGCACGCACATAACTGAAGTTAGGGCCAATTAGGTCATGTAATAATGACCTCAGTTCTGTTTATGTGGAATTCAATACAGTACCTCGATAAACAATAATGGAACCAGACAAAATCGTTAACACTAATGCTAAAATTAGTACCAACATTCTGCAACGGTGACATTACACCCACCATGTTCTTTTATTCCTTGGCGTTGGTTGCAATATCATTAACAAGCGTAAATTTGCAAGCGTGTTGTTGTAACATTGACATTCCTTGTTCAGGAGTACCTGAATCATACAAGTTGATTCCTTGTATGAGTATCCATATCTATCTGTCAATGTATTGATTCTTTACCAGCTGTCAAAATTTACGTGTCCTCATACCTGACTTAGAAGTATCCTTTGTATGTATTTATAAAACACTAATATTGATATAAGCCATTCAGTCGATGGCAGAGTGGTCATATAATGTCGATAATGTCAATATTTCTTAAAAATAACTCATGAGTCCACCTGACTCAATCAGCTCCTTATCTCTAAAGACATTTTAATTTTAATACGCAATTTTATCGATTTGCTCAGAGTTTCATATCAAAATTAACAAATTTTATTTGTGCATAATGTAATTTAGCTTTCTGTAGGATTCAAATTGTTTATATTTTAATAAACTAAGTACACATATTACTGAAAATCATTTTGTATACAGTTAATGAGGATTAGACCAGCAAGATTAAATAAGGAAAATGTTTGAGTTTAGCTTTGGTTGTGATACGTGTTACTTACATAAAACGTGCAAACACTATTTTTTAAATACTATCTTTAAAACTACAGTACACTATTTTTAAATATTCTCGTAGACGTATAATTCATAAAACCTGCCATAAGCAGGTACCGTATTTCTTTAGCTGCTGTCAATTATTATTATTAACAGCAACTATTGAATTCATATAATAATAATAATTAAAATATTATATATAATATAAATTTTATATTTATATAATATTAATTATATAAAAATAAAAAAAAATAATAAAAATAATAATTATTATTATTATTACTGTTTTTTATATAACACACACACACACACACACACACACACACACACACACACACACACACACACACACACACACACACACACACACACACACACAACTGTTATTAATCACCAACTTCACAAAAAACAGTTACGGTTTTCCTGTCTTTACATCAGCTGATTGTTCCAATTTTTCCTTGGACTTCCCACACATATACTTTATGAATAATTGTAAACATAACACTATGCAAATGTGTTTATTTAAGAAAATGCACATGTTCAAGATAACATTTTTAATTAAATAGAAGAAATTATTTGATATTTTAATATCATGAATAGTGTAACGGAAACTATAGTTGTTTACTTACGTATGACGTCATACGACATTAAATTCGCACATATCTTTCCAAGGTGATAACAAGTAAGAATTATCTTTTTGAATTAGTCTGGTCAGTCTTGTATTCATTTTTCCAAGAAACAACATAAAATATGCATGAAGAGTGAATGAATATATGACATTATAGTATTATTTATAATACACATTATAATTAACATTTCAGTTGCAGTACAACAAAATAAAACGTGAGCACCAACTTCGAAAAGTTTGAAGTCAGTGTGATTACGGTCGCACGACCCATGTTTACCTGATCAGCACATACATGCGGAAGTTCCGCTGACGGAAACAAATACCACTATTATATATACTGGCGTATTTCAGTCTGTAAACTGCTCTGTTTGATGCGTTTCTGTAAAAGCTGCAACCAATATACGGTATATCTGAAACATGTCAGAACAGGCAGCTGCTGTAACAGGATTTATCAGCTCTGCAGAGGGTAAGAACTTGCGATACGCCTTTCAGTCACGTCGGCGCTGACATTTCTTTAAAACTCGTGCCTGTAGTAGTGACAATGAATGCGCACGTGAACAGGGACTGAATTGACTTTTTTATTAGACTTTTATTTCTATAAATGAGATATGGGAATAAAATATCGCATACAATCGCGCATGCCTGAGTGTGTCAATAATAAAAAAATAATTACCATTACTATAATATTCAGAATAACTTGTACGCCTGTTATTTTTTAGTTTTATTAATGTGAGTAGTATTTCTTGATTTATCTTTATTTATTGTTTGATTTAGGCCTATGTCCGTGTTCTACATCGTGTGGTTAACACATTGTGACTACATGTGTAAAGTTAACTGTCATATATACATAAATACAAAATGTGGATAGGTGACTATATAGTGAGTAGGTGATCAGGAAACTCTACTCTCAAGGAAACAGACGGTATAGATTAAACAACAGAACAATATTCTAATTATAAGTTCTCCAATAGTTTACAGATTGAACAAGATGAATGTCTGTAATTTAAATTTAATTTACTCTCTTACTTATACATATCGTCTGTATAAGTATCTTTCTAAATATATAAAAGCCATTTTTTTGTGTTTATTTAAAATTCTTTCGCTACTTGTAATTTGACATTCTTCAGTAGCTTACTTAGCTAAAAGTGTGGGGGCAGAAAGAGTTTATCGACTGAGCAATTAGTGTGCAATAAACGTAGGCCTAAACTCAATAAGGAACCTCCTCTGTACATGACACATCTCCACAGTAATCGTTTGTAGTATTGAGCCGTTACAACTTAATAGTTCAAAACTGACACGCGCGCGCGCGCGCGTACACGCACACAAACATACCAATGAACTTTGACATTTACATTTTAGCCTATATATTAATTTCCAGTATTCATTTATTACTTTTCAAACACACCATTAAGCTCGTACTTCCACATGTAATTTGTGTAATTTATTTTAATATCTTATTATATGTTTTTTGTAATTAGTTAGAATTAACGGTTACTTCGAAAAAGAATTATCTGGAGGTACAAATTGTTTATTTAATGTAATATATTTTTTATTATTATCCAGTAACATTCTAACATTTTCTCACACATGCACACTCGCCACATGCCTACGCATACTTTACATTAAAATCGATACAAATTCGATTATTCGTTAATTTTATATTAATAGAATTATTTCGATTGTTATTAATTAACTTAGAAACCTCTGATGATACTGATATTTTTCAGTGAAACGTGCGTCAGGTGTTAAAAAGAATATCCAAATTATACTACTTGATTGGAAACATCACAAATTATATATATTGTAGCATAACGAAGATTTTGCCTTACTCTACAATTTAATATCACATAGGAAAAGAAGGAAAGAAGCAATCTGGAAGAAGTAAAATAAACTTTAAAAAAAAGTAACAGAAAGAAGTAATCACAATAATCAATAAAATGCCTTAACAGAACTAGAAAAAAATCTCGATTCAAAGAAATTATGTACGTTCAATTTAGAGCAAAATGTGTTAAAAACAAATAGTATGGTTATTATCCCAGTAAAATAATCAGTATACCCAGTAAGATACGGAATAATAAGGTGTTACAGACAAGTAAAAATTAATTAAAATGAAAAATCTCAAGATACTCAAAACATACTTTAAATACAGAACACTCTATCTCAGTAAACCACAATAAAGGAAAAAACTTAAACTATAGTAGGTATACAAATTTAGAAACACAAATAACAAAGTAAGAGAATACAATACCAAATAATCAGAGCTAATGTAAAGTTAGGTATAAACAAAAGAGTGTGTGATTGAGAGGAACACCCCAAACCAGTTTTAAAAAGACAGTAAAAGACTGTAATTAGGCTAAGACCTTAATTTGTTTAGTTATCTAATTATTATGTTTAATTATTATATGTGTATACAATACAGACCATGTTGATAGTAGTAGATACTAGATGTTAGAATATAAGTGTTTATTGTATTTAAATAATGTTAATTAATGTCAGAATTTTGTTAAGGACGGAAAGGCAAAATATTAATTCAAACCACCTATAAATAGTGAATCAGAAAAGATAATAACAGTAATGTGAATTGATTATAACATTGATAGGAAGACTGAAACTGGATAATCAAGCCAAACTCAACTTTGAACCTGTAATCAAAACAGAGGAAATAAATTAATAGAAACTAGACCAAATTGATATAAATGATCCCATTCATAATATAAATACGTTATCATAATTATAAAAACAACCTATAGTAGCGATTAAAAGAATCAGAGTGTAAAATTGACTTAAATTGAGATTGTACAAGATAATGCCATAATCAGTAAAGCAAGTACTAGTAATATACAAATAAATTATTAAATGTTTAGAATAATAGCCAGGTAGAAAAGCAAATTACAATGATTTAATTAGTATTTGAGGAAAATTGTAACACAAAAACATATTATAAACCAGTTAATGGGTAATTATGTGAATCATAATAAGGCCTAGAGGTAAATTTAAGGAATGTAATTCGGGAGCTTAATTCAAACCAAAATAGGTCAAGATTAATATTAACTTGTATAAAATAAAAGCAGGAATATCGTTATGTAATTAGAATTCCATAAAGGTACTAAACAAATAATTTATAGCCAGTAAAATATAAAAAATGTCATTTATTTCTATAAAATTGAATTGGTAATTAGGAAAACAGGTGATAATGAACAATGAGAAATGAGACCAAAATCTTACAGAATTTTCTATATGAAGAAACAAATATAGTTAGTTGATTGTTAAACGCCAAGCAGAACGGACGTGTCATAGTATATTTAAAAAACCAAATGAATTGAAATTTTAACTAACTCAAACCAAGAGGTATTATGGAATTATAATGAAATAAAGAATATACAGTAAATTAATGAATACGATTAAAACAGTCATTGGAATACTAAAGCTAAATTAAACACCACTAAATCTATCTGTCACAACGTATGGACACGATTGAATAATAAATTTAACCTCATACAACAAGCAACTGATTGGAAAGAACCATTCGACACTATACACCTATTACCGAACGAAATCCAGTGGAGGACTAAAACTAAACACTACAACTTGTGGATATTCCAATAGCGGCATCACAGAAGAGGAATTAATAAACTGCTACGTTTATTTAAAGGAAATCTCGGAGTCTGATTTTCAGCGTAGAACAACTCACGAACGCAGCCATCTTGTCATTTCGAGTCGAACGAAATCTAAACTGGAGGGGACGGAGTGACGTCAGAACAGTCAGCTGGTTCGGATCTAAATTTTTCTATATATTAAATTTTATTATTATTATCTGTTAATAAATAAGTTTTTATAATTGTAAGTATTGAATTCTCTAACTTGCCTTTCCTGACTATTTCGACAGTTCAAAGAATCCAGGTTGGATAATAATTTAATTTGAATAATTTTGGAATATGTAATAATCGACCTGAGATCCAGTCTCGACTCCGACTCGAATTAGTCGACGCAAGTCGAATAATTACTTTGATCATAATAAATATAATTATTGTTCTAAAATATCGTTTTATTGATTAGTTAAGGACTAAGTTAAAGTACATTAATTATCAACTTATAAACGAGAACTTCTGATGGAAAGGAACGAGCAGAAGAAGAAATAAAGATACTGAATTGACCGCGGCATGCAATCGATTTGGCCACGACAATCTATTTAACGAGGAGAAACAAATATTTCTTCACGAAATCAGACCTAATTATTAATTGTTATTTTTATTAATTGAACACTAATCATAAAACAATAAAAACAAATAAAGTAATTAAATAATTAAATTCAAAAAATAATAATAATAAAAATTTTATTAAACAATTAATAAACCACAAAACGAAATTAATTTGTTTTATTACAAATTGGTGCCCATCGCGTGGCTTAAGAGAGGGCAACTTACGCCATCAAAATCATACAATAAATTTGTTTTATTACAAATTGGCGTTTCCAAAGTGGAGCTTATTTAAACATTCATAGAATAAATTTGTTTTATTACAATATATATATATATATTACATTTAATATTTATAATTAAAGTTACCTCAAGATGTTATTTTTTTCCTTTTTTGGAACATGTTTCTGGTACTATCTTGTACACGAAACATGTTCCAAAAAAGGAAAAATAACATCTTGAGGTAAATTTAATTATAAATATTAAATGTATTATATACATCAAGAAACGGACTGTAGCAGAAAGTGACTAAATATATATATAATGCGACAGTACAATCATATGCTGTACTGTGCATGTAATAGATTATATAAATATTTAAATTAAATTAATAAATATGTAATAAATAAGCAGGTCTGAGATTGAAAGCTGAGTTGATGTTAAAAATACTGCATGTAGAGATGCAGGAACCGACCTGCACGGTCACGCGATTGTCGGTGAGAGTGTGTACAGTAGTAAATATTGTGTGTGCGTGAGGCCGGTTCAAGCATGAAAGTTTGCAATCTCACTCTAAATATGTGTTAAATTAGAGTTTTTATTTAATTATAAGAAAACCATAAATGGTAGAAAAATTTTAAAGGCTCCTAAATATGTATAAAATTAATACACATGTGTAGTGAGGAAACGGCGTGAAAAGGACGTGAAGGGCGAATTCAGTGCGATTTTAAGAGCGTAGTAATTACACGAATTATGCGATTACGATGGTAATTACATTGAAAAAGTGTAATTAAATCAGCCACCGTTAGAGCACCTTGTAATCCACATTAGACATTGCAATTGGCAGAAATGTGCGAAAATATGAAATTGGACGTTAGTGGGGGAAGTGACACCACCAAGCAATTTCTGACAGGCTGAATTTTGTCCCAACAGGTGCGGTACGATGCTCGAATATAAATAAGGGCACGGATGAAGCCAAGTTCTTCTCAATCAGTCTTCAGTCGCGTCGGTACGCTCTGTCCGTTGGCGACGCGAAGTTTTAATTCTCTCAATCAGGCTTCAGAAGCGGCGGGACGCTATGTCCAGTATCGACGCGATTTTTAATTTTTTTTTAATTGAACAGTAAAGGCAGATGGACGCTATCATCAAAGCGTCAAACATTAACTCTAATGTTCATCTAAGGTTCATCTAAGTATCAAACATTAACTCTTAGTCTAGTTACTAATACGATTATAGAACATAACCTACGATATCTACACCCACAAAAGTCCGTCACTCAAGACAAGCAATGAGGTTACATCAGGCAGAGGAACGCTATGCAGAACAATAGAGGCGTCTGCTAGAACAACAGCAGCGGGTGCAGAGCAACATATCACTCTACACTACAGCAACCAGATGGAACTATGAGGGACGAATAGCTGGAGGACGACAAGTGGAACCGAGAAACGGACAGGAAACTCCATCAGAAGAGGACATACGGATCAACGGAGGACATGGTTATGAGCTACAGAATCAAGGTGACAAATAATCAATTTATAAATTTTATGTGAAAGACTTAAGACATTTAAATGACACTTTAAACATTTTTTAAAATAAATAAGAGATGTACAATGTAGATATAGAGATTCAGAAAATCTAATTTAAATTTAATAAATATTTTCTTTGATGATTAACAATTAATTTAGTAAATTTAAATTTTATTGAATCTTTGTAAAGTAATCAATGAGTAATATGTATGCAATGCATAAAGTAACGTAGTAAAAGTTATATAAAGAAAATAAAACAAAACTGCAGTAAAGCACACAAATCAGACTGAGCAGTCGAAATTTTAAGATTAACAAATAAAGACTTAGAATATAATTTTGTTACTGTAGGATATAAGATTTATTTATTATAAATGTACTGTAACAATTGAACGTTAAGCGAACAATAATGAATATTTATGGCGAAGTAAATGAGATTTTTTTTAAAAACGCTATTGATTCATGAATAAAATTATGAAAACTCGTTACAATTCAACCAATGACTACTCTTATTACCATTACACCCAAACCCCATTAATTGGTACACTTTACCAGTAACGTTGTATGAATTTTGTGGCTTCACAAAATTAAATGTATTTAAATTGTTAATTTGTACTGTTATATTATATATATATATATATATATATATATATATATTATATATAATATAATTGTTTGAGTTGGACTCCAGCTGTTTTACTAATTAAAACAGCAAATTTGCTTCAATTTATATCATTTCAATTAATTTTACAAGTTAAAATTTAATCAAAATTAAATCGGGCCCCACGTTCCGGGCGACATTTATAATGTAACAAATTTATGCTTGGACAGCCCCACGATCATGGAGTGCCATTTATAATGTTTACAAATTGTGGTGTGTGAACTGACCTACCTGCTGTGCGTTCTTGCGTCTCCTTCTTCCGACTAGGGCCGTAGGAATTTGTGTTTTGAATTTGCAAGTAGGTTAATTCAAAAGTACAAGCACAAAGTGTACAGTTATAATTATTGCGAATAGTTTTGTGATGTTGGTAGATTTTGGAGTACAGCAATAACAAAACAGTGTTGGGTATAAAATTGGGGTTTATTATTCTAATAGCACATAAAATGAAAAACCTTACATCTAACGTAATTCTTACGTACTAAAGAGTAATTAGTAATTTGATCAATGTTTTCTGAATGAATATTAGCTTTCAGAGGGAAAGTTTATAAATACGAATTTATACGAACTTGTTTCTTATTGCTTTCAAAAGTTAATTTTTTAAATAATTTAATTAATGAGTTTACAAGACTTTAATACTGATTTTATTACTTCAAGATGCTTTTAAAATACTCTTAAATAAATTAGCCGTGAATCTTGTTCAACGTGCTTTTTATTTACTTGTGATTGGTTTCACGTATACTGCAGTATAAGTTTCTAAGTAATTCAATATTAAGATTTATATAGCGCTTTTTATCTACGTCTATTTCTTATCTATAGCTTCTTACTTAACTTATACTTGTTCTACAGATTATCACAATATTGAGGTTCTTATTAATTTAGAGTCTCTGTTTTATAGGCATCTGAAAGAAGTTAACTTTACAATTGATTTTAACAGAAAAAGGAAAATGATCTTTTTATATAAAAATGTATAAATGATTTTTGACTTTCCTGGTACTGAAGTTCTCGAAGATGTCCTCTGGGGTCTCTTGATGTCCTCGTCCAATCAGCTAGTGGCGATGATTTCCGCTGCGTCCTGGATTCCGACGAAGAGTTATGGGATCAGCAACTCAGCTCCTTCAGCAACTGTTGATGGATTTAACGTCCGTGGTTTAACTGCCGCAGCTGCTTCAGGCCCTCGGTCCGGATACTCTGCACTCGTGTGTGTGTGTGTGTGTGTGTGTGTGTGTGTGTGTGTGTGTGTGTGTATCTCGTCTCGGGTGTCGCTCTGCGTCGTCAGTTCTTCAGCTCGCACCACGTTCTAGACGGCCTCGTTCTGTTGTACTCTTGATGTGACTTCACGTAGTATGCGGTCGATCTCTTATATGCGTACGCCAACAGTTTGATGTATTGCGCAGTACGCTTATTTGTTGATAAATAAGAGTATCGTACGTAGACGCCTTCACAGTCCAGTCGTTACAGTTGATCTGTTTATTGACACATAAGACTATGGTGAATCTTCGTTTTCACGTCGAGTCGTTTCAGAAGAGTCTCTGTGTTGTTCAGAAGTTGTGTGCTTACAGAAGAGAGTGTGTGTCTACAGTTTGAGTCCTTACAGAAGTGTATGTGTGTGTTCACTGATTGAGTCCTGGCAGAAGAGTCTGTGTGTTGTTCAGTTGAGTGCTAACAGAAGAGTGAAGAGCGTTCAGCTCGAAACCAACGGTTGTTCAAAATTTTAGAATGATCTGATTGGCTGATACACTCTCCCTTCTACTTGAAATTTAGTCACGTTATTCCGTGAGAACGAAAAATAATTCCCACAGTTCGAGAATTGTTATTATTTTTAATATTCTGGAATACACCGGAACCAATTGTCGGTCGGACGTCCGGTTGCAATTTGTATTGCGAGTATCTTGGCTGCAAGCCAAGTTATACTTATTCTAACATATACATTTGATTCGTACTTTTTATAATTATAACATATTCAAATCTGAACTCCCTAGCTCACTCACTATGGAAGTTATTTAAATAAAATGAATTATCTCAATAACTCTTTAATTATATTTATTGAAATTTGCACACCCTATTGTTAATACTTCGGCAAACATTTTGGCTATTGCCTATATTTATCCGTTTCCGAAATATTAATGTTTTAAAGTTAGGGCGTTATTTATAACGGTGTGTGTGTGCTTATGTAACGCCACCGGACATAGCCGCTGCGCGTTTTAAAATTGTTTTGAGTGCTCGCTACAGCGCGAGACATGGTTCTATCGATTTAAATTTATTTTATATTTAATTTTTGAAACCTTCTACATATAACCCTAAATCTATTGGATTTGGTACGTTATATACACCCCACCCGTTAAAAAAAAAAAATGAATGTAGAATATACGAGTACATTTATTTTATTTTTTTCTCTACATGTACATTCTTCATGTTTCACAAATATGTATTGTTCTATTTACTTACAAAACATATACTGATATAATTATCTTATTCATACAAGCTTTATATATATAACTTAATTCTAATACATTAAGATCATGTGTATAAAATATTGTGTGACAATGTTTGTAGCATGGGTAGTATTTAATAGCGAGACATTTAACAAGGTATTTCACACAGATGATAACAGACAATTGCGGCGCGTGCGCTTAGGAATGTGCTTCCGTTTTTCTACGCCTATTATCGCGGAGTAAACGCCGCTAATTAGCCTATGCGTTTAAAAACCAGCTGTGTGCGAGCTCGCGGGCGCGTGGTTGCTTTCTGAACGCGTTTCCGGCCACGGTCACCCGTCTCACACCTCGACTTGTGTGTTTGTTTACCAGTGCTACGAACTGATTGTTATTTATTTATAACTTGTCCACAATTATTATTATTTATACCTAATACTCTAATTTATTTTAAACAATTATTATTAATATTTAAATTATTGGTATTTAAATTATTTTTTTATTCGCGCGTAAAATCCTTCGCTAATACCGGATACAACACTACCGGTATCCAAAAGTACCTGCGTGGGAACGCCGTTTACATGAGCCTGTAGTACCGGACACGCTGTGTTAGGCGGGCATTGTTGTGTTGTATTTGATTCCAACAATGGTTCTCTAACATCCGGTGGGAACACATTATTAACCGGCACACATGTTACATGAGAAAAATCACATTTCTTACACATAATATTTTTCTTATATCTAACAATCATATTTCTAAACATTTTTGCAGGGCTTATTGCGCATCCTTTTTGGGTGCGCCCTGTTGCACGTTTTTTGTATGGGGAAACTGTTTTACTTTTCAATAGGGTCTTTAACATTTTCTATTTCGCTAGTTTGAGCGGTCGTACCGATATCTGATACCGCGACTGTTTGTATGGTTCTCATTGGAGTTCCATCGTTGCCTTTGCTTATTGGTTTCTGCCTACTGAAACTCGGCTTCCCCTTATATTCAAAGGGTTTATTTTGCGGTTTTGGCGGTGCTTGTTGTGGAGCCTAACTGGTACTAGGCCTTGGATCAGTTTGGGTATGATATTGCCCACGTCTATTTTGGCTATCATTATTTTGATTATAATTCGGTTTATACCTCTACCCGCCGAAATCAAAAACGGTCTCACTTTGAGATATTAATATTAATAGTTCGTCAACCGTACGTATTCCTTGCGTAAATGCGGCTACACGAATATTATGATTAAAGTGGTACGCAAATTTCGTGACTATATCGACCTCGGAAAACGCTGGTGTTAAATGTTTAGCGCGTTCAACCTGTTGTATAATATAATTTTCGGACGTTATACCTTGCTTCCGGTCATACCGTCCGTACTCTAGTTCATTACGCAAGAGCCTTTGCGTGTGCGAATTCCAATATCGATTTTCGAACATTTGCCTAATTTCCGTGTATGTGGTAATTTTATCACGTACTATGTTATACCATCTCCTGGCTGAATCACGCATCGCGTTAACGACCCACTGTATCCGGTCTTGGTCCTCTAATCGCGAACCTACCCTTGTCATTTCGTTTTCGCACGTTAGCAAGAACTCGATCGGGTTTTCGTTATTTTCACCGGTGAAATAGACTCGATTCTTTTCGTCTACTTGCCCTTGTACTAGAATATTTGGTGACGATTTCTTACGTACTTACTGTCGCACTTTAGAAATCTCCCCGCTAAGCGTTTGTAATACATTTACTCTATTTGTATCGATGTCGGAACGTGTTTCTACAATCGACGACTATGACCTAGCAACTTGTCGCTGTGTTTCGGTTGCGTCGGTTTGTATCCGTACTTCAAGATTATAGACCTTTTTGGCTACATCTGCGGTTTGTTTTTCACACCGGCTGATGTGTTCTTTAAATCGCCCCTCCATACGCAAAACCTGTTCAATAAACGATTTATGCATTGTGGTCTCAAAAACCTTAAAACGTTCATTTATTTTTGTCCCGAACGTATGAATTTTTTTCTCCGATTTCGGTAACTTTAGAATCTAAGCTTTTCATGCTTTCATCCATTTTAGCAGTAGTTTGTCTTATCTCCGCGTTTATATCCGCGTTACTCTGTTCTAGTGCCTCGGGTATACTTGTTTTCTGTGCGTTTATTTTAGCTGTTAATTCCGCGATATTTATTTCAGCTTTGGCGGCACTTTGTTCAAATTTCGCGTTCATATTATCTGTTAACTCGCGTTTTATTTCCGCGTTCATTTGCTCAGCTTTAGCCGCGTTTTGTTTCAGTTCTTGTAAAAATTGTTTGAACATTTTGTCGGTCTCCATTGTTACACAATATTCTTAACACTCTATTGCTGTACTTATTACCAATTCACAAAACTTCCTTTAGGGATTGTTTGAGTTGGACTCCAGCTGTTTTACTAATTAAAACAGCAAATTTGCTTCAATTTATATCATTTCAATTAATTTTACAAGTTAAAATTTAATCAAAATTAAATCGGGCCCCACGTTCCGGGCGACATTTATAACGAAACAAATGTATGCTTGGACAGCCCCACGATCATGGAGTGCCATTTATAATGTTTACAAATTGTGGTGTGTGAACTGACCTACCTGCTGTGCGTTCTTGCGTCTTCTTCTTCCGACTAGGGCCGTAGGAATTTGTGTTTTGAATTTGCAAGTAGGTTAATTCAAAAGTACAAGCACAAAGTGTACAGTTATAATTATTGCGAATAGTTTTGTGATGTTGGTAGATTTTGGAGTACAGCAATAACAAAACAGTGTTGGGTATAAAATTGGGGTTTATTATTCTAATAGCACATAAAATGAAAAACCTTACATCTAACGTAATTCTTACGTACTAAAGAGTAATTAGTAATTTTATCAATGTTTTCTGAATGAATATTAGCTTTCAGAGGGAAAGCTTATAAATACGAATTTATACGAACTTGTTTCTTATTGCTTTCAAAAGATAATTTTTTAAATAATTTAATTAATGAGTTTACAAGACTTTAATACTGATTTTATTACTTCAAGATGCTTTTAAAATACTCTTAAATAAATTAGCCGTGAATCTCGTTCAACGTGCTTTTTATTTACTTGTGATTGATTTTACGTATACTGCAGTATAAGTTTCTAAGTAATTCAATATTAAGATTTATATAGCGCTTTTTATCTACGTCTATTTCTTATCTATAGCTTTTTACTTAACTTATACTTGTTCTACAGATTATCACAATATTGAGGTTCTTATTAATTTAGAGTCTCTGTTTTATAGGCATCTGAAAGAAGTTAACTTTACAATTGATTTTAACAGAAAAAGAAAAATGATCTTTTTATATAAAAATGTATAAAGGATTTTTGACTTCCCTGGTACTGAAGTTCTCGAAGATGTCCTCTGGGGTCTCTCGATGTCCTCGTCCAATCAGCTAGTGGCGATGATTTCCGCTGCGTCCTGGATTCCGACGAAGAGTTTAGGGATCAGCAACTCAGCTCCTTCAGCAACTGTTGATGGATTTAACGTCCGTGGTTTAACTGCCGCAGCTGCTTCAGGCCCTCGGTCCGGATACTCTGCACTCGTGTGTGTGTGTGTGTGTGTGTGTGTGTGTGTGTGTGTGTGTGTGTGTGTGTGTGTATCTCGTCTCGGGTGTCGCTCTGCGTCGTCAGTTCTTCAGCTCGCACCACGTTCTAGACGGCCTCGTTCTGTTGTACTCTTGATGTGACTTCACGTAGTATGCGGTCGATCTCTTATATGCGTACGCCAACAGTTTGATGTATTGCGCAGTACGCTTATTTGTTGATAAATAAGAGTATCGTACGTATACGCCTTCACAGTCCAGTCGTTACAGTTGATCTGTTTATTGACACATAAGACTATGGTGAATCTTCGTTTTCACGTCGAGTCGTTTCAGAAGAGTCTCTGTGTTGTTCAGAAGTTGTGTGCTTACAGAAGAGAGTGTGTGTCTACAGTTTGAGTCCTTACAGAAGTGTATGTGTGTGTTCACTGATTGAGTCCTGGCAGAAGAGTCTGTGTGTTGTTCAGTTGAGTGCTAACAGAAGAGTGAAGAGCGTTCAGCTCGAAACCAACGGTTGTTCAAAATTTTTCAGAATGATCTGATTGGCTGATACACTCTCCCTTCTACTTGAAATTTAGTCACGTTATTCCTTGAGAACGAAAAATAATTCCCACAGTTCGAGAATTGTTATTATTTTTAATATTCTGGAATACACCGGAACCAATTGTCGGTCGGACGTCCGGTTGCAATTTGTATTGCGAGTATCTTGGCTGCAAGCCAAGTTATACTTATTCTAACATATACATTTGATTCGTACTTTTTATAATTATAACATATTCAAATCTGAACTCCCTAGCTCACTCACTATGGAAGTTATTTAAATAAAATGAATTATCTCAATAACTCTTTAATTATATTTATTGAAATTTGCACACCCTATTGTTAATACTTCGGCAAACATTTTGGCTATTGCCCATATTTATCCGTTTCCGAAATATTAATGTTTTAAAGTTAGGGCGTTATTTATAACGGTGTGTGTGTGCTTATGTAACGCCACCGGACATAGCCGCTGCGCGTTTTAAAATTGTTTTGAGTGCTCGCTACAGCGCGAGACATGGTTCTATCGATTTAAATTTATTTTATATTTAATTTTTGAAACCTTCTACATATAACCCTAAATCTATTGGATTTGGTACGTTATATACACCCCACCCGTTAAAAAAAAAAATGAATGTAGAATATACGAGTACATTTATTTTATTTTTTTCTCTACATGTACATTCTTCATGTTTCACAAATATGTATTGTTCTATTTACTTACAAAACATATACTGATATAATTATCTTATTCATACAAGCTTTATATATATAACTTAATTCTAATACATTAAGATCATGTGTATAAAATATTGTGTGACAATGTTTGTAGCATGGGTAGTATTTAATAGCGAGACATTTAACAAGGTATTTCACACAGATGATAACAGACAATTGCGGCGCGTGCGCTTAGGAATGTGCTTCCGTTTTTCTACGCCTATTATCGCGGAGTAAACGCCGCTAATTAGCCTATGCGTTTAAAAACCAGCTGTGTGCGAGCTCGCGGGCGCGTGGTTGCTTTCTGAACGCGTTTCCGGCCACGGTCACCCGTCTCACACCTCGACTTGTGTGTTTGTTTACCAGTGCTACGAACTGATTGTTATTTATTTATAACTTGTCCACAATTATTATTATTTATACCTAATACTCTAATTTATTTTAAACAATTATTATTAATATTTAAATTATTGGTATTTAAATTATTTTTTTATTCGCGCGTAAAATCCTTCGCTAATACCGGATACAACACTACCGGTATCCAAAAGTACCTGCGTGGGAACGCCGTTTACATGAGCCTGTAGTACCGGACACGCTGTGTTAGGCGGGCATTGTTGTGTTGTATTTGATTCCAACAATGGTTCTCTAACATCCGGTGGGAACACATTATTAACCGGCACACATGTTACATGAGAAAAATCACATTTCTTACACATAATATTTTTCTTATATCTAACAATCATATTTCTAAACATTTTTGCAGGGCTTATTGCGCATCCTTTTTGGGTGCGCCCTGTTGCACGTTTTTTGTATGGGGAAACTGTTTTACTTTTCAATAGGGTCTTTAACATTTTCTATTTCGCTAGTTTGAGCGGTCGTACCGATATCTGATACCGCGACTGTTTGTATGGTTCTCATTGGAGTTCCATCGTTGCCTTTGCTTATTGGTTTCTGCCTACTGAAACTCGGCTTCCCCTTATATTCAAAGGGTTTATTTTGCGGTTTTGGCGGTGCTTGTTGTGGAGCCTAACTGGTACTAGGCCTTGGATCAGTTTGGGTATGATATTGCCCACGTCTATTTTGGCTATCATTATTTTGATTATAATTCGGTTTATACCTCTACCCGCCGAAATCAAAAACGGTCTCACTTTGAGATATTAATATTAATAGTTCGTCAACCGTACGTATTCCTTGCGTAAATGCGGCTACACGAATATTATGATTAAAGTGGTACGCAAATTTCGTGACTATATCGACCTCGGAAAACGCTGGTGTTAAATGTTTAGCGCGTTCAACCTGTTGTATAATATAATTTTCGGACGTTATACCTTGCTTCCGGTCATACCGTCCGTACTCTAGTTCATTACGCAAGAGCCTTTGCGTGTGCGAATTCCAATATCGATTTTCGAACATTTGCCTAATTTCCGTGTATGTGGTAATTTTATCACGTACTATGTTATACCATCTCCTGGCTGAATCACGCATCGCGTTAACGACCCACTGTATCCGGTCTTGGTCCTCTAATCGCGAACCTACCCTTGTCATTTCGTTTTCGCACGTTAGCAAGAACTCGATCGGGTTTTCGTTATTTTCACCGGTGAAATAGACTCGATTCTTTTCGTCTACTTGCCCTTGTACTAGAATATTTGGTGACGATTTCTTACGTACTTACTGTCGCACTTTAGAAATCTCCCCGCTAAGCGTTTGTAATACATTTACTCTATTTGTATCGATGTCGGAACGTGTTTCTACAATCGACGACTATGACCTAGCAACTTGTCGCTGTGTTTCGGTTGCGTCGGTTTGTATCCGTACTTCAAGATTATAGACCTTTTTGGCTACATCTGCGGTTTGTTTTTCACACCGGCTGATGTGTTCTTTAAATCGCCCCTCCATACGCAAAACCTGTTCAATAAACGATTTATGCATTGTGGTCTCAAAAACCTTAAAACGTTCATTTATTTTTGTCCCGAACGTATGAATTTTTTTCTCCGGTGTCGGTAAATTTAGAATCTAAGCTTTTCATGCTTTCATCCATTTTAGCAGTAGTTTGTCTTATCTCCGCGTTTATATCCGCGTTACTCTGTTCTAGTGTCTCGGGTATGCTTGTTTTCTGTGCGTTTATTTTAGCTGTTAATTCCGCGATATTTATTTCAGCTTTGGCGGCACTTTGTTCAAATTTCGCGTTCATATTATCTGTTAACTCGCGTTTTATTTCCGCGTTCATTTGCTCAGCTTTAGCCGCGTTTTGTTTCAGTTCTTGTAAAAATTGTTTGAACATTTTGTCGGTCTCCATTGTTACACAATATTCTTAACACTCTATTGCTGTACTTATTACCAATTCACAAAACTTCCTTTAGGGATTGTTTGAGTTGGACTCCAGCTGTTTTACTAATTAAAACAGCAAATTTGCTTCAATTTATATCATTTCAATTAATTTTACAAGTTAAAATTTAATCAAAATTAAATCGGGCCCCACGTTCCGGGCGACATTTATAACGAAACAAATGTATGCTTGGACAGCCCCACGATCATGGAGTGCCATTTATAATGTTTACAAATTGTGGTGTGTGAACTGACCTACCTGCTGAGCGTTCTTGCGTCTTCTTCTTCCGACTAGGGCCGTAGGAATTTGTGTTTTGAATTTGCAAGTAGGTTAATTCAAAAGTACAAGCACAAAGTGTACAGTTATAATTATTGCGAATAGTTTTGTGATGTTGGTAGATTTTGGAGTACAGCAATAACAAAACAGTGTTGGGTATAAAATTGGGGTTTATTATTCTAATAGCACATAAAATGAAAAACCTTACATCTAACGTAATTCTTACGTACTAAAGAGTAATTAGTAATTTTATCAATGTTTTCTGAATGAATATTAGCTTTCAGAGGGAAAGCTTATAAATACGAATTTATACGAACTTGTTTCTTATTGCTTTCAAAAGATAATTTTTTAAATAATTTAATTAATGAGTTTACAAGACTTTAATACTGATTTTATTACTTCAAGATGCTTTTAAAATACTCTTAAATAAATTAGCCGTGAATCTTGTTCAACATGCTTTTTATTTACTTGTGATTGGTTTCACGTATACTGCAGTATAAGTTTCTAAGTAATTCAATATTAAGATTTATATAGCGCTTTTTATCTACGTCTATTTCTTATCTATAGCTTTTTACTTAACTTATACTTGTTCTACAGATTATCACAATATTGAGGTTCTTATTAATTTAGAGTCTCTGTTTTATAGGCATCTGAAAGAAGTTAACTTTACAATTGATTTTAACAGAAAAAGAAAAATGATCTTTTTATATAAAAATGTATAAAGGATTTTTGACTTTCCTGGTACTGAAGTTCTCGAAGATGTCCTCTGGGGTCTCTCGATGTCCTCGTCCAATCAGCTAGTGGCGATGATTTCCGCTGCGTCCTGGATTCCGACGAAGAGTTTAGGGATCAGCAACTCAGCTCCTTCAGCAACTGTTGATGGATTTAACGTCCGTGGTTTAACTGCCGCAGCTGCTTCAGGCCCTCGGTCCGGATACTCTGCACTCGTGTGTGTGTGTGTGTGTGTGTGTATCTCGTCTCGGGTGTCGCTCTGCGTCGTCAGTTCTTCAGCTCGCACCACGTTCTAGACGGCCTCGTTCTGTTGTACTCTTGATGTGACTTCACGTAGTATGCGGTCGATCTCTTATATGCGTACGCCAACAGTTTGATGTATTGCGCAGTACGCTTATTTGTTGATAAATAAGAGTATCGTACGTAGACGCCTTCACAGTCCAGTCGTTACAGTTGATCTGTTTATTGACACATAAGACTATGGTGAATCTTCGTTTTCACGTCGAGTCGTTTCAGAAGAGTCTCTGTGTTGTTCAGAAGTTGTGTGCTTACAGAAGAGAGTGTGTGTCTACAGTTTGAGTCCTTACAGAAGTGTATGTGTGTGTTCACTGATTGAGTCCTGGCAGAAGAGTCTGTGTGTTGTTCAGTTGAGTGCTAACAGAAGAGTGAAGAGCGTTCAGCTCGAAACCAACGGTTGTTCAAAATTTTTCAGAATGATCTGATTGGCTGATACACTCTCCCTTCTACTTGAAATTTAGTCACGTTATTCCTTGAGAACGAAAAATAATTCCCACAGTTCGAGAATTGTTATTATTTTTAATATTCTGGAATACACCGGAACCAATTGTCGGTCGGACGTCCGGTTGCAATTTGTATTGCGAGTATCTTGGCTGCAAGCCAAGTTATACTTATTCTAACATATACATTTGATTCGTACTTTTTATAATTATAACATATTCAAATCTGAACTCCCTAGCTCACTCACTATGGAAGTTATTTAAATAAAATGAATTATCTCAATAACTCTTTAATTATATTTATTGAAATTTGCACACCCTATTGTTAATACTTCGGCAAACATTTTGGCTATTGCCCATATTTATCCGTTTCCGAAATATTAATGTTTTAAAGTTAGGGCGTTATTTATAACGGTGTGTGTGTGCTTATGTAACGCCACCGGACATAGCCGCTGCGCGTTTTAAAATTGTTTTGAGTGCTCGCTACAGCGCGAGACATGGTTCTATCGATTTAAATTTATTTTATATTTAATTTTTGAAACCTTCTACATATAACCCTAAATCTATTGGATTTGGTACGTTATATACACCCCACCCGTTAAAAAAAAAAATGAATGTAGAATATACGAGTACATTTATTTTATTTTTTTCTCTACATGTACATTCTTCATGTTTCACAAATATGTATTGTTCTATTTACTTACAAAACATATACTGATATAATTATCTTATTCATACAAGCTTTATATATATAACTTAATTCTAATACATTAAGATCATGTGTATAAAATATTGTGTGACAATGTTTGTAGCATGGGTAGTATTTAATAGCGAGACATTTAACAAGGTATTTCACACAGATGATAACAGACAATTGCGGCGCGTGCGCTTAGGAATGTGCTTCCGTTTTTCTACGCCTATTATCGCGGAGTAAACGCCGCTAATTAGCCTATGCGTTTAAAAACCAGCTGTGTGCGAGCTCGCGGGCGCGTGGTTGCTTTCTGAACGCGTTTCCGGCCACGGTCACCCGTCTCACACCTCGACTTGTGTGTTTGTTTACCAGTGCTACGAACTGATTGTTATTTATTTATAACTTGTCCACAATTATTATTATTTATACCTAATACTCTAATTTATTTTAAACAATTATTATTAATATTTAAATTATTGGTATTTAAATTATTTTTTTATTCGCGCGTAAAATCCTTCGCTAATACCGGATACAACACTACCGGTATCCAAAAGTACCTGCGTGGGAACGCCGTTTACATGAGCCTGTAGTACCGGACACGCTGTGTTAGGCGGGCATTGTTGTGTTGTATTTGATTCCAACAATGGTTCTCTAACATCCGGTGGGAACACATTATTAACCGGCACACATGTTACATGAGAAAAATCACATTTCTTACACATAATATTTTTCTTATATCTAACAATCATATTTCTAAACATTTTTGCAGGGCTTATTGCGCATCCTTTTTGGGTGCGCCCTGTTGCACGTTTTTTGTATGGGGAAACTGTTTTACTTTTCAATAGGGTCTTTAACATTTTCTATTTCGCTAGTTTGAGCGGTCGTACCGATATCTGATACCGCGACTGTTTGTATGGTTCTCATTGGAGTTCCATCGTTGCCTTTGCTTATTGGTTTCTGCCTACTGAAACTCGGCTTCCCCTTATATTCAAAGGGTTTATTTTGCGGTTTTGGCGGTGCTTGTTGTGGAGCCTAACTGGTACTAGGCCTTGGATCAGTTTGGGTATGATATTGCCCACGTCTATTTTGGCTATCATTATTTTGATTATAATTCGGTTTATACCTCTACCCGCCGAAATCAAAAACGGTCTCACTTTGAGATATTAATATTAATAGTTCGTCAACCGTACGTATTCCTTGCGTAAATGCGGCTACACGAATATTATGATTAAAGTGGTACGCAAATTTCGTGACTATATCGACCTCGGAAAACGCTGGTGTTAAATGTTTAGCGCGTTCAACCTGTTGTATAATATAATTTTCGGACGTTATACCTTGCTTCCGGTCATACCGTCCGTACTCTAGTTCATTACGCAAGAGCCTTTGCGTGTGCGAATTCCAATATCGATTTTCGAACATTTGCCTAATTTCCGTGTATGTGGTAATTTTATCACGTACTATGTTATACCATCTCCTGGCTGAATCACGCATCGCGTTAACGACCCACTGTATCCGGTCTTGGTCCTCTAATCGCGAACCTACCCTTGTCATTTCGTTTTCGCACGTTATCAAGAACTCGATCGGGTTTTCGTTATTTTCACCGGTGAAATAGACTCGATTCTTTTCGTCTACTTGCCCTTGTACTAGAATATTTGGTGACGATTTCTTACGTACTTACTGTCGCACTTTAGAAATCTCCCCGCTAAGCGTTTGTAATACATTTACTCTATTTGTATCGATGTCGGAACGTGTTTCTACAATCGACGACTATGACCTAGCAACTTGTCGCTGTGTTTCGGTTGCGTCGGTTTGTATCCGTACTTCAAGATTATAGACCTTTTTGGCTACATCTGCGGTTTGTTTTTCACACCGGCTGATGTGTTCTTTAAATCGCCCCTCCATACGCAAAACCTGTTCAATAAACGATTTATGCATTGTGGTCTCAAAAACCTTAAAACGTTCATTTATTTTTGTCCCGAACGTATGAATTTTTTTCTCCGGTGTCGGTAAATTTAGAATCTAAGCTTTTCATGCTTTCATCCATTTTAGCAGTAGTTTGTCTTATCTCCGCGTTTATATCCGCGTTACTCTGTTCTAGTGTCTCGGGTATGCTTGTTTTCTGTGCGTTTATTTTAGCTGTTAATTCCGCGATATTTATTTCAGCTTTGGCGGCACTTTGTTCAAATTTCGCGTTCATATTATCTGTTAACTCGCGTTTTATTTCCGCGTTCATTTGCTCAGCTTTAGCCGCGTTTTGTTTCAGTTCTTGTAAAAATTGTTTGAACATTTTGTCGGTCTCCATTGTTACACAATATTCTTAACACTCTATTGCTGTACTTATTACCAATTCACAAAACTTCCTTTAGGGATTGTTTGAGTTGGACTCCAGCTGTTTTACTAATTAAAACAGCAAATTTGCTTCAATTTATATCATTTCAATTAATTTTACAAGTTAAAATTTAATCAAAATTAAATCGGGCCCCACGTTCCGGGCGACATTTATAACGAAACAAATGTATGCTTGGACAGCCCCACGATCATGGAGTGCCATTTATAATGTTTACAAATTGTGGTGTGTGAACTGACCTACCTGCTGAGCGTTCTTGCGTCTTCTTCTTCCGACTAGGGCCGTAGGAATTTGTGTTTTGAATTTGCAAGTAGGTTAATTCAAAAGTACAAGCACAAAGTGTACAGTTATAATTATTGCGAATAGTTTTGTGATGTTGGTAGATTTTGGAGTACAGCAATAACAAAACAGTGTTGGGTATAAAATTGGGGTTTATTATTCTAATAGCACATAAAATGAAAAACCTTACATCTAACGTAATTCTTACGTACTAAAGAGTAATTAGTAATTTTATCAATGTTTTCTGAATGAATATTAGCTTTCAGAGGGAAAGCTTATAAATACGAATTTATACGAACTTGTTTCTTATTGCTTTCAAAAGATAATTTTTTAAATAATTTAATTAATGAGTTTACAAGACTTTAATACTGATTTTATTACTTCAAGATGCTTTTAAAATACTCTTAAATAAATTAGCCGTGAATCTTGTTCAACATGCTTTTTATTTACTTGTGATTGGTTTCACGTATACTGCAGTATAAGTTTCTAAGTAATTCAATATTAAGATTTATATAGCGCTTTTTATCTACGTCTATTTCTTATCTATAGCTTTTTACTTAACTTATACTTGTTCTACAGATTATCACAATATTGAGGTTCTTATTAATTTAGAGTCTCTGTTTTATAGGCATCTGAAAGAAGTTAACTTTACAATTGATTTTAACAGAAAAAGAAAAATGATATTTTTATATAAAAATGTATAAAGGATTTTTGACTTTCCTGGTACTGAAGTTCTCGAAGATGTCCTCTGGGGTCTCTCGATGTCCTCGTCCAATCAGCTAGTGGCGATGATTTCCGCTGCGTCCTGGATTCCGACGAAGAGTTTAGGGATCAGCAACTCAGCTCCTTCAGCAACTGTTGATGGATTTAACGTCCGTGGTTTAACTGCCGCAGCTGCTTCAGGCCCTCGGTCCGGATACTCTGCACTCGTGTGTGTGTGTGTGTGTGTGTGTGTGTGTGTGTGTGTGTATCTCGTCTCGGGTGTCGCTCTGCGTCGTCAGTTCTTCAGCTCGCACCACGTTCTAGACGGCCTCGTTCTGTTGTACTCTTGATGTGACTTCACGTAGTATGCGGTCGATCTCTTATATGCGTACGCCAACAGTTTGATGTATTGCGCAGTACGCTTATTTGTTGATAAATAATAGTATCGTACGTAGACGCCTTCACAGTCCAGTCGTTACAGTTGATCTGTTTATTGACACATAAGACTATGGTGAATCTTCGTTTTCACGTCGAGTCGTTTCAGAAGAGTCTCTGCGTTGTTCAGAAGTTGTGTGCTTACAGAAGAGAGTGTGTGTCTACAGTTTGAGTCCTTACAGAAGTGTATGTGTGTGTTCACTGATTGAGTCCTGGCAGAAGAGTCTGTGTGTTGTTCAGTTGAGTGCTAACAGAAGAGTGAAGAGCGTTCAGCTCGAAACCAACGGTTGGTCAAAATTTTTAGGATGATCTGATTGGCTGATACACTCTCCCTTCTACTTGAAATTTAGTCACGTTATTCCGTGAGAACGAAAAATAATTCCCACAGTTCGAGAATTGTTATTATTTTTAATATTCTGGAATACACCGGAACCAATTGTCGGTCGGACGTCCGGTTGCAATTTGTATTGCGAGTATCTTGGCTGCAAGCCAAGTTATACTTATTCTAACATATACATTTGATTCGTACTTTTTATAATTATAACATATTCAAATCTGAACTCCCTAGCTCACTCACTATGGAAGTTATTTAAATAAAATGAATTATCTCAATAACTCTTTAATTATATTTATTGAAATTTGCACACCCTATTGTTAATACTTCGGCAAACATTTTGGCTATTGCCTATATTTATCCGTTTCCTAAATATTAATGTTTTAAAGTTAGGGCGTTATTTATAACGGTGTGTGTGTGCTTATGTAACGCCACCGGACATAGCCGCTGCGCGTTTTAAAATTGTTTTGAGTGCTCGCTACAGCGCGAGACATGGTTCTATCGATTTAAATTTATTTTATATTTAATTTTTGAAACCTTCTACATATAACCCTAAATCTATTGGATTTGGTACGTTATATACACCCCACCCGTTAAAAAAAAAAAAAATTAATGTAGAATATACCAGTAGATTTATTTTATTTTTTTCTCTACATGTACATTCTTCATGTTTCACAAATATGTATTGTTCTATTTACTTACAAAACATATACTGATATAATTATCTTATTCATACAAGCTTTATATATATAACTTAATTCTAATACATTAAGATCATGTGTATAAAATATTGTGTGACAATGTTTGTAGCATGGGTAGTATTTAATAGCGAGACATTTAACAAGGCATTTCACACAGATGATAACAGACAATTGCGGCGCGTGCGCTTAGGAATGTGCTTCCGTTTTCTACGCCTATTATCGCGGAGTAAACGCCGCTAATTAGCCTATGCGTTTAAAAACCATCTGTGTGCGAGCTCGCGGGCGCGTGGTTGCTTTCTGAACGCGTTTCCGGCCACGGTCATCCGTCTCACACCTCGACTTGTGTGTTTGTTTACCAGTGCTACGAACTGATTTTTTATTTATTTATAACTTGTCCACAATTATTATTATTTATACCTAATACTCTAATTTATTTTAAACAATTATTATTAATATTTAAATTATTGGTATTTAAATTATTTTTTTATTCGCGCGTAAAATCCTTCGCTAATACCGGATACAACACTACCGGTATCCAAAAGTACCTGCGTGGGAACGCCGTTTACATGAGCCTGTAGTACCGGACACGCTGTGTTAGGCGGGCATTGTTGTGTTGTATTTGATTCCAACAATGGTTCTCTAACATCCGGTGGGAACACATTATTAACCGGCACACATGTTACATGAGAAAAATCACATTTCTTACACATAATATTTTTCTTATATCTAACAATCATATTTCTAAACATTTTTGCAGGGCTTATTGCGCATCCTTTTTGGGTGCGCCCTGTTGCACGTTTTTTGTATGGGGAAACTGTTTTACTTTTCAATAGGGTCTTTAACATTTTCTATTTCGCTAGTTTGAGCGGTCGTACCGATATCTGATACCGCGACTGTTTGTATGGTTCTCATTGGAGTTCCATCGTTGCCTTTGCTTATCGGTTTCTGCCTACTGAAACTCGGCTTCCCCTTATATTCAAAGGGTTTATTTTGCGGTTTTGGCGGTGCTTGTTGTGGAGCCTAACTGGTACTAGGCCTTGGATCAGTTTGGGTATGATATTGCCCACGTCTATTTTGGCTATCATTATTTTGATTATAATTCGGTTTATACCTCTACCCGCCGAAATCAAAAACGGTCTCACTTTGAGATATTAATATTAATAGTTCGTCAACCGTACGTATTCCTTGCGTAAATGCGGCTACACGAATATTATGATTAAAGTGGTACGCAAATTTCGTGACTATATCGACCTCGGAAAACGCTGGTGTTAAATGTTTAGCGCGTTCAACCTGTTGTATAATATAATTTTCGGACGTTATACCTTGCTTCCGGTCATACCGTCCGTACTCTAGTTTATTACGCAAGAGCCTTTGCGTGTGCGAATTACAATATCGATTTTCGAACATTTGTCTAAATACCGTGTATGTGGTAATTTTATCACGTACTATGTTATACCATCTCCTGGCTGAATCACGCATCGCGTTAACGACCCACTGTATCCGGTCTTGGTCCTCTAATCGCGAACCTACCCTTGTCATTTCGTTTTCGCACGTTAGCAAGAACTCGATCGGGTTTTCGTTATTTTCACCGGTGAAATAGACTCGATTCTTTTCGTCTACTTGCCCTTGTACTAGAATATTTGGTGACGATTTCTTACGTACTTCCTGTCGCACTTTAGAAATCTCCTCGCTAAGCGTTTGTAATACATTTACTCTATTTTTATCGATGTCGGAACGTGTTTCTACAATCGACGACTCTGACCTAGAAACTTGTCGCTGTGTTTCGGTTGCGTCGGTTTGTATCCGTACTTCAAGATTATCGACCTTTTTGGCTACATCTGCGGTTTGTTTTTCACACCGGCTGATGTGTTCTTTAAATCGCCCCTCCATACGCAAAACCTGTTCAATAAACGATTTATGCATTGTGGTCTCAAAAACCTTAAAACGTTCATTTATTTTTGTCCCGAACGTATGAATTTTTTCTCCGATTTCGGTAACTTTAGAATCTAAGCTTTTCATGCTTTCATCCATTTTAGCAGTGGTTTGTCTTATCTCCGCGTTTATATCCGCGTTACTCTGTTCTAGTGTCTCGGGTAAAGTTGTTTTCTGTGCGTTTATTTTAGCTGTTAATTCCGCGATATTTATTTCAGCTTTGGCGGCACTTTGTTCAAATTTCGCGTTCATATTATCTGTTAACTCGCGTTTTATTTCCGCGTTCATTTGCTCAGCTTTAGCCGCGTTTTGTTTCAGTTCTTGTAAAAATTGTTTGAACATTTTGTCGGTCTCCATTGTTACACAATATTCTTAACACTCTATTGCTGTACTTATTACCAATTCACAAAACTTTCTTTAGGGATTGTTTGAGTTGGACTCCAGCTGTTTTACTAATTAAAACAGCAAATTTGCTTCAATTTATATCATTTCAATTAATTTTACAAGTTAAAATTTAATCAAAATTAAATCGGGCCCCACGTTCCGGGCGACATTTATAACGAAACAAATGTATGCTTGGACAGCCCCACGATCATGGAGTGCCATTTATAATGTTTACAAATTGTGGTGTGTGAACTGACCTACCTGCTGTGCGTTCTTGCGTCTTCTTCTTCCGACTAGGGCCGTAGGAATTTGTGTTTTGAATTTGCAAGTAGGTTAATTCAAAAGTACAAGCACAAAGTGTACAGTTATAATTATTGCGAATAGTTTTGTGATGTTGGTAGATTTTGGAGTACAGCAATAACAAAACAGTGTTGGGTATAAAATTGGGGTTTATTATTCTAATAGCACATAAAATGAAAAACCTTACATCTAACGTAATTCTTACGTACTAAAGAGTAATTAGTAATTTTATCAATGTTTTCTGAATGAATATTAGCTTTCAGAGGGAAAGCTTATAAATACGAATTTATACGAACTTGTTTCTTATTGCTTTCAAAAGATAATTTTTTAAATAATTTAATTAATGAGTTTACAAGACTTTAATACTGATTTTATTACTTCAAGATGCTTTTAAAATACTCTTAAATAAATTAGCCGTGAATCTTGTTCAACGTGCTTTTTATTTACTTGTGATTGGTTTCACGTATACTGCAGTATAAGTTTCTAAGTAATTCAACATTAAGATTTATATAGCGCTTTTTATCTACGTCTATTTCTTATCTATAGCTTCTTACTTAACTTATACTTGTTCTACAGATTATCACAATATTGAGGTTCTTATTAATTTAGAGTCTCTGTTTTATAGGCATCTGAAAGAAGTTAACTTTACAATTGATTTTAACAGAAAAAGGAAAATGATCTTTTTATATAAAAATGTATAAATGATTTTTGACTTTCCTGGTACTGAAGTTCTCGAAGATGTCCTCTGGGGTCTCTCGATGTCCTCGTCCAATCAGCTAGTGGCGATGATTTCCGCTGCGTCCTGGATTCCGACGAAGAGTTTAGGGATCAGCAACTCAGCTCCTTCAGCAACTGTTGATGGATTTAACGTCCGTGGTTTAACTGCCGCAACTGCTTCAGGCCCTCGGTCCGGATACTCTGCACTCGTGTGTGTGTGTGTGTGTGTGTATCTCGTCTCGGGTGTCGCTCTGCGTCGTCAGTTCTTCAGCTCGCACCACGTTCTAGACGGCCTCGTTCTGTTGTACTCTTGATGTGACTTCACGTAGTATGCGGTCGATCTCTTATATGCGTACGCCAACAGGTTGATGTATTGCGCAGTACGCTTATTTGTTGATAAATAAGAGTATCGTACGTAGACGCCTTCACAGTCCAGTCGTTACAGTTGATCTGTTTATTGACACATAAGACTATGGTGAATCTTCGTTTTCACGTCGAATCGTTTCAGAAGGGTCTCTGCGTTGTTCAGAAGTTGTGTGCTTACAGAAGAGAGTGTGTGTCTACAGTTTGAGTCCTTACAGAAGTGTATGTGTGTGTTCACTGATTGAGTCCTGGCAGAAGAGTCTGTGTGTTGTTCAGTTGAGTGCTAACAGAAGAGTGAAGAGCGTTCAGCTCGAAACCAACGGTTGGTCAAAATTTTTAGGATGATCTGATTGGCTGATACACTCTCCCTTCTACTTGAAATTTAGTCACGTTATTCCGTGAGAACGAAAAATAATTCCCACAGTTCGAGAATTGTTATTATTTTTAATATTCTGGAATACACCGGAACCAATTGTCGGTCGGACGTCCGGTTGCAATTTGTATTGCGAGTATCTTGGCTGCAAGCCAAGTTATACTTATTCTAACATATACATTTGATTCGTACTTTTTATAATTATAACATATTCAAATCTGAACTCCCTAGCTCACTCACTATGGAAGTTATTTAAATAAAATGAATTATCTCAATAACTCTTTAATTATATTTATTGAAATTTGCACACCCTATTGTTAATACTTCGGCAAACATTTTGGCTATTGCCTATATTTATCCGTTTCCTAAATATTAATGTTTTAAAGTTAGGGCGTTATTTATAACGGTGTGTGTGTGCTTATGTAACGCCACCGGACATAGCCGCTGCGCGTTTTAAAATTGTTTTGAGTGCTCGCTACAGCGCGAGACATGGTTCTATCGATTTAAATTTATTTTATATTTAATTTTTGAAACCTTCTACATATAACCCTAAATCTATTGGATTTGGTACGTTATATACACCCCACCCGTTAAAAAAAAAAAAAATTAATGTAGAATATACCAGTAGATTTATTTTATTTTTTTCTCTACATGTACATTCTTCATGTTTCACAAATATGTATTGTTCTATTTACTTACAAAACATATACTGATATAATTATCTTATTCATACAAGCTTTATATATATAACTTAATTCTAATACATTAAGATCATGTGTATAAAATATTGTGTGACAATGTTTGTAGCATGGGTAGTATTTAATAGCGAGACATTTAACAAGGCATTTCACACAGATGATAACAGACAATTGCGGCGCGTGCGCTTAGGAATGTGCTTCCGTTTTCTACGCCTATTATCGCGGAGTAAACGCCGCTAATTAGCCTATGCGTTTAAAAACCATCTGTGTGCGAGCTCGCGGGCGCGTGGTTGCTTTCTGAACGCGTTTCCGGCCACGGTCATCCGTCTCACACCTCGACTTGTGTGTTTGTTTACCAGTGCTACGAACTGATTTTTTATTTATTTATAACTTGTCCACAATTATTATTATTTATACCTAATACTCTAATTTATTTTAAACAATTATTATTAATATTTAAATTATTGGTATTTAAATTATTTTTTTATTCGCGCGTAAAATCCTTCGCTAATACCGGATACAACACTACCGGTATCCAAAAGTACCTGCGTGGGAACGCCGTTTACATGAGCCTGTAGTACCGGACACGCTGTGTTAGGCGGGCATTGTTGTGTTGTATTTGATTCCAACAATGGTTCTCTAACATCCGGTGGGAACACATTATTAACCGGCACACATGTTACATGAGAAAAATCACATTTCTTACACATAATATTTTTCTTATATCTAACAATCATATTTCTAAACATTTTTGCAGGGCTTATTGCGCATCCTTTTTGGGTGCGCCCTGTTGCACGTTTTTTGTATGGGGAAACTGTTTTACTTTTCAATAGGGTCTTTAACATTTTCTATTTCGCTAGTTTGAGCGGTCGTACCGATATCTGATACCGCGACTGTTTGTATGGTTCTCATTGGAGTTCCATCGTTGCCTTTGCTTATCGGTTTCTGCCTACTGAAACTCGGCTTCCCCTTATATTCAAAGGGTTTATTTTGCGGTTTTGGCGGTGCTTGTTGTGGAGCCTAACTGGTACTAGGCCTTGGATCAGTTTGGGTATGATATTGCCCACGTCTATTTTGGCTATCATTATTTTGATTATAATTCGGTTTATACCTCTACCCGCCGAAATCAAAAACGGTCTCACTTTGAGATATTAATATTAATAGTTCGTCAACCGTACGTATTCCTTGCGTAAATGCGGCTACACGAATATTATGATTAAAGTGGTACGCAAATTTCGTGACTATATCGACCTCGGAAAACGCTGGTGTTAAATGTTTAGCGCGTTCAACCTGTTGTATAATATAATTTTCGGACGTTATACCTTGCTTCCGGTCATACCGTCCGTACTCTAGTTTATTACGCAAGAGCCTTTGCGTGTGCGAATTACAATATCGATTTTCGAACATTTGTCTAAATACCGTGTATGTGGTAATTTTATCACGTACTATGTTATACCATCTCCTGGCTGAATCACGCATCGCGTTAACGACCCACTGTATCCGGTCTTGGTCCTCTAATCGCGAACCTACCCTTGTCATTTCGTTTTCGCACGTTAGCAAGAACTCGATCGGGTTTTCGTTATTTTCACCGGTGAAATAGACTCGATTCTTTTCGTCTACTTGCCCTTGTACTAGAATATTTGGTGACGATTTCTTACGTACTTCCTGTCGCACTTTAGAAATCTCCTCGCTAAGCGTTTGTAATACATTTACTCTATTTTTATCGATGTCGGAACGTGTTTCTACAATCGACGACTCTGACCTAGAAACTTGTCGCTGTGTTTCGGTTGCGTCGGTTTGTATCCGTACTTCAAGATTATCGACCTTTTTGGCTACATCTGCGGTTTGTTTTTCACACCGGCTGATGTGTTCTTTAAATCGCCCCTCCATACGCAAAACCTGTTCAATAAACGATTTATGCATTGTGGTCTCAAAAACCTTAAAACGTTCATTTATTTTTGTCCCGAACGTATGAATTTTTTCTCCGATTTCGGTAACTTTAGAATCTAAGCTTTTCATGCTTTCATCCATTTTAGCAGTGGTTTGTCTTATCTCCGCGTTTATATCCGCGTTACTCTGTTCTAGTGTCTCGGGTAAAGTTGTTTTCTGTGCGTTTATTTTAGCTGTTAATTCCGCGATATTTATTTCAGCTTTGGCGGCACTTTGTTCAAATTTCGCGTTCATATTATCTGTTAACTCGCGTTTTATTTCCGCGTTCATTTGCTCAGCTTTAGCCGCGTTTTGTTTCAGTTCTTGTAAAAATTGTTTGAACATTTTGTCGGTCTCCATTGTTACACAATATTCTTAACACTCTATTGCTGTACTTATTACCAATTCACAAAACTTTCTTTAGGGATTGTTTGAGTTGGACTCCAGCTGTTTTACTAATTAAAACAGCAAATTTGCTTCAATTTATATCATTTCAATTAATTTTACAAGTTAAAATTTAATCAAAATTAAATCGGGCCCCACGTTCCGGGCGACATTTATAACGAAACAAATGTATGCTTGGACAGCCCCACGATCATGGAGTGCCATTTATAATGTTTACAAATTGTGGTGTGTGAACTGACCTACCTGCTGTGCGTTCTTGCGTCTTCTTCTTCCGACTAGGGCCGTAGGAATTTGTGTTTTGAATTTGCAAGTAGGTTAATTCAAAAGTACAAGCACAAAGTGTACAGTTATAATTATTGCGAATAGTTTTGTGATGTTGGTAGATTTTGGAGTACAGCAATAACAAAACAGTGTTGGGTATAAAATTGGGGTTTATTATTCTAATAGCACATAAAATGAAAAACCTTACATCTAACGTAATTCTTACGTACTAAAGAGTAATTAGTAATTTTATCAATGTTTTCTGAATGAATATTAGCTTTCAGAGGGAAAGCTTATAAATACGAATTTATACGAACTTGTTTCTTATTGCTTTCAAAAGATAATTTTTTAAATAATTTAATTAATGAGTTTACAAGACTTTAATACTGATTTTATTACTTCAAGATGCTTTTAAAATACTCTTAAATAAATTAGCCGTGAATCTTGTTCAACGTGCTTTTTATTTACTTGTGATTGGTTTCACGTATACTGCAGTATAAGTTTCTAAGTAATTCAACATTAAGATTTATATAGCGCTTTTTATCTACGTCTATTTCTTATCTATAGCTTCTTACTTAACTTATACTTGTTCTACAGATTATCACAATATTGAGGTTCTTATTAATTTAGAGTCTCTGTTTTATAGGCATCTGAAAGAAGTTAACTTTACAATTGATTTTAACAGAAAAAGGAAAATGATCTTTTTATATAAAAATGTATAAATGATTTTTGACTTTCCTGGTACTGAAGTTCTCGAAGATGTCCTCTGGGGTCTCTCGATGTCCTCGTCCAATCAGCTAGTGGCGATGATTTCCGCTGCGTCCTGGATTCCGACGAAGAGTTTAGGGATCAGCAACTCAGCTCCTTCAGCAACTGTTGATGGATTTAACGTCCGTGGTTTAACTGCCGCAACTGCTTCAGGCCCTCGGTCCGGATACTCTGCACTCGTGTGTGTGTGTGTGTGTGTGTATCTCGTCTCGGGTGTCGCTCTGCGTCGTCAGTTCTTCAGCTCGCACCACGTTCTAGACGGCCTCGTTCTGTTGTACTCTTGATGTGACTTCACGTAGTATGCGGTCGATCTCTTATATGCGTACGCCAACAGTTTGATGTATTGCGCAGTACGCTTATTTGTTGATAAATAAGAGTATCGTACGTAGACGCCTTCACAGTCCAGTCGTTACAGTTGATCTGTTTATTGACACATAAGACTATGGTGAATCTTCGTTTTCACGTCGAATCGTTTCAGAAGGGTCTCTGCGTTGTTCAGAAGTTGTGTGCTTACAGAAGAGAGTGTGTGTCTACAGTTTGAGTCCTTACAGAAGTGTATGTGTGTGTTCACTGATTGAGTCCTGGCAGAAGAGTCTGTGTGTTGTTCAGTTGATTGCTAACAGAAGAGTGAAGAGCGTTCAGCTCGAAACCAACGGTTGTTCAAAATTTTTAGAATGATCTGATTGGCTGATACACTCACCCTTCTACTTGAAATTTAGTCACGTTATTCCGTGAGAACGAAAAATAATTCCCACAGTTCGAGAATTGTTATTATTTTTAATATTCTGGAATACACCGGAACCAATTGTCGGTCGGACGTCCGGTTGCAATTTGTATTGCGAGTATCTTGGCTGCAAGCCAAGTTATACTTATTCTAACATATACATTTGATTCGTACTTTTTATAATTATAACATATTCAAATCTGAACTCCCTAGCTCACTCACTATGGAAGTTATTTAAATAAAATGAATTATCTCAATAACTCTTTAATTATATTTATTGAAATTTGCACACCCTATTGTTAATACTTCGGCAAACATTTTGGCTATTGCCTATATTTATCCGTTTCCTAAATATTAATGTTTTAAAGTTAGGGCGTTATTTATAACGGTGTGTGTGTGCTTATGTAACGCCACCGGACATAGCCGCTGCGCGTTTTAAAATTGTTTTGAGTGCTCGCTACAGCGCGAGACATGGTTCTATCGATTTAAATTTATTTTATATTTAATTTTTGAAACCTTCTACATATAACCCTAAATCTATTGGATTTGGTACGTTATATACACCCCACCCGTTAAAAAAAAAAAAAATTAATGTAGAATATACCAGTAGATTTATTTTATTTTTTTCTCTACATGTACATTCTTCATGTTTCACAAATATGTATTGTTCTATTTACTTACAAAACATATACTGATATAATTATCTTATTCATACAAGCTTTATATATATAACTTAATTCTAATACATTAAGATCATGTGTATAAAATATTGTGTGACAATGTTTGTAGCATGGGTAGTATTTAATAGCGAGACATTTAACAAGGTATTTCACACAGATGATAACAGACAATTGCGCCGCGTGCGCTTAGGAATGTGCTTCCGTTTTCTACGCCTATTATCGCGGAGTAAACGCCGCTAATTAGCCTATGCGTTTAAAAACCATCTGTGTGCGAGCTCGCGGGCGCGTGGTTGCTTTCTGAACGCGTTTCCGGCCACGGTCATCCGTCTCACACCTCGACTTGTGTGTTTGTTTACCAGTGCTACGAACTGATTTTTTATTTATTTATAACTTGTCCACAATTATTATTATTTATACCTAATACTCTAATTTATTTTAAACAATTATTATTAATATTTAAATTATTGGTATTTAAATTATTTTTTTATTCGCGCGTAAAATCCTTCGCTAATACCGGATACAACACTACCGGTATCCAAAAGTACCTGCGTGGGAACGCCGTTTACATGAGCCTGTAGTACCGGACACGCTGTGTTAGGCGGGCATTGTTGTGTTGTATTTGATTCCAACAATGGTTCTCTAACATCCGGTGGGAACACATTATTAACCGGCACACATGTTACATGAGAAAAATCACATTTCTTACACATAATATTTTTCTTATATCTAACAATCATATTTCTAAACATTTTTGCAGGGCTTATTGCGCATCCTTTTTGGGTGCGCCCTGTTGCACGTTTTTTGTATGGGGAAACTGTTTTACTTTTCAATAGGGTCTTTAACATTTTCTATTTCGCTAGTTTGAGCGGTCGTACCGATATCTGATACCGCGACTGTTTGTATGGTTCTCATTGGAGTTCCATCGTTGCCTTTGCTTATCGGTTTCTGCCTACTGAAACTCGGCTTCCCCTTATATTCAAAGGGTTTATTTTGCGGTTTTGGCGGTGCTTGTTGTGGAGCCTAACTGGTACTAGGCCTTGGATCAGTTTGGGTATGATATTGCCCACGTCTATTTTGGCTATCATTATTTTGATTATAATTCGGTTTATACCTCTACCCGCCGAAATCAAAAACGGTCTCACTTTGAGATATTAATATTAATAGTTCGTCAACCGTACGTATTCCTTGCGTAAATGCGGCTACACGAATATTATGATTAAAGTGGTACGCAAATTTCGTGACTATATCGACCTCGGAAAACGCTGGTGTTAAATGTTTAGCGCGTTCAACCTGTTGTATAATATAATTTTCGGACGTTATACCTTGCTTCCGGTCATACCGTCCGTACTCTAGTTTATTACGCAAGAGCCTTTGCGTGTGCGAATTACAATATCGATTTTCGAACATTTGTCTAAATACCGTGTATGTGGTAATTTTATCACGTACTATGTTATACCATCTCCTGGCTGAATCACGCATCGCGTTAACGACCCACTGTATCCGGTCTTGGTCCTCTAATCGCGAACCTACCCTTGTCATTTCGTTTTCGCACGTTAGCAAGAACTCGATCGGGTTTTCGTTATTTTCACCGGTGAAATAGACTCGATTCTTTTCGTCTACTTGCCCTTGTACTAGAATATTTGGTGACGATTTCTTACGTACTTCCTGTCGCACTTTAGAAATCTCCTCGCTAAGCGTTTGTAATACATTTACTCTATTTTTATCGATGTCGGAACGTGTTTCTACAATCGACGACTCTGACCTAGAAACTTGTCGCTGTGTTTCGGTTGCGTCGGTTTGTATCCGTACTTCAAGATTATCGACCTTTTTGGCTACATCTGCGGTTTGTTTTTCACACCGGCTGATGTGTTCTTTAAATCGCCCCTCCATACGCAAAACCTGTTCAATAAACGATTTATGCATTGTGGTCTCAAAAACCTTAAAACGTTCATTTATTTTTGTCCCGAACGTATGAATTTTTTCTCCGATTTCGGTAACTTTAGAATCTAAGCTTTTCATGCTTTCATCCATTTTAGCAGTGGTTTGTCTTATCTCCGCGTTTATATCCGCGTTACTCTGTTCTAGTGTCTCGGGAAAATTTGTTTTCTGTGCGTTTATTTTAGCTGTTAATTCCGCGATATTTATTTCAGCTTTGGCGGCACTTTGTTCAAATTTCGCGTTCATATTATCTGTTAACTCGCGTTTTATTTCCGCGTTCATTTGCTCAGCTTTAGCCGCGTTTTGTTTCAGTTCTTGTAAAAATTGTTTGAACGTTTTGTCGGTCTCCATTGTTACACAATATTCTTAACACTCTATTGCTGTACTTATTACCAATTCACAAAACTTTCTTTAGGGATTGTTTGAGTTGGACTCCAGCTGTTTTACTAATTAAAACAGCAAATTTGCTTCAATTTATATCATTTCAATTAATTTTACAAGTTAAAATTTAATCAAAATTAAATCGGGCCCCACGTTCCGGGCGACATTTATAACGAAACAAATGTATGCTTGGACAGCCCCACGATCATGGAGTGCCATTTATAATGTTTACAAATTGTGGTGTGTGAACTGACCTACCTGCTGTGCGTTCTTGCGTCTTCTTCTTCCGACTAGGGCCGTAGGAATTTGTGTTTTGAATTTGCAAGTAGGTTAATTCAAAAGTACAAGCACAAAGTGTACAGTTATAATTATTGCGAATAGTTTTGTGATGTTGGTAGATTTTGGAGTACAGCAATAACAAAACAGTGTTGGGTATAAAATTGGGGTTTATTATTCTAATAGCACATAAAATGAAAAACCTTACATCTAACGTAATTCTTACGTACTAAAGAGTAATTAGTAATTTTATCAATGTTTTCTGAATGAATATTAGCTTTCAGAGGGAAAGCTTATAAATACGAATTTATACGAACTTGTTTCTTATTGCTTTCAAAAGATAATTTTTTAAATAATTTAATTAATGAGTTTACAAGACTTTAATACTGATTTTATTACTTCAAGATGCTTTTAAAATACTCTTAAATAAATTAGCCGTGAATCTTGTTCAACGTGCTTTTTATTTACTTGTGATTGGTTTCACGTATACTGCAGTATAAGTTTCTAAGTAATTCAACATTAAGATTTATATAGCGCTTTTTATCTACGTCTATTTCTTATCTATAGCTTCTTACTTAACTTATACTTGTTCTACAGATTATCACAATATTGAGGTTCTTATTAATTTAGAGTCTCTGTTTTATAGGCATCTGAAAGAAGTTAACTTTACAATTGATTTTAACAGAAAAAGGAAAATGATCTTTTTATATAAAAATGTATAAATGATTTTTGACTTTCCTGGTACTGAAGTTCTCGAAGATGTCCTCTGGGGTCTCTCGATGTCCTCGTCCAATCAGCTAGTGGCGATGATTTCCGCTGCGTCCTGGATTCCGACGAAGAGTTTAGGGATCAGCAACTCAGCTCCTTCAGCAACTGTTGATGGATTTAACGTCCGTGGTTTAACTGCCGCAACTGCTTCAGGCCCTCGGTCCGGATACTCTGCACTCGTGTGTGTGTGTGTGTGTGTGTGTGTGTATCTCGTCTCGGGTGTCGCTCTGCGTCGTCAGTTCTTCAGCTCGCACCACGTTCTAGACGGCCTCGTTCTGTTGTACTCTTGATGTGACTTCACGTAGTATGCGGTCGATCTCTTATATGCGTACGCCAACAGTTTGATGTATTGCGCAGTACGCTTATTTGTTGATAAATAAGAGTATCGTACGTAGACGCCTTCACAGTCCAGTCGTTACAGTTGATCTGTTTATTGACACATAAGACTATGGTGAATCTTCGTTTTCACGTCGAATCGTTTCAGAAGGGTCTCTGCGTTGTTCAGAAGTTGTGTGCTTACAGAAGAGAGTGTGTGTCTACAGTTTGAGTCCTTACAGAAGTGTATGTGTGTGTTCACTGATTGAGTCCTGGCAGAAGAGTCTGTGTGTTGTTCAGTTGAGTGCTAACAGAAGAGTGAAGAGCGTTCAGCTCGAAACCAACGGTTGTTCAAAATTTTTAGAATGATCTGATTGGCTGATACACTCTCCCTTCTACTTGAAATTTAGTGACGTTATTCCGTGAGAACGAAAAATAATTCCCACAGTTCGAGAATTGTTATTATTTTTAATATTCTGGAATACACCGGAACCAATTGTCGGTCGGACGTCCGGTTGCAATTTATATTGCGAGTATCTTGGCTGCAAGCCAAGTTATACTTATTCTAACATATACATTTGATTCGTACTTTTTATAATTATAACATATTCAAATCTGAACTCCCTAGCTCACTCACTATGGAAGTTATTTAAATAAAATAAATTATCTCAATAACTCTTTAATTATATTTATTGAAATTTGCACACCCTATTGTTAATACTTCGGCAAACATTTTGGCTATTGCCTATATTTATCCGTTTCCGAAATATTAATGTTTTAAAGTTAGGGCGTTATTTATAACGGTGTGTGTGTGCTTATGTAACGCCACCGGACATAGCCGCTGCGCGTTTTAAAATTGTTTTGAGTGCTCGCTACAGCGCGAGACATGGTTCTATCGATTTAAATTTATTTTATATTTAATTTTTGAAACCTTCTACATATAACCCTAAATCTATTGGATTTGGTACGTTATATACACCCCACCCGTTAAAAAAAAAAAAATTAATGTAGAATATACGAGTACATTTATTTTATTTTTTTCTCTACATGTACATTCTTCATGTTTCACAAATATGTATTGTTCTATTTACTTACAAAACATATACTGATATAATTATCTTATTCATACAAGCTTTATATATATAACTTAATTCTAATACATTAAGATCATGTGTATAAAATATTGTGTGACAATGTTTGTAGCATGGGTAGTATTTAATAGCGAGACATTTAACAAGGTATTTCACACAGATGATAACAGACAATTGCGCCGCGTGCGCTTAGGAATGTGCTTCCGTTTTCTACGCCTATTATCGCGGAGTAAACGCCGCTAATTAGCCTATGCGTTTAAAAACCATCTGTGTGCGAGCTCGCGGGCGCGTGGTTGCTTTCTGAACGCGTTTCCGGCCACGGTCACCCGTCTCACACCTCGACTTGTGTGTTTGTTTACCAGTGCTACGAACTGATTTTTTATTTATTTATAACTTGTCCACAATTATTATTATTTATACCTAATACTCTAATTTATTTTAAACAATTATTATTAATATTTAAATTATTGGTATTTAAATTATTTTTTTATTCGCGCGTAAAATCCTTCGCTAATACCGGATACAACACTACCGGTATCCAAAAGTACCTGCGTGGGAACGCCGTTTACAAGAGCCTGTAGTACCGGACACGCTGTGTTAGGCGGGCATTGTTGTGTTGTATTTGATTCCAACAATGGTTCTCTAACATCCGGTGGGAACACATTATTAACCGGCACACATGTTACATGAGAAAAATCACATTTCTTACACATAATATTTTTCTTATATCTAACAATCATATTTCTAAACATTTTTGCAGGGCTTATTGCGCATCCTTTTTGGGTGCGCCCTGTTGCACGTTTTTTGTATGGGGAAACTGTTTTACTTTTCAATAGGGTCTTTAAAATTTTCTACTTCGCTAGTTTGAGCGGTCGTACCGATATCTGATACCGCGACTGTTTGTATGGTTCTCATTGGAGTTCCATCGTTGCCTTTGCTTATCGGTTTCTGCCTACTGAAACTCGGCTTCCTCTTATATTCAAAGGGTTTATTTTGCGGTTTTGGCGGTGCTTGTTGTGGAGCCTAACTGGTACTAGGCCTTGGATCAGTTTGGGTATGATATTGCCCACGTCTATTTTGGCTATCATTATTTTGATTATAATTCGGTTTATACCTCTACCCGCCGAAATCAAAAACGGTCTCACTTTGAGATATTAATATTAATAGTTCGTCAACCGTACGTATTCCTTGCGTAAATGCGGCTACACGAATATTATGATTAAAGTGGTACGCAAATTTCGTGACTATATCGACCTCGGAAAACGCTGGTGTTAAATGTTTAGCGCGTTCAACCTGTTGTATAATATAATTTTCGGACGTTATACCTTGCTTCCGGTCATACCGTCCGTACTCTAGTTTATTACGCAAGAGCCTTTGCGTGTGCGAATTACAATATCGATTTTCGAACATTTGTCTAAATACCGTGTATGTGGTAATTTTATCACGTACTATGTTATACCATCTCCTGGCTGAATCACGCATCGCGTTAACGACCCACTGTATCCGGTCTTGGTCCTCTAATCGCGAACCTACCCTTGTCATTTCGTTTTCGCACGTTAGCAAGAACTCGATCGGGTTTTCGTTATTTTCACCGGTGAAATAGACTCGATTCTTTTCGTCTACTTGCCCTTGTACTAGAATATTTGGTGACGATTTCTTACGTACTTCCTGTCGCACTTTAGAAATCTCCTCGCTAAGCGTTTGTAATACATTTACTCTATTTTTATCGATGTCGGAACGTGTTTCTACAATCGACGACTCTGACCTAGAAACTTGTCGCTGTGTTTCGGTTGCGTCGGTTTGTATCCGTACTTCAAGATTATCGACCTTTTTGGCTACATCTGCGGTTTGTTTTTCACACCGGCTGATGTGTTCTTTAAATCGCCCCTCCATACGCAAAACCTGTTCAATAAACGATTTATGCATTGTGGTCTCAAAAACCTTAAAACGTTCATTTATTTTTGTCCCGAACGTATGAATTTTTTCTCCGATTTCGGTAACTTTAGAATCTAAGCTTTTCATGCTTTCATCCATTTTAGCAGTGGTTTGTCTTATCTCCGCGTTTATATCCGCGTTACTCTGTTCTAGTGTCTCGGGAAAATTTGTTTTCTGTGCGTTTATTTTAGCTGTTAATTCCGCGATATTTATTTCAGCTTTGGCGGCACTTTGTTCAAATTTCGCGTTCATATTATCTGTTAACTCGCGTTTTATTTCCGCGTTCATTTGCTCAGCTTTAGCCGCGTTTTGTTTCAGTTCTTGTAAAAATTGTTTGAACGTTTTGTCGGTCTCCATTGTTACACAATATTCTTAACACTCTATTGCTGTACTTATTACCAATTCACAAAACTTTCTTTAGGGATTGTTTGAGTTGGACTCCAGCTGTTTTACTAATTAAAACAGCAAATTTGCTTCAATTTATATCATTTCAATTAATTTTACAAGTTAAAATTTAATCAAAATTAAATCGGGCCCCACGTTCCGGGCGACATTTATAACGAAACAAATGTATGCTTGGACAGCCCCACGATCATGGAGTGCCATTTATAATGTTTACAAATTGTGGTGTGTGAACTGACCTACCTGCTGTGCGTTCTTGCGTCTTCTTCTTCCGACTAGGGCCGTAGGAATTTGTGTTTTGAATTTGCAAGTAGGTTAATTCAAAAGTACAAGCACAAAGTGTACAGTTATAATTATTGCGAATAGTTTTGTGATGTTGGTAGATTTTGGAGTACAGCAATAACAAAACAGTGTTGGGTATAAAATTGGGGTTTATTATTCTAATAGCACATAAAATGAAAAACCTTACATCTAACGTAATTCTTACGTACTAAAGAGTAATTAGTAATTTTATCAATGTTTTCTGAATGAATATTAGCTTTCAGAGGGAAAGCTTATAAATACGAATTTATACGAACTTGTTTCTTATTGCTTTCAAAAGATAATTTTTTAAATAATTTAATTAATGAGTTTACAAGACTTTAATACTGATTTTATTACTTCAAGATGCTTTTAAAATACTCTTAAATAAATTAGCCGTGAATCTTGTTCAACGTGCTTTTTATTTACTTGTGATTGGTTTCACGTATACTGCAGTATAAGTTTCTAAGTAATTCAACATTAAGATTTATATAGCGCTTTTTATCTACGTCTATTTCTTATCTATAGCTTCTTACTTAACTTATACTTGTTCTACAGATTATCACAATATTGAGGTTCTTATTAATTTAGAGTCTCTGTTTTATAGGCATCTGAAAGAAGTTAACTTTACAATTGATTTTAACAGAAAAAGGAAAATGATCTTTTTATATAAAAATGTATAAATGATTTTTGACTTTCCTGGTACTGAAGTTCTCGAAGATGTCCTCTGGGGTCTCTCGATGTCCTCGTCCAATCAGCTAGTGGCGATGATTTCCGCTGCGTCCTGGATTCCGACGAAGAGTTTAGGGATCAGCAACTCAGCTCCTTCAGCAACTGTTGATGGATTTAACGTCCGTGGTTTAACTGCCGCAACTGCTTCAGGCCCTCGGTCCGGATACTCTGCACTCGTGTGTGTGTGTGTGTGTGTGTGTGTATCTCGTCTCGGGTGTCGCTCTGCGTCGTCAGTTCTTCAGCTCGCACCACGTTCTAGACGGCCTCGTTCTGTTGTACTCTTGATGTGACTTCACGTAGTATGCGGTCGATCTCTTATATGCGTACGCCAACAGTTTGATGTATTGCGCAGTACGCTTATTTGTTGATAAATAAGAGTATCGTACGTAGACGCCTTCACAGTCCAGTCGTTACAGTTGATCTGTTTATTGACACATAAGACTATGGTGAATCTTCGTTTTCACGTCGAATCGTTTCAGAAGGGTCTCTGCGTTGTTCAGAAGTTGTGTGCTTACAGAAGAGAGTGTGTGTCTACAGTTTGAGTCCTTACAGAAGTGTATGTGTGTGTTCACTGATTGAGTCCTGGCAGAAGAGTCTGTGTGTTGTTCAGTTGAGTGCTAACAGAAGAGTGAAGAGCGTTCAGCTCGAAACCAACGGTTGTTCAAAATTTTTAGAATGATCTGATTGGCTGATACACTCTCCCTTCTACTTGAAATTTAGTGACGTTATTCCGTGAGAACGAAAAATAATTCCCACAGTTCGAGAATTGTTATTATTTTTAATATTCTGGAATACACCGGAACCAATTGTCGGTCGGACGTCCGGTTGCAATTTATATTGCGAGTATCTTGGCTGCAAGCCAAGTTATACTTATTCTAACATATACATTTGATTCGTACTTTTTATAATTATAACATATTCAAATCTGAACTCCCTAGCTCACTCACTATGGAAGTTATTTAAATAAAATAAATTATCTCAATAACTCTTTAATTATATTTATTGAAATTTGCACACCCTATTGTTAATACTTCGGCAAACATTTTGGCTATTGCCTATATTTATCCGTTTCCGAAATATTAATGTTTTAAAGTTAGGGCGTTATTTATAACGGTGTGTGTGTGCTTATGTAACGCCACCGGACATAGCCGCTGCGCGTTTTAAAATTGTTTTGAGTGCTCGCTACAGCGCGAGACATGGTTCTATCGATTTAAATTTATTTTATATTTAATTTTTGAAACCTTCTACATATAACCCTAAATCTATTGGATTTGGTACGTTATATACACCCCACCCGTTAAAAAAAAAAAAATTAATGTAGAATATACGAGTACATTTATTTTATTTTTTTCTCTACATGTACATTCTTCATGTTTCACAAATATGTATTGTTCTATTTACTTACAAAACATATACTGATATAATTATCTTATTCATACAAGCTTTATATATATAACTTAATTCTAATACATTAAGATCATGTGTATAAAATATTGTGTGACAATGTTTGTAGCATGGGTAGTATTTAATAGCGAGACATTTAACAAGGTATTTCACACAGATGATAACAGACAATTGCGCCGCGTGCGCTTAGGAATGTGCTTCCGTTTTCTACGCCTATTATCGCGGAGTAAACGCCGCTAATTAGCCTATGCGTTTAAAAACCATCTGTGTGCGAGCTCGCGGGCGCGTGGTTGCTTTCTGAACGCGTTTCCGGCCACGGTCACCCGTCTCACACCTCGACTTGTGTGTTTGTTTACCAGTGCTACGAACTGATTTTTTATTTATTTATAACTTGTCCACAATTATTATTATTTATACCTAATACTCTAATTTATTTTAAACAATTATTATTAATATTTAAATTATTGGTATTTAAATTATTTTTTTATTCGCGCGTAAAATCCTTCGCTAATACCGGATACAACACTACCGGTATCCAAAAGTACCTGCGTGGGAACGCCGTTTACAAGAGCCTGTAGTACCGGACACGCTGTGTTAGGCGGGCATTGTTGTGTTGTATTTGATTCCAACAATGGTTCTCTAACATCCGGTGGGAACACATTATTAACCGGCACACATGTTACATGAGAAAAATCACATTTCTTACACATAATATTTTTCTTATATCTAACAATCATATTTCTAAACATTTTTGCAGGGCTTATTGCGCATCCTTTTTGGGTGCGCCCTGTTGCACGTTTTTTGTATGGGGAAACTGTTTTACTTTTCAATAGGGTCTTTAAAATTTTCTACTTCGCTAGTTTGAGCGGTCGTACCGATATCTGATACCGCGACTGTTTGTATGGTTCTCATTGGAGTTCCATCGTTGCCTTTGCTTATCGGTTTCTGCCTACTGAAACTCGGCTTCCTCTTATATTCAAAGGGTTTATTTTGCGGTTTTGGCGGTGCTTGTTGTGGAGCCTAACTGGTACTAGGCCTTGGATCAGTTTGGGTATGATATTGCCCACGTCTATTTTGGCTATCATTATTTTGATTATAATTCGGTTTATACCTCTACCCGCCGAAATCAAAAACGGTCTCACTTTGAGATATTAATATTAATAGTTCGTCAACCGTACGTATTCCTTGCGTAAATGCGGCTACACGAATATTATGATTAAAGTGGTACGCAAATTTCGTGACTATATCGACCTCGGAAAACGCTGGTGTTAAATGTTTAGCGCGTTCAACCTGTTGTATAATATAATTTTCGGACGTTATACCTTGCTTCCGGTCATACCGTCCGTACTCTAGTTTATTACGCAAGAGCCTTTGCGTGTGCGAATTACAATATCGATTTTCGAACATTTGTCTAAATTCCGTGTATGTGGTAATTTTATCACGTACTATGTTATACCATCTCCTGGCTGAATCACGCATCGCGTTAACGACCCACTGTATCCGGTCTTGGTCCTCTAATCGCGAACCTACCCTTGTCATTTCGTTTTCGCACGTTAGCAAGAACTCGATCGGGTTTTCGTTATTTTCACCGGTGAAATAGACTCGATTCTTTTCGTCTACTTGCCCTTGTACTAGAATATTTGGTGACGATTTCTTACGTACTTCCTGTCGCACTTTAGAAATCTCCTCGCTAAGCGTTTGTAATACATTTACTCTATTTTTATCGATGTCGGAACGTGTTTCTACAATCGACGACTCTGACCTAGCAACTTGTCGCTTTGTTTCGGTTGCGTCGGTTTGTATCCGTACTTCAAGATTATCGACCTTTTTGGCTACATCTGCGGTTTGTTTTTCACACCGGCTGATGTGTTCTTTAAATCGCCCCTCCATACGCAAAACCTGTTCAATAAACGATTTATGCATTGTGGTCTCAAAAACCTTAAAACGTTCATTTATTTTTGTCCCGAACGTATGAATTTTTTCTCCGATTTCGGTAACTTTAGAATCTAAGCTTTTCATGCTTTCATCCATTTTAGCAGTGGTTTGTCTTATCTCCGCGTTTATACCCGCGTTACTCTGTTCTAGTGTCTCGGGTAAAGTTGTTTTCTGTGCGTTTATTTTAGCTGTTAATTCCGCGATATTTATTTCAGCTTTGGCGGCACTTTGTTCAAATTTCGCGTTCATATTATCTGTTAACTCGCGTTTTATTTCCGCGTTCATTTGCTCAGCTTTAGCCGCGTTTTGTTTCAGTTCTTGTAAAAATTGTTTGAACATTTTGTCGGTCTCCATTGTTACACAATATTCTTAACACTCTATTGCTGTACTTATTACCAATTCACAAAACTTTCTTTAGGGATTGTTTGAGTTGGACTCCAGCTGTTTTACTAATTAAAACAGCAAATTTGCTTCAATTTATATCATTTCAATTAATTTTACAAGTTAAAATTTAATCAAAATTAAATCGGGCCCCACGTTCCGGGCGACATTTATGACGAAACAAATGTATGCTTGGACAGCCCCACGATCATGGAGTGCCATTTATAATGTTTACAAATTGTGGTGTGTGAACTGACCTACCTGCTGTGCGTTCTTGCGTCTTCTTCTTCCGACTAGGGCCGTAGGAATTTGTGTTTTGAATTTGCAAGTAGGTTAATTCAAAAGTACAAGCACAAAGTGTACAGTTATAATTATTGCGAATAGTTTTGTGATGTTGGTAGATTTTGGAGTACAGCAATAACAAAACAGTGTTGGGTATAAAATTAGGGTTTATTATTCTAATAGCACATAAAATGAAAAACCTTACATCTAACGTAATTCTTACGTACTAAAGAGTAATTAGTAATTTTATCAATGTTTTCTGAATGAATATTAGCTTTCAGAGGGAAAGCTTATAAATACGAATTTATACGAACTTGTTTCTTATTGCTTTCAAAAGATAATTTTTTAAATAATTTAATTAATGAGTTTACAAGACTTTAATACTGATTTTATTACTTCAAGATGCTTTTAAAATACTCTTAAATAAATTAGCCGTGAATCTTGTTCAACGTGCTTTTTATTTACTTGTGATTGGTTTCACGTATACTGCAGTATAAGTTTCTAAGTAATTCAATATTAAGATTTATATAGCGCTTTTTATCTACGTCTATTTCTTATCTATAGCTTCTTACTTAACTTATACTTGTTCTACAGATTATCACAATATTGAGGTTCTTATTAATTTAGAGTCTCTGTTTTATAGGCATCTGAAAGAAGTTAACTTTACAATTGATTTTAACAGAAAAAGAAAAATGAGCTTTTTATATAAAAATGTATAAATGATTTTTGACTTTCCTGGTACTGAAGTTCTCGAAGATGTCCTCTGGGGTCTCTCGATGTCCTCGTCCAATCAGCTAGTGGCGATGATTTCCGCTGCGTCCTGGATTCCGACGAAGAGTTTAGGGATCAGCAACTCAGCTCCTTCAGCAACTGTTGATGGATTTAACGTCCGTGGTTTAACTGCCGCAACTGCTTCAGGCCCTAGGTCCGGATACTCTGCACTCGTGTGTGTGTGTGTGTGTGTGTGTATCTCGTCTCGGGTGTCGCTCGGCGTCGTCAGTTCTTCAGCTCGCACCACGTTCTAGACGGTCTCGTTCTGTTGTACTCTTGATGTGACTTCACGTAGTATGCGGTCGATCTCTTATATGCGTACGCCAACAGTTTGATGTATTGCGCAGTACGCTTATTTGTTGATAAATAAGAGTATCGTACGTAGACGCCTTCACAGTCCAGTCGTTACAGTTGATCTGTTTATTGACACATAAGACTATGGTGAATCTTCGTTTTCACGTCGAGTCGTTTCAGAAGAGTCTCTGCGTTGTTCAGAAGTTGTGTGCTTACAGAAGAGAGTGTGTGTCTACAGTTTGAGTCCTTACAGAAGTGTATGTGTGTGTTCACTGATTGAGTCCTGGCAGAAGAGTCTGTGTGTTGTTCAGTTGAGTGCTAACAGGAGAGTGAAGAGCGTTCAGCTCGAAACCAACGGTTGTTCAAAATTTTTAGAATGATCTGATTGGCTGATACACTCTCCCTTCTACTTGAAATTTAGTCACGTTATTCCGTGAGAACGAAAAATAATTCCCACAGTTCGAGAATTGTTATTATTTTTAATATTCTGGAATACACCGGAACCAATTGTCGGTCGGACGTCCGGTTGCAATTTGTATTGCGAGTATCTTGGCTGCAAGCCAAGTTATACTTATTCTAACATATACATTTGATTCGTACTTTTTATAATTATAACATATTCAAATCTGAACTCCCTAGCTCACTCACTATGGAAGTTATTTAAATAAAATGAATTATCTCAATAACTCTTTAATTATATTTATTGAAATTTGCACACCCTATTGTTAATACTTCGGCAAACATTTTGGCTATTGCCTATATTTATCCGTTTCCGAAATATTAATGTTTTAAAGTTAGGGCGTTATTTATAACGGTGTGTGTGTGCTTATGTAACGCCACCGGACATAGCCGCTGCGCGTTTTAAAATTGTTTTGAGTGCTCGCTACAGCGCGAGACATGGTTCTATCGATTTAAATTTATTTTATATTTAATTTTTGAAACCTTCTACATATAACCCTAAATCTATTGGATTTGGTATGTTATATACACCCCACCCGTTAAAAAAAAAAAATTAATGTAGAATATACGAGTACATTTATTTTATTTTTTTCTCTACATGTACATTCTTCATGTTTCACAAATATGTATTGTTCTATTTACTTACAAAACATATACTGATATAATTATCTTATTCATACAAGCTTTATATATATAACTTAATTCTAATACATTAAGATCATGTGTATAAAATATTGTGTGACAATGTTTGTAGCATGGGTAGTATTTAATAGCGAGACATTTAACAAGGTATTTCACACAGATGATAACAGACAATTGCGCCGCGTGCGCTTAGGAATGTGCTTCCGTTTTCTACGCCTATTATCGCGGAGTAAACGCCGCTAATTAGCCTATGCGTTTAAAAACCATCTGTGTGCGAGCTCGCGGGCGCGTGGTTGCTTTCTGAACGCGTTTCCGGCCACGGTCACCCGTCTCACACCTCGACTTGTGTGTTTGTTTACCAGTGCTACGAACTGATTTTTTATTTATTTATAACTTGTCCACAATTATTATTATTTATACCTAATACTCTAATTTATTTTAAACAATTATTATTAATATTTAAATTATTGGTATTTAAATTATTTTTTTATTCGCGCGTAAAATCCTTCGCTAATACCGGATACAACACTACCGGTATCCAAAAGTACCTGCGTGGGAACGCCGTTTACAAGAGCCTGTAGTACCGGACACGCTGTGTTAGGCGGGCATTGTTGTGTTGTATTTGATTCCAACAATGGTTCTCTAACATCCGGTGGGAACACATTATTAACCGGCACACATGTTACATGAAAAAAATCACATTTCTTACACATAATATTTTTCTTATATCTAACAATCATATTTCTAAACATTTTTGCAGGGCTTATTGCGCATCCTTTTTGGGTGCGCCCTGTTGCACGTTTTTTGTATGGGGAAACTGTTTTACTTTTCAATAGGGTCTTTAACATTTTCTATTTCGCTAGTTTGAGCGGTCGTACCGATATCTGATACCGCGACTGTTTGTATGGTTCTCATTGGAGTTCCATCGTTGCCTTTGCTTATCGGTTTCTGCCTACTGAAACTCGGCTTCCCCTTATATTCAAAGGGTTTATTTTGCGGTTTTGGCGGTGCTTGTTGTGGAGCCTAACTGGTACTAGGCCTTGGATCAGTTTGGGTATGATATTGCCCACGTCTATTTTGGCTATCATTATTTTGATTATAATTCGGTTTATACCTCTACCCGCCGAAATCAAAAACGGTCTCACTTTGAGATATTAATATTAATAGTTCGTCAACCGTACGTATTCCTTGCGTAAATGCGGCTACACGAATATTATGATTAAAGTGGTACGCAAATTTCGTGACTATATCGACCTCGGAAAACGCTGGTGTTAAATGTTTAGCGCGTTCAACCTGTTGTATAATATAATTTTCGGACGTTATACCTTGCTTCCGGTCATACCGTCCGTACTCTAGTTTATTACGCAAGAGCCTTTGCGTGTGCGAATTACAATATCGATTTTCGAACATTTGTCTAAATTCCGTGTATGTGGTAATTTTATCACGTACTATGTTATACCATCTCCTGGCTGAATCACGCATCGCGTTAACGACCCACTGTATCCGGTCTTGGTCCTCTAATCGCGAACCTACCCTTGTCATTTCGTTTTCGCACGTTAGCAAGAACTCGATCGGGTTTTCGTTATTTTCACCGGTGAAATAGACTCGATTCTTTTCGTCTACTTGCCCTTGTACTAGAATATTTGGTGACGATTTCTTACGTACTTCCTGTCGCACTTTAGAAATCTCCTCGCTAAGCGTTTGTAATACATTTACTCTATTTTTATCGATGTCGGAACGTGTTTCTACAATCGACGACTCTGACCTAGCAACTTGTCGCTGTGTTTCGGTTGCGTCGGTTTGTATCCGTACTTCAAGATTATCGACCTTTTTGGCTACATCTGCGGTTTGTTTTTCGCACCGGCTGATGTGTTCTTTAAATCGCCCCTCCATACGCAAAACCTGTTCAATAAACGATTTATGCATTGTGGTCTCAAAAACCTTAAAACGTTCATTTATTTTTGTCCCGAACGTATGAATTTTTTCTCCGATTTCGGTAACTTTGGAATCTAAGCTTTTCATGCTTTCATCCATTTTAGCAGTGGTTTGTCTTATCTCCGCGTTTATATCCGCGTTACTCTGTTCTAGTGTCTCGGGTAAAGTTGTTTTCTGTGCGTTTATTTTAGCTGTTAATTCCGCGATATTTATTTCAGCTTTGGTGGCACTTTGTTCAAATTTCGCGTTCATATTATCTGTTAACTCGCGTTTTATTTCCGCGTTCATTTGCTCAGCTTTAGCCGCGTTTTGTTTCAGTTCTTGTAAAAATTGTTTGAACATTTTGTCGGTCTCCATTGTTACACAATATTCTTAACACTCTATTGCTGTACTTATTACCAATTCACAAAACTTTCTTTAGGGATTGTTTGAGTTGGACTCCAGCTGTTTTACTAATTAAAACAGCAAATTTGCTTCAATTTATATCATTTCAATTAATTTTACAAGTTAAAATTTAATCAAAATTAAATCGGGCCCCACGTTCCGGGCGACATTTATAACGAAACAAATGTATGCTTGGACAGCCCCACGATCATGGAGTGCCATTTATAATGTTTACAAATTGTGGTGTGTGAACTGACCTACCTGCTGTGCGTTCTTGCGTCTTCTTCTTCCGACTAGGGCCGTAGGAATTTGTGTTTTGAATTTGCAAGTAGGTTAATTCAAAAGTACAAGCACAAAGTGTACAGTTATAATTATTGCGAATAGTTTTGTGATGTTGGTAGATTTTGGAGTACAGCAATAACAAAACAGTGTTGGGTATAAAATTGGGGTTTATTATTCTAATAGCACATAAAATGAAAAACCTTACATCTAACGGAATTCTTACGTACTAAAGAGTAATTAGTAATTTTATCAATGTTTTCTGAATGAATATTAGCTTTCAGAGGGAAAGCTTATAAATACGAATTTATACGAACTTGTTTCTTATTGCTTTCAAAAGATAATTTTTTAAATAATTTAATTAATGAGTTTACAAGACTTTAATACTGATTTTATTACTTCAAGATGCTTTTAAAATACTCTTAAATAAATTAGCCGTGAATCTTGTTCAACGTGCTTTTTATTTACTTGTGATTGGTTTCACGTATACTGCAGTATAAGTTTCTAAGTAATTCAATATTAAGATTTATATAGCGCTTTTTATCTACGTCTATTTCTTATCTATAGCTTCTTACTTAACTTATACTTGTTCTACAGATTATCACAATATTGAGGTTCTTATTAATTTAGAGTCTCTGTTTTATAGGCATCTGAAAGAAGTTAACTTTACAATTGATTTTAACAGAAAAAGAAAAATGATCTTTTATATAAAAATGTATAAATGATTTTTGACTTTCCTGGTACTGAAGTTCTTGAAGATGTCCTCTGGGGTCTCTCGATGTCCTCGTCCAATCAGCTAGTGGCGATGATTTCCGCTGCGTCCTGGATTCCGACGAAGAGTTTAGGGATCAGCAACTCAGCTCCTTCAGCAACTGTTGATGGATTTAACGTCCGTGGTTTAACTGCCGCAACTGCTTCAGGCCCTCGGTCCGGATACTCTGCACTCGTGTGTGTGTGTGTGTGTGTGTGTGTGTGTGTGTGTGTATCTCGTCTCGGGTGTCGCTCTGCGTCGTCAGTTCTTCAGCTCGCACCACGTTCTAGACGGCCTCGTTCTGTTGTACTCTTGATGTGACTTCACGTAGTATGCGGTCGATCTCTTATATGCGTACGCCAACAGTTAGATGTATTGCGCAGTACGCTTATTTGTTGATAAATAAGAGTATATTACGTAGACGCCTTCACAGTCCAGTCGTTACAGTTGATCTGTTTATTGGCACATAAGACTATGGTGAATCTTCGTTTTCACGTCGAGTCGTTTCAGAAGAGTCTCTGTGTTGTTCAGAAGTTGTGTGCTTACAGAAGAGAGTGTGTGTCTACAGTTTGAGTCCTTACAGAAGTGTATGTGTGTGTTCACTGATTGAGTCCTGGCAGAAGAGTCTGTGTGTTGTTCAGTTGAGTGCTAACAGGAGAGTGAAGAGCGTTCAGCTCGAAACCAACGGTTGTTCAAAATTTTTAGAATGATCTGATTGGCTGATACACTCTCCCTTCTACTTGAAATTTAGTCACGTTATTCCGTGAGAACGAAAAATAATTCCCACAGTTCGAGAATTGTTATTATTTTTAATATTCTGGAATACACCGGAACCAATTGTCGGTCGGACGTCCGGTTGCAATTTGTATTGCGAGTATCTTGGCTGCAAGCCAAGTTATACTTATTCTAACATATACATTTGATTCGTACTTTTTATAATTATAACATATTCAAATCTGAACTCCCTAGCTCACTCACTATGGAAGTTATTTAAATAAAATGAATTATCTCAATAACTCTTTAATTATATTTATTTAAATTTGCACACCCTATTGTTAATACTTCGGCAAACATTTTGGCTATTGCCTATATTTATCCGTTTCCGAAATATTAATGTTTTAAAGTTAGGGCGTTATTTATAACGGTGTGTGTGTGCTTATGTAACGCCACCGGACATAGCCGCTGCGCGTTTTAAAATTGTTTTGAGTGCTCGCTACAGCGCGAGACATGGTTCTATCGATTTAAATTTATTTTATATTTGATTTTTGAAACCTTCGACATATAACCCCAAATCTATGGTATTTGGTACGTTATAATATATATATATATATATAAAACTCAAAGTCTGAGGATTTATTTGTATTGAATACAAATTCACACCGGTACACCGATTTCCACCAAATTTATCACAGGTAACCTTTAAAAAACTTGTTTAACTTGGAATTTGATATTCTGTCCCGGTCGTACGATTAGGCCCTTTTAATTATACACTTTTGTTGACATGCATAAAGATGTCAATAACACCATGGAGACCAGAATTAAATACCATAGTAACAATGAAATAAACAAATGCTATTTAACGGCATCGGAACTGTACCTTTATGAGTTTCTGAAGTACATTTTCAATGATTTTAACATGCCATTGTATCAATATATTACAATGTGGAAATGAAGAAGTGTACTAATAGTAAATTGTCCTATTTCTTAATGCAGTGGTGTTTTTATTTGTGAGATTAGGTGTTTTTGGTATTTTTGGTTTACAGCTGAAATAAATAAAACCCATGGTTGAGGAAAACATAACTTTTAATGAAGAAACAAATTCAGAAAATTTAGACACCGTTGAACACCTCTGCCATGAATGTCTCTGCCGTAACTTCCTTCTTGTTCCCCTTTTCTGCAATTGTTACTTGTTGGTTGCGGAAATCGATAATACACCCATATTCTTCTAGTAACCCTATGCCTATTATACAGTCCGTTATTAGCTCTGGTACCACGAGGAATACGCCGTCCATTTCCACATCGCCGAACTTGGTCGTTAACAAAACCTGCTGCGTCACCCTTTTTGATCTCTGTCCAGTTGCTCCTTTGATGACAGTATTTGATAGACTTAAGGTTTCTACATTTCCCAATTTATTCTTCTTATTTTAAACCATTTCTCAGATATCGCGTTTACTTGGCTTCCCGTGTCAATCAATCCGTAGAAGGGCATTTCATTTAATGATATTCTGATCTCCGGGCATTTGTTTATACAATACTCTACATTTACATCATCGTTATTTAAGGCATCGTCTTCTAAATCTAGAGCAACGGTATTAATATACTTTTTAATAGTGCTTAAATCTACGTCATCTGTACCATGCTGTCCTTGTTTTGTTGATATTGCAGTGCCGCTTTTGTTTTGTTGGTTACCGCTAGTCGAAGGGATCGGTTCTGCTTCATTTCTAAACTTATTTGGTCGTCTATTGTAGTGTTGTGTATTCGACCGGTTTTCATTTTCATGGGCCCGTCCTTGTTCCATCCTTCGTCCGCTCTCCTCTTCATCTCTCATCAATTTCTTTGTTCCCGTCGATTGTTATAATGTGTCCGAGTCATTGTCCTTGTTTCACTCCTCACACCCATGAATTCTGATAGTACTTGTTCGAATTCATTAATAGTCGTAACCCCACGAGTAATAATGGCGATCTGTACTCCTTGAGAATAATGTTTAGCAATTTTTCTGATTAGATATTGATCAGGTATCGGTGGAATTAGTTGTCTGTTCCCTAATAATTTTCGTTCTAGGTATTGTATCATGTTCATACCATTCTCCGTCTGATAACGTCCAAACTCGAGCTCGTTTCTTACCTTTTCTTAAATCATATCACTCCAGTATTTGTTCGTGAATGCTTCTTTGAACTCTGCGAAGTTGGTTACGCTATTCTTGATCAATCTCCACCACACTGCGGCCTCTCCTTCTAGGTGCCTTCCGATCCATGCGACGTTGCCATTATCTTGGTAGTGTTCCATGTAGACATCCTCCATCTCCTTCATAAACTCCATCGGGAAGTCTCCAGTCCCATTGTATTTGATATTTTTTAATTGTTCGTTAGTAATGTTATGGTTGCATGGTTGGTTATTAATTGATGCTAATTTATTACTAAATTCTCGTTGTATTTTTCGTATTTGTAGGCCAGTTTCTTCCGACACTTTCTTCACTTCTTCCATCTTTTCGGCTCGTAATTCTTGAATTGCTGCTGTGTTATTTTCGCATCTTTTGTTTATAACTTGAATGTTATTATTATACCGTTCGTCCAACTCTACGAACTGCTGTTTAGTATTTATACTAAGTTCAGTAATTTTGTCGGTATTGTCTTTTATTTTGTGGTTCGTCTCTACTTGGCAGTCTTGGAACAGTTTTTTGTTGGTTGTTCTTTCTTGTTCTATTTGCATGGCGACTTCGTTTCTTATTTCTACGTGTTGTTTATGGATTTGTTCGTTCATTTGTAGTAATGCTTGTTCTAATCTCACCTCATGTTGTTCTAACCGTTCGTCTGTTTTTTCGCATGTTCAGCAATTTGTCGTGCTATCTGTTCTTTTGTTTGTTCTACTTGAAGTGCCAGTCGTTTTTCTGTTTTTTTTTTATTGTTTTTGTATCTGTTGTGAGAGCTGTTCTTTTGTTTTTTTCGATTCCTCTTGTATTTGATCTGATTGTTTTAGTAATTGTTGTAGCATTGTATATATATCAGTGTTTTTGTCTGTCTCTAGTGGTGTCTGACTTATCGGTCGTTCTTGGATTTCTGTTACTACTGTTGGTGTAAATTGTTGTGTTTCTGCGTTTTCATCGTTCTGTCTGTTTAGTCCCCGTGTCCCTGACGCTTCATTCTCCTCTGAAATGTCTGCGAGCGTGTCTGGATCGGCTAGTTGATTATTTATTTCGAACTCCATAGCGTTGCTTTGGGTAATTGTGTTTGTGCTCATGTTGCTGTATAGGTTATGAATGTTGTTTTGTATGTCCTTGTTTCTCCTACTCCTACTTCGCGTAATCATAAAATCATAAAATATGTTTTATACTATTTATTAACTTCTATTTGTTCTTAATTTGTAATTTATTTAATAGTGACTCAATCGTGTCCCACGTTCCGGGCGACAGAATGTAATACACTTCTAGATAGGCCTTTGTAAAAGAGTTAAATTGTTTATTTGAAAATTATGTTGGCCTACGAGCATGTGAAAATAAGATCACAAACTATCTTGATCAAATATGATATATAATAATTTAGGGTACTTATTCCAGCGTACCGACTCTTGATTTACCTCAGGGCGCCAGTAATAATAAACACAAATTAAAGTATGTTAATCAACTTTTTAATGAACAATTTGTATTTATACATTACAAAAAATTTCTTTATATGAATTGAATTGTCTATCGTACAAATTGAATATTATTAATTAGCAGTGAGTCCTTTATGACAGATTGAGTCACTATGTTGAATACAACATATGTATATTTATTAAAAACATAGAATTAAATGTTCATTATTCTTTACTTGCGTAAGATTCCTTCCAAAGTGCGTGGTCCTGAAGCTATTGTAGATCGGTGATTCGTCAGCAGCCGTCGTCGTGTTAATCCTGGTTAAAACTGCACAATTCACTTTATCACAGGTGCACTACACTAACATATGGATTATACCTATAACTATGTTGTATAATTACACTCTGGACACAAAGATGACTGAATATAACTTAAGTGCATTTAACTCAGTTCACGTCGCGTTTGGCTCGACAAATTGATGCCGTCGTAACTTTCTTTCGAACTCCTTCCCCTTCTTCCGCGATTTACCGCCACGTATAGAATTAATAGAACTTCGTATGTATTATTATTTCTTATTGTTTATTATAACTCCGATCATCCACTCTTTGACTTATTACGATTTATGAAACTTTATTTATAACTTTAGTATTAATAATTATCGCGTTCCCGTACTTTGTTATTTCTGAGAAATTTACTGATTCTTTATGTTAATTATTAAAATATATATAATTTGACGCAAAACAACGTACGCGAGTCTCTTCGTATAATTCCGCCGATATAAAGAAGACTGCCCTTATTTCCCTCTAAGTTCACAATATATACTTGCCTCGAGTCTCCCTTACTTACGATCTACAGCAAAACGTTCCTATAGGTTCAAACTACCGCTAAATACAAATTCACCCAATCTGCTTAACTAAAACGTCCCGCGCAACGTATGACGCTTTTTCTGATTCGCCCAACATTTTTCCGTGTACACGTGTTTAAAGAAACTAGCGTCTATCGCTATCTCTCTTGCACAACTCTCTCTCTCTCTCTCTCTCTCTCTCTCTAACGACAGCTATTGTTATATGCACTTAAGTTTTACAACGTATGGCAAACACCCTTACTATCTTAACACATAATACATTTTATGACAGTAGTGTCCCAAATCGTGCCTTAACATAAAAGTACATTCATTATAGTTTGTCAGCCACAGTGCCGGTGTTATTAACTTACTGCTTTACTCTTCAGGCTTTTAGCAAGTAATTTCCCAAATCGTGCCTTAACATAAAAGTACATTCACTTAAGTTTACAACGTTTGGCAAACACCCTTACTATCTGAACACATAATACATTTTATGACATTAGTGTCCCAAATCGTGCCTTAACATAAAAGTACATTCATTATTTTCCTTTCAATTATTGCCGCCTACGGTCCTAGCGTCTAAATGCCTCCCTGCTTTCTAAAACACACCCTTCTTTCTGCTTTCAGCATAGTTTGTTTATTAAAATTATAAATTGATCAAATTTTCCGTTACAACGTTAGAAGTAAAATCTAATAATAAATTAAATTATTTAGACTTAACAATAAAGACAAATGAAACAAATTTTGAATACTCAATATACAGGAAACCTTCTCAAACTGACTTAGTAATACCAAATACTTCTAATCATCCTCCCCAACACAAAATGACAGTATTTAATTCCATGATTTACCGAATGCTTAGGATCCCATTAAATAACACAGAAAGCAAAATTATTCAACAAATAACAGTTAAAAATGGATACAAAATAAAAACTATTAATAAATTAGAAAATAAAATTGTACATAAAATCACTAATAAAATTCCTAAAAGCACTATATTTAAAAATTCACTTATTAATAATAACATAAAATATACAACCTTCACTTATTACGGAAATATAACTCAAAAACTAAATAAAATATTAAAAATACTAATTTAAAAATATCTTATAATACAGATAATATAATTTTTAATAAAATAAAACTTAAAACTGAATCCAATGTTCACAATAAAAATGGAATATATAAAATAGAGTGTCAAGATTGCAATAAATTTTACGTGGGCCAGACGAAGAAAAAACTACGATATAGATTCGTTCAACACCGCAGTGCATGTTTAAAACCAAATATTTATAAATCTAATTTAGCCACACATTGTCTAAATAATAACGACCAGTTTCCAAACATTGAAAATATAAAATTAATTAAAAACATACAAAAAGGTCAAAAAATAAATATTTGGGAAAATCTTAACATTTACAAACACAATAAAAATAATTTATTAATTAAAGAACAAACCCAAATAAAAACAAAACATGACGATCTATATAAAATTATAAATTTACTAAAAAATAAAATTTTTTATGCATATGCATATGTAACGCAACAGAAATGCTGGCATCCATGTTACATAAATATTATATTAACAAAATAATAAGCAAGTCAATATCTAACCCCATGATAAAACAAAAGTCTAATAATTACATTTATAATTATAGATAAAGATAAATAAGGATGCAAGGTAGAAATAACGGGAATAAACAAACCTGTAAGTTAGATAATAGTTAATGATCTATGTTCAGTGAAAAGTAAATCAATGTGATACTGATGAGAAGTGTAAGAAGTAGAATAGTACAGAAATTGTCAAAGTAAATGACCATGAAAGTAAACAAAAATGAAACAATAATTTACCTTATAGCAATAGCAAGTAAGGATTCTGAATTAAATGATATTATTTTGTGACAACGAATGTTATGATAAAGTTTATGTTATGTTATACCAATTACTTGTTGAGTTAATGAAAGGTAATGAAACAAGATGTATCATTCAATTACTGTTGTAGAATGATGTGTGAAACAGCTAGTTAGCGTTAATAGATTTCAATTGTCTTATATGTGATCCATAGATCAAGATAAAATTGTCATTAGATATGAAAAGAATAATTGTTTATGTAAATGTTAATAGTTAAGATTTGATTGTATGTATGAATTTATGTAAAAGGGCTATAGTTGTTTACCAGTTATAAACACAGGTAGGTCCGTATACAATAAAAGGCCTAACAGCCAAAAACACTATATAACCACTCATAACATAAAGGTTAGGTACATAAATTAATAATAATTAATGAATACGGTTCGAAGAGCTAGGAAAAAACATTAAATTATTAATGATATATAATAAACCATGTCAATTTATACAAATTATGATAATGCCACAATGCCATGATATCGATTGATAACGTTTGATCTCGAAAAAGTAGTAAATATAAAAGAAACAGGCTCATATCAAAAAACCAGCAGAATATGTGTTGAAAATAATAAACCAACTATCGGTAAAGTTATATTCCGATATGATAGCAAATTAATAAGGAATAGACAAAAAATATATGAAATAAACACTATATACAAAACATGTAGAAGGAAGAAAAATAATGGGTTGCTATCGACTACAGGAAACGAAGAAGTTGTTGATTTTCAATTATTGCTTTTTATGATCTGAATGTGATGAGATTAAAAAACCTAAGAACTGTCTAAAATAATTGAAATATATATAATAAAGTATTTGATATTATTATAATACACCAAAGTACTAAAGATAATCTCATTGACTTACGCCAGTACAGTTTAACCAAACGAGGCTATAGTATGATAGCACAATAAAAAATAAATAACTGGGTTCTACAAGGAAGGACTTGAATTGTCCCATATCCGAAAGGAGTTGATAATATATTAAACCCAGCATAAAGAATTAACTGTATTACAACCAATAATATACACTACACTGGAAATCATAACCTTATAAATACACGGAACATCACTAATTGCTTCAACCGAGAGAAGAACGTATTTGGATCCAGGAATTGCAGAAGGAGCATCAATCGGGCTGTAAATCAATCCGGAGAGCTGTATTTCCGAGGTGGACAGGACAAGAATTCCATTTTATTAAACCGAAGAAAGAATATCGTACGGCATAATCATCCTGAACAGTAAAATTATCAAACAACCGCCTACACGATTTGCTTCGTTATAGTCTGATAAATTATTATTGTATAAATCATATTAACTACACAACACTTCAAATTTGTAAATCTTGCATTCTTATCTATGTATTTTTAATCTTCCCCACAGTTACAAGAACCTTCACACCCTGAATTAAGTTAATTACAAATTAAAACACATTATATAACCGAATCTAAATAAAGTATCGGACTGGTCAATAATCGATTCACGCAATCTATAGCCCATATGTATGTCAGTTAGAACATATCTTATTCAATGTTGAAGAAGTAAACAAATAAAGAACCTTTGTATAGTTGCAAAATCTTGTCATTTGGAGTATGATTTAATGAGTTGGGAATAAAAAGTAACTGACTAAGTAAAGAATAATTGGTTAACATAAACAGTGAAATAACCTCTAAGTTTCGTTGCTCCGGTACTACAGCGCTTATAGCGGAATTCTCCGACACCAAAGAGAGAGCGTAAAAATACAAAATTATACATAATTCTCTTCAAGGTATAATAGGGTTGAACGAAATTACAGAATAACACATTAATTATTTAAGTTTCAAGTACACTAACACTGATATTTTTTAGAGAGATAAGTTAATATTAGTTAATTAAATCAATATATCCCACAACTCCAAATATCTCGGATATTTCAATAATTAAGTAAATTAAAACGACCTAAGAGAGTAAAGACAGGGGAACATACCCGTTCATAGCAACGACTAGGCTAATATTGCGTGACACATTATAAGACGCAAGTAGTCGTCATATAACAAATTGGCGAACCCAACAGTGGGGATTAACCCAGTAATACCCGGTGTATAACAATATATATATAGACTTAGCGCCGCATAATTTCTTCATCACACGCCAATTTTTACCCAGGGTATCTAAAACAAATTTGACGAACTTGTATAAGTACATTTTTAGGTGAAGAAGTTATTTTGCCCAAGTTATGGTGTGTCAGCGTACGAAAAACTTATACAAATTTTTATACATCGTATTTTTGCTGTACGCTGAAGCCAGACAACCTGTTCGATATATACAAATGTATATAATGAAATATGGGTAGTTAGTCGGCCATATTGGCATTCGTAATAATTATTCTATAAAATTTGTAACATGTGTAAAAAAGACAGACACTACAGAGGAAAGTGTGTTTTTATTCTGTTTAGTTGGTATAACGAAATATTGGGACCTGCCATAATTTATTCTGTTTAGTCGTCTCGTGCGGTAATTCGTTGAGTTTGCTAACGTGTGTGGGACAGAATTTTGTAATTCGTATGAAGTGTTTGTGATTGCAAGTCGAAGTAAAAATATGTTGGAGGCGCTAGGAATAATAATGAAAGGTAAGATGATCATTTATTTAGTGTATGTTGTCCGTTGTTTGTAGGAAATTAGCTGTTAGGTTATGTATGAATGTCTCGATTACTTTGGGTTGTACACTAGGCCTACCGGTTGTTATAGACCCAACTATACATAATATCACTGTGTTCTGTCCAAAATTTAATAATGGAGCAAATTAGCATTCTAATTTAATTAATACAATATACCTAGGCTAACGCCATGCGTTCTTATGGGAGTAAAAATTTAATTTTTTGTCTCCGTAAATAGGTTCGACCGCCGTTTAAAATTATTTTTCTCGTGTTTATATAACATAGAAGAATATAATAAAAATATATCAGCGCAATATCAGCATTGATGAGAATCATCATAATTACCCAAGGGGTAATTAACTAATTTTTAAAAAAAGTTCCTGTAAGGCACTGAAGCAATTTAATTAAATAAAGTTTCTTTATTATAGATACTCCTGTAAGTCTGACAATTATTTTGTCTACTCTAGCCTACCTATATATGTGTAATGTATCCAATTTGTAAATCATTTTATTCGTAAAATGTGGTCCTACCTAACACAAGATGGTACGCCTTACTATAATATATTTAATTTGAACTCTGCTCGTATTTAACTAGTTACAAATTTTATTTAATTCTTCAGTCCAGCTATATTACTCTAAATATACTTTCAAATTCAGCATTTTTCATAAAATTCATAAAAGAAATACGTTAGGTTATGTTTCATGTCTAGATTACTTTGTCGAACACGTATCTGTTATAGAACCAACTATGCCTAATAGCACTGTGTTCTGCCCAAAATTTAATAATTGAGCAAGTTAGCATTCTAATTTAATTAATACAATTTTATTTTTTCATTATTAGCGGGCCAATTTATACAAAAACAAAAATTCTGGAGTTTTGTATTGTAGTGTTTTAGGGTAAATAGAATTGACATAATAAATTTAATACAGTAGGCGTATTGTTTTGATTGTGAAACAAAAATCATTTGTTTGATGTTTTAATTCAGTTCACTTATCCCCAATAAGTAAAAACCTTTACAAAGGTGCATAAGGTATTATCATTTGCTTTAAAAAATTGAATTCCAAAATAATACAAAGACTATTTAAATTAGATTTGTTCCTTTACTGCATTAATAAAACCTGTCATATACGCGTCACCTTATGCTACATAAATATCAAACACACTTAGTGTTCCGAGTTGTTAATACAATAGTGATATAAATATCAGGTTACTAAACCTTTACACAGAATAATTTTATTAGATGCATTGTTGTAAAACTTTAATATTGTAATTCCTGCTTTGAAAAGTGCAGGGTAAAACAGAAAAATGAAAATATCAGAATAATAATATTTGAATAGAAATCATAGATTCTTTGTGGTATACAAGAACATGAGTATTTATTGTATTGTATGCAAGTTGGATGTCATAACATGAAATTATCAGTTAAGGATAGTTCAGTGTTTAGATAAGACTTTGATTCTATAACCCTAGGACTAGAATAAACTTCCAGTTAGTTTTGTGCTGATGTATTATTAACAACAGCAAAGTTCCTGTGATAATAGAACTGATTTCGCTGAAAGATTAATTATGTTAACAAAACTAGCAAACTAGCAGGGCATTAGCCGATTAACTTACAGCGGAATAGCCTGTAAGCCTAACCTAACTCTGAAATAAAATGAATTACTTTTAGGAAAAAATCAAAATTTGTTTGTGTTATGTAGGCTTGGGTGTTAAGTATAATAGGCTAAGTTCTTTATCACAGTAAATTGTCTCTAGCTCCAGATACTTGCATGTCTACATCAATTGTCATATTTTACTTTTCAGATGACTGTGAAAGTAGGCCTAGGAGACGTACAGCAAAAAAAGGTACATATAGTTTTAATTGTTATTTATATTCAGTGTATAAAAGCACCCCTTAACTCTAATCAACTAAAAATATAAAATTAATTAACTCATTTTTGAAAAAGACCCTGTGAGGGAACTGACTCCAGTTAAATGAAATATGTATTCTGTATTAAATGCTTATTCTGTATAAATATCAAGTTACTGATACCTTTACACAGAATAATTTTATTTAGATTAAGTCTGGCCTATGATAATATAACTGATTTAGCTAAACTTACTGCGGATTAGCCTGTAAGCCTAACCTAACTCTGAAATAAAATTAATTACTTTTAGAAAAAGATCAAAAGTTTATAGGCCTGGGTGTTAAGTACAATAGACTAAGTTCTGTATCACAGTTTAATTATCTTTAGCTCCAGAACTTACACCAATAGTGCATGTCTACATATATTTTCATACTTTACTTTCATATTTGACTGGGAACGTAGTAAGTTCAGTGTTAATTTATTCATGTTACCTTATATTTGGTGTATAAAATCACCCCTTAAACTCTAGTTAACTTAAAACTAAGATTAATTAACTGATTTTTAAAAAAAGTCCATGTGAGGGCACTGACTGCAATATAATTAAATATTTTTTTTTTATTATAGATACTCCTGTAAGTCTGACAATTATTTTGTCTACTCTAAAAAAATTCCATTTATTACTTTTATGGTGATTCATGTATGAACATTACATAATTTTAATTTTCTTACAGATGTATGATGAATTATTTCTTAGAGTATGGATGAATTATCCGTAATGTATTTGCTAGTTATAATACCGTTATAATCAGGATTATATTATTCAATGTTAATCATTTGAACAGTTTTTGTTTTTCGAGTTTGTGTGATTATATTAGAAATCATTTTCAGGAATCTTCAGTGCAGGGATGTAACCAAGCAATAGTGATGACTTGAGTTCATTTAAATTAAAATAGATTACTATAAAATAACTACTAGATTATGCTGTAAATTTAATTTTTTTTAGAAATTTACACAAAATCCATTAACTTTTTGTAAATTCATAGTGCTAACCTACAAATATTGTGCTAGGTTAAGAAAATAAATTATTCTCTTAATTATTAGCTTAATATTATTATAATTATTAACTTAGTGAAAAATTATGTATGAGTTTTGTAATGATCTTTCAGATTCCTCCTGAACTTTCCAGAATTGACTGGGAAAAAATGACTATTATTGCACCATCAGTAGTATCGACATCAGATGATATTGATGTGGAAAACATATGAAGTGGAGAAGGTAATATAATCAAAGCAATTTAGCCTATAGTTAATTAAAAATTTTTTTTTTCTGTTTGTGAATTTTGTAACATTAGCATATTTGATTTAATGTTTGTTTCATATGTAGTGTTAGGTTTACCTAAATTATTTTTACTTGACAAACTAGACTTGTATAGGTACTTTAAATCAATTAAGAAAATCAGCTTTGAATGTAGCACAATTAATTCATACCATATTTCATTAATGTTTTGTTTTCAAAGCATTTTTTTGTTTGGGTGTTAGCTTATTTAATTTGTGTTATGGCAAAGTTAATTTTCTGCATCAGGAATGTCCTATTTCATTGAGCGAGCTTTATAGGAGATTTTGAAGTTTGTGATAAAATAGCCATTAATGATTGTTTTGTCTTGTTAATGACAACAATATAAAGTTATTAACAGTCCCATTTACATTTTAAATGAGAAAATTTAGTAACATAGTAGTTGGAATCATTTTTAATTAGTAGTATTATGTGTCAATGCTTTCAAATCAGGGGCTTCCTTTGGAAAGTATAATCATATGATAATTTTAAGATAAGTATTGTTAGAAGCTCTAAATAAGTTTGTTTATATTATTTTTTATATAAAGAGTTTTGGAAGCTGCTGGAAAACAAAAGTTCTTAATAAAGTACATAATTAGTTTAATAACATTATTTCCCATAAAATTGCAATTATTTCATTTAGTAATTTGCACTTTTGTTGATACTGGCAATGATAATTATTTTTCTCTGTTAGCTAAAATTCTTTCTTTGTTACAAAGTCCATTGTTGTAGAAGCTCTTATATCGCCAGATGATTGTGCAAAATTTATAAGTTTGGAGGTAAATTTCTCCTTATAGAACTGCTGTATTCTTATATAGTTATCTCTCTCTGACCTCTATTTTGCACTATGAGGTGTACACTTATTTCCATTCTTATTTGGTATTCTTTTATCTCTTTCTACTATTATTTAGTTACAATAGTTTAATCATAGTAGTCTCTTTATAATTGGTTTAGTGTTTTTTGTACACTGGTCTGTCCCTTAGTGTATATCATTGACTAACATTACTTACATGTGGTGTCACATGACAGGTGTTCTTAATTACGATTATAATACATTATGTCCTTTCTTATAATATTCTTATACTATTACAATAGTGGCATTACACCTTACTTGTGGTATAGACATTAACCTTTTACTTCTATTTGGTATTATAAAGTGGTTTTGTTCACGTTTTACTTAGTGAATCCCCTTTTGGTCGGTTTTGGTTCACTTTATTTACTTAAATTCTTATTTAAAATCCATTTTGGGTATCTTATATTGGTACCTGTAGAAAGCTTATCAGTTCTTCTTGGTTTAAGGCACAAAACATTTTGGTTTAGGTAGGCTTTTCCTACTGATAGATGTGAATTTAGGTGAAATTTGTACCAACAATGTGTATGTTAGGTTGATACAAATTTACATTCTTTTAACCTTATTTTCTCAAGTTTGGTTTTATTAGTGATAACTAATAACTCTTTAGTTATTGCCTTTTCTTATCTTACATGATTGTTTGACTATTTGAGTAATATTTGTTATTATTATGAGACAATTTTAATACTTCTTTATGTTACATGGGTGCTATGCATAACATGTTACTATGCTTTTATTCACAGCTTCTATTGAGTTAACAGTCTAGTTACTTTCATTCTTTTATAACATATCTTGTCCTATACATTTATAATATTATCTGTTGTATATTGTACAGGAATGGGTTTCCTCTCCTTAAAACCCCACTGTTGTGTTTGTCAATTTGTACATACACCTATGCCAATGTGTTTTGAATTATTTTAATTATGTAAATCTCGGAGGTATTTGGAGTTGTGGGATGTATTGATGTAAGTAATTAATTATTAACTTAGCTCTCTAAAAACTATCAGTGTTTGTGTACCTGTAACTTAAATAATTAATGAGTTATTTTATAATTCCGTTCAACCCTATTATACCTTGAAGAGAATTCTGTCTAATTTTGTATTTTTACTCTCTCTCTTTGGTGTCAGATAATTCCGCTATAAGCGCTGTAGTATCGGCTCAACGAAACTTATAGGTTATTTCAATGTTTATGTTAACCAATTATTCTATACTTATTCAGTTACTTTTTTATTCCTAGCTCATTAAACCATACTCCAAATAACAAGATTTTGCCAATATATAAAGGTTCTTTATTTGTTTACTTCTTTAACATTGAATAATATATGTTCTAATTAACATATGCTTGAGCTATAGATTGTATGAATCGATTGTTGATTATTCTGATACTTTATTTAAATTTAGTTATATAGTGTGTTTTAATTTGTAATTAATTTAATTCAGGGTGTGAAGGTTCTTGTAACTGTGGGGAAGATTAAAAATACATAGATAAGAATGCAAGATTTACAAATTTAAAGTGTTGTGTAGTTAGTATGATTAATATAATAATAATTTACCAGACTAGAACGAAGCCAATCGTGTAGGCGGTTGATTGATAAATTTACTGTTCTGGACAATTATGCCGTACGATTTTCTTTCTTCGATTTAATAGAATGGAATTCTTCTCCTGTCCACTTCGGAATTACAGCTTGGATTGGTTTACAGCCCGATTGATGCTTCTTCTGCAACGCCAGGATCCAAATACGTTCTTCTCTTGGTTGAAGCAATTAGTGTTGTTCCGTGTTTTTGAAAGGTTATAACTTCTGGTGTAGTGAATATTATTAATTGTGATACTGTTAATTCTTTCTATTTGGTTTAATATATCATCAATTCCCTTCGGATATGGGACAGTTCAAGTTCTTCCTTGTATAATCCAGTTATTTATTCTCTATTGTGATTTCATACTGTAGTGTTATTTGGATTAAACTGTACTGGTGATAGTCATAAACATTGTCATTAGGATTTTGTGTTTTATAATCGTGTCTGATGATTTAAAATATTCCGATTAAATAGATAATTCTTGGGTTTTTTAATCTCATCACATTCAGATCATCAAAGCAATTATTGTCAAATTAACAACTTCCTCTTCTTCTGTCGTCCCTAGCAACACACGACTTCTTCCTTCCACATGTTTTGAATATAGTGTTTATTTCATATATTTTTTGTCTATTCCTTATCAATTTGCTATCCTATCGGAATGTAACTTTACCGATAGTTGGTTTATTATTTTCTACACATATTCTGCTGGTTTTTTGATATAAGCCGGTTTTTTTCCTTTTTTTATATTTAATCCACTTTCGATATTAAATGTTATTAATCGATATCATGGCATTATGGTATTATCATAATTTGTATAAATTTTATTATATATCATTATTAATTTAATGTTTTTTCTAGCTCTTCAAATCGTATTCATTAATTATTATTAATTGATGTACCTAACCTTTATGTTATGAGTGGTTATATAGTGGTTTTGGCTGTTAGGCCTTTTATTGTAAACAGATCTACCTGTGTTTATAACTGGTACACATCTATAGCCCCTTTTACATAAATTCATACATATAATTAAATCTTAACTATTAACATTTACATAAACAATTATTTTTTCCATAACTAATAACAATTTTATCTTGACCTATGGATCACATATAAGAAAATTCAAATATATTAACGTTAATTAGCTGCTTCACACTTCATTCTACAACAGTCATTGAATAATACATCTTGTTTCATTATCTTTCATTAACTCAACACATATTTGGTATAACATAACATAAACTTTATCATAACATTTGTTGTCACAAAATAATACCTCTTAACTCAAAATTCTTATTTCCTATTAGTAAATTATTGTTTCATTTTTTGTTTGTTTTTCATTAAACATATATCATCAACTATTGTCTAACTTACAGGTTCGGTTATTCTTGTTAATATTACCTTGCATCCTTCTTTACCTTTATCTATGATTATAAATATAATTATTAGATCTTTGTTCTATCATGGGGTTAAATATTGACTTGTTTATTATTCTGTGAACCTTGTTTTTATGTAACTTGAGTGCTAGCATTTCTGTTGCGTTACAATATTGGTCATCTCAGTTAGTCAGTTCTTGTCCATCTCTTCAATCTGTAAGTTGTTCAGTCATTGCATATACGGGTAAGATGTTCTATAGTTGACTGGCTCTTGGAATCTATATTTTATGCCATGGTTGTTAGGTGTCTTTCTCGTAGTATGTTTCTTCCTTGTCTTCATTGGTTCCTTACTGACCGAAAACTATTGGGTTGTTGGTTCCTGTGGTACAACCATTGTTCGGTGCATCTTCTTTTTCTTATAATGTTATTTCACTTGTTAGTTACCATTAGTTTTATTAACTCTTATTGTTGTGAGTTTATCCTTGGTGATGAGTAGCTCATGTAGTTTCATGCTTGGCCTTTTAGAAGAAACACTTGGTTTGTCTCTTTCACTCAATTATTGACATGTGTTAATATTTTGGGTTACTGAAATATTTGGGCTCATATGTCTCGTTACAATATTAACTGGTTGTAGGCATATAAACTTATAAACTGTTGTGAGAATTGTACAAAAGTACCTTTAAGCTAATTTCAAAACACAACATTTCAGAATTAATCACATTTTTTTCACTTTATAGGCTATGTCACACCAAAAGAAAATGTACAGGTCACTTTCAACAACAGTTGACAACAGCTGACTGAATATTATCCGATGACAAAATACTAAACAGATGGGAGATAGTCACACCAACCAACTATTTTGTATATAGTCTTTAAAATGAGATTTTTTTGCTTGTACACGGAAAACCTGGATCACTGTATTAAGATATATATTTTAGATATGTAGGTCAATTTATTAATTTTGAGCTATTAATTTAGCTAGTGCTAAGCTTTAAAACACAGTTATTTGTATGAAAGAAAAGTACAATTTTGTAGGCCAAGTAATAAATCTAACTATGATTCTGAAAAATTGTCACGGGTAGGAAAATAAAAATAATAATAATTCACCGATCTGAATGACGTTTTACAGAATCGTGATAAACATAAAATTACTTTTGATAGTGATCCCATGCTCATCCCAAGTTGAAACTTTCAGAATATGTAGAGGAAAACAATATCTTTCACATATATTTTTTTGAGAATTTTAAAAATACAGTTTTTCAAAATTCAGTAAATGAAATAAAGATGTGTTTATAAAAAATACATATATTTTCAACTAATTATGTTTTATATCATATGAAAGCCCTTTAAAAGAGCTTTCAAATGAACTCGATGTCATTGTTCTAGCTTAATTAGAACACAAGTTGTGAACAAATCAATATTGTTGCGCAAGTCAAAAATTTTATTTATTTTTTTCATTTTTGAGCACCCATTACTCAGTAACCTTTCGTCAGAAAAATGTGAAAAAATTGATTTGTGTTACTATTTATGAATACTACATGCATACTTAATTTCAAATAAATCTAGGAGGGTCAGGTTGTAGCACTTGTTGATTTGACACGGAATATCTCTTAAATGTAACTTGAAGTTTTCATTTTGTTGTAAACATACCAGTCTAGTTTTTCTATTTATAGTTTATGCTTTTTTTTTTTTAATAATTTCAACTAATTGAACCCCTAATCAATCCTACACTCCCTCGCAGAAAAACCTATATTTAGTTCATTTATATTGTCATCTGAGTTTAGTTATGTTTGATGTAATAAATAAAATGTTTATTTCATCAAAGGTGTTTTCACTTTTTGTAATTATGTTCTTGTAAATAAATATTCTATGTACTTTATGAATGTAATCTTATAGTTACTGATAAAGTAACAAAGCCCAAATGTCTGTGTGGTATTTTTGTTGTAATAATATTTGTCTGATATGTATTATTTTTGCAATGTTTTTATGTATCTTCTATGAAGAAATAATTTGTTCATTATCCTTAATAATTATTAATTATTGATACCTTAGAATTGAAACTGTTTTGTATAAATTTTGTAATAAAAATCAATGTACTTGTAAGTCTTTTTTTATCAATAACCTATTGAAAATAACACATTCCTTGTGCAATGCAAGTAGGCCTACCAAATACCTACCAAAAATGTATATCCCCAATTTTTGATAGAATATTTGATTTTTGTTGCCATCAGAATTTTACTTTGATTTTACTTTCATGTTCCATAAGGAAATGGAAGTATGGTGATGGCAAAAAAAATCGTGTTAGAGATTTTTGCAGATTCTGATTATACTACCCTCAAAACATGAAAAAAAGTAATTTATCGAAAAGTGTCCGTGTGTCTGTCTAGATTTTTTATGGCAAACGATAAGAGCCGCAAATTCAAACAGAATCAAATAATTTTTTGCATACAGCCCTGAATTGTAGAGTATTCAAGACCTATTGTTTTTTGTGAAGATCGGTTAAGATAAAGGGGTAGTTTACCTGCAATATTTTATGTTGTAACAAGAGAAATTTTTTCATGACGAACGATAACTGCCGTAAATTCAAACAGAATCAGATATTTTTTTACATATGTGCCCGAGTTATAGAGGACTCAAGGCCTATTGATTTTGGTGAAGATCGGTTACGGGGAAAGGGTAGTTTACCTGAAACATTTTGTTGTTGTAACGTAATAGTTTACCTGATAATTTTTTGTATATATGTACTACGTTATTGACAACAAAGAAGCAGTTTGTTTTTAAAATTCCTTCCCGGCCTGTTTGGCAGTAGACCAATGTTTTCTGCAAAACCAGACGTTTCGCCAGTGCCATCGACTTCCATCATCAGTGAAAATCAAGTGCGATAACGTGAGGTGGTATACGTTAGTGCCCACAGTAAGTGGCTGAAGCAGTAAGTAGAAAGAAGTAGTTTCAATGGAAATATTTCATTTCGAAAATGACTTTAAATATAAATCTTAGAACATGGAAGTCGTGTATGATTCTCCATACCAATATTTTGTTCTTAAGTGTGCTATTAAGTATTAGGAATCTTCTCCATGTCAAGGTATAGGATTACAGCCTGTTTTGCCTTCACTGAAGGCATCTCTTTTCCTTGCCCTACCTATATCTCGTCTTCCCTGAGGTCTGTATCTTATTACTTGTTTAGGTAGTCCCATGTTTTCCATTCTCTTGATATCCTGCCTCTATTTTATTTGTCCTTCCCTTATCTGCCGGCTATAGAATATACATTTTACTTGGTACTTATATTTTCATTTCATATTTGATATCTAAGGGTTTGCATTATGAATACTCGACACAATATTTTTCTTGTTAGATTCGAAGTTTTAAGTAATTTTCTCTTAAAAAGTGTGTATGAACATTTTAGCACGACGAGATTGTCTGTTTTATTATTATTCTTAACGTTTTGGTTTTTATTATTAATTTTTGGTTTATTGATTTATTCTACCCAATTCAATCTATTATTGAATCCGATATGAATAAATCTGTTTACTTACTCTTTGACATCGTTTATTAATTTTGTTTAAATAGTTTAGAATGTTTTTTGTTCCATTTCATGAGTTCGATTCTGAAGAAGTTGCGTTGACTCTTCTATTATTAGCTGCGGTGAGTTGCTCTGTACTTTCCTGTATAGACACTAACATAAACACAACATGTACATGATACTTAATATTATTATAACATTAATAGTTAATAACATTTTATTATGGCCTATGCATACTGCATTGGTCATTGTCACTTCTGATAGTGTCCTTTTTCTTCATCTTGTGGTTTTATTACCTTAACTATAGTTTGTTAAGTGAGTTTACTATACTTTAGGAAGTTACCTTTTTATATGGGTTGTAATCCTATCAAATTATTCTCGTTATTGCTTGAATATCTCTTATCATTGTTTTGATAGCACTGTTATTATTGTGCAGTAGTTCATTCTGCATTTATACTGAAAATTGCTTTGGTTTAAAGTAACCAAGATTACTTGCATCTAGCTGTCAACATGGTTTATTTATTATTATTGTTATTATTAGTATTTGGGTGGCTATAATCCTTGAATTTACTTATTCGAATAGTATTCTGCCTCATTCAATGTTGTTGGTTTAGTTCCTACTCTTTTATGATAAGTTTACAAGATAATTTTGTTCATCATGCATCCATTCTATGGCAAGCATATAGTTATAATATACAACAATGGATTATTGTCGGTTTTGTGTTTCTGTATTACATTTGATTTATTTGACTTTATGTAGTACTGGTATATCTATTGGTTATTATTAGATTACATTTTGTTTATCTTTTACAGTCTTTACTATTGGTAATTAGTGGTTATTTCTAATATCTATTCCACTTTACAATTGGTCATTGGTGTTTTGGACATAGCCCGCTTTTCATGTCTACACATAATTTAGCTAAGAACTTATTATTATTCATTCTCTTTCTTACTTTTTATGTTCAATAATTCATTCTTATTGATTATTGTTTGTATTACATTGTCAAGGAAGGTATTCACTTAATAAGTTTTGGTCAGTGTCAATTTGTTTTGCAGCTTAGGGGTTTAAATCATGTTGTTTATTCCATTAATTCTTTCTTCTTTTATAATAATTCTTTTATTGCCATATGTTAGTTCATTATAATTCATGTTATCTCCCTTTTTTGTGTTTGATCTGGATATTTTCTTCTTCTCTTCACCGATTCCTTCCTCCCTCTTAATAAGTTTCTTCATGGCGTTGTTTTGACTGGTTTCCTTCTCACGGTTAATAGGTTTCTTCTTGATTTTGTCTTTAATGGGTTTCCTTCTCACTGTTTGATCTATTGGGTAATTATGTATGTCGTCTCGTCGTTAGTCTTCCTTATCTTCTTTAGTTGCACATTTACTGGTAATTCCTTCTTCATTTTAATTCACTTGGTTTTGGCTTATGATACTTCCTTTTTTATCCATGATCGTATGCTTGACCTTGTAGGTATTCTTAATTGTAGTGGCTTTCAACTTATTTGTGGTACGCTGGTGTTGGTAGTGTTATATGTACCATTACAACATACAAAAATTTGACAGATATTTTTGCCACAAAAAACGTTTATGATATATTGTGTATAAATACACATATAAAGGTATACAATACATTTGATTTGTTTAACAGTCGTTATAAGATAGTATTACCATATAGGGGAGAGCAGAGAGACATAAGTTGATACTTTGTACTTCTTCAAGTGTCCCTTAGTCGCAGCACCTCTGCAACTGTATAACGTTTTTGTTATAGCTTGTAGTACATGCTCCTCCAGTCTGATTATAGCAGTGTACAGTAAAATGAGTCTTTGTTCCCTTTTGTATTTTAGAACGTGTAAAGCAACCTTTTTGTCACTAATTTGCTATGGGTGTTTACAGCTACGTACTTTGTTGGATCCATGGTAAGTGTACAATTGAATCATACTAATACAAAAGCAATGTGGCAACATGAGGGCAAGTTATGTTTCTCTATAACTTTAAAAAAAAAATTAATTCATAACCTAACAGATCTCAGAATTAATTATGTGTCAGTTACTTATGATCCTATAATAAAGATTACGTGTTTATTAAATCCTAAAAAACTAAAATTTTTAAAATGATAATAGTAATAATGGCTCCTTTTTATGCCGCCTAGGAAATTTAGGAGGTAGAATAGGTTGCCTAAAGTGAGTGTTCGACACACGCACTAAAGGTAGAGTGGCCAGCAGCACTACACTTCAGCCACTAATTTTAAAATTAAAGGTGTACCTTCAATTTCACCAGAAGGAAAGTGGTATGTTGGTACTATGTAAGTAAAACATTTTGTTCTGTTTTCTTTTTTTCATATTTGGTTCAAACGTACAAGTGAAAAACTTTCTGGGGCGATGTAGCTCACAAACCCTACAAAGACTCGGCGTTTTCCACAACTTGTATTTAGGAAAGAACAAAAAGAAAAATCAGATTTCTGTGTTATGATCTGCACTATTCTGTTAGCTATTATGGTTTGTACCCTAAGAATATTCGTATGTTAGCCTCCGAATACGTGTTTGCAAATAATGTCGATTTTCTGGTGAACTGGGCCGGTAAAAGATTGTTTTACTGGCTTCATGCAGCGACATTCAAGGTTGTCTTTTAGAGAGGCTGAAGCATCAAGTTTTGCAATAGCATTTAGTTTTAATAAACATAACATAAAACTTTCTTCAATATTGGAATTCTGTGATAAGTCGCCTTCATTTTTATTGTCAAAATATTTGGAATGTGTAGGAAACCAGGCAGCATAACGACAGTGCACTGTCCTAACAAAGTTGTCAGTTTGAAGGGAAATAAACAAGTCAGCAGGGTTACCCCTTTGGAAAAGGGTGAAACCAGTGGTATTTTCATAGATGGCAGCTGGAAACCACCACTTATCGTTATATCCACAGAGTGTTATGTAGATATCACTTTGATTATTTATGGACCAGCAGGTTGTATTGGAGTAGCACATCCATCAAGATAAATTACAGCCTCTCTTTTTTTACTATTTATGAAACAGTTTATACCTCATACCCGTTACAATCTGACTTCAGCCATTAGACAAGTGTTTATATGGCCTGTTTCGGTGCAGCCGCTGAGAGCTGGATGACAATAAACCCAGGTAAAACCATGACATACCTGGGCTAGCAAAAGATGCTCTTTCAAAGGCAGCTACACCATCTAACTGACAGCAGGTTTTAGTTCAACTGGAATTTGGCCATTAAATGAAAATATATTCAGTATCGAAGAGTTTCTGTGTTCACCTGTAATTGACAGAGAGATAGGAGACAAAAGTAATTATGAAGGAAGATTAACACCAACAAAAGATTGTCAAGAGACCACAGTAGCCGGACCTCCCACGTCGGAAATAAACGAGACATCTGCTAATACCTTATCACAATTGACACCAGAATAAATTCGCCCTTATCCGAAAGCGACTGCAAAAATAAAATAGAAATGCGCCAAGAAGAAAAAGTCAAGTATTCTCACTGGCACCCAACAATGTTGAAAAATTTACATCCTCCGAACGTTTCCATAATACAAAATGCAGGTGACACGGGAATTTCTGTGTCAAGTAGGTAATAGCGTTATTATCGACTCAAAAGCCCTCTTCACACACACATTCGAATCAGTAGGCTACTGGTTGTTAGCATTACCTGGTGTAATTACCAACTTATAAATTGTAACATTCTTTACTTTAGTACACACTTGAAGGAAATTAACAGTTTCGAAATTACATCCGTTCCATTTACATAATTTTCATTAAACCTACTTAATATGTAGTAGTGAACGATAAGCTTTTCCAGGTTTTACTAGTACTTGACCTACAACGGTCTGATCTCCTACACTCAGTGCCTCTGTCTTTAATGATCACTGCTTTTTTTTACATAATAATTTTCCCATTCCTGCATAGAATTTACCCGCTCTTACAGAAGGCAACAGACTTTAGTGAATCCAAGCTGCAATCGAAGTATAACTACGTTACTTTCACATCTCCGTAGGTATGCCACGAATATCCGTCATACTGAATTCTGCTCAATAAAAGTTTCATACTATCACATGACTCCGACATGTAAGCAGTAAGTTATAAACTGAAGGGATTGATGAATTATTAAAAATGGAGTAAAATCAATAGGTTAAAAAAAGTTCGTAGAAGTCTTGAGAGGAGGGAACGTTAGAAAACTGTTTATGTTATGAATGCTTAAGCCTACAAATCGTGATAGTTGTTATTATTATTATTATTATATTATTACTATAAAACAACATTTGTATTATTTTAATACAGACAGGAGTGAATACAGCCTTCGAATGAATTGGTAGTACGAACGCGTCAGCCTGCCAACACACATTAGATCTGTATATTTGTGTCGTGACAACCGTAGTAATTTTTGTAAACAAAGACTGTTGTGTCATTACGACATTAAGAATGTTGTTGGCGTGAATTTAATGCGACAGATTTTTTTTACCTCTGCCCATGTTTCTCTCTTTCAGTCCTCTCACTCACTCTGTCTCTCTCGCGCGCGCACACGCACGCGCGCCAACTCGTACAGTTTCTTCTTCTTCTTGTCAACAATTTCAGTGTTACACACAATCCTTCACTGTTTGTTTGTGCGTGTTTGTTTAATCATTCATTGTGTTCGTATAAACTACACATTCAAACTTGAGTAATCTGTTTGTAGCAGTGTAACATTTCAACAAACACTTAAAGAGGCGCGCTTTGGGTGCAGTCGCAGAAGGACCTGCCGTGCTAACTTAATGAAAATAAAAGGAAATTAATAGTGAGGTAGTCATGTTTAATTAAAGGTAGTAGTGAGGTTTGTCCCTATTAGTGAGGTAGATGGGGAAAATTGACAGAGAAAGAGTGAGGGGGAGAAGAGAGACGGGGGAGAGAGAATTACGAATTTTTAATTATTCTCATTCATACCGAATATCATTTGTAAGAATATAGTTATGCAGTTATTGGTATACAGTAGTACCGAAGCAACATGTTTCAAGTTGACTCCAATCCGTTGGAAATTTATTCACGATTCTGATTAATAAAAATTTCTACAAGTACCAATAATATAAATAACAACCTGCAGAAGCAGAAGAGTTTATATCTTACAGAGTTGAAGAGTTGTAATGTTACATTAATTATATTTTTGCTTTTCGTATATCACAGTGAGCAGTAATCTAATTTTTTTGAAATAATACGTGAAGGCTTATATATTAAGAATTAATTTTTTTTTATAGTTTCCGTAACTTGCTTGTAAAATAATTAGGTATCCAAAAGATAAGTTACATATTTTAATAGCAACTTATAAGTTCCTCATCCTCGGTTTTTTCCTTTCTTCAAAATGTACCACTTCTTAATTGCGAATAAATTATTTAACGTAATAATCGTTTCACCAAAGGCTGTTTGGATCCTGTTAATAAAACTCTTGAGTCTGCTGCACATAATCCTCGCTTTTGGTTCATGTTTCGTTAACTTTCTACATTACAATAAGTTTAATTATTTTCAAGTTCCTTATAAGTAGCCAACTGTAGTAAACATCATGTACTTTGACCTCTCTCTCACTCTCTCTCTCTTTCTTTCTGTTACTCTTGTTCTTCTCAATAACTGTATCTCAGGAAGTCTGAACGTAACAGGTTCTTAAGTAAACTTCATATGACTTAACGTGCAAAATCTTAAACATCATTTGGGCTTCAGTTATGTTATAATTTTGTAAGAAAGCTTTACAAAATACATTTTACACTGCTTCTGTATACGAAACTAGGTGCAGGTATGTAATCAAATTTTTAAGTAGGCCTATTTATTCTAACACTGTTACAGTTTCTTGAAAACGCCGTATGTAAACAAACATTAAAACTTAGTAATAAGGTTTATCAAACTACTATTTTTCTTGGACGCATTAACGCAAATCAGTAATCTAGAGACCAATATTATATTGAAAAATCGATGTCTAATAAACGGAATTTGATATGCAAAAATCCATCGGTTAAGAAAATAAAGTAAACTTGGTTAGTAACAAATAATTTTGGCAAAAATTTTTAATTTGATATAGGCTATAATTGATTCCAATTTTATTACAATCTGAGAAATGAAGCCAAATAGATTTTCATAAACGTTGGTCTAGTAACAAAAAAAGTTTCATTCTTAAGCGCACAATATTATAATTTCCCTTTCATCCCGGAAAAAAGACTGTATTAAGCTACTATCATACTTGTCTAGTCTACACTATTTAATGGGTATATTATAGGTTTCACAAAAATTGATTATCTTACACATGGTTTTAATATATCACTAAACTTTGTGAAAAGTCTGAGTGAAAAGAATTATATACACAACGGTTGATGTTAATACAGGTCTTAATTCGTTTCAAAATTTATAGATAAATAAAAAATTAAAATTATCACATATATTGTGTGGTGTATAAAATAAATTGTAATAATCCTTTCTAATATGATTACTTAAGCCATAATATCCGAAGTTGGACCGTTCCTTTATTCTTCTGTAGCCTCCTACATTCTTGCGTATCTGCTGTCATATTCGCGTCTCACAGTCATAGTAGACAGTAGGCTATAATATTATACCTTTTTTTGCGTTGTCTGAGACTTGTCTCAGAGGATAAGACTCAGGCTGATCTGGGGCAAGCACCCTTCCGCCGATTGGAGATTTAGAGGAGTCGCACGCCAGCGCAGCGCGGACCGGTGGCGAAGTAGGTGGAGGCATTCAGGATAGAGTGTAGTGTATGGATGTGTATTTGTGTGTTTACGTAGTGTGCAGAGCCAAATGGGTGATGGTAGAGCCATAATAAAAGTATAAGTCAAACGACAGCCAAGACGAGGTCGAGTAATGCAGGACGCCAAAGCTGGAGGGAGGTGTCAGAGAGGCGTCAATGTAAGGCGGGGAGGCACAAAGGAGAGGGATAAAGACCGGATAGGTAGATAGGAAAATTTAAGATGTTAAGTTATCAATAAGGAAGCCAGGTGTAGTAAGTATGACGAAGAGACTTAATTATTTCTATTTCTCCGTTGGCGGGGGTTTCTGGGAGGAGGTCCATCGGGAATGGTGAGGAGAAGATTTATGACAAAGGAAGGTCTGCGGTAGTTACAGGTAGTATTAATATTATACAATACCTCCTTCACATTTAAGTTGAGGAATTCCAATCAGCCTTCCGTTGCGTTACTTCTCTCTTGAGCCCTTGATATAATTCGTTGCCTGCTCTTTATTGCAGCTGTAATATCTCCTTCGTTTTATAATTCGTAACGTTAAATATTCTTCCTCACCCTGGAATTTTCCATTCTCTTTTACTAATTTCTTTTCACTTCATAAGACTTTTCTATACAAAAGCAAGTATATAAAAAAGTTATAAGGTCGGGGATTAGCAACCAAACGGCATTGTTTAAAAACATTTATCTACAAGTTTCTTTTCTATTGTTCATCGTACACACCCTTGCGAGATAAAAATAACTACACGGTAGTTTCTTTCGCAATTTTTCGCATTATTTTGAGACAATCGACTGGTGATTTAGAGATAAATACTTAATATTAATGGGGTCTCATACATTTTATATTATATCTGTTTTCTATCCTACTGATAGAATTAGAAAAACGGTAGCTATCTCTCTTTTCCTTTTAAAAGCACAATACATATTAATTTACCAAGTAGCAGTTTCCTTCTTCATTTAAAATTTCTATAAAATCTACTGTATATTGGACAAAACAGAAGGGGAAACATACGTGCTTACAAGGTAGTGTAAACATCCTGTAATGGTGTCAAATCAAAATACAAAGGACGGGGAAGTGAATACTGTAATGAGTAGCCCCTACATTCATATTTATGCAGGTGTAGGTGATGATTAAGGCCCGGATTTTTATGTAATTACATATTTGAATGCTGAGTGCACATTTACACGGAAAAGCCAGATATCGGCGAATCATACCAATAGGTGTCTTATCCGCGAGTTTAATTTTACATATTTTTACATATTTTGTTCATATTACATATTTCACTCCATCTTACATATTTCTACATATTTTAGCTATTTTACTATACTTTACTTCAATTTGAAAATTGAAATGGCAAAAAATAGTTAGGCCTATAACAACATTACTCAGATGCGCAAATGTGCAATTAATCAGAATCAGGTCCAATTAAATTTATTACAAGAAAAGGCAAAATATTGCATCTGTTGCAATTGCACACATAGATTCTACTTTCAAGAAGTAAAATTTTTTACGAGCTCAAGCGACAAGTAAGGCATTTTGCACGGGATGTTAATGAGAATGGTATGCGCGGCCGCACTCCTTATTTACGTTTCGTTCGCACGTTCAGCAGGCTCGATGGGGAAAGAACGTGCTGTCCGCGGTAAATAAATACTCTTCGCAGATCTTGCAATTCTCGCAACGGATTCCATCTACCTAAACAAACAAATATCCATATAACTCTATGCTATTGTAGGGCACAATGTGATTTTTGACGCCAGTATTATCGACGCTCTCGGAGTGTAAGCCTACACGTAAATAACAATCTGGTGTGCAGTGTGGTGTGTTGATGTTATTGTCAAGTCAGTGTTTTGTCTTTCGCCTACACTTCTGCGCTTGCTTTTTCTTGCCTTGGCGGATTCTCGTTGTTGGACAAAAGACGTCTTAAATAATATAGTGTGCGGTATTGTTCAACGCAAGTTCTTAAGAGTTTTAAATACAAATATCCTTGTTTTATCATGGCACCGACCGCATCATCTTTGTCATCTAAGTTAAAATCATGGGTACAGATTGACAGTGCTTTTACAACTGACGATAAAGCTGTATTTTGCCAAGTTTGTTATGGCCAAATGGTGTTAAAGAAGAGAAGGTACTGCTGTTGTATACAGATGCAGCAGCATACATGTTAAAAGCAGGTAATTCTCTAAATGTGTTTTACCTCAACCTACTACATGTTACATGCCTGGCTCATGGATTGCATCGAGTAGCTGAAACTGTCAGAGACCTTTTCCCCGAAGTAAATACATTAATATCAGCAACAAAATAGGTGTTCTTGAAAGCTCCTTACCGTATCCAGTGCTACAAACAAAGGCTACCTGACACACCTCTGCCTCCAGAACCCGTAATTACAAGATGGGGAACCTGGATCGAAGCCGTAAATTTCTACAGTGACAACTTTGAAGCTGTGAAGTATGTGGTGGAAACATTATCTCCCGATTCTGCAGTGTCAGTGAGCGAATCCTTGTCTGCATTCAACAACTCTAAGGTGATATGTTCAGTTTCGTACATCAAAACGCATTTCAGTTGTATCAAGAAACTGGAGACTGCAGGTCTGACTCTCCAAGAGGCCATAGGAATAGTTGAAGAAGCAGTTAACAAGTTAAATGCTGTGCAGGGTGAAGTCGGTGACAAAGTTTCTACTAAATTAAATGCTGTGCTGAATAGAAACCCTGGTTACTCAACTTTACATACCATTTATCGCATATGTAACGGCGAAACTGTAGAATCGATTGAGAATATTCTTCCAAGTACGATTCCTCTATATAAACATGCGCCGGTGACGACATGTGATGTCGAGAGATCCTTTTCTATATATAAAAACATACTCTCAGACCGAAGACAGTCCATGTCAACAGACAATATAGAAAAGTATTTAATAATTAATTGTGCAACTAAACAGTGGAAAAAAAAACTTACATGGACACTTTATTCTTATGCAGAGTTATAATAGAGTTTTATATATATATATACAATATAGATTTTCAAGTCAAAAATCTACCTTTAATTTTATAGTAATTTCAACTCTCCTAGTAAAATACTTTGTTAAATAGTTAATAATTCTCAATTTTTTACTTTATACTCATGTCCTATACAACAGAAATCCATAGGTAAAATACTTTGTTGTTGTTAATTTTATAATATCAAGGTTTCTTTTTTAATACTGTTTTCTAAAACATGTTTTCATAAATTTTCTAAAGTACAATAAACAATTGAAAAGTAATTCATTTCTTATGCATGCTGTCTTATTGTAAACTCTTCAACAAAGAGTTGAACTTTCAGATACTGTGTATTCTGAGGGTTAACTTATTTTCTGTAACAGAAGTGGTAATCTAACTGGTGATTAGTGTCAGCCCCGAACTTGATTAGTATTTTATGGATTACATTGACTTTGCTCAAAATATATTTGCATGTTTTGAAAGTGATTTTAAAAAGTTTAAAATGAAGCACCTATTATTTTCAAAACCTTTCAAAGAGGGCACTGTTATGTTCTCGTAAAATGTAAATTATATTGTTGATGTGAAAGTATTTTAATACTACATATTTCTTAAATATTACATATTTAGCTACATATTTTCCTTATTTTTCCTACATATTTATGTACATAAAGGGAGACTGTGCGCTGCGCCGTACGCTAGACAGAGAGGGTATAATAGCAGCTATCTCGCTCTACTTTCGTTAGTGAAACACGCGGCGGATGAGTAAATTTTAGTCCATCCATTTTTGCAGTTCAACCTGCGATAACTTCAAAACCAATAAATATACAGCAATTCTGAAAACTGCATTGTGTTCAGTAATTAAATCTCTATAAGTAGCCAAAATCTCAATTAATATAATTAACAATTACAGAAGATACACAGAAGAAGAACGTGTTTTTTTAGACGTTTCTATTGGTTTAGCATTTGCATTTGTACACTGTACTCTTTAAAATAAAAAAAGTAAAATTGGTTAAAAAGTTTTACTTACAGTACGCCTACATCCGTTTTTGAAAAAGTTTGTGATTCGGCTGCTTCTTCAATGCACACGTTTTTTGGAAGCCATGAAGCCAAAGTGAGTCGACCTAACGCCGCTGCCCCAGACTCAGTTGCCCCAAATAAAGTATTTCAATTGTAAAAACTTAAATATTCAAAAATAGTGAACCATATCGTAGAATGACGTAAGTGTAGTGAAGAATAAGTCGTGATCAGCCAAAACATCAAGAGTAGTATCTTTACATCCCTAACCATTTCGCTAACCAAAATTGCAAAAATTAGTTTGGAGATACGTCCGGATATGGGAGGTTCCGGATATCACAGGTCCGGATGTGACAGGTTGTACTGTATTTACCTTATAACAATTCCCCCTAAATAAAAGGGAAATCCCCAAATTCATATTTCGAAGCCACCTGTTGTAGATAAAACGGTATTTATCTTGGATACATACGTTTAATCTCATACAAACGTTTTTATGTGTGTTCCCATCAGCACCGACACACCTGTACAGGCTTCTCCATATTTTTCTACACCTGTCCAAATATGACTATACTGATTACAATAGTAATTTCTTCTACGGTTTGTTTATGACCATAAGATATGTCTTTATAGTTCCTTTTAAATACCATTATTTTCTGCTCATTCGTACAAAACTTTTAATTGTTGAATGTGCCAATTCTGATAATCTTTGCCAAACCCAAATTTTAATGTTATACGGCGTCACCTTATTATGTAGCAAACAAAATTAGAACAAATCACTGTTATTTTAGCAGTAGCTTTTTTAAGGAGCCCAGAGTAGGCCTATACCTACCCGACACGCACACATTTGAAGGATCAGTATTTTGTCTTGGAGTTCACTCTCCCAGCTGAGATACCCATGTTTTTAGGGACCAGGAACTCGCATTTGAACTTCTATCATCAGCTACATAATGTAAATCCTAGATAAATGTACAAGCCTATGCTCTAAAAGCCTAAGCTATGATACCCACAATCATCTACGTTTTACTAAAATAATGGTTGCAAGTTAAATTTTTTGATTCATGTTGATGCTTTTGTCTCGAAGAAACCAGGTAAATTAATCTGCTTTTCGTATCCGGCCGACGATGGTGTGCTCCCACTTACGAACAGTGGCACTTGCAACTCGTTTCACTTGCGAACACTCAAGTAGATAAGACACGTAATTAATTTTTGATACGTGAGAGCACCTCCCACTTGCGAACACACAAACAACGATGTATGTACATCCACCCTGTATTGTGTTTATGTTTTTATAATTCGTTAAATGTATTTTTTGTTACCAACTACGTTTACCAAGTTACAATTTTTATAAAACTCACACACACACACACACACTTGCATAGCCGCTTCCTCACTCTCTCTCTCTCTCTCTCTCTCTCTCTCTCTCTCTCTCTCTCTAAATTAAAAAGGAAGGTTATTTTTTATTTATTTTTATTAGTCAACTTGTAGAACGGACGACGTGATCTTGAGAAACATCCCAACTTCAGAATCTTTTTCATATCTTTTAGTTTATCCAATTCAGTATACTTTTTCGTCCTTTTCATAGCTTAAAAATTTCACTCCATCGTTACATCGTGTTCTGCATAGATTTCTCTGCCACAGATTATAAATATTTGATAATGTTTTTTATTCTTGGATGTGGTCTTCCAACGTGGCTGTTTAGTTTCTGATGCGTGCTTGTACGGTATTATTCATTGTATGACGTCGGAAGTAGCAGTTCCGTAACTCCTGTGGCACTAATCATTGTCTAGCTATTGTTCTACGAAACAATTAAAGAGTTAATCGAGTTTCTCTTCCTCTGGAACTTGACCATGGATATACTACCAGCCACATTCTACATCTTTTCGAAGGAAAGCAAGTGTAGCACACATTAGGATTTTTGTGCTCCCTAAGTCATTTGAATGTGTATACTCGTGCAAAGTGACTACTGCAGCTTTTGAATTTTCCATTCATGAAAAATTACTTTTAATCTTTCAAACTCTCTTTTCTATTGATTTAACCAAAAATCGGGAGCTTAGCTTGCACAACGTCTTCGCCCGGACGGAAACTACTCTCGTCAATTTTCAAACCGGGACAATTGACAAACTGGCCGGGACCCCGGGATCAGGTCGTCAAACCGGGACAATCCCGGTCAAACCGGGACGTATGGTAAGCCTATTTATACATGTATTTATCGGTTTTCAATATTGATGTGAGCATTGTACTGTAGAATTAGGAAGCGATTGTATTGAACGAATCACGATTATCAAATGATATACGGTATTCCTTTTAGTTCAACAATTCCGTCATCTCGTCTCCGGTACTTTGGAAAACCATTGTTATTTTCAATAGTTTAACGTAAAATGTTGCTCGGTTATTATGTGTACATATTCCATCAATCATGCAAGGAACATTAGGATTACGAGCTCTACAAGATCCATGTATCATTCGAGATAACAATTTTATGAATCCTTGGAAAAGTGATACGGCACAAAACTTAGGATAAGCAAGAGGTAGTGTATTAACTTTTTAAATTGTATATTATTATTATTTTTATTATGTTTTTACTATAAAATATTCATATTATTTTAATATGATTTTCTGGAACACGTTTGGTGGAAACGTAAAACCGGCCAGCTGATAAATAAGAGGTTGCGAGTTCAGACGTAGATGTGTATATATGTGTCAGCCAAAACAGTGTTTTGTAAACGTACACGTCTGTCATTACAACATTAAGAATGTTATTTGACCTTGAGTAGGTACTCATGTTGACGGGAATGAGAAATCTTGTGGTGTTAGCGCTGAATAGACACAACACAGGGGGGCCATTCCGGCTTCCCGCGCTAACCTAGCGATCAGCTGTTTTTGCCGCGTGACGTCCGACTGGTGGAAGAAATACGCGCGAGTCTTGATTTACCATGCAATCTTACCTGAGACAATGTCCTACTTAGCATCTCTCTGCTGTTTACACGAAATATTAACAATAATTGTAATGAGCTATTCATATAGAAAAAGGATTAAACAACAAGATTAAATGGTTTGCGGCAAAAAATAATGGTAAAATCTATTTCTACATTTAATAGAAAAGTAAGCAAGTCTGTCCACATATAACATTGACAAAATGGCACAAGATGTAAAATTAAGTCGGAATTTTTTATTATTCGTTAATTTTATATTAATAGAATTATTTCGATTGTTTTAATTTACTTAGAAACCTCAGATGATACTGATATTTTTCAGTGAAACGTGCGTCAGGTGTTAAAAAGAATATACGAAATTATACTAGTTGCAGAAGAAACAAATTGAAAACATCACAAATTTTATATATATATATAATATGCCTGCGTGGGTGGGTGCGCGTACGTGCACACGCGTGCGCGCATGAGTGCGTGTATAAACATTTCTATGTAGTATAATATATTTGAAACAAGCTTCCAATTATTATAATTATAATCAATATCATAATCATTTTCTTTATCTACATTTTCTACATTCTACATTATCTACATTGAAATTTATTGACATTTAAAAGATACAGTAAATATACTGTATTGAAAGGGACACTGTGCGCTGCGCCGTACGCTAGACAGAAAGGGTATAATAAGCAACTATCTCGCTCTAACTTCGTCGTCAAACACGCGGCCGCATGAGTAAGTTTTATTCAAACCATTTTTGCAGTTCAACCTGCGATAACTTCAAAACCAATAAATATACAGCAATTCTGAAAACTGCATTGTGTTCAGTAATTAAATCTCTATAAGTAGCCAAAATCTCAATTAATATAATTAACAATTAGAGAAGATACACAGAAGAAGAACGTGTTTTTTTAGACGTTTCTATTGGTTTAGCATTTGCATTTGTACACTGTACTCTTTAAAATACAAAAAGTAAAATTGGTTAAAAAGTTTTACTTACAGTACGCCTACATCAGTTTTTGAAAAAGTTTGTGATTCGGCTGCTTCATACAATGCACACGTTTTTTGGAAGCCATGAAGCCAAAGTGAGTCGACCTAACGCCGCTGCCCCAGATTCAGTTGCCCCAAATAAAGTATTTCAATTGTAAAAACTTAAATATTCAAAAATAGTGAACCATATCGCAGAATGACGTAAGTGTAGTGAAGAAAAAGGGGTGATCAGCCAAAACATCAAGAGTAGTATCTTTACATCCCTAACCATTCGCTAACCAAAATTGCAAAAATTAGTTTGGAGATACGTCCGGATATGGGAGGTTCCGGATATCACAGGTCAAGATGTGACAGGTTGTACTGTACTTTTTAACTACATATTATACTAATGTACAATGAAGATATACTTATTATATCTTTATTTAGTATATAGTTATTTACGTGTCAAGAAAAGAACGTGTGAATAAAGTGATCACAACATTTTATACCTTATATGTTTTCTGTCATTGAATGATTAACCCACTTTTTAATAACAGCGTTGAAAAATAGTTGATTACGTCTTTCAAAGATTATTTTTACTACGGTACTGAAATTAAAAATAACTAAGATCGTATACAGGAATTAAACGTAGGCGACTGGAATAAACAGACGAGACACAGCAGCTGCAGGAATTGCTTACGTTCAGTAGACTTGGCAACGTTGTGACCTTCGTGACTTTATATACATTTTGTGGCAACACTGTGCATATTTTTCATCACTAAAAGCTAAACCGATATCCGTGATAAAATAGTAATGCATTTTTTTAAACGTGTGAGTGGTTTGTAACGATAAAGTTAACAGGGTAATTATTATTCAACTTTTTTCAACAAACTATCTTGAAACGGATATATATTTTTACGGTTTTTTATGCTGATTACGAATATGTAAGAATAAAATGTCTAAGCTTACTCGTAACTTTTATATATGGGGTCTCAAAAGATGAACTTCTCTGGTCAGAACTTGCATGTTTAGCTAATGATGGATAAACGTGATTATATATATATACATATATATAGGCCTATACAGAAAAGTAACATTTGAATTTAGAGTGTGTCCCAAACTAGTAAGCAAATGATCAAAATTGAAATACAAAATTTCCTTTACCAGCTAAATTAGGGTGCCGGTAGAAGAGTAGTACAGGATAAACGTGAGACAGTAAAAGGTACATTAGAGAGTGAAGGGGGGAGATACAGTTAGACAGGCCGTCAGAGAGGGGTAGTAAGAGAGGGGGTGAGAGAGGGGATTGTATGTGAACGTACGTTAGTGCATGTGTAAAAATGGGTGCGTATGTGAAGGAACTAAATCTTCTTTTCCAAATATTATGAGTGTGGGACTATACTTGCAATTTACAGCAGAGGTTGTAAAACTCTGTCCTAAAACCTTTTTAAGTGCCAGTTTTATAGCAGGCCTATTATGAAATATTAGTTATAGTTATAAGATTATTTTATGATTCTATGTAAAATGAGATTACTTGTATTTATTAACAAGGAGGTGTACTACGAGTACGCATACACATCCAAATAATAATGAGTCTTTAGCTCGCAATTTAAATGAAAGTTTTAATTAGTAAATGTTTTGAAAGATTCTAAACAATTCACGTTGGTATTATTATTACGATTACACCCATTGAATATTGGGTATTACTTATAACGTAAGTATCGTCAACGATATAGATAGACAACATAGTCAAAAACGTTATACTATATTACGTCAAACGAAATATAGCCTCCTTTTGTATAATAGTCAAACGTAAAACTCTACGATCCCTTATATACCAATGCTCCATTACACTATAAAATCTTATTTCTGTTCAAAATGAGTGCGTGCGCGCGTGCGCGAATAACGTAAGACGCATCTGTAAGCAGACAATTTCTAGGTACCTTCAACATAGTTGTATATGTACTTTGTAATGTATTTTAGCGGCTAAACCAAGAACAACTTACGACTTTCTGGTGACATGTGTTGTCTGCAGTTTTACTAAAGTGAGTTATCTCAATTATTTCTGTAAAACGAACAGTAATATTTTCTTCAATATACATTACATAGTTAGAAAAATTAACCAGTGACATGAAAAAAAAGGATACATAATATCTGAAGGTATTATAAGAATGGAAGATTATGTGCAGACATTAAACTATAGGCTCTCACTGTTTTGGCCAGTGCATTTTGCTGTCACGTAACATTATACGCCTTAAAACGTGATTGATTACTTTTATTCTGTCATGCAATTTAACAAACCTTTTAAAATAAATCTCCACATATTTGTAATTTACATAGGATACATCTACAACAAATTTACATCTACGTACAAGTCTTATAAGTAAAGATTCTTCTTACTTAAGACTTCAGTGATCAGTTTTTCTCTCGGTAGCCGGTACTTGACTACGCAGGCCTACATCTTTGTACTAACACGAGTGGAGTGATAGTACAGTTTAATGTCATTGAGTCAGTCGCTTACAACTGTAACACTGTACAGCTGACATTCTGAGCAAAGAGGCTGACAACTGAATTCTTTAGAATTTTCGTTAACAGTAATTTTATTCTACTTTTACGATCACGGTTCTAACGTTATAGTAGGCCTATTTGTATTCGGCATTCAATTACTAAAGTTTGATGTAATCATTTCTATTATATATTTTCACTACACATATTTCTACAGCCCGGGATGACGGTTTGAGCCACAAAAGAAAACCAAGTTGTTACATCAGTTTTATTTAATATTACACTGTGCTAAATAATGAAGATTTGTATTATTGATTTGTCTTGCCTTCAAAGTGCAAATAGGCCTACAGACAGTGTAAACATGTTTTTTTAAGATAATGAAATCGTAACATTTCGGTTACAATTACTTATAATAAAGTAAGCGACTGAAAGTAATACCTGTGGGAGCAGAAAGTGTTCCTTGAATGAATAACACTTATATAATATTGCTCTCGACTTGCTCAACTTTATTATGATTAAATTATTATTAAATATTTTAATCTTTCTTTTTTCAAATTCTTATTGTTGTTGCATATGCATTTCTTATTTATGACTTATTAATTACTTTAGAAAAATTACTATTCTTTTAAAATAATTTAAATATTTCCAATAAATTATCATTTCAAAAATATACTTTCATAATTCAAATATTACTATAATTACTATACAAGAACAGTTACATTTACAAATTAATTATACTTTTTGAAATTATATTGTCTTTCTTATTTCAATGTTTAATTGTCTTTGATTAAGTCTTTCATTTGGATGAATACATGGCTTTCTTTCACCTTAATCGTGGCGGTTCCTCAGCGTATCCTCTTCTGGTCCAGAGTCCTTGATCCTGGTTGATTCTGCGTAGTCGTGTAGTCCTAGAGTCCGTTCCTCATCCTCCGGATCCTCTCAGTAGTCCGATGACTCATACTCTACGTCTGGAATCTATGCCATGTAGTGTGCTGCTCTCTCGTCTTCCGTAATATCCTCTGTCTGCAGTGATGATCTCACGAAAGTGATGATGTTGTCGGACATAGCCTCCGGCTGCCGCTGTGGTTGATCGAGAAAGAGTTAAAATTGCCGGCATAGCCTCCGGCTGCCACTGTAGTCGAACGAGAAAGAGTTGAAGTTCCGGGCATAGCCTCCTGCTGCCGCTGTATTCGAACGAGAAAGAGTTGAAGTTGCCGGGCATAGCCTCCGACTGCCGCTGTAGTCGAACGAGAAAGAGAACAAGGCTGGTGTGTCTCGCGTATTTATAGTCTAGGGCGCAAAATTCATGTTTCAACAATTCTCTGCAGGAATCAGTCTGTCGTAGCGTCCTTTTACAACACGATTATTTACACATTTATTTCACTGATCTTCGCAACATACGAAGTCTTTTGCAAATTACCCGATATTCATCTGGTCGGTAATTTTTATGTGTACAATTGTGTGTTAACCGTTTTTCTCAATCTCAATTATTATGGGTTTTATTTATATTTATTTTCACTGTATTTGCACTTTGTATTATTTCCGCACAATCTTTCGTATACGCGTGCGTCTTTATATTATTTACACTGTGGCGTATTTTGTTTTGTGATATTTCACACACACTTATCACAATTTAAATAATTTATATATTTATTAACGTTTATTTAGGGGTGATGCTTTGCAGGAATTAACTGGCCGCACTCACACACGTAAGATACACGTGTACACAGAGGCAGCTGTGTGTGGCGTGACTCCCCTGTTCAAACAGGCAAATTCGTTGTCCCCTTTACAGCTTTTTATCTGAATTATTATCACTACTGACAATATTGATTATTCATTTAATTTACACAAATTATCTTAACTAATTGTACAATGCACAGTACCATATACATTCGTACTGTTGCATTAGTTTATAACACGTAGGCCGTCTGTATACATTTTTAAAAACATAGATTTCGTTTGTGAAAAAGTTATAAATAAATACGTTTTGAAACAAATACGCAGATTTTAAATGGGAATGAAGAGATATTAAAGGTTTTAATGTATTTTGTATTAAATCCGTTTAATAACACGATCGTGGTAAAATAAAATTATTGTAATTTCTTAGAAACCGTAAAGAACGTGCCATGTAATACAAACGTGTTCAAGTATTCTCATTTGCATGGTTATTCAAGAATAGTAAGAAGACTAATAATATAAGCCTCTTGCAAAAGCAATAGTTTTTGCAAAGTGTGTCTTATTTGCATAAAACGTAATGTAAACAAAACTGATAGATACCTATCATCCCACCCATCAACATCAGATTTTGAAAAAATAAAATTGTGAAAAACCCGTTTATGTATAACACTTCATACTGATGCCTCTTCTGTTTGAGCAATTTAGGTTAACATAGGCTATAGATTAATATCGTCAAAGCTACTGTGACCTTCTATTTGATTACTCTTGGATTTTTAAGAGTAAACAAATTTAAAGTAGTTATAAGCTACATAACTCAATATAATGACAGGCAAAAATAAAAACATTTTATTAATATTTAAATAATTCAAACAAAAGCCATTTCAAAACGTTTTTACATATTGTTGCTCTCAAAACTTACAAAATACAGAAATATATGGTAGCTTACTATCCGAGGTATATTATAACTACCCAAAATAATCATAATTTTAGCTTTCACATATTAAACTGTAATAATTATATTTTCTAGAGAATTATATAATATTTTAGTATAAAGATGGTGTATACTAAAAGAAGTAGTGTATAGTTTGTCTTACCTATTTACCCTTAATCAATCGGGATCTATTTCTCTCGGACAACCAGAGGAAGATTTTAGGACTTACTCTTCGCTGTATTACAAAGTGTAGCTTCCCAGGCTGATTTATGAAAAGCACTGGTGAGGTAATTTATAGCCGAATCCAATCAGCAGATGTGTGGAGTGGAAGTTCAATCGAAATATTGTCATTTATGAGCTCTGCAAACTAGTTCCAGTCAGTATTACGACTTGTGAGTGTTGGTAGACTTTCAGACTCAATGATATTATTGCTAATAGTGGCAATAATTGGAGTGTGATCAGAGGAAAAATCAAGGGAAGAGTCAACTTTGTAGTATTTATAAGACAAGCCTCTTATTAAAAAGAAATCAATGAAGTCTGGTATTTTATTTGTATCATAAGGCCAATAGGTTGGTCGACCTGTGGACAGGAAGGACAGGGATTCTTGCCCTAATGACATTATATAAAATTCTACCTCTTGGATTTGCTAGTCTCGAAACCCATTGCGGTTGTTTTGCATTGAAGTCCACCCCCCCCCACCACAAAACGTGCACCAAGAGTTGTAAGAAAGGAGCTGAAGTCAGTTTCATTGATTCTGTGCTTCGGGGGACAGTAGACTACAGAAACAATTAGAGGGCTTCTTCGATATTCGATTAAAACGCTTGTCGCCTCTAGATGAGCAGTTTTGACTTTATAGAAGATATAATGTTTTATAATGTTTCGGATCAACAGAGCGGTACCGCCACGAGCTGTACCGTCAGGATGTTGGGTACCATAAATAGTAATTCCTGGAATTCAATATGTGAAGTGAATGTGATAAGAATACGTTTCTGAAATAATGTCATCTCATATCACTAAACATATCATGTAGTAGTCATCGACACTGCTAGGGTAACTACTCCCCGGGGAAAAATGAACTTTATATATATATATATATATATATATATATATATATATAATGTAATAATGCAATTCAATATAATTATACACTATCAATAATTTTGTATTGTATAATATCTTATTTAGATGCGAATAAGCCTACACCAAATTTGCGCTTTGTTTTACGTTATGAAACAATCGGACGTTAGCAAAATTCATGAAGTAACTTTCAGATGTCAAGCTAACAGAAGTGCAGACTACTCGTATTATTTCAGTCGTTATCGTAAACTACACGCACTGCAGGAAGTTGGCGAAGAGATTCTTAAGCTTAATGACATCCCAGAACATCACATACAAAATTTCATTCACAAATATCTTCACCGCGTTGTCTAGCTTTTACAATAGCAATTTATCGGGCACATTCTCCTGGTTACGTTATCTCCGGGAAAGACCATTGAAGATAATTAAAACTTTGTCAGAAATCGTATTGAGAAAAACAACTTCTCATGTGAATAATGTTTATATTATTTCTCAGTAAACTTATAGCTCGGTTAACTCATACTCAAATAAGTAAAATTGAATTATCTAATTTATCTACTACGAAATAAATAAATTAAATAACATAAAATAAAGTCTTTTATTACACAACTTTTATTTAATTTTAATGCTTACTCAATGTGTATTCAATTACCAATTTTACTTACAGTGTAGTTGTTACAACATTAAATTCAAACTAATTTAAAGAAAATTATTCCCTTCCCACAAAGTAAAATATTCTCCTACTTGCACCTATATTTAATGCGAGTTTGTGCAGTTCCAACCTATGGTACAGTGCACCTGTTATTTTTTTTTAGTGAAATCGAGTTTAGAATTCAATTAAAAAATCGCCAGTAGTTTTTCAAGCAAAATTGCACTACATTATAATTATACTGTGGTTTGTACTGATAAATTAATGGTGGACATCCAAATTGACTTCGCGCAATATCCCGAGGGGTTGTATTTATTTCATACGTAAGGTTTTGTAGTCGGTTCCAGTATTAAGTTTCTCGATTTGTGGTATTATTACCTTTCTTTTACACTTTTGCTGTTTGTTTTCCCTTTCTATTTTTTGTTGTCATTATTGATAATTGCAAACTACGCGATTCTACAGCCATCTTTTGTATTCACTGTCGTATTGTTTGTTGTGTAAAGAGTATCCTTTTTGCCACAGTTATTAGTTTTTCTTTCTTATTCGGCCATTCTTAGTTTCTCCTAAACTACTGATTGTTAATATTATTTTCTTTCTGATGAGTGAAAAAATGTATGAAGTATGGATTAATGCTGTACATGAACGTAGAAACGTACATTTTTTAAAGCTTACCAATAATGTACTGTCTGCTACATGTTTTATCCCCAAAATGACCATTCCCACTACAAGTAAAGCCGTGGAGATCAAAATTGCAGTTGTAACTCGTCTTGGTTTACATAACACTAGTTGTGTTCAGATAAATATTACATTTACTATATATAGTTCTGTATCCAAATATAGGCTACGACGAAAGTAGACAGAATTAAATGGGTTCAGAGAAGTCTCGTGGGAATGGAAGTTGACATAGTCAAAACGTTGACTGGAAAGCTGAAATAGAAATACTGTATAATGTCAGCATGGACTAAACGGTTTTAGAATGAAGATTCGAAAAGGAATGAAATTATTTAGATGGAGAAGGAGGTGGAAAACGTAATAAAACTTAGCCTCAAAAAACGAAGGTTTGAAATGACCTATACTTTCACAAATATCATGTCTGTAATATAGATTACAGAGTGATCCATACATGGAGGTTATACAGAGTGTCCGATAAGGAATGGGACAAATTGGACATACTTCAGGAATGCATTATAGAGGCTGAAATAAAGAAGAAATTTGATATAAACATAGGTTTATGGCTTGTGAAAAGTTTCACCTCGATTTCTTCTCTAAGGCTACAATTGAGCTATATTAAAATTTTTGGAACTTGAATTAAAGGGTAAATTTTATGATTTCATATGGTTTTTGACCTGCAAAATTGATAAAAGAGGGGCTCAGAACACTGTATCTTTGGTACTTTTATAAAAAATTTTCGTAATCTCAAATAATTGGTGTCGAAAACATTTTTTCAAGTTTGGTGTTAATTTACTTGTTAATTTCCCAATAAAAGAATGTAAGTTCGTAATAAAATTTATAAAAAATTTAATTCTGAAAAATGTTTAATGTATGGAAAGTTAATAAAAAAACAAATGAATGTTATTAAAAAATCAAATTTGATTTAAGAGCTGTATAACTTTGTGTGAATAATGAAGTGGTAAACTATCATTTTGAAAGAAAATTTGCAGCCTTTTTTCAAGATATACGTCTTTTAACAAGATACACATCTGAGTCTGTAAAACGTCTTTGGAAGCAATACCAATAAGCCGATCTTGAATAATAAATGGTACAATTAACTAGTCCTCAGTTGTACACTGAGGATAACCACTGGTACACACTATAACATTTACTGATAACCAGTTTTGAAAGTTTGATTCTATTATTTCATTTAGATTTCAGGTGTCCATGTGTGACTATTTTTTCAAATTTTGTGTTCTGTCTCTCGAAAAATAGATTCATCAGTGAATAAACACCATTAACAATATTTTAATTTTCTTGTACAATTTGGCAAACATTTAATCTTAACCTAGTTACCTTTTTGAAGACATTGAATAGTATGCAAATGATAAGGATACAAATTCTCTTTCTTTAGTGTTCTTTAGGCATTAGTACGAGGTATAGTTCGAAGTGAAATCCTTTTGGTGCTAAGTTATGTCCTGCACTGTATCATTTGAATGATATTTTGTTATACAGATAAGCCTACAGGCTGTTCGACAGAGTGTTCAATAGCCTAGAAGAAGCAACCGTTGGGAACGACCCGTTAGTGCATAAATAATGAGAGACCAGAGAAAATGTTTTGTTAAAAAGTACTCTCCTGTTTGAAATCTTCATTGGTATTCATTATCTGCAGTCTGAGAATTTCCATTACTAAAGGATACACGAAAACAATATCTGCACGCTTATGATTTGAAAACTGCAATGGTATCTCGAAATTATGTTTAAAAAAAACACATTAAATCACAGATTACACGTTGTTTATGATAAATAATTAAGCTACTATATTATAAAATAATTTTTATACTGGTGTTTCCCGATTTGAATTCAATTTTGAGTCTGCACATTTCAGAATTACCAACTGTAATAATTTTTATTAAAAATTGTATAAGTTAGTTAATGTTGTTGGAATTTGTTAAAACTAACTTGCTTTTATGAACTGAATAAATTAGTTTTATTAATAAATTGTTATTATTAACAAATAAATAAATGGATTGCAGTACATTACCAGAAGAAAAAATACCTTACATTTTTTTGTGTTTCTTCTTCAATACAATTTAATTTTTTATAACGTTCATTTGTTTTTATTAACTTTACGTACACAAAATTTCTCAGAATTAAATTTTGTATAAATTGTATTACAAATTTACATTTATTTATTGACAATTTAAGCAAGTATGTTTACATTAAACCTAAAAAAGTGCGTTTGTTGACATCACGTTTTTGATATTTACGAAAGGTTTCTATAAAACTACTCATTATATAGTACTGAAACCTTCTTTTTTCAATTTTTCAGGTCAAAACCTATATGAAACCACTAAATTTACCCTATAATTTAAGTTTCAAGATATTCAGTGTGGTTTGATTATAGCCTTGAAGCAGAAATCAAGATAAACTTTTTTGCAAGCTATAAATAAAAAACGAAGCGTTTTCGGACCTATAATTATATGACATTTCTTCTTTATTTCAACATGTAGAATGTATTCCTGAAGTATGTTTCATTCTTCATGAGACATCCCGTATAAACCAGCTACTTATTTTCATACCTGTGGTACAAATGGGTGAATATAATAAAATTATACTATATTATAAAATTAAATATAATATAATTATCGGTCGTTCATATATAGGTTAACTGGAAACAGCAAAATTCATGATCATTACCTGCAAGGATTAAACAAAGGATGGTTTGTTCCTGTCTCAAACAGGCAAAGGCTTGAGCCGGTCACTGCAGCGCTCCTTCGGACGTCCCACACTTCTCCATCCCTTCGCCTTATAGGTCCATAGTTGTTTGGGGATGCGGCAGTCATCCATTCGGTAAAGATGTTCCCACCAATTCTTCCGATACTGGGCAATCTTATCGATTATACTCATCATATTCAGTTCCTGCCGAATATCAGTGTTTCTGCGGAGAGTATACACTTCCACGTGCCTGAGAAATCTCATTTCAGCCGATTGGATACGATTGGCCTGCCTTACAGGAAAAATAAATCTCTATATGTAAACGAAAACATTATAATCCCAGTTTTTTATAAGTTTTACTTCTTAGTAACATAGTCCCAGAGACAATGCTATACATTATCTATACATTGCCTATACATTATCTATACATTGTCTTAGTATAGCACGCAAATGAGAACATGATTGGTACACTATTAAATTCATCTTTTGTTTTGCAGATAACGTGTACATTTTCAATTAATTTAAAGTTAACCAATATATTCAGAAAATAGTATCAGTTATATATTAATTCAATTCGTTAAGTAATCTAATAGCTTAAAACATGTGGAAGTAACTTATCCGAAATCAACACTAATATATTATTTATGTACTCCAAAAACTATTTAATAAATAAAAGCCTACTTAACTTTCAACAAAAATTACTTCTGTAGAAATGAACTTTGATTCTCCGCGCTAGTAGTCAAGTACACAACATATTGTTATTTTACAAAGAAAGGTGATAGAAGTTGTAATGGGCCGGCCACAGCAGAATTATAAGACACAAATTACTTTACACAATACAAGTACTTTACAAATTACTTTACACAAAATACAGTAAATTTGTATCTTATTCTACCATAACACATAAAATTGTTGTTATGTACTTTAAAAGAGATTAAATCGTATTAAAACAAAATTATTAACTAATGAATTTCATTGTTCATTAAATGCAGCATGAACATGAACTATCACTTGTACCATATAATGCTTGTACCGCTACGTAATGAAATATGTCAACTAAAAATCAGCTTTCATTCCGAAAGGAAACAGGCATTAGCGAACTGCTGAATGTAATACACAGATGTCAAGAACACGTAAAGTAATGGCGGAGATTGTCGTAAAACCCAAATGACACAGAGAGCAGTTAAGAAGATCGTTAAGTCTAATGACCCTCAAGCAGCACTTCACATAAGCAATATCTTCATACAAGTAATATTTTTTCTTTGTGTTCTAACGTTAATGTATGGACCAATATTTTGGCAAGATTTTTCTGTTTCTCCAAATCTCAAATATTAGTCTTTGTTAAATATTTCTTGTGATGGTGACTGATTAATAAAATTACTTGGTTACTTTGGTTAACGTTACTTGGTTATAAAAGTCCACTGTACCTATGCTGATCGCAATAGTAAATCGACCAGAGCATAACGTTAACTAAAGGCATAACGTTTACTTTCTATTAGTTTCTAGTCAATGAAAGGGTACCAATATTTACCACTACTATGCACAGGAAACAAGAAATGTTCTCCGGACAAATTGAAACTGCGTTGTAAATCAGTAATCCTCACAACAGGGGCAAGGGAAATCAATACTTTACATCTGACGCCAATATACGCTGAAACCGTAGGTTTATTGTATTTAAGAAAATACATTAATTAAATACAGTAAATAACAAAAATGTGAAGCAAAATGTTAACTTGCAAAAACAAAAAGAGAAAAGCGGGTGTTAAAAAAGCCCAATCTCGACCTACTTTAGACAAAATTAAATATTTTTATTATAAAATTATTAAAATTTTTACACATTTAAAATACATATTAACGAATTAACGTTCCTAAACTTTGGAGGTGTTACTTGCTATCCATGAGACATGCCAATGAACTTCTAAGACGTTTCTGAGTACACTAATTATAATGAATTAAAGCAGAAATTGGTTGATTTACTTTTAAGTCAAATCCATATTTGCTTGGACTAGCCTCGAGTAAAAATGATTTAATATCCAAATATTTTTAGTATGACTCGGAGTAAAACGGAAGAGGATTATATTAGGTACAAAAATGAGTAGGCCTAGGTGTGGAAATCATTTAAGTGGAAACTTAAGCGAAAAGAAATAGAAACTTGGCTATGAATTTGTAAAAATAAATTGGATTATTGGAATAATAATTCGTTCGTTTATATTTTATGAAAATAATTATAAATATATTTTGTGTCTACACGAAATTGCATTCTCAATAATAGTATACAACTTTACCTACATACCCTAAAACCTGTGGTTATGGAATTAAAACACACACACACACACACACACACACAAATATATAAATTAAAATAATACTATAAGAATTTATCATCATTTTGTATCATCATACACGAAAAAAGTAATGTTGTGCAAATAGATTTAGGCGGAAACGTCTCTATTAGTATACCCTACTTACTAATGATATCTAAGTTTTAAAACAATAAATTTAATTATTAACATTTAACAAAAATAAAAAATATTTTAATTAAGGCTATACAGAAGTAGAAGTTATGCTATACGTAATTTTCGGTTTTAAAGATACCCATTTTGTTACTATTTTCTTTTTATTCATATTCCTTTCCCTACGTTTCGAATTTTTTTTAACGTCTTTCAAAGGAGAAGGATATCTACTTACTAAACGTACGATTTATTAGCGTATTGTCGACATGTATGATTAATTTTACACAGACATGATACTATTATAGGAAGGAGTTTATGACTTCCTCAGAGCGGATATCAAAGTGTAGATAAAGGAAAAAAGTGTATTCACAATTCCGACAGCTGATGACATAAAAAATACAGCAGACTGCAGAAATCTATAATGCACAGTGCACATTATATAACTAATTTCCAGTAGTCATTAAAGTAATAAAAATACCTGTATGTTAGTAGCCAAAATTAATTTATACCCTTTTAAATTAATATTGTGAAGAATATAACCAACGAAAAGAGAAGTAAAGATGGTACTAAAAGAATACGGAAACAGACCAAGAACTTACATAAAATTAGAATAGAAGAAGAAATTAATATTAGTTACTGTGGTAGAACTGATGACTTTGTGGCACCGGAAATATCAGTGGCTTCTAAAGAATTTAAATCCGTGTCCGTAATGAAAGTACTTATTGCCTTGTGGCTACATATCAGGTTACTAGCTGTACTAGGTAGGCCTAATTGGTTGTTCACGTTAATTGAAAGAACTGAACTGAACTGAAATACGTGGGACCGAAAATTAACTTTGTTAAAACAAGATGATAATTCAGTTAAGAAAACCAAGAGGTGCAAACAACTTAGCAATATGCAATAATAATATTATGATTGTGAATAATAAGAATACATATAAATAAACAATAAGTAGTTGGAAAACAGTAGCGGTGGACAGAGATGTCTGGAGGCAAAAACTGAATGAGGCCAGGTCCCGGCTTTGAAGTGTAGTGCTATAGACGTAATAGTAGTAGTAGCAGCAGCAGCAGTAGTAGTAGTAGTAGTAGTAGTAGTGGTAGTAGTAGTAGTAGTAGTAGTAGTAGTAGTAGTAGTAGTAGTAGTAGTAGTAGTAATAGTAATAGTAGTAGTAGTAGTAGTAGTAGTAGTAGTAGTAGTAGTAATAGTAGTAGTAGTAGTAGTAGTAGTAAAATATAATTTGAAGCCTGAGATGTTCTAAGTTACGCTTTGTTCATCATTTTTCTCAAAGTAGACATACCACGTGTAGACATTTCAATTTCAATGTCAAAAAATTAAATTCTATTGTTTTAATTCAATTACAGTGAAAATAGTTTTATGTCAATAAAATTAAAATAAAAAGTAACGTAAATTTCAAAAAGTAATGATCATACGTTTTGGTTAGATTGTAAGCTTCTTTAAATACCATTTCTTACATTTGGTCTGTCTTATTTCCTAGTTTCAATGAAACGTAATCTATAGTAGCATCTTAACTTGGATTAGCTGAGCCGCTTTGCATAATTTGTGAGCTGACAAAGTTTCTTATTGATCGATACAAAATTAAATAAAACCTGAACAATTCCTTAAAACATCATTTTTAAGCAAATAATGAAGTTCTTTGACATTTATTTAGACATCATGAAGATCTGCAAGACCGCAGTAAGCTGATATTTAGACACTTTTAAAAGGGTCCCTATTATTTAAAGGTAAGTTGTAAGAGAAAACTGCAGCGTTTATAAACATACAATATTATTGAAACAGGTTGAATAATAATTTTTATTAATACATATATAAGAAACCGCATTTGCTACATACGATAAGAACGATAGAGAAATATTCTAAGAAACAAAGGATGTAAAACTTTTATTGATTCTTCTATTTCATTGATTCAGTACTGTTTATTGTTTCTAGAAAACGTGTTGTTATGAGTGAACAAGCATTTTTGGGTCCATACACATAATTAATTTACAGTATGTAATTATACCAAACATGTTGATTTACGTTGTAGATTTTCCTTGTTTTGCACACATATTCGGAAAGTAAATATTTGAGTGTTATTAAAAACGTGTAATAATAATCTCTGTAATTGCACTGTGTTATGAGTAATGTAATGTCTGTATTATTTCTCTGTGCTGTAACACAATACTGCGAAAATTCAAAAAATATATTTTAGGAGAAAAGTAGAAGTGTAAATTAGTTTTACAAATTAAATGCGTGAATAAATATATCCAGTTTGCTGTTAAAGTTAGCCTAATTAGTATACTACTTGTATACATTTTACTTGCCATTAACTCTACTTCAAAGAAAATACACCCTTAGCTGGCAGGTTTAATCATAAGATTTATCAATCCTAAAACACTTGCCTCTGAACTTCACCTGTGCTAGTAATTTGTTTTTTATTATATCTATTTATTAAAACTAAAGACGCTTTAGAAATAAATTCAGAATTACTTAAACATAACTTTTCTGTTACTACAACCAGGGTTTTTAAGTACTGTAGGTATTATTATTGTTTTATTTTATATTACAAACACACTAACTGAAATATTATGTTAAATTACCTGTAAATTCAAATATAGAAGTAAGTATGATAGACCTATATTTTAATAATCAGGACAACTGTACAATTAATCGATCAACTGCTACTAAATATTTCTGTCATTGAATTCTTGGCTTCTGTTACAATCACTATCTGAAATATTTGCACAAAATATCACCATTGTCCCAAGAGTAACTAATACAAATTTAAAATGCATATTAAAATGCATATTAGTTCTTGGTATCCAAGTCACGTATGAACAGTAAATTATTATAAATAAATCACTTTATATCCGTCGTGTGACTTCGTTACGTCGATTAAAACTGACGCGTTTCGGAACATCTGTTCCATCATCAGATATAGAAGAGTTCGAAATATACAAAGCATATAATAACATAAACAGCCGAGACTTCATATTGAATGACCACTTAAATTTTAAATCCAACCCGCTATACGATACAGCTTTGAACCTGCTTAGGCGTAATCACTCAGATAATAGTTCAGTGTCCGATCGGCTTCGTCGTGGTGCGCACCATTTAGGAAGCAAGTGAATTACATAGTAGACAATTATGTGTAACATGTGTTTTTAACGTTTAACGACCTCAATAGAGCGATTTATCTGATGATGGAACAGATGTTCCGAAACGCGTCATTTTAATCGACGTAACGAAGTCACACGACGGATATAAGGTGATTTATTTAAAATAATTTAATACAAATTGTTAAGCTTAAGTCCGTTTATTGAGCCTTTGAGGATTGCTAACTCGATTTAAATTTGCGTTCATGAATTTGAGTGAAACGAGAAAAATATATTTTTATATTATAAAATTATTACAAAAGGAAAGCTTTATGCGAATCAGTTACACGCAGAGCTTTAGATAGACTATAAAATTTAATGTGAACAATGAAGCTATTTTTTGCATAAGGTTAGTGTAGTGCTTACTCTTACTTATGTAGATTATGTATCTTGTGTAGATTTTTATACTCATTTCCATTCTGACTTCAAACATGATTATTGTTAAAAATATTCTAAAATGAAGCATCTAAAATAAATGTATTAATCATCTTTCTTCTTCTTGCCTTCTTTGTTTTTCGTATTTCAATCGTTTGCTCAGTGTCTGCAGTATTGGATAACTCACTATAAGTGTTGTATGATCATTTTTACTTCCATATTCCTTAAGGAATGGAAGTATGGTGATGGCAAAAAAATCGTGTTCGAGATTATTGCAGATTCTGATTGTACTACACTCAAAACATGAAAAAAAGTCGTTTTCCGAAAAGTGTCTGTGTGTCTGTCTGTCTGTCTGTCTGTCTGTCTGTGTGTCTGTCTGTCTGTAGATTTTTTTTTTCTATGGCAAACGATAACTGCCGCAAATTCAAACAGAATCAAATAATTTTTTGCATGCAGCCCTAATTTGCAGAGTACTCGCGACCCATTGTTCTTAGTGAAGATCGGTTGAGGGAAAGGGGTAGTTTACCTGCAACGGTTTTTTTTAGCAAGGGTAATTTTGTTTGTTTGGCAAACGATAACAGCCGCAAATTCATACAGAATGAAATAATGTTTCGCATACAGCCCTGAATTGTAGAGTTCTCAAGGTCTTTTGATTTTGGTGAAGATCGGTTAAGGGAAAGGGGTAGTTTACCTGTAACGTTTTATGTTTTAACAAGGGTATTTCTTATGGCAAACGATAACAGCCGCAAATTGAAACAGAATCAAAAGATTATTTGCATACAGCCCTAAATTGTAGAGTTCTCAAGACCTATTGTTTTTGGTGAAGATCGGTTGAGGGAAAGGGGTAGTTTACCGGCAACGTTTTTTTAAAAAGGGTATTTTCTATGGCAAACGATAACAGCCGCAAATTCAAACAGAATCAAATAATGTTTTGCGTACAGCCCTGATTTGTAGAGTACTCAAGACCTATTGTTTCTGGTAAAGATCGGTTAAGGGAAAGGGGTAGTTTACCTGTAACGTTTTATGTTTTAACAAGGGTATTTCCTATGGCAAACGATAACAGCCGCAAATTCAAACAGAATCAAAAGATTATTTGCATAGAGCCCTAAATTGTAGAGTTCTCAAGACCTATTGTTTTTGGTGAAGATCGGTTGAGGTAAAGGGGTAGTTTACCTGCAACGTTATTTTAACAAGGGTATTTTCTATGGCAAACGATAACAGCCGCAAATTCAAACAGAATCAAATAATGTTTTGCATACAGCCCTGATTTGTAGAGTACTCAAGACCTATTGTTTTTGGTGAAGATCGGTTAAGGGGAAGGGGTAGTTTACCAGCAACGTTTTTTTATCAAGCGTATTTTCTATGGCAAACGATAGCAGCCGCAAATTCAAACAGAATCAAATAATTTTTAGCATACGTCCCTGAATTGTAGAGGTCTCAATGACTTTCGATTTTGGTGAAGATCGGTTAAGGGGAAGGGGTAGTTTACCAGCAACCTTTTACGTTTTAACAAGAGTAAAGTACTTGAAAATTTATTTAAACTTTTTGAAACAATGGTAATTGTTAAAAATAAAATAATTTTGTTGCCAGGCAATAAAATTATAATTTTTTCATTTTAATGTAATATAATATTTTTCATTTAATACAGCAATAAAAAGGCAGATAAGACACAGCCTGGCTGTTTGGGTGAAAATGATTTTAAATATAAATCTTAGAATATGGAAGTCATGTATGGTTCTCCATACCGATATTACTTCCATGTTCCTTAAGGAAATGGAAGTATGGTGATGGCAAAAAAAATCGTGTTCGAGATTATTGCAGAATATGATTGTACTACACTCAAAACATGAAAAAAAGTCATTTTTCGAAAAGTGTCTGTGTGTGTGTCTGTGTGTCTGTGTGTGTGTCTGTGTGTCTATCTGTAGATTTTTTTCTATGGCAAACGATAACAGCCGCAAATTCAAACAGAATCAAATAATTTTTTGCACACAGCCCTGATTTGTAGAGTACTCGCGACCTATTGTTTTTGGTGAAGATCGATTGAGGGAAAGGGGTAGTTTACCGGCAACGGTTTTTTTTTATAAAGGGTAATTTTGTTTGTTTGGCAAACGATAACAGCCGCAAATTCAAACAGAATCAAATAATGTTTCGCATACAGCCCTAAATTGTAGGGTTCTCAAGATCTGTTGATTTTGGTAAAGATCGGTTAAGGGAAAGGGGTAGTTTACCTGCAACGTTTTATGTTTTAACAAGGGTATTTTCTATGGCAAACGATAACAGCCGCAAATTCAAACATAATCAAATACGTTTTTGCATACAGCCCTGATTTCTTGAGTACTAAAGACCTATTGTTTTTGGTGAAGATCGTTTAAGGGGAAGGGGTAGTTTACCAGCTACGTTTTTTGTTTTATCAAGGGTATTTTGTATGGCAAACGATAACAGCCGCAAATTCAAACAAAATCATATAATATTTTGCATACAGCCCTGAATTGCAGAGTTCTCAAGACCTATCGTTTTTGGTGAAGATCGGATAAGGGAAAGGGGTAGTTTACCTACAACGGTTTTTTATCAAGTGTAATTTTACTTCCATATTTCCTTAAGGAATGGAAGTATGGTGATGGCAAAAAAAATCGTGTTCGAGATTATTGCAGATTCTGATTCTACTACACTCAAAACATGAAAAAAAGTCGTTTTCCGAAAAGTGTCTGTGTGTGTGTGTGTGTCTGTGTGTCTGTCTGTGTGTCTGTGTGTGTCTGTAGATTTTTTTTCTATGGCAAACGATAACTGCCGCAAATTCAAACAGAATCAAATAATTTTTTGCATGCAGCCCTGATTTGTAGAGGACTCGCGACCTATTGTTTTTGGTGAAGATCGGTTGATGGAAAGGGGTAGTTTACCGGCAACGGTTTTTTTTTATCAAGGGAAATTTTTTTTTTTTGGCAAACGATAACAGCCGCAAATTCAAACAGAATCAAATAATGTTTCGTATACAGACCTGAATTGCAGAGTTCTCAAGACCTTTTGTTTTTGGTGAAGATCGGTTAAGGGAAAGGGGTAGTTTACCTGCAACGTTTTATGTTTTAAGAAGGGTATTTTCTATGGCAAACGATAACAGCCGCAAATTCTAACTGAATCAAATGATTATTTGCATACAGCCCTAAATTGTAGCGTTCTCAAGACCTATTGTTTTTGGTGAAGATCGGTTAACGGAAAGGGGTAGTTTACCGGCAACGTTTTATGTTTTAACAAGGGTATTTTATATGGCAAACGATAACAGCCGCAAATTCAAACAGAATCAAATAATGTTTCGTATACAGACCTGAATTGTAGAGTTCTCAAGACCTTTTGTTTTTGGTGAAGATCGGTTAACGGAAAGGGGTAGTTTACCTGCAACGTTTTATGTTTTAACAAGGGTATTTTTTCTGTGACGAACGATAACTGCCGTAAATTCAAAGAGAATCAACTAATGTTTTGCATACAGCCCTGAATTGTAGAGTTCTCAAGACCTATTGTTATTGGTGAAGATCGGTTAATGGAATAGGGTAGTTTACCAGCAACGTTTTATGTTTTGTCAAGGGTCTTTTCTATGGCAAACGATAACAGCCGCAAATTCAAACAGAATCAAATAATTGTTTGCATACAAGCCTGAATTGTAGAGTACCCAAGACCTGTCGTTTTTGGTGAAGATCGGTTAAGGGAAAGGGGTAGTTTAGTAACAACGGTTTTTTTCAAGGGTAATTTTTTTCCATAGTAGACGATAACAGCCGCAAATTCAAACAGAATCAAATGATGTTTTGCATACAGCTTTGTATTGTAGAGTTCTCAATACCTATTGGTGTTGGTCAAGATCGGTTAAGGGAAAGGGGTAGTTTACCAGCAACATTTTATGTTTTAACAAGGGTAATTTTTTATATGACGAACGATAACTGCCGTAAATTCAAACAGAATCAACTAGGTTTTTGCATACCTTTTTGAACTAAAGAGAACTCAAGGTCTGTTGATTTTGTTGAAGATCGGTTAAGGGAAGGGGTAGTTTATCAGCAACGTTTTATGTTTTAAAAAGGGTAATTTTTTTTTGACGAACGATCACTGCCGAAAATTAAATGAGAATAAAATAATTTTTTGCACTCTTTCCTGAGTTGCAGAGAGCTCAAGGTCTATTGATTTTGGTGAAGATCAGTTAAGGGAAAGGGGTAGTTTACCTGCAACATTTTATGTTGTAACAAGAGAAATGTTTCCATTACGAACGATAACTGCCGCACATTCAAACAGAATCAAATATTTTTTTTGCATGCTTCCCTGAATTGTAGAGGACGGAAGGTCTGTTGATTTTGGAGAAGATCGGTTAAGTGAAAGGGGTAGTTTACCTGAAACATTTTATGATTTAACAAGAGTAAAGTACTTAATTTTTATAAATAAAGTATCCTGATAAGAAGCTCATAGTAATCCACTGTAGGAAACGTAGATAAAATATCTATAAATGAAGAGGTGATGAGAACGGGGTGGGGGTAATTTTCTATTATTAAAAATTATAGTTGAAGGTGGAGGGGAGAATTTTTTATATGTGTACTACGTTATCGGCACCAAAGAAGTAGTTTTTGTTAAAATTGCTTCCCGGGCTCTTGAGCCGTAGTTCAATGTTTTCTGCAAAACCAAACTTTTCGGCAGTGCCATCGACTGCCATCATCGGTGAAAATCGAGTGCGAAAACGTGAGGTGGTATACGTTAGTGACCACAGTACTGTGGTTAATGCTGAAGCAATAAGTAGAAAGACGTAGTTTCTATGGAAATATTTCATTTCGAATATGATTTTAAATATAAATCTTAGAACATGGAAGTCATGTATGGTTCTCCATACCGATATTTCTTAATATGCTTACTTATTTATTCAGCCTCTGTCTTCAACTACAGTTTGTTGATCCTCTGTCTCGGCTACCCCATTCTGTCATGTCTTTATTTTTATTCTTCTATCTCTCCCAATCTCCGTTCAACGACTTTGTTTGTTCACCCACTATCCCTTAATCGTGCAACATCTCCAGGTCATCTCGTTTTCACTTATGGAGTAGGCCTACGTTTTTAACATCACTTGTCGTGTAGTGTTATACGGACTTTCTTGCCGTGTAAATGCAGGGTACGGTTCTCTCTATTGTATACGTACTGAGGTACTGCCAGTTTTAAAAATTGGTGAGAAACACATTTTTAGAAAATACTTTATGTACATCATGATTAGTTACATGTAACTGTATATTAATTGTTACATGTATCAATCTGTTTGCTTTTCCGTCTTATGATTTTGTGTTATATTTTGTTAAAGGGATCGATTAGCTGTAGCCGTGTGACGCAATCCAAACCGTGTCTACAATGAGTAGTAGTAGTTCGAAAGTGTAACGCTTTAACAACATAATGTTACTCTTGGATAATTAATGTATACAAACATGTTATCCAGAAACTGCTGTTTATTATAAACGCGTCATTTTAAATAAGCGTAACAGGAAATCACGAGATGGAAAATTTAAAAGACGGAAATTTGAATATTAATTACCATACTCACGTATTTGATCTTTTAAACATAACAACATTTTAACATTTTTTAATGTCTCTTGCAGTTACAAAACCCAGACGAAATCGTCACACTCAGCTTTGTGCTACTAAGAATAACAACGTAACCGTTATAACATGATGTTTACAGTAGAATGGCTTTAAAAACAAGAAAAACCTGTTACAAATCACGTATTGACTTGTGGATATTTACATAGTGCTGATGAAAATTGTCATGCAACATGCAGTATGTTTAAGCACCTAATCCTTGTGGGAGTCACAGCGTGTCTTACAAACGTGCGCAACGTGGTGTTTTTAAAACGGGAGCTAGAGCCGTTAGTAAACCATATAAAGCTCTCCACTCTATGTAAGTGAACAAATGATTTCGTATTCAGGTTTGCTTTTGCTCCTTGTGAGCGAAAAGTATTATGGTAATATATAAATTAAAATGCGTTTAACTCTACATACAGCTGGTATAATGTGACTTCTACTGTGTGTTTGAACATCTTAGTCAAATAATAAACAAAAACTAATTGCGATTGGATATAATAAGTAATACAGAGTCAAATGTAGTAAACTGTTAAATAATTTCTCCTTAAATTTAAGGAAGTATATGTTATTTGAGCTGCAATTAGTTTTGACGAGAACGTTACGATCATTATCAATGACATCGTCATCATATTTGAAAGAGCACAGAAATCATATTGCAGTAGCTTCACAAGTCACAGCTGTATATTTCATATATCCTCGTATTACTGTATGCTCCTAAACGTGTCATTCAGTCTTGTCATTTATATATTTTTAACGTAGTGTTAACTATTTTGTTCGTGTTCATTGATTTTGTTACAGACTGCACGTTTTTTATACATATGGTTTTTAAAATATATAAGTGAAATCATGTCAGAGACATGAATTATTGTTTCGTCTCGAGTTTAAACTCAAAAGTTTCTAAAACAAAAATAACACTGTTGCACACGACTATAGAAAATTGTTTCCAATTGGCGCTTTCAAGCTTAACACCTCCTTATCAGATCGGAAATATCTGAATTTTGAAAGCGCTAATTGGCAAAATTTTTCCATAGTCGTGTGCAACAGTGTTATTTCTGTTTGTGATTATAACCAATAACACAACTTTATTAATTAAATATTGAAAAGTCTCTGATTCGTCTGTCTGTGGTACGATTTCTTTTACTTTTAGATATTATTGGCCATATTAAACCTCTTATTTCACCCAGCATCTGTAAAAGCTTTGGGTGTTTCAATAACAAAAAGACTGAATAAACAAATTTTGGAGCATATCCAAGTAGTGGACATAGGAAATATGTAGCGAACATAGAATGATTTGTGAAACGTTTTGCCTCATTCAGAATCTCTCTGCCACGTTAGCTTTAATTAACTGCTGCATACGTTTATGAGTGCACAATATGTAAATAAAATCATGTTGTAAATAAATTACAACGTTCTCTCTTCTTCTACAAATTTCTATAAAGTGTCCTCTGTTTCCACCGTTAAAGGTTTTGTCGTACTTCTGACCCACTGTTACGACGGTCTCATTGATCATTGTATTGTACAGTGGAAACAAAATACAGATACTAATGAAGTCTCCAACTACCAGCTTTAGTGAGTCACAAATGACAATTGAAATCAATATTAACTCTCAATTGTACTCACATACAGTACTTTAAGTTAAATTTGTCTACACGCAATAATAGTGTCAACTACTTGACCCGCACTGTACAATCTTGCCAGGTGTAACTAACTGAAAAAGCCGGGCACGGTTGCTTATATATAGCCCGCAGAAGTTCCAGAATAATTTTCAATTCTCCTGGCCACGGGCCAACATAATCTGCGTAGTTACAAGTACTGTCAAGGAATATGGAGTGCTACGTGAGAGGACGGCTACGACACAAACAGACAAGCTGGGATTGTCGCGAAGCGGCTACAACGATACTTTCGCCTTTTCGAGAGTTCCGTAATTGTCGTAACAACAGATTTTACCACAAATAAATTATGATTATTGTTTTCATATTTAAAATTAAAATTAGATTAATAAAACCTTTATTCTAACAGTAATGTGTAATTTAAGGTCCTCTTTCTTTAAAATTAGTATGGTGTAACACATATATTTTAAAATATCAACGTCATCAGTATAATTATTAAAAATATTTGTTATATTTGTAATATCAACTGAAAATAAATACAATTAATAAAAAAACTTCTTAAACATTTACAAGCTAACTGTACAGGCGTTAAAAAAAATGTTTATCAGAATTTTTTATATTATTGCAAACTACATTATTCTTTATTTTTTCAGAAACACCTGGTAACAGGCATATATTCATTTTTATTCAATTCAATCTTTGTGCTGAATATAAAGTTGTAGTATAGTACTACTAGATCTTCTCAACCGTATAGAAAGTTTGCAAGTTGAATTTAAACTTATTTGCGTTTCGGACAAATAAAAAAAGTTCGTCTTTTGGACTGATTATCTTGAATGATAGGAAAATGAAAATGCACCAAGTGTAGATATTTGAGTTAGAGAGTATGCCGTTTACTTTAGGTACAACGTATACAGTTACACAAAGTTCTTAAAGTCTTTTATCACTGGCAGGATGTAATAGATTAGCTGCGTTGGCATCTATTAACTGTATGCTGTGTCGTGTCAGAAAGAATACAAAAACATGATCGCATGAGTTTACATCTTTACATTTATAGTTCAGTACAAAGCAACAGGGACCTTACTATGCAGTGCTTCATATAAATTACAGTAAGGATTACAATTACTGAACAATTAAGAATTAATCAAAATGAACAAAACAAAAATAATAACAGCAATATAAAATTGGCCACATTCACATACATAAATAATAAAATGACAAAGCTAACAAAACTGTTTAAGAACACAGACATTAAAATAGCATATAAAACTAACAAAAATAATCTACAAAAACTAAATAACCCAACAAAGATAATACAACAACCAATGGTATATACTAAATTGAATGCTAAGATTGCAATAAATGTTACATAGGACAAACAAACAAAAAACTAAAAAAACGTTATTATGAACACCAAAACGCATACAAAAACCAGAAATATACAAATCTAATTTGGCCACACATGCAATAAACACTGGACATGAATTCCCAAACAAAACCAACATGACACTAATAAAACACATACCACACAAAGGCACCATATTGAAAATTTGGGAAAATTTACAAATATACAAACATAAAACACAAAACAAACTGATACCTGAACAAATGCAAATCAATACAAAACATGACACAATTTTCAAAGCACTCAACATCGAAAATACACAAAATACTAATATATACACCACAATCACACACAATAAAACGAATTTAAAGTACCAGAAGCCAACAGGAAGCTACAATAACATCCAACCAACACATATGTACTTCACCAGACACAAAATCCGGAAGGCTGAGGATGGGTACAAAATAGTACCTGAAACATGTACCTAATAAGGAAAGAAACATTTTGAGGTAAATTCAATATAAAAATTCAATATAATACAGTTTATGCACATAATAAACCAATAATACTTGACAGATAACTTTAGACAGTGAAGATTACACTAGAGACAATGACTTTTTTGGAACAGGATTTTTTCATGTGTCTCGGATTAAACGTTTATAAACAAATTTATTTTAAATTGCATTATAAATTACTAGTTTAGTTTAACGAGTGTAGAAAAAATAGTGTAATAAAACAAACAAATATTGTAAGAAGACTCGATCGTTCTTCTAATTGTGTGTAAGAGTGTAATGTGTACTCTCGTGTCATACCAATCCGTCGTCGCTCTGGAACGTAACTCACGCAGATTGCGTCCGTCGCGAACGTACGAATAACCAGTATCGAAGTCTTTACCGGTTCTATGTTGTATGTTTTAACTCCCGAAAGGCGCCAAATTGTTTTTTATATAACAATTAAAATTTTCGCAGTTACATTGTCTCCTGGATACTGTAAAGAATAATTCGAATTCCCTCGCTGACTGGCGGGAATTCGACTTTCGCTCGTTGTTGGGACGTGTTGCCAACATAGAGTTTGTGTAAAGAAATCTACTCTCCGCTAAAGCACATAACATACATAATACTATTCAAATAAATACAAGACAGTTAGTAAAGGTTCGTACTGATTTAATTTGTTCAATAATTTATTAATTTTTTAAATAATAATCGTACAACAAATGTCATTATAACAAAGTTTATGCCTCGGCCGCAAATTAGTTCACTCAGCGGATAGCAAAAGGTGGCAGCGCTTCAGGCGTATGAAGCTATAATGTTTATCGTTTCTTATTTATACAATTTATTCTGCCAGTGAATTCTTTTGAGTAAGAAAAAGGTTTATAACAAGATGTTTAAATAAAGTACACCACTTTACAATTGTGGTACTTAAATACTAATAAGGTTTATATGAAAACTCAACTTTGTTGTGTTAAAGTTGTGTGTCGGTTTTCTCAGTTTGACACAGGTTATATTTCTTTTACATACAGTGTTATTAAATAAGAATCATAAATCTCTGAAAGAAATTAGTGTTTAAATTTTAGAGTGAGAGTTATTTGTTCAGAAAATGGTTAATCAATTTGGTTCGTAATTAGTTATAATTTATTTCATACTTAACAAAATCACGTTGTCCGTGTTATGGATCGTCAAGTGTCTTCACCAATGAATTATTTACTTCGTTTAATTCCAAAGATATGGATGCCGTCTACTTCTGGCGTCTGTTTCTTAATTCATCCAGTTTTTATTTAATTTTAGTTTTAATATTCGGTTATTGTCCCTTCATGTGTTACAGGAACTGTGGTTGACATCAGTTAATCAATTGGGTTTCATTACAGTTTGATATTCTTCGTTATTTTTCTTTCAAATGGTCAGCATCAATATAGCGTTTGTTCCTCTGGGTAGTTAATAATGGAACTCTCCTTTCATAACGGTCAAAATTATAACAACGTTCTTTAGTCATGGTAACTGGCTTAACTCATTTGGCTAAGTACATTTGAAACTATTATTATCAATCCTGGTTTTTTGTTCAAAATGAATAAATATTTTATAATGACTATATTTACTTGGAGATAATTTCAATGGTTGAAATATTAACATAGATGTTCCTATTTCCTTTCAAAGATTAGTTTGATATCTCACAAGACTGGTCTAAGCCATGTATTAATACTTTTGTACAAAATTTATAATACTATGTTAATACATAATTTACTTATGTCTATGGTTTAATATAATTCTGACATGTTATTTTTGTTAGTTGATGGTAATTACATAATTTACCTTGTTTTGTTATTTAAATATAGTTTTCAGTTGTTTACAATTGGTTTTCTGTATTTATACAGCTATGTCATCTATAGGCCTAAACTGTTACATCTTATAATTTCTTATTTTGTTCTATTTAAACATTATTTATTGAGCATATCTTGTCTGCTTAACTTCTTTTCGTGTTTCTTGTCTTTTGAATTATTTTGGAACTGTTTTACAATCTATTGATGTTATTATACTTTTACAAAATTATTTCTTATCTGATACTTTGCCTTCAATTTACATTATAGTTATTATTTTGCTGCTTTGTTAAATTTATGTCATTAATATTATGTCAGAAGTACCAGAAATAATAATTAAAAATATGTGTATAAACACATTGCGATAACGTCAATCTCAGTCAGTAATAATCAGCAAAGTAGGAAAAAAGTTTGTTATTATTTTAAAAGCTTTATTTTGATCAATATAATTATTTTGTGGACTTCTTTATAAAACATTATTAAATACAAACAAATAATGTAAATATGATTAATAATAATAGTCTTTGAGTTATTATTTCAAGAAATACGTTTACTTGCATATGCATGCTTACATGTAATGCCATTTAACTTTAACTCTTGTTTCTCTGAAGACAATTTTATTCTCTAAACACCTATAGTATGATCCGGTATAACTCGCCGCTGTTTTATTTTTAGTATCTTTATTAGTATCCACCCCAAGAGATATACAATTATTTCAACCAATCTATCAGAAAATACAAATGCAACCGTATTCATTTTGCATCCAATTTTTTTATATTATCAATGACTTGTTTATTCTGGCAATTATTCGAAATAGATAGTTGGTGTATGAAATATATTTCCGTTTTTACTGAAGATCCATTTTACAACTTTGTTAGTCAATTTGGTATTAAAACGATTCATACTAAGTATCATTTAACCATATAAATGATTCATATCATTTAACCACTAATCAGAGTAATGGTGCTTACTTCAACCATTCGCCGCTGTCAAAAACTGCAAAAGTTGATCACGAGTATCCGTTTTTCTTTATGTTATTATTCGTTTGCAATACCGTTTATTTCAAAGTAACCCATGTTCCATAAATGATGTTTTGATTTTGTGACTTAAATTTGTACTTCTACGAAGAACTTACATAAATAAAATAAGAAAAAAGAAAAACTTATATTAATACGAGGATGATTATATTAAACTTGTTAGCAAATTTATGTGACCCTATCCTATATGTCCTTATTCCTAGCTCTAATTTGTAAGATTTTTTTTGAGTTATTATACATCTTACAGACTATAGGCACATGGGAAAAGCTCAGTAATTGAAGTTGAATTTTTGAAGCCTCCTCAATAAGTATAAACACACGCACACACCACATTGAAAAAGTCACACAACTTAGGTAAAGAATAACAATTTTATGTTAATTGAAAACTGAATATTAATATTTAGTGATATCTTAAACTGCCTATTTTGTTACACTAAAAGTAATTAAATATTAAATTTCTTTTCAGATCTTAACATTATCGTTAGGTTAGACACCTCATGAGAGTAATAGGTGAGTTCGTTGTAGCACCAGGCATAACGAAAAACAATTTACTTAGGCACTTGTGAGATTCCGAGAATATTTGTGATTACTTATACGTCCCCAAGGACAATGTCTTTTCATTTTAAACTATAGTTAGCGTCATTGTCTCTTGTGAGACTTTCACCGATTAAGAACAGTTTCTGAATGAAAATGTTTCTATCATAATATTGTCAGTTTTTATACTATACTGTCCTTCTGAGAATACAAAATAAAGTAACTGTTCTTTTCAGTTGGAAACAAATTTACTTCACCTTATTGTATAGCGCATTTGCACCTATTTAATATTGTATAGCGCATTTTATTTATAGGTTAATATTCTCACTTCCTCACAGTTTTTTTCTTTTTTGAATATTATTGGAAGTTAAAATTACGATACAAGGACTAGCTTTTTAACGACAGATTTAATCATTACTTATTTAACGAGTTTCCTAGGTCTCTACTCTCATTGTCTAGTATCGATAAACATTTAATTAAACGGTTTGTCATCTAAACCTGGATTAAACAAGCTGTATGTTAAACTACACGTTTTCAGAAAAAAATCGGCAGCTCAAGGTGAAGCAGCCGTGTCCGCGGTCCTTCCTTACCGCCCCTTCTCTGAGTGATTCATGAATACTTTACTTTACTTACTAGTTTTTTAGATTAAAATAGTCTGTAATTTTTCTTGACGCATATTCGTAAAAGGTGTTGATGACAGAAAGAAGTGCACATATTTGCAGATTGTAAATTCCTAAATCTGACATTGGCATCTATTTGGACGATGTAAATATCAGAATTATTATTAATTTTCGAATTCACTATAACTATTAAATTGAGCCTACGTGCCTCTTCAGTTTTAAACGTGTTCTTCTTCACAGTATTATCTGAACAGTACTGTTGAGCTTTTACTGTCTGTACTCGGTCTGTACCGTCCCACAACATTCAGTAGCTCCGCGGCCATGTAGTTTGGATTGCCAGGTAAACGTGTATTGTTTAACTATTGTACAATATCTACTGTAGGTATCTAATTTGGTTTCGGTAGAAGGTATTTTTTTCTTAGTTCAGAGTGGTAACGCGTACTGTCCATATCTACAATACAGCTTCCTTCTAATCACCGTAGCATTTATACAGACCAGTCTATACAACTTATGATTCATTTCTGTTTTATATTCGTATGAGCTCTTTGACTGGAAGACTACTGAGATAGTTCTAAAAATCGTGGTCTGCTAAACCACCATGATAGATTATCAATCTAAAGTGTTGCCAGCTGGACCGTGCAAGCCACATATATGTTTTTTCCAGCAATCCTGTATGTTTTTATGGTTCTTGTTGGCCCACGTTTCACCTAGACAAATGATTGACAACTGAAAGGGTTCTTGCCTCAAACTATGCATTTTTCATAGGAACATTTCTTTCGCTGTAACAATGACGTTTTGCTCCATTATAAACCGTTTGTCATTATTGTACTTTTAAACGTAAATTCGATTTGCTTCAAAATCTTTCCTCTAGAGTCACGTTCTCCGGTAAAAATTATTTTCATCTCAATAAATTTTTCAATTATTTATCCCCCACCTACATACAACTCATTAATCCAAAATTGACACATCACTATTACAGTATATTCTTTGTGATTCGTGATCATTATCCTCTGTTCCTTCATTTATATTTGCATTTACTTCACCTTTCCTAAGTTTGGAATTTTTCTGCTAGTACGGTACTGTGGTTTCAAGCGCTCAAGTTTGGAATCCATCTATCGGTCTATCGTTAGGTACATATATAGTGATACAAATACACTTGTAGTAATTATTATCTGGTAACTCTAGGAGTAAAACGAGTTTTCCGTTTTAACTTAACCGTTTGGCATTTTCCTCTCTGTCTATTTATTTGGGGTATGACATTCAAGTCCACACTTTTATGCTACATAACCCTATTGTTTTTTAGATTGATCCCCCAAACAGTGAGGGGTGCAAGGCAAAATTGTAGTGAGGTCAAAATTTAAAAAAAAGTCCGTGTGGCGTATCAAATAAAATGAAAATAAACTTGTACTTACCGCAGTCTTGAAATGTTCTCGCGTATACTTAAATTGTAACTCACGATGAGCATATCCGATTGTTTTCTGAAAAAACTTTATGGCCCTACTAAATATTCAAAATATAAAACTATTGCGACAATTCAAGCATAGGCTGACCTGTGCATTTATTAAATAAAATAAATATTTAGATTAATTTTAGAAATATGTAATAAATAAGCAGATGTGAGATTTAAAGCTGAGTTTATACGCAGGAATCAACATGCACGATTGTCGCTGAGATTGTGTACACTAGTAAATAGAGTGTGTGCGTGAGGCCTGTTCAAGCCTGAAAATTTGCAATCTCACCCCAAATAGATGCTAAATTATAGTTTTGTTTAATTATAAGCAAACCAGAAATGGTAGAAAAATTGCAAAGACTTCTAAATATGCATAAAAATAATACACATGTGCAGTGCGAAAACGGTGTGAATAGGACGTTCAGTGCGAATTCTGTGCGATTTAAGAGCGTAGTAATTACACGAATTATACGAGTCCGATGGTAATTACGTAGAATATGTGTAATTAAATCAGACAATATTAGAACACCTTGAAATCCGCAGTAGACATTGCAATTGGCAGAAATGTGCGAAAATATGAAATTGGACGATAGTGGGAAACAGACGCCACGAACAATTTCTGACATGCAGAATTCTGTTCCGACAGGTGTAGTCTCTTGATTGAATATAAATACGGGCACAGTAGAACCAATTTTACTCTCAATCAGTCTTCAGTCGTGGCGGTACGCTATGTCCGTTGGCGACTCGAATTTTTTAATACTCTCAATCAGTCTTCAGAAGCGGTGGGACGCTATGTTCAGTATCGACGCGATTTTTAAATAAACTGTAAAGTCGGATGGACGATACGTTCATCCAAGTATCAAACAGTAACTTTTAATTTGATTTTAAATACGATTATCGAACATAATCTACAAGTCTACAACGACAAACGTTCAGCACTCAAGACAACCGACGAGGTTACATCAGGCAGGGTAACGCTATGCAGAGCAATAGAGGCGTCTGCTAGGACAACAGCAGCTGGTGCAGAGCAACATATCACTTTACACTACAGCAACCAGATGGGACCATGAGGGACGAGAACTGAAGGACGACAAGTGAAACCGGAGACCGTGCAGGGAACTCAATTAGAAGAGGACCTACGGATCAACGGAGGACATGGATACGATCTACAGAATCGAGTTGACAAATAACCAATTTATAATTTGTAAATAAGAGAATAAAGACATTGAAAAGACACTTTAAATTTAAAAAAAATAAAAGTTATGTAAAATGTAGATAGAGATAAAAGAATATAATTTAATTCAATAAGAATTTTCTTTGATGATGAACAATTAATTTAAAGTTAATTTAAATCTTTGCTTGGATGATTAACAATTATTTAGTAAATGTAAATTTTTATTTAAAGCTAGTAAAGTAATCAATGAGTAATATTATACGCAATGCATAAAGTAACGTAGTTGGAAGTTATAGAAAAAGACTAACAATTCTATTAGTCAATTTAAATTTTTATAAATCATTAAGATGTACGCAATGCATATAGTAATGTAATAAAAAAAATATATAAAGAAAAGAAAACAAAACTGCAATAAAGCACACAGTCAGACTGAGCGGTCGAGAAATTTTAGATTAACAAATAAATGTTTAGCATATACGTTTGTTAATATAGGATGTAAGATTTATTTTATGATGAATGTATTGCAAGAACGAAGCGTTTAAACAAACAATAATGAATATTTTATGGAGAATTAAATGCGATTTCAAACACACATGTGATTTTTTTTGAATAAATTAATGAAAACATGTTACAATTCAAAATGACTACTCTTATTACGATTACACCCAAACTCCATTTATAAATACACGTTATCAGTAATGTTGTATGAACTATAACACTACACAATTTAAAATACATTTAAATTGGCAATTTGTATTGTTAAAGTATTGTCTCCCAAAAGCGTGGGGCTTGACAAATTAAATTTAAAATTTGTATTGTTAAGCTATATAAAAACATATTCAAATATACTGAATCGTTTGTACGGCATTAGAAACGGAAGCGTCAAATACTTTGGAATTCTTTCCAATAAAATAAATTGTCATAAAACTTTTGTAATATTTTTATATATAGTATGTAGATAAAAGTTATAAAAAAAAAAGATTTTGGGTGTGGTTACTCCCACCCCTTCTTAGTGCGTGGAAAGTAAATAATATAAATAACTCTTAAGATCTACAGATCTATACATGATGAAATTCTAAGAATGAAAGTTGACATATAATTTTTTCTTAAAGCCAATAGTTTTTGACTTATTGAGACATAAAAATTGTTTTCTTTTACTCCCTAAAACCGTTACATCGTGGCAGACTTTGTTAAATAACTCGCAAAATATTGAATCTATTAAATAAACGGTAAGGAGTCCAAATAATTCTCAGTGTACTCAAAACAAGTTGAGATTTTGTATTTCTCTAGAGTTAATATTTTGTGAGGTATGCTTGTTTTAAAAGGGTGCTTCTGTTTATTTTCCGCCAAAAACAAATTTTGATTTTCGATAACCCAGAAAGTATAGATTTAAAGAAAATTGGCTACGACCTAACTTAAAGGTCATGAAATTACCTTTAAAATTATGTTACCTTTATTAGCCTATAATAGCAGTACAAATAACAATATTATGATGTCAAAGTTGCTTGTATTTTTAGTTTTTATCGGAAAGGTTTGGAAGTATTTCTGTTGTAATTTGCTACTCTGTAAAAATTAAAAAAGAAATTGTTTATCATTAATCTACATTGTTCGTATTACGCTCAAATTGTTAATGATTTTTCAACTTGTTTCTTTTTATACTATTATACTTTGAAGTTTAGATTAGCTTAGTGATTTCATAAAATGGAAAAATATATTACTAAATAACCTACAAAATTTTAAATTCGTCAAAATAAAGATATAACAAAAAATCTGTTTTTTTTTTCATGTCAGTATGACTAACACTTCATGAGATTTGACTGTGTAAATGTTACGCTTAAATTTTTGGTCCTCCCCCTCGAAACAAACAACTTTGAATAACTCAAAAACCATACATCTAATGACAACAGCAGTACTCATAAATGTACTAAAAATATGCTATATACTCTTTCTACTGAAGTTTGTTCTATTATAATATTAGTAAAAATAACTAAGTTATGAACAAAAAACCATGTGTGGTTAGCATACTTCTTCCAAAAGTTAGCAATTTTCTTTTTTCAATTTGTTATTAAATGAAAAATAAAACAAATTCTTAACTGGTATCGTTAACTACATAACTTTGAGCTTCCTTAAATTTTTAGGATTTTTTAAACTATAATTCCTATAGTATAAAATTAGACTTAAATTGTTAGGTTACTTTTATCGATCAAATTAACCTAAAACGTAGATTTTTAGGTTAATTTAGCGATCAAATTCACCTAAAATATTGAAATGTTTTCTATTTTCCCTAAATAATCGGAAAAATATTTAGTTTAAAAAGAAAGGTAGACTTAAATAAGGCTTATTAAAAATAAGTTTTTAAAATTTTTGTGGGATGAATAGTTTGCGAGCTATGGTTGTTTAAATATTGTGATAAACTTAACTTGTGACCATTTAAAACAAATTTTAAATAGCACAAAACAAAAAATCTTTTTGTTCAAGTAACCCATGATAAAAATATCCACCCTCCCCTTTGTAGAAAAATAACAGGTACAAACATGTGAAAAACTAGTACTGACACGCAAATTATCCAGTTGTTACGCTAATTAAAATAATCATTGTAATATTCTCTAAAAGACGTGATAATCACAAATAAAATACAGACGAAAATAAAGAAGCTGTAGTATAATTAATAGTAGCTAATTAAAGGTAAAATAATAATAATCAGAAAGAACTACTTTTCTCTCGATGTGTAAACTGCGCTAAATCATTACTCACGGCCCATTCGTCTCTGAATTGCGGCCGAGGCAAATGCTTACACATGTGTTGCGAGAAAAAATAAGTGTTATGTTATCAAACTATGTAGAACTAAATAGGTGCTTTTGTAAAAAAGAGAAATAGGTAGAGGAGAGCGTAAATATTGTAACGTTACATAACCCCTGCCCAAATATGATAACATAATCACCATAGTTAAAACCAGTAATCACCCATTTTTGAATGTCAGAAATGGGGATTATGTACCAAAATATGAAAAACTTTGTACTCCAAAAACACTGTAAACAATAATAATAAAAGTGCAGTGTACAAAGTGGAACATAGTGTACTCGGTGAAAGTGTAAACCTTTAAAAAGAGCATCTCACAGATTTGTGCTGGAGATAAAAAACAATCAATATTGTAGCAGTGGACTATATTGCTGCTGACAAGTTTTGTATTTTTTGTAATTTTGTATTGTGTAGGCCACAAAGGTCTTGTACCTAGGAATAATATTTGTGTTTAATAATGATTTTGTTTAAATATAAGATAACCCAGGGTTATATATAAAATGATAATAATATATCAAATAATACTATGTTAGCAAGATGGCATGTAAAAAATAGTTTAGAGTAAGGATACATTAAGTGAATGATAAACCATATATAAATCAAAATAAAAGGGAATAAAATATAAAATACCAGTGTACAAGTTTAAGGAAAAATATAAAGAAAAACCTTAAATAATTTAAATTTGGTTATAAACAAAGTCTAAAAAGGATTATTTTTCTAAAAAGAAGAAATGAAATTATAATAATTATTAATAGCCTATATACTAAAAGGTTAGATTAGCCAATAAAGAACCATAAAAATTCTTGGTTACTAAGAGTAACTAACTAACAAGAATTGAATTAATTGTTAAAAGATATTGGAAGTGAGCAGTTTAAAAAAATTGTAATGTCTAAAAAAAATTTAAGAAATTAATAAATACCATTCGAAATAATCAGTGTAAAATTAATAAAATTAACGTGTGATGTCCACTACATCTCAGACCTCCTTCGAATAGAATAATTCACGCCCGCAATTTGATGAAAACTTGAAAAATCAACCTTCGACTTCCAAGCCTAGCCTAACGAAATTCGACTTGGTTGGTGAGATCGTTTACAATAAAATCTAACTAAATTACATCTCAACTATAAACTTATAACACTAGAAACAGCACAATTTCTTTAAATACTTCTGGAAAAGAGGTGAACATAAACTATATTATTTTGTTAACCCAAAAAACAGCAAAACATAGTTTTGTTCCTAACATTCCGGCAGCCATGATGTTTATAATTTGTTGTCATCTGTGAAGGAACGTAATCTGCGCTCTAGCGGTCAACAAATCAACTGCATAATATAAATAGTACACAATTTAAACATTTATTTATGTAAAGCTTGGTATTAACACATATTCATTTCTGACTTTCTCATAGTACAAAGAACTCTAAAATAACCCTGGGAAATTAATTCATTATTTCTTTCTTGGTATTAATATTGAAATAAAAATATTTGTTATATGTTATATGTTTGAAAAATAAGATCGACCTAATTCTGTGTTTTCAGTAGGAATCGATTATCCCTTTATGTTTTGGGAGACTATAAAAAAAAATGCTAAATAAATTCAAGGAATGCCTTGTTGTTTGAATAAAATGTGTATTAATTTCAGTAGATGGTAGTTCATTACAGATTGTCGGAAGACTAGGAAGAGAACGGACATCCAGAATTTACTACGTACCATTTGGAGTTAATTTAACCTCAAATGTGTTCGTAAACGTAGCAGTCAGCTGGTGCCACGAGCGGAAAAATTTTAAATAATTAATCGTTTACTAAGAGAGTAATTCTCTTTGCACTCTCTCTCCTGACTACTGTCAAACAACGGTATTGATTTCACATAAATAAAATCTAAGAAAATATTTGCATAATCACACACACTCGATTTTGAAAGCATCGAACATAAAATATAACAAATTCTGTGACTCTTAATAAAGCGAGATTTTCAAAGAGTACAAATAGACGTAAAAATACTATATACTAAGAGAGGATACACGCGAGACGTTACAAGATGACGTACAAACGTGAGGCTCAATTAGGAAAGTTTAACGAGGATTATAAAAATACGTAAAGTGACTCGGAGATACCCGCGAGACGTTACAATATGTAGTGAAAGAAGTAAAAATATAAATATATAAACAGTGTAGCCATGACATCTCTTTAAGAAAGTGTATAACAATTACAGTATGTACAATACTCAATCATAATGTAACAGTAGTGCAGTCAAACATAAATGTGAATAGTGAAAATTACCTTCTGAAATAAATCAACAACAACTCACTACGAGCACCATGTATCCAGAGACCGAGCATCATGATTAAACCACACACTTAGAGTCAACAGATTTAATGGAGGACCACTACAACCGCAACTAAGATCATCCAGAAAACACCGTCGTAGAGGATCTAGAAGAGGACCAGCTATGGATATACCCAATACCCAGGTGACACGGAAGGATAACTTCTGTGGTTGTACTTCTTTTAAAAACCCCCAATAAAGACAGTAAATTTATCGTACAGAGTTATATCAATCCTGTAAATTGTAACGTAGTAATAGGGATAGTTAATAATCCAAAATAATAGTAGCCTGAAACTGCAAACAGGTATAACTAAGTAAAAAGTAAATAAATCTATTCTTCAAATGGTTTACATAATGTTCTTAATAATCTGAAATATCATAAAAATTAAAGCCCGGATCCGTGGTATTTTATTAAATATGCAGCTGTATGATTTTGAGCTCATCAGAATAATGTTTTAAACAGAATGAAAGCGTTTAGTTCAGAATTTAATCACTAAGTAAGAATGATAAATGTTGTAGCTAACATCTTAGTAACATCCTGATATATCAGAAACCTTGCATTGAAATCTGTAATAAAGAGATGTCTTTGCTAAACCCAAGAGAGTGAGTAAATTTACGTAACCTTAATCTAACTCCTAAACTTTACAGGTTTCTCATTTGTGTGTAAGTAATCAGTGCATACAGTGGCAGCCGGTTTAATTGATAAGGGTCTATTAAACTGGTTCCCAGTGTTATAATATCGTAAAAAAGAGACGTTATAAAGTCCGCCCCTCTGCTAATAATCATTCACTCTGCTAATTTCAAAAAGGCATAATAAATATAATTAGAGTCGTATAAGACGCTTTCCTGTTGATTATTAAAGTAATAAACAGTAACTTAACAAAAAAGCGTAAATTTATTCACTCTTAATTTGCTGAGCAAAGCACAGAGTAATTATTCATTTTGCTAAAAGAACCATGCTGCAAAAATACTTAGAATAATTAGACTAAAATAATTACCCTAAAGCCCCAATTATCTGAGCGATAATCGTGTGTATCAGATATAATGTTTACCCGATAGTATAAAATAAAAAAAAAAAAATTTAATAATAATATAATCCAGTAGGAAGAGGAAATTATCAGTAAAACCCAAAGTAAAATAAATCTAATTTTAAATAAAGGTAATACACAAGTCCCCTTGTAAAACTATTCCATTTTCAACCTGTCGGTACACAGACAAGCTGTTTCCTGTAGAATTCGTGTTGAGGAATGTACGATGTCAATGCATTGTTATTCCCCCTTTAGCAAGCCCCTCGTTAAGCGTACAATACAAACCACCCTCTTGCATTGTATCGCCTATAATAATAGTACAATGACAATAATAATAATTTAACAATAATAGAGGACAGTGAACTCACTGTGTGAAATCTCTTTTGCCTATCAAAAATTATATTCTCTCATTATCTGTTGAGATAATTTAGATTTGATTTATTAGTATAAGATTGTTACCGCATATATATATATATATATATATATGTATTTAAATGACTTCAAATTTCATAATAGTGTTTAGAATAAGTTACATATTTTAACATATTTAGTAACATAAGATTTAAAAGAGATTCTCGTAACCACGTCTCAGTCGTAAGAATGGCTCAATTTAACCCCGACTTATTGTTAAAGAATGAACTGAGCTATGAAGCTTTGTTAGGCGGTCTCCCATACTCTAACGTAACGGTAGCGGAACTGCGCAAAACATTACGCGAGAATAGATCAGACATACCCTCACAGTTGAATCGTTTAAGCATAGTAGACTTTGAAAGTGAAAGGGAAACATGCTATCATAAATATAGGGGGCTTACCTCCATCGCACAAACCCTGCGAGATAAGAAATCCCCCGCGGTAATTTTAAGAACAACACAAAGAATAGAACATCTTACCCGCCGCATCAACAATTTGTTGAATTGGCCCGGTGCTAAAGTTACTCCGCCAGACGTGCAAAAATTCGCGGAAGAAGCTCTACAACAATTACCTGAGATAATGCGCGAATTACGTAGAAGGTCCGAATCTTTTAGAAGAGAAGAGATGGAAGAAGCGATGACGAAACTAAATATCTCCCCCACTCAATCTCCTACTCGAGAACAGCAATCCAGTGCTGTAAATTTTCAATTTCTCCAGGAATCTACTATAGAACCCAGTAAGGATCGGTTAACGGTTAATCAAGTGAATACCCTCCCCGTAACCGCAGCTCCACTTCCAAATGAACTAGAGAATATTATCAGTAATTACGATTTACCACCTCTTTTACAGACAAACCAATCAGCGGAAAATCCTGTAATGACGTCGCAATTAAATTTCAGCACTGAGTTCTATGGAAAATAACTCACCCCGTAGAACGGATTCTATCTGAAATCCCCACCACAGATGGGCTGAATATCTGAATATTACAAAACTCCTAGGCTTTATCAAGTATCTGTTACAAATAAAGAATCTACGACAACTAAAAGATGACCAAATTTTACAAGTACTTCTACCCAAATGTAGATCTCCTTTAAAAGATCGTGTGTTAGAGTCACTAAGGTATCATCACACAGTAGAAGAACTACATACCTCCCTGATAAGACATTTCATCCCCACCGGTATCTACGAAGAATTACAGCGGAATTCCGTACTTCGTGTGCAAGGAGCGTACGAGAGACTATCTCATTATATATCTGAAATAAGGGAATCGGCCTTATTACTACAAGTCAACTGGAGTGAACAACAGCTAGTAGACACTATCTTAGTAGGACTATCCCCCGAGGAGCGATCTCGCTTAGCACTTATGAAGAGACCCACCACATTCACAGATCTGGAACTGTGTTGCATCCATTCATCCAACGTCTGGTATTCAGATCAGAACAGACGCGTGTTAATGTCCCAGACCCAACGCAGGAATGGATCCCTACCCCTAGGGTCCGATACTCGAACATACAGCGATAAGCGATTCGTTAGAAATTCTAAAACTCAGCACTACCCCTATACATCAAACCAGCTACAAAAACCCCAACAGCATGCGAGCGATGCCAATAACGAAAGAAGATGTTATAACTGTGGAAAGTCCGGACACATTAGTAAGCAATGTAAACAAAAACAGTACCAACAAAGAACTTATCGGTCAAAAAACATGTGAAGCAGGAAGAATCAAAACCCAGCGTCTTCCGCAGCAACAAAAGGAAAGGTATAAACACAGATCACCGAAAGAAACCAAAGAAAATAAACAAACGGATAGACCCTTACGTAGCAAGATTTATTGACAAGTGCAACTCTATTGGCACATGCAACACAAGTATATGCCAATTACCCTACATACATATAGACCTTGGAGCGACTAATAGCCTCGGTTTAGTCGATTCGGGATCTACACGTAGTCTTATCAGCCAACAGCTAGCCACCGTATTAGCTAACCATAATCTTATTAGGCGTAGCCAAACCGTGAACATAAAGTGTGCTACCGCGAATAAGCAAAACCTGATTATATCACACAGTATTACAGTCAAATTAAAAATGAAGAATTTAACTTGGTATGTTCCACTACTAGTAGCTGAAGTACTAGGACAAAACTTAATATTAGGTGCCGATTTTATAAGCAAAACTGGCCTAATCTCGACATATACGATAAACAATATTGCTTTAGATTTGACCGTACTCGAAAATATCAGTTCGATTCCGAGCTAGATAACAGCGGGAATTGCGAAACATCTGCTACGCATCTGGAGCATCATGAATCTGGTTTAAGTCATTTAAAAGGTAATGAGCGACTAAGAATTCAACAGTTAATAAGAGAATTTTCTACCGTAGTCACAACCAAGTTAGGATTGACCAATCTCATTGAATACAAAATAAATCTCAGCGACAACAAAGTAATACGTCTGCACCCATAAAAATTATCGCCGCCCAAGATGGAAATAATGAGAAACCAAATCAACAAACTTCTAGAACAACACGTCATAGAACCGTCCACTTCTCTTTACTCATCGCCTGCATTCCTTGTACCGAAAGGAACTGACAAACATAGACTAGTCGTGGATTATAGACAGCTGAATAAGAGTATAGAATTTGAATCTATTCCCCTGCCCGACATTCACAGCGCATTCCATTATTTTACCAAAGCGAAAACCTTCACCATAATGGACCTCAACCAGGCTTTTCACCAAATCCCACTAGCTGAAGAATCAAAACACCTAACTGCATTCGCTGTCCCATTTAATCTATATCAATTTACTAGAGTACCCTTCGGAATATCACAAGCAAGTTCAGTATGTAGCAGACTGTTAGAGAAAACATTCCATGACGTTAAATTTAAATTTGTGTATCACTATCTTGACGACATAGTAGTATATAGTGAATCGATGGATCAGCACATTCATCATTTGCGTGAGGTATTATCAAGGTTAAAGAACGCTGGACTAACTGTCAACCCCAGTAAAGTCAATTTCGCTGTAAACCAATTCTCTTTCTTAGGTCATATAGTATCGGCCGAAGGTAAGGCTTGCATAGACCCGGAACGCACGCGTGCCATCCGAGAATTTTTACCACCTAGGGACACCGAAGGTATAGCTCGATTTTTAGGTATGATCAATTACTTTCACAAGTACATACCCCACCTAGCGGATATAGCAGCCCTATTAAACGCGTTAAGGAAGAAAGGAACGAAATTCGGCTGGACTACTCGACACCAAGCCGCATTTGAAACACTCAAAGAAAGCATAATATCTCCCCCTGTATTGCAGTTAGCAGATTTCAGTAAACCATTTGTAGTACAGACCGACAGTTCGAGTGTAGCATTAGGAGCAGTTATATACCAAGAGATAGATAATACAAGACTACCAATCAGCTATGCTTCACGAACTTTGACGGACCAAGAAAGGAAGTTCTCAGCCTATGAACTCGAATGTTTAGCTGTAGTATTCGCCTTTGAAAAATTCAAAACTTTCTTGGAACACAAGGAATTCCTACTAGAGACCGACAACCAAGCTTTATCGTGGTTGTTGAACCATCCAAAACAGTTAGGTCGTATCGGAAGTTGGGTGTTAAGATTAAATTGCTAGAAGTTTAAAGTACAACATATTCGTGGTACCCAAAATGTAGTTGCCGATACACTATCCCGCATGTTCCAACTACCAAATAAAATACCAGGAGAAGACAAGGTTGAAACCGCTAGTATCAATACGCTAATAACAGAATTCCCACTAGCATTTAAGGATATAGCGCACCACCAACAACAAGATCCTTATTTAAGTAAAATGATAGAACAAATAGATAAAGGAAACTATTCTGAAAAGTATACCTTGAGTAAACGAGTACTTTGTTATAAAAAAGCTAACGGAAAGTCGTTGAGAATAATCGCCCCTGACATTATTAAACCCATGCTCATGGAATACTACCATTCATTCACCATTGGAGCTCATATGGGAATAAGGAAAACGATACATCGCATTCGCAAGGACTATCATTGGGAAAACATGAACAGTCAAATAACTAGGTTCGTGAAACAATGCGAAATCTGTGCCCTTAGCAAGCCAGCGAGAAACAGTCAAATCGGGAAATTAATCTCGGAAATCCCCACAACACCTTTTTCAAAGATGTACATAGATTTTCTGGACCATATCGCCGTTCTAAGTCAGGAAATACCATGCTATTAATTTGCGTGGACTCTTTCACTAAATTCGTATGAATGTATACTATGAGACGTGCCTTAGCATCTGCAACAGTAAAATTCTGCAAGAGAGACTATTTAAAGATTTCGGTACACCAGTACACCTAGTATCTGACAACGGACCTCAGTTTCAATCCAAAAAATTCAATGACATGTGTTTCAAACTAGGAATAAATCACATTACAATCACAGCGTACCGACCGCAAGGGAACCTAGCTGAAAGATACTTGCGAAACCTAAAATCAGCCTTAATAGCTTACCACGCTAAAGATCAAACAGCTCGGGATCAAAATCTATCCTGGATACAATTTGCCTTCAACTTGGCGTATCATAAAGGACATAAATCAACACCCTTTGATTTACTATACAAGTATAACCGAACCACCCGTTAACCACCAAGTGGAAAATTCATGAATTATTACCCCACGAAATAAATGGGAATAATATAAGGAAAATATGGAACGTAGCTCGCGCAAATTTTAGAGCAGAAAATTTTACTAAAATCGCGAAAATATCACGAGCAAAATAATAGGGAAATAAAGTACAAGGTAGGTGACTTGGTTATGTATAAAACTCACCCGACGAGTAGAGCCGTTGATAGGACCACCTCCAAACTATCTTACCGATGGTGTGGCCCCTACATGATTCACAAGTACATCACTCCCGTAACAGTAGCATTGTACGAACAAAATACTGATAATTACGTTCGCAGAAGTCATGTGTCTCAAATAAAAGGTTTTCACAAAGAAGACACACTATCGTGAGCAAGTAGGTAAACAAAGAAAACAGACCGATGTATTATGAAATAAATATAGGCAACATCCTATATTGTAATTGAGTCTAAACTCAAACACCGCGTAAGAATAAGAGCGAGGCCTGATCAACCTTAGTTCCTGTTCTTCGAAAATAAAATGAAAGTCAGCTGACGAACCACAAACCCCTACCTAAGAAAACAAAAGGTAACATTATAGTTATTACAACATATTGTACGTTACTGCTTACGATGAACATGGTGATAGTAATACACTGAATTATAGTTCACATTTGCGACAAACATCTCACTTACTAACCAAAGAAGTAAGAGAAATACGAAACTAGAAAATAAAAGGATTCATCGACCACAACTCAGTCAAAATAATCGACGAAAATAGTCAGCGAAAAGACGCGTTGAAACTTATAAAGATGAGAATACTCTTCTGTAAGAACACAGTAAAAACCTTACCCTTATAGTATAGCTGTATACACGTATACAAGTGTGTATCTGAAACATACTCATGAGAGTAACTCCGTAAAACGAGTGAACAAAAAAAAAAACGGTAGTAGCATTAAGAAATAGAAATAAGGTAGATTTAGGTACTTGTATATTTTATGTGTTTTATGAGTGTTAAATTTTAGGTGATTTAAATAGTATGTAAGATAATCGTATATTTCTTACGAATAGATTAGGGTAAATCAAAGTAACCATGTAGAAAGAGATTCCATCACGAAGTACTGAGTTAAGTATAATTCTACTTCTTAGATATGCCCTTTGGAATCCACCAATGTCGTCCCATGTGTCTTCTTTAAGTAGAGGAGGATGTGACGATTTAAAACAAATTTTAAATAGCACAAAACAAAAAATCTTTTTGTTCAAGTAACCCATGATAAAATAATCCACCCTCCCCTTTGTAGCCAATAACAGGTACAAACATGTGAAAAACTACTACTGACCGCAAATTATCCAGTTGTTACGCTAATTAAAATAATCATTGTAATTATCTCTAAAAGACGTGATAATCACACATAAAATACAGACGAAAATAAAGAAGTTGTAGTATAATTAATAGTAGCTAATTAAAGGTAAAATAATAATAATCAGAAAGAACTACTTTTCTCTCGATGTGTAAACTGCGCTAAATCACTACTCACGGCCCCTAAACCTACACCATTCGTCTGTGAATCACGGCCGAGACAGCTGCTTACATATGTGTTGCGAGAAAAAATAAGTGTTATATTACCAAACTATGTAGAACTAAATAGGTGCTTTTGTAAAAAAGAGAAATAGGTAGAGGAGAGCGTAAATATGTAGTGAAAGGAAGTAAAAATATAAATATATAAACAGTGTAACCATAATATCTCTTTAAGGAAGTGTATAACAATTACAGTATGTACAATACTCAATCATAATGTAATATTACTGCAGTCAAACATAAATGTGAATAGTGAAAAATGACCTTCTGAAATAAATCAACAACAACTCACTACGAGTGTCATGTATCCAGAGACCGAGCATCATGAATAAACAACACACTTAGAGTCAACAGATTTAATGGAGGACCACTACAACCGCAACTAAGATCATCCAGAAAACACCGTCGTAGAGGATCTAGAAGAGGACCAGCTATGGATATACCTAATACCCAGGTGACACGGAAGGATATCTTCTGTGGTTGTACTTCTTTTAAAAACCCCCAATAAAGACAGTAAATTTATCGTACAGAGTTATATCAATCCTGTAAATTGTAACGTAGTAATAGGGATAGTTAATAATCCAAAATAATAGTAGCCTGAAACTGCAAACAGGTATAACTAAGTAAAAAGTAAATGAATCTATTCTTCAAATGGTTTACATAATGTTCTTAATAATCTGAAATATCATAAAAATTAAAGCCCGGATCCGTGGTATTTTATTAAATATGCAGCTGTATGATTTTGAGCTCATCAGAATAATGTTTTAAACAGAATGAAAGCGTTTAGTTCAGAATTTAATCACTAAGTAAGAATGATAAATGTTGTAGCTAACATCTTAGTAACATCCTGATATATCAGAAACCTTGCATTGAAATTTGTAATAAAGAGATGTCTTTGCTAAACCCAAGAGAGTGAGTAAATTTACGTAACCTTAATCTAACTCCTAAACTTTACAGGTTCCTCATTTGTGTGTAAGTAATCAGTGCATACAGTGGCAGCCGGTTTAATTGATAAGGGTCTATTAAACTGGTTCCCAGTGTTATAATATCGTAAAAAAGAGACGTTATAAAGTCTGCCCCTCTGCTAATAATCATTCACTCTGCTAATTTCAAAAAGGCATAATTAATATAATTAGAGTCGTATAAGACGCTTCCCTGTTGATTATTAAAATAATAACAAACAGTAACTTAACAAAAAAGCGTAAATTTATTCACTCTTAATTTGCTGAGCAAAGCACAGAGTAATTATTCATTTTGCTAAAAGAACCATGCTGCAAAAATACTTAGAATAATTAGACTAAAATAATTACCCTAAAGCCCCAATTATCTGAGCGATAATCGTGTGTATGAGATATAATGTTTACCCGATAGTATAAAATAAAAAAAAAATTTTTTAATAATAATATAATCCAGTAGGAAGAGGAAATTATCAGTAAAACCCAAAGTAAAATAAATCTAATTTTAAATAAAGGTAATACACAAGTCCCCTTGTAAAACTATTCCATTTTCAACCTGTCGGTACACAGACAAGCTGTTTCCTGTAGAATTCGTGTTGAGGAATGTACGATGTCAATGCATTGTTATTCCCCCTTTAGCAAGCCTCTCGTTAAGCGTACAATACAAACCACCCTCTCGCATTGTATCGCCTATAATAATAGTACAATGACAATAATAATAATTTAACAATAATAGAGGACAGTGAACTCTCTGTGTGAAATCTATTTTGCCTATCAAAAATTATATTCTCTCATTATCTGTTGAGATAATTTAGATTTCATTTATTAGTATAAAATTGTTATCGTATATATATAATATATATATATATATCATTTTCTATATAAGTAACTCGTTGTTTCTTGCAGTAATTATATAATTTGTGATGTTTTCAATTTGTTTCTTCTGCAAGTAGATAATATTGTATATTCTTTTTAACACCTGACGCAGGTTTCTCTGAAAAATATCAGTATCATCAGAGGTTTCTAAGTGAATTAATAACAATTCAATTTTTATTATTCAATTCAATTGTTATTAATTCACTTAGAAACCTCTGATGATACTGATATTTTGCAGTGAAACGTGCGTCAGGTGTTAAAAAGAATATACAATATTGTCTACTTGCAGAAGAAACAAATTGAAAACATCAAAAAAAAATATATATATGTATTTAAATGACTTCAAATTTCATGATAGTGTTTAGAATAAGTTACATATTTTAACATATTTAGTAACATAAGATTTAAAAGAGATTCTCGTAACCACGTCTCAGTCGTAAGAATGGCTCAATTTAACCCCGACTTATTGTTAAAGAATAAACTGAGCTATGAAGCTTTGTTACGCGGTCTCCTGTACTCTAACGTAACGGTAGCGGAACTGCGCAAAACATTACGCGAGGATAGACCAGACATACCCTCACAGTTGAATCGTTTAAGCATAGTAGACTTTGAAAGTGAAAGGGAAACATGCTATCATAAATATAGGGAGCTTACCTCCATCGCACAAACCCTGCGAGATGAGAAATCCCCCGCGGTAATTTTAAGAACAACACAAAAAATAGAACATCTGACCCGCCGCATCAACAATTTGTTGAATTGGCCCGGTGCTAAAGTTACTCCGCCAGACGTGCAAAAATTCGCGGAAGAAGCTATACAACAATTACCTGAGATAATGCGCGAATTACGTAGAAGGTCCGAATCTTTTAGAAGAGAAGAGATGGAAGAAGCGATGACGAAACTAAATATCTCCCCCACTCAATCTCCTACTCGAGAACAGCAATCCAGTGCTGTAAATTTTCAATTTCTCCAGGAATCTACTATAGAACCCAGTAAGGATCGGTTAACGGTTAATCAAGTGAATACCCTCCCCGTAACCGCAGCTCCACTTCCAAATGAACTAGAGAATATTACCAGTAATTACGATTTACCACCTCTTTTACAGACAAACCAATCAGCGGAAAACCCTGTAATTACGTCGCAATTAAATTTCAGCACTGAGTTCTATGGAAAATAACTCACCCCGTAGAACGGATTCTATCTGAAATCCCCACCACAGATGGGCTGAATATCTGAATATTACTAAACTCCTAGGCTTTATCAAGTATCTGTTACAAATAAAGAATCTACGACAACTAAAAGATGACCAAATTTTACAAGTACTTCTACCCAAATGTAGATCTCCTTTAAAAGATCGTGTGTTAGAGTCACTAAGGTATCATCAAACAGTAGAAGAACTACATACCTCCCTGATAAGACATTTCATCCCCTCCGGTATCTACGAAGAATTACAGCGGAATTTCGTACTTCGTGTGCAAGGAGCGTACGAGAGACTAGCTCATTATATATCTGAAATAAGGGAATCGGCCTTATTACTACAAGTCAACTGGAGTGAACAACAGCTAGTAGACTCTATCTTAGTAGGACTATCCCCCGAGGAGCGATCTCGCTTAGCACTTATGAAGAGACCCACCACATTCACAGATCTGGAACTGTGTTGCATCCATTCATCCAACGTCTGGTATTCAGATCAGAACAGACGCTTGTTAATGTCCCAGACCCAACGCAGGAATGAATTCCTACCCCTAGGGTCCGATACTCGAACATACAGCGATAAGCGATTCGTTAGAAATTCTAAAACTCAGCACTACCCCTATACATCAAACCAGCTACAAAAACCCCAACAGCATGCGAGCGATGCCAATAACGAAAGAAGATGTTATAACTGTGGAAAGTCCGGACACATTAGTAAGCAATGTAAACAAAAACAGTACCAACAAAGAACCTATCAGTCAAAAAACATGTGAAGCAGGAAGAACCCAAATCCAGCGTCTTCCGCAGCAACAAAAGGAAAGGTATAAACACAGATCACCGAAAGAAAATAAAGAAAATAAACAAACGGATAGACCCTTACGTAGCAAGATTTATTGACAAGTGCAACTCTATTGGCACATGCAACACAAGTATATGCCAATTACCCTACATACATATAGATATTGGAGCGACTAATACCCTCGGTTTAGTCGATTCGGGATCTACACGTAGACTTATCAGCCAACTGCTAGCCACCGTATTAGCTAACCATAATCTTATTAGACGTAGCCAAACCGTGAACATAAAGTGTGCTACCGCGAATAAGCAAAACCTGATTATATCACACAGTATTACAGTCAAATTAAAAATGAAGAATTTAACTTGGTATGTTCCACTACTAGTAGCTGAAGTATTAGGACAAAACTTAATATTAGGTGCTGATTTTATAAGCAAAACTGGCCTAATTCTTGACATATACGATAAAAAATATTGCTTTAGATATGACCGAACTCGAAAATATCAGTTCGATTCCGAGCTAGATAACAGCGGGAATTGCGAAACATCTGCTACGCATCTGGAGCATCATGAATCTGGTTTAAGTCATTTAAAAGGTAATGAGCGACTAAGAATTCAACAGTTAATAAGAGAATTTTCTACTGTAGTCACAACCAAGTTAGGATTGACCCATCTCATTTAATACAAAATAAATCTCAGCGACAACAAAGTAATACGTCTGCACCCATAAAAATTATCGCCGCCCAAGATGGAAATAATGAGAAACCAAATCAACAAACTTCTAGAACAACACGTCATAGAACCGTCCACTTCTCTTTACTCATCGCCTGCATTCCTTGTACCGAAAGGAACTGACAAACATAGACTAGTCGTGGATTATAGACAGCTGAATAAGAGTATAGAATTTGAATCTATTCCCCTGCCCGACATTCACAGCGCATTCCATTATTTTACCAAAGCGAAAACCTTCAACATAATGGACCTCAACCAGGCTTTTCACCAAATCCCACTAGCTGAAGAATCAAAACACCTAACTGCATTCGCTGTCCCATTTAATCTATATCAATTTACTAGAGCACCCTTCGGAATATCACAAGCAAGTTCAGTATGTAGCAGACTGTTAGAGAAAATATTCCATGACGTTAAATTTAAATTTGTGTATCACTATCTTGACGACATAGTAGTATATAGTGAATCGATGGATCAGCACATTCATCATTTGCGTGAGGTATTATCAAGGTTAAAGAACGCTGGACCAACTGTCAACCCCAGTAAAGTCAATTTCGCTGTACACCAATTCTCTTTCTTAGGTCATATAGTATCGGCCGAAGGTAAGGTTAGCATAGACCCGGAACGCACGCGTGCCATCCGAGAATTTTTACCACCTAGGGACACCAAAGGTATAGCTCGATTTTTAGGTATGATCAATTACTTTCACAAGTACATACCCCACCTAGCGGATATAGCAGCCCTATTAAACGCGTTAAGGAAGAAAGGAACGAAATTCGACTGGACTACTCGACACCAAGCCGCATTTGAAACACTCAAAGAAAGCATAATATCTCCCCCTGTATTGCAGTTAGCAGATTTCAGTAAACCATTTGTAGTGCAGACCGACAGTTAGAGTGTAGCAGTAGGAGCAGTTATATACCAAGAGATAGATAATACAAGACTACCAATCAGCTATGCTTCACGAACTTTGACGGACCAAGAAAGGAAGTTCTCAGCCTATGAACCCGAATGTTTAGCTGTAGTATTCGCCTTTGAAAATTCAAACCTTTCTTGGAACACAAGGAATTCCTACTAGAGACCGACAACCAAGCTTTATCGTGGTTGTTGAACCATCCAAAACAGTTAGGTCGTATCGGAAGATGGGTGTTAAGATTAAATTGCTAGAAGTTTAAAGTACAACATATTCGTGGTACCCAAAATGTAGTTGCCGATACACTATCCCGCATGTTCCAACTACCAAATAAAATAGCAGGAGAAGACAAGGTTGAAACCGCTACTATCAATACGCTTATAACAGAATTCCCACTAGCATTTAAGGATATAGCGCACCACCAACAACAAGATCCTTATTTAAGTAAAATGATAGAACAAATAGATAAAGGAAACTATTCTGAAAAGTATACCTTTAGTAAACGAGTACTTTGTTATAAAAATGCTAACGGAAAGTCGTTGAGAATAATCGCCCCTGACATTATTATACCCATGCTCATGGAATACTACCATTCATCCACCATTGGAGCTCATATGGGAATAAGGAAAACGATACATCGCATTCGCAAGGACTATCATTGGGAAAACATGAACAGTCAAATAACTAGGTTCGTGAAACAATGCGAAATCTGTGCCCTTAGCAAGCCAGCGAGAAACAGTCAAATCGGGAAATTAATCTCGGAAATCCCCACAACACATTTTTCAAAGATGTACATAGATTTTCTGGACCATATCCCCGTTCTAAGTCAGGAAATACCATGCTATTAATTTGCGTGGACTCTTTCACTAAATTCGTATGAATGTATACTATGAGACGTGCCTTAGCATCTACGACAGTAAAATTCTGCAAGAGAGACTATTTAAAGATTTCGGTACACCAGTACACCTAGTATCTGACAACGGACCTCAGTTTAAATCCAAAGAATTCAATGACATGTGCTTCAAGCTAGGAATAAATCACATTACAGTCACAGAGTACCGACCGCAAGGGAACCTAGCTGAAAGATACTTGCGAAATCTAAAATCAGCCTTAATAGCTTACCACGCTAAAGATCAAACAGCTCGGGATCAAAATCTATCCTGGATACAATTTGCCTTCAACTCGGCGTATCATAAAGGACATAAATCAACACCCTTTGATTTACTATACAAGTATAACCGAACCACCCGTTAACCACCAAGTGGAAAATTCATGAATTATTACCCCACGAAATAAATGGGAGTAATATAAGGAAAATATGGAACGTAGCTCGCGCAAATTTTAGAGCAGAAAATTTTACTAAAATCGCGAAAATATAACGAGCAGAATAATAGGGAAATAAAGTACAAGGTAGGTGACTTGGTTATGTATAAAACTCACCCGACGAGTAGAGCCGTTGATAGGACCACCTCCAAACTATCTTACCGATGGTGTGGCCCCTACATGATTCACAAGTACATCACTCCCGTAACAGTAGCATTGTACGAACAAAATACTGATAATTACGTTCGCAGAAGTCATGTGTCTCATATAAAAGGTTTTCACAAAGAAGACACACTATCGTGAGCAAGTAGGTAAACAAAGAAAACAGACCGATGTATTATGAAATAAATATAGGCAACATCCTATATTGTAATTGAGTCTAAACTCAAACACCGCGTAAGAATAAGAGCGAGGCCTGATCAACCTTAGTTCCTGTTCTTCGAAAATAAAATGAAAAGTCAGCTGACGAACCACAAACCCCTACCTAAGAAAACAAAAGGTAACATTATAGTTATTACAACATATTGTACGTTACTGCTTACGATGAACATGGTGATAGTAATACACTGAATTATAGTTCACGTTTGCGACAAACATCTCACTTACTAACCAAAGAAGTAAGAGAAATACGAAACTAGAAAATAAAAGGATTCATCGACCACAACTCAGTCAAAATAATCGACGAAAATAGTCAGCGAAAAGACGCGTTGAAACTTATAAAGATGAGAATACTCTTCTGTAAGAACACAGTAAAAACCTTACCCTTATAGTATAGCTGTATACACGTATACAAGTGTGTATCTGAAACATACTCATGAGTGTAACTCCGTAAAACGAGTGAACAAAAAAAACCAGTAGTAGTATTAAGAAATAGAAATAAGGTAGATTTAGGTACTTGTATATTTTATGTGTTTTATGAGTGTTAAATTTTAGGTGATTTAAATAGTATGTAAGATAATCGTATATTTCTTACGAATAGATTAGGGTAAATCAAAGTAACCATGTAGAAAGAGATTCCATCACGAAGTTCTGAGTTAAATATAATTCTACTTCTTAGATATGCCCTTTGGAATCCACCAATGTCGTCCCATGTGTCTTCTTTAAGTAGAGGAGGATGTGACGATTTAAAACAAATTTTAAATAGCACAAAACAAAAAATCTTTTTGTTCAAGTAACCCATGATAAAATAATCCACCCTCCCCTTTGTAGCCAATAACAGGTACAAACATGTGAAAAACTACTACTGACCGCAAATTATCCAGTTGTTACGCTAATTAAAATAATCATTGTAATTATCTCTAAAAGACGTGATAATCACACATAAAATACAGACGAAAATAAAGAAGTTGTAGTATAATTAATAGTAGCTAATTAAAGGTAAAATAATAATAATCAGAAAGAACTACTTTTCTCTCGATGTGTAAACTGCGCTAAATCACTACTCACGGCCCCTAAACCTACACCATTCGTCTGTGAATCGCGGCCGAGACAGCTGCTTACATATGTGTTGCGAGAAAAAATAAGTGTTATATTACCAAACTATGTAGAACTAAATAGGTGCTTTTGTAAAAAAGAGAAATAGGTAGAGGAGAGCGTAAATATGTAGTGAAAGGAAGTAAAAATATAAATATATAAACAGTGTAACCATAATATCTCTTTAAGGAAGTGTATAACAATTACAGTATGTACAATACTCAATCATAATGTAACAGTACTGCAGTCAAACATAAAAGGGAATAGTGAAAAATTACCTTCTGAAATAAATCAACAACAACTCACTACGAGTATCATGTATCCAGAGACCGAGCATCATGAATAAGCAACACACTTAGAGTCAACAGATTTAATGGAGGACCACTACAACCGCAACTAAGATCATCCAGAAAACCCCGTCGTAGAGGATCTAGAAGAGGACCAGCTATGGATATACCTAATACCCAGGTGACACGGAAGGATAACTTCTGTGGTTGTACTTCTTTTAAAAACCGCGAATAAAGACAGTAAATTTATCGTACAGAGTTATATCAATCCTGTAAATTGTAACGTAGTAATAGGGATAGTTAATAATCCTAAATAATAGTAGCCTGAAACTGCAAACAGGTATAACTAAGTAAAAAGTAAATGAATCTATTCTTCAAATGGTTTACATAATGTTCTTAATAATCTGAAATATCATAAAAATTAAAGCCCGGATCTGTGGTATTTTATATAATATGCAGCTGTATGATTTTGAGCTCATCAGAATAATGTTTTAAACAGAATGAAAGCGTTTAGTTCAGAATTTAATCACTAAGTAAGAATGATAAATGTTGTAGCTAACATCTTGGTAACATCTGATATATCAGAAACCTTGCATTGAAATTTGTAATAAAGAGATGTCTTTGCTAAACCCAAGAGAGTGAGTAAATTTACGTTACCTTAATCTAACTCCTAAATTTTACAGGTTCCTCATTTGTGTGTAAGTAATCAGTGCATACAGTGGCAGCCGGTTTAATTGAGAAGGGTCTTTAAACTGGTTCCCAGTTATATAATATCGTAAAAAAGAGACGTTATAAAGTCCGCCCCTCTGCTAATAATCATTCACTCTGCTAATTTCAAAAAGGCATAATTAATATAATTAGAGTAGTATAAGACGCTTCCCTGCTGATTATTAAAGTAATAACAAACAGTAACTTAACAAAAAAGCGTAAATTTATTCACTCTTAATTTGCTGAGCAAAGCACAGAGTAATTATTCATTTTGCTAAAAGAACCATGCTGCAAAAATACTTAGAATAATTAGACTAAAATAATTACCCTAAAGCCCCAATTATCTGAGCGATAATCGTGTGTATCAGATATAATTTTTACCCGATAGTATAAAATAAAAATAAAAAATTTAATAATAATATAATCCAGTAGGAAGAGGAAATTATCAGTAAAACCCAAAGTAAAATAAATCTAATTTTAAATAAAGGTAATACACAAGTCCCCTTGTAAAACTATTCCATTTTCAACCTGTCGGTACACAGACAAGCTGTTTCCTGTAGAATTCGTGTTGAGGAATGTACGATGTCAATGCATTGTTATTCCCCCTTTAGCAAGCCTCTCGTTAAGCGTACAATACAAACCACCCTCTCGCATTGTATCGCCTATAATAATAGTACAATGACAATAATAATAATTTAACAATAATAGAGGACAGTGAACTCTCTGTGTGAAATCTATTTTGCCTATCAAAAATTATATTCTCTCATTATCTGTTGAGATAATTTAGATTTGATTTATTAGTATAAAATTGTTATCGTATATATATAATATATATATATATCATTTTCTGTATAAGTAACTCGATGTTTCTTGCAGTAATTATATAATTTGTGATGTTTTCAATTTGTTTCTTCTGCAAGTAGATAATATTGTATATTCTTTTTAACACCTGACGCAGGTTTCTCTGAAAAATATAAGTATCATCAGAGGTTTCTAAGTGAATTAATAACAATTCAATTTTTATTATTCAATTCAATTGTTATTAATTCACTTAGAAACCTCTGATGATACTGATATTTTTCAGTGAAACGTGCGTCAGGTGGTAAAAAGAATATACAATATTGTCTACTTGCAGAAGAAACAAATTGAAAACATCAAAAAAAAATATATATATATATATATGTATTTAAATGACTTCAAATTTCATGATAGTGTTTAGAATAAGTTACATATTTTAACATATTTAGTAACATAAGATTTAAAAGAGATTCTCGTAACCACGTCTCAGTCGTAAGAATGGCTCAATTTAACCCCGTCTTATTGTTAAAGAATGAACTGAGCTATGAGGCTTTGTTACGCGGTCTCCCATACTCTAACGTACCGGTAGCGGAACTGCGCAAAACATTACGCGAGGATAGATCAGACATACCCTCACAGTTGAATCGTTTAAGCATAGTAGACTTTGAAAGTGAAAGGGAAACATGCTATCATAAATATAGGGAGCTTACCTCCATCGCACAAACCCTGCGAGATGAGAAATCCCCGGCGGTAATTTTAAGAACAACACAAAGAATAGAACATCTGACCCGCCGCATCAACAATTTGTTGAATTGGCCCGGTGCTAAAGTTACTCCGCCAGACGTGCGAAAATTCGCGGAAGAAGCTCTACAACAATTACCTGAGATAATGCGCGAATTACGTAGAAGGCCCGAATCTTTTAGAAGAGAAGAGATGGAAGAAGCGATGACGAAACTAAATATCTCCCCCACTCAATCTCCTACTCGAGAACAGCAATCCAGTGCTGTAAATTTTCAATTTCTCCAAGGAATCTACTATAGAACCCAGTAAGGATCGGTTAACGGTTAATCAAGTGAATACCGTCCCCGTAAACTCAGCTCCACTTCCAAATGAACTAGAGAATATTACCAGTAATTACGATTTACCACCTCTTTTACAGACAAACCAATCAGCGGAAAATCCTGTAATGACGTCGCAATTAAATTTCAGCACTGAGTTCTATGGAAAATAACTCACCCCGTAGAACGGATTCTATCTGAAATCCCCACCACAGATGGGCTGAATATCTGAATATTATTAAACTCCTAGGCTTTATCAAGTATCTGTTACAAATAAAGAATCTACGACAACTAAAAGATGACCAAATTTTACAGGTACTTCTACCCAAATGTAGATCTCCTTTAAAAGATCGTGTGTTAGAGTCACTAAGGTATCATCAAACAGTAGAAGAACTACATACCTCCCTGATAAGACATTTCATCCCCACCGGTATCTACGAAGAATTACAGCGGAATTCCGTACTTCGTGTGCAAGGAGCGTATGAAAGACTAGCTCATTATATATCTGAAATAAGGGAATCGGCCTTATTACTACAAGTCAACTGGAGTGAACAACAGCTAGTAGACTCTATCTTAGTAGGACTATCCCCCGAGGAGCGATCTCGCTTAGCACTTATGAAGAGACCCACCACATTCACAGATCTGGAACTGTGTTGCATCCATTCATCCAACGTCTGGTATTCAGATCAGAACAGACGCGTGTTAATGTCCCAGACCCAACGCAGGAATGAATCCCTACCCCTAGGGTCCGATACTCGAACATACAGTGATAAGCGATTCGTTAGAAATTCTAAAACTCAGCACTACCCCTATAAATCAAACCAGCTACAAAAACCCCAACAGCATGCGAGCGATGCCAATAACGAAAGAAGATGTTATAACTGTGGAAAGTCCGGACACATTAGTAAGCAATGTAAACAAAAACAGTACCAACAAAGAACCTATCAGTCAAAAAACATGTGAAGCAGGAAGAACCAAAATCCAGCGTCTTCCGCAGCAACAAAAGGAAAGGTATAAACACAGATCACCGAAAGAAACCAAAGAAAATAACCAAACGGATAGACCCTTACGTAGCAAGATTTATTGACAAGTGCAACTCTATTGGCACATGCAACACAAGTATATGCCAATTACCCTACATACATATAGACCTTGGAGCGACTAATACCCTCGGTTTAGTCGATTCGGGATCTACACGTAGTCTTATCAGCCAACAGCTAGCCACCATATTAGCTAACCATAATCTTATTAAACGTAGCCAAACCGTGAACATAAAGTGTGCTACCGCGAATAAGCAAAACCTGATTATATCACACAGTATTACAGTCAAATTAAAAATGAAGAATTTAACTTGGTATGTTCCACTACTAGTTGCTTAAGTATTAGGACAAAACTTAATATTAGGTGCTGATTTTATAAGCAAAACTGGCCTAATTCTCGACATATACGCTAAACAATATTGCTTTAGATATGACCGTACTCGAAAATATCAGTTCGATTCCGAGCTAGATACCAGCGGGAATTGCGAAACATCTGCTACGCATCTGGAGCATCATGAATCTGGTTTAAGTCATTTAAAAGGTAATGAGCGACTAAGAATTCAACAGTTAATAAGAGAATTTTCTACTGTAGTCACAACCAAGTTAGGATTGACCAATCTCATTGAATACAAAATAAATCTCAGCGACAACAAAGTAATACGTCTGCACCCATAAAAATTATCGCCGCCCAAGATGGAAATAATGAGAAACCAAATCAACAAACTTCTAGAACAACACGTCATAGAACCGTCCACTTCTCTTTACTCATCGCCTGCATTCCTTGTACCGAAAGGAACTGACAAACATAGACTAGTCGTGGATTATAGACAGCTGAATAAGAGTATAGAATTTGAATCTATTCCCCTGCCCGACATTCACAGCGCATTCCATTATTTTACCAAAGCGAAAACCTTCAACATAATGGACCTCAACCAAGCTTTTCACCAAATCCCACTAGCTGAAGAATCAAAACACCTAACTACATTCGCTGTCCCATTTAATCTATATCAATTTACTAGAGTACCCTTCGGAATATCACAAGGAAGTTCAGTATGTAGCAGACTGTTAGAGAAAATATTCCATGACGTTAAATTTAAATTTGTGTATCACTATCTTGACGACATAGTAGTATATAGTGAATCGATGGATCAGCACATTCATCATTTGCGTGAGGTATTATCAAGGTTAAAGAACGCTGGACCAACTGTCAACCCCAGTAAAGTCAATTTCGCTGTAAACCAATTCTCTTTCTTAGGTCATATAGTATCGGCCGAAGGTAAGGTTAGCATAGACCCGGAACGCACGCGTGCCATCCGAGAATTTTTACCACCTAGGGACACCAAAGGTATAGCTCGATTTTTAGGTATGATCAATTACTTTCACAAGTACATACCCCACCTAGCGGATATAGCAGCCCTATTAAACGCGTTAAGGAAGAAAGGAACGAAATTCGACTGGACTACTCGACACCAAGCCGCATTTGAAACACTCAAAGAAAGCATAATATCTCCCCCTGTATTGCAGTTAGCAGATTTCAGTAAAACATTTGTAGTGCAGACCGACAGTTCGAGTGTAGCAGTAGGAGCAGTTATATACCAAGAGATAGATAATACAAGACTACCAATCAGCTATGCTTCACGAACTTTGACGGACCAAGAAAGGAAGTTCTCAGCCTATGAACTCGAATGTTTAGCTGTAGTATTCGCCTTTGAAAAATTCAAAACTTTCTTGGAACACAAGGAATTCCTACTAGAGACCGACAACCAAGCTTTATCGTGGTTGTTGAACCATCCAAAACAGTTAGGTCGTATCGGAAGTTGGGTGTTAAGATTAAATTGCTAGAAGTTTAAAGTACAACATATTCGTGGTACCCAAAATGTAGTTGCCGATACACTATCCCGCATGTTCCAACTACCAAATAAAATACCAGGAGAAGACAAGGTTGAAACCGCTAGTATCAATACGCTAATAACAGAATTCCCACTAGCATTTAAGGATATAGCGCACCACCAACAACAAGATCCTTATTTAAGTAAAATGATAGAACAAATAGATAATGGAAACTATTCTGAAAAGTATACCTTGAGTAAACGAGTACTTTGTTATAAAAATGCTAACGGAAAGTCGTTGAGAATAATCGCCCCTGACATTATTAAACCCATGCTCATGGAATACTACCATTCATCCACCATTGGAGCTCATATGGGAATAAGGAAAACGATACATCGCATTCGCAAGGACTATCATTGGGAAAACATGAACAGTCAAATAACTAGGTTCGTGAAACAATGCGAAATCTGTGCCCTTAGCAAGCCAGCGAGAAACAGTCAAATCGGGAAATTAATCTCGGAAATCCCCACAACACCTTTTTCAAAGATGTACATAGATTTTCTGGACCATATCCCCGTTCTAAGTCAGGAAATACCATGCTATTAATTTGCGTGGACTCTTTCACTAAATTCGTATGAATGTATACTATGAGACGTGCCTTAGCGTCTACGACAGTAAAATTCTGCAAGAGAGACTATTTAAAGATTTCGGTACACCAGTACACCTAGTATCTGACAACGGACCTCAGTTTAAATCCAAAGAATTCAATGACACGTGCTTCAAGCTAGGAATAAATCACATTACCGTCACAGAGAACCGACCGCAAGGGAACCTAGCTGAAAGATACTTGCGAAATCTAAAATCAGCCTTAATAGCTTACCACGCTAAAGATCAAACAGCTCGGGATCAAAATCTATCCTGGATACAATTTGCCTTCAACTCGGCGTATCATAAAGGACATAAATCAACACCCTTTGATTTACTATACAAGTATAACCGAACCACCCGTTAACCACCAAGTGGAAAATTCATGAATTATTACCCCACAAAATAAATGGGAGCAATATAAGGAAAATATGGAACGTAGCTCGCGCAAATTTTAGAGCAGGAAATTTTACTAAAATCGCGAAAATATCACGAGCAGAATAATAGGGAAATAAAGTACAAGGTAGGTGACTTGGTTATGTATAAAACTCACCCGACGAGTAGAGCCGTTGATAGGACCACCTCCAAACTATCTTACCGATGGTGTGGCCCCTACATGATTCACAAGTACATCACTCCCGTAACAGTAGCATTGTACGAACAAAATACTGATAATTACGTTCGCAGAAGTCATGTGTCTCATATAAAAGGTTTTCACAAAGAAGACACACTATCGTGAGCAAGTAGGTAAACAAAGAAAACAGACCGATGTATTATGAAATAAATATAGGCAACATCCTATATTGTAATTGAGTCTAAACTCAAACACCGCGTAAGAATAAGAGCGAGGCCTGATCAACCTTAGTTCCTGTTCTTCGAAAATAAAATGAAAAGTCAGCTGACGAACCACAAACCCCTACCTAAGAAAACAAAAGGTAACATTATAGTTATTACAACATATTGTACGTTACTGCTTACGATGAACATGGTGATAGTAATACACTGAATTATAGTTCACGTTTGCGACAAACATCTCACTTACTAACCAAAGAAGTAAGAGAAATACGAAACTAGAAAATAAAAGGATTCATCGACCACAACTCAGTCAAAATAATCGACGAAAATAGTCAGCGAAAAGACGCGTTGAAACTTATAAAGATGAGAATACTCTTCTATAAGAACACAGTAAAAACCTTACCCTTATAGTATAGCTGTATACACGTATACAAGTGTGTATCTGAAACATACTCATGAGTGTAACTCCGTAAAACGAGTGAACAAAAAAAACCGGTAGTAGCATTAAGAAATAGAAATAAGGTAGATTTAGGAATAATTTTTAAAGAATTACTATTAAATAAATATTTTAATAATAAGTATTCAACATGGCAGAACCAGGAGGGTTGAATTTTAAAATCATTTAAAAATACGATACTCGCCATGCTGGACGAATTAGTCATAAAACAAGCCGAAAAATTTAAAGAGGATGTGAAAGAGGAAAATGTCAAACAAATAAGAAAAATAGATGAAATAAATACAAAACAAATAGAAAGTTTAGAAAATAACTCAGCAAAACAAACAGAAAGTTTAGAAAATAACTTAGCAAAACAAACAGAAAATTTAGAAAATAAATTAGAGCTACAGTCCGAAAATTTTAGACAGGACACCATAAAAATTACAGAGAGTCTAGAAGAGTTAAAGATTGATAATCTTGAAATAAAACAAAGTATAATTGACAGTAATGCGCAGTTAACCGAAAAAATTAATGACACCAACATACGTATTGATACTCTAGAAAATAATTTTAAACAAGCCTTACATGAACAAGTTGTACGGATTGAAAATAAACAAAAAGAATTACGTCTCGAGTGGAGAAAAGATTTAAAAGAAACGCATAAACAAATAAATGATACTTTAACTACTATAACGAGAGAGCAGGATGATAAAATCCAAGCTATTAATAATGTATCCCAAGTAAATACCAGTAAACTTAGAGAAATAGAAGCACGTACTGTAGTTATTGAGAATAAAATTGAAGAAACTACGAAAGACCGTTCGGGAGACGTATCACATATGAAAGAAGAGATTCAAGAGGAAATGAACCAACTACGAAGTGAGTTAAGAAGACGACAGAACCAAATGGCCATATTTCCTACACCAACAGAAGAAAGGAGCAGACTTAAGTTCTCAGGTGGTAAAGGGGAGAACAGTATGGAATTCCTAGCAAGAGTAGAGAAGGAAGTAGAAAAAATTGGGAGTGCAATAAATGACGACGAGAAGATAGACTTCGTCACGCGATATCTTAGAGATTCAGCCAGCCAATGGTACTCTATTATTAGAGATAACGTAAGTACATATCAGCAGTTTCGTGAAGCATTCGAGAACCGATACTGGAATCTACATACCCAAAGACAAGTACGGGATCAACTTGAATATGGAAAGTTCAATCCACAAGGACAGCAGAGTATTGAACAATACACAATTACACAAATAGAACGTGTAAAGCATCTCAAACCTAAATTCTCAGAATATGAAATTGTTTCAAAATTATCTTACTATTTTCAGCGAGATATCCAGTTAGCAGTTTATACACAAGGGATCAAAACCATAGAAGAATTTTTAATCCTTGTAACACAGTCGGAGAATATCAATAAAGGTAAGAACACACAACACTGGGAACAAAAACACGCAAATCATCACCATAATTATCACAGAGATGACAAGAAATCAATACAAAACACTACACCGCACCGTGATAATTATAAAATAAATTATTCGCCACCAATGTACAACAGTACAACACGCACAGCTAAAGAAACTGAACAAAATAATACAGCTAGACGACAAGGAGACGTTACATGGTCATCCAATCGTAAACAGTTTTCAAAACCAGCTGACAAACGCGTAGCCGCAGTACGAGGGGACGACGAAAATAAATTGAAGAGAGAAGGCCAAGGAATGAATGAGACAGTAACATTCCACAGCCGACCGTCTACATCAAAGGCGTCACAATGGCTGAATAAACGGAAGCAAAATTATGAAATAAACAACATATACCCCTGCGATATTACGGAAGACTTATTAAGCACCGAACAGGATATAAAGCGAGACGCGCAGCAAACACAATGCCCTATTGTGACGGTGAACATAAACAGGTGTAAATTACGAATGCTTGTTGACACCGGCAGCCAGCTGTCTGTTCTTAACGCTGCATGGGTTCAACGTAACAAGAAATATTTTAAAAATACTGCAATTTTGCCCGTAAATAATTTAAATATTACAACAGCTACCAATAAAAAAGAAAGAGTTAAACAACAAGCATATGTAACTCTAACATATAAATATCTAGAGTTAGAACACCCTATGATAATTATGCATAAATTGATTTATGATGGAATTTTAGGTATCGATATACTAAATACAATAAATGCTAAGATTAATATTAATGATAATATAATTATGTGTAATTATAAAAATGTTCAATATGAAATAAACCTGAACAGCGAAGAAGAAGAGTGCAAGGTAAGTGAAACACCTATTACTTTGTACAAGCCACAAATACAATATGGTCCAAATCGACATGTGAATGCGGTAGAAGAAGGGATGACGACACAGGAAGAAGAGAAACTACACGAATTAATAGAAGAATATAATGATGTATTTAGTGAAGTACCGACGCAGACGACAGTATACGAGCACTCTATAGTTGTGTCAGACCCTACAAAAGTCATTAGGAAGACATACCCTATCCCAATGCGATATGAGGAAGAGGTTGAACTCGAAATTTGGCGTATGATCGAAAGTGGAGTCATAGAGCGATCGAACAGCAACTTCCTGAATCCTCTAGTGGTAGTGAAGAAGAAAAATGGAGAGATACGTCTATGCCTTGACATGAGGGAGCTGAACAGCATTGTATTAAAGGAGTATGACTGTGCACCAACTGCGGACGAATTATTTACCAAGTGTGAAGGAGCAAGGTATCTGACAAAGCTAGATTTACGCTCAAGTTTCTGGCAGATTCCAATTCGTGAAGAGAATAGAAAGTACACTGCTTTCCTGTATAAAAATAAATGCTACCAACACAGGGTAGTACCCTTCGGATTAAGCACGAGTTTAGCAGCCATCGTAAAGTGTCTAGAAAAAGCCCTAGGACCTGAAGTGGAACCCTATACCATGATATTTGTAGATGACATCTTAGTTGTATCTAAAACGTTATATGAACATATAAAACATCTAAGCACAATATTCCAAAAATTTAGGCAAGCGAACATATCCCTTAACCTAGACAAATGCGAATTTATCAAAACCTCTATCCAATTCCTAGGTCACATTATTTCATCCTCTGGTATTCAACCCGATCCTATCAAAATTTCCAGCATAACTAATTTTCCTATACCCGGAAATCTCAAAGAGTTAAGAGCATTCTTAGGACTCACAGGATACTACAGAAGATTCTCACCGTTATATGCAAGATATACGCAACCGCTTCTAGAGCTGACGAAGAAAGAAAAAAAATGGAAGTGGTAGGAGAAACATCAAGATGCCTTTAACCAAGTGAAAGAGTTGTTCATTGAAAATATTATGTTACATCACCCTCAACGAGAAGGAAAATTCGTAATATACTCCGACGCTAGTGACTACGCAGTAGGAAGTGTACTGTATCAACAAGATACGATGGGAGAGCACCGAGTTATTGCCTACGCCAGTAGAGTCTTCAAAGGAGCTGAAAAACACTACTCCACATCAGAAAAAGAAATACTTGCTATAGTATACGCTCTTAAGCAATTCAGATATTATGTTTATGGTACTCATTTTGAGATACATGCTGACCACCAAGCATTATCATTTTTATTAAAATGCAAGGTAACAAATGCCCGATTATTAAGATGGATTTTAGCCATTAGCGAATACTCATTTACCATTAATTACTGTAAAGGTAAAGACAATATTGTAGCGGACACAATAAGCCGATACATCAAAGAAGAACGTGAAGAAGTTTATGTGAATGAAAAGAAAGAAGTACGATGGTTATCAATGAAATTCAAAGAGAATGATGAAGTAAAACAAATGCTGAAAAACTTAGCACATCAACAAGATTCGGACGTAACGATAAGGGAGATGAAGAACCAAGGACAGCTACCAAATCATTATAAGGTACTAAATGGAATTCTTTTCAGGTTAGTAAGACAAGACTGGAAGATAGTACTAACGAATGACATGCTACAAAAATTAATTCGACCAGCACATGAGAGTTTAGCACATGCTGCCGCTCTGAAATGTTATTTGAGTCTACGAGAAGATTTTACGATCAATAATATGTATCGAAAGATAAAGAAAGAAGTAAAGAAGTGTTATGAGTGTCAAACGGCGAAAGGACCGAATTTACACACATATGTAGGAATGCAGAGTATACAGAAGGAAAACAAAGAAGAGCTAGTTGCAGTGGATTTTCTGGGACCATTACCACGATCAAGTCGAGGTGTGAAGCACATATTGGTATGTATCGATGTGTTTTCCAAGGCAGTCCGACTGTACCCAATTATGCGACCCACAACCAAAGTTGTTCTAAAGATACTACTGCAAAAATATATTCCGTTATATGGAAAAATGAAGAAGATACACAGTGATCAAGGTGTGCAATTCCAAAGTGAAAAATGGGAGAGGACGTTAAGAGAAAATGGAATACAACCAGTACTCACATCCATAAGACATCCTCAAGGAAACCTTGCTGAGAGAGTTAACAAAGAATTAGGTAAATATTTACGAATATATTGCCATAATCAACACAATAAATGGGCAGAATATTTACCATTTATTGAAAAAGCCATTAACGAAAATTATAGTGAAGCAACAGGATACACTCCAGTAGAATTAGAAAAAGATAAGAAGCCAACCAGGTTTTGGACTAAATATCTAAACAAACCTAAAAACCAAAATGTACCTGTACCAATAAGTGTGAAAATTGAATACGCAAAGCAACGAATAAGAGAGAGAGGTAACAAGAGAATAGAGAGATTTAATCTAACTCACAAGTTACAACAATTCAACGTGGGAGAAAGTATACTACTCAAAGCAAATCCAGTGGGAAAAAGGAGTGATAATACGGCGAAGAAATTCTTCAGACTTTATAATGGACCGTATACGTTAAGACAGCGAGTGGGACAGAACACTTTCATTGTATATGATGAGATACAGAAGAAAGAAATTGGTAAATTCCACGCAACGTCATTTAAGAAGTTCTACACATAAATCAGAGGTCATTGAAACCAGTCAAATCAGCTGTTTGTAAAGCCACCCTAATTCAAGGTCGCGAGCAGTGAGCGTACGAAAGAGGGGAGGTAACACATTTGTATACACTCCTATTAAGGGTGAAATGACGAATATTGTTCTTTATTATTTGTTATATTTTTTTTTGCAAATAATAATAATAAATAAATAGATAAAAAAAAAATGTATAATAAATAAATTTATTAAATTTTTTTTTTGTTACCAAGCAGAGGAATAATGCGACAGTACAAATAAGTGATGTACTGAGCATGAAATATAAAAATTTAAATTTACTTAATAAAATGTAAATAATTAATAATATATTAGAAATAAGCATGTTATGGATTGCAAGCTTGACTCAGACAAAAATATGAACAGGTGTTTCGACCTGAATCAACGTGCACACACACACACACAAATGTAACTGAAAGTGTGTACACCAGTATTTTGCTAGTGTGTGTGAACGCAGGTCTATGCAGGCAAGTTTGCCACCCCAGTATGAATAATTGCACAATGACTGTTTTTCCGTAATTATTCATAAACTAGAATTAAGAATTAAAATCCAAAAGCACCATAAAATGTAAATAAATTTAATAAATACTGTGTGCGAAAACCACGCGAAAGTGACACGCCGTACAAGTGCAATAGTGAAATAACTGTGTACAAATCAAAAGGGTTAAGTTGCAATGTCCAAAATTACAATGAACATGTGTTGTAAAATTAGTTATAAGATAAGTATAAAAAAATACTTACAGGACTCTGCAATTCGCAGAAATATAAAAAATAGTGAATTTGACAAAGAGTGGGGGAACTGACGCCAAAGACAGTTTCTAACATGTCGAGTTTGTATCACTGAAGGGTGTCGACCAAGACATGGGTATAAATAGGACACGCAAGCTTCAGTGGTTCTCTTTCTTGAATCATCCACGATGCAGCGGGAGCTTATGCCCGTCAGCACGGCATATTTATTAATATTTTTATAAACAGTTTAAATTGCCAGTTATGTACAAGTACGTAACCAAGCTATAAGACAAACATTGTAATTAATAACAGCACTACTGAAGAAGTTCTATAGCGATACGACGCTGGACAAGAGAAGAAGTTCCATAGCGATACGACGCTGGACAAGAGAAGCAGTTCCATAGCGATACGACGCTGGACAAGAGGAGAGGACGAGAGAGTGAGAGACAGCCGACGCTGGGCAAGAGGAGAAGAGAGACAGCCGACGCTGGACAAGAGGAGAAGACGAACACCAATGGAACAAAAAATGATCGAGTATGATTGACGACAATAAAGTGATAGACAACTTATTCATATCTTAATCATACACAGTATACAAAGACAGTTAAAGACATTAATATTTTATTTAAAAATAAGAGTAATATTTCTTGTATAGTAGAGTTAAAAATCATAGATGTTTTAGAAATACGAGTAACGTAACAAGAGCTCAAATTAATATGATATCAAATGATTACACAGAATATAAATAAAAACAATTAGTATTTGAGAAAACAGTACTGAGAAGTAATAACTATTAATCTTTTGAGTACGTACCATATATAGAAAAAAGATTTAAAAATTGATTTTGAAACATATTAATAGAGTGAGTAGTCTAAAAATGAGATTTTTCTTTTATATACTATTTAGTAGCATAGAATGTTTAGTTAGTAAGAATGTATATATCTTAAGCCTTACGGCATTATAACAAATAATAACTAATGTTTTTTAAATCGAAGTCAGTGCCATGTGCACATATTTTTTTATAGTATCAAATAAATTTTAATTACCGTTTCAAGTTCCGTAGAGTTCTTATTGCAGATACACCTGACCCCCTATTTATGTATATGTAACGTTGTTTAAATTTGGTGCTCCAAGATCGAGGGACTCCACAAATTTAAATTAAATTAAATTTGCCAAATTGTCACGTTATAATATATATATGTATTTAAATGACTTCAAATTTCATGATAGTGTTTAGAATAAGTTATATAGTTTAACATACGTAGTAACATAGGATTTAAAAGAGATTCTCGTAACCACGTCTCAGTCGTAAGAATGGCTCAATTTAACCCCGACTTATTGTTAAAGGATGAACTGAGCTATGAAGCTTTGTTACGCGGTCTCCCATACTCTAACGTAACGGTAGCGGAACTGCGCAAAACATTACGCGAGAATAGACCAGACATACCCTCACAGTTGAATCGTTTAAGCATAGTAGACTTTGAAAGTGAAAGGGAAACATGCTATCATAAATATAGGGAGCTTACCTCCATCGCACAAACCCTGCGAGATGAGAAATCCCCCGCGGTAATTTTAAGAACAACACAAAGAATAGAACATCTGACCCGCCGCATCAACAATTTGTTGAATTGGCCCGGTGCTAAAGTTACTCCGCCAGACGTGCAAAAATTCGCGGAAGAAGCTCTACAACAATTACCTGAGATAATGCGCGAATTAATTAGAAGGTCCGAATCTTTTAGAAGAGAAGAGATGGAAGAAGCGATGACGAAACTAAATATCTCCCCCACTCAATCTCCTACTCGAGAACAGCAATCCAGTGCTGTAAATTTTCAATTTCTCCAGGAATCTACTATAGAACCCAGTAAGGATCGGTTAACGGTTAATCAAGTGAATACCCTCCCCGTAACCGCAGCTCCACTTCCAAATGAACTAGAGAATATTACCAGTAATTACGATTTACCACCTCTTTTACAGACAAACCAATCAGCGGAAAATCCTGTAATGACGTCGCAATTAAATTTCAGCACTGAGTTCTATGGAAAATAACTCACCCCGTAGAACGGATTCTATCTGAAATCCCCACCACAGATGGGCTGAATATCTGAATATTACAAAACTCCTAGGCTTTATCAAGTATCTGTTACAAATAAAGAATCTACGACAACTAAAAGATGACCAAATTTTACAAGTACTTCTACCCAAATGTAGATCTCCTTTAAAAGATCGTGTGTTAGAGTCACTAAGGTATCATCACACAGTAGAAGAACTACATACCTCCCTGATAAGACATTTCATCCCCACCGGTATCTACGAAGAATTACAGCGGAATTTCGTACTTCGTGTGCAAGGAGCGTACGAGAGACTAGCTCATTATATATCTGAAATAAGGGAATCGGCCTTATTACTACAAGTCAACTGGAGTGAACAACAGCTAGTAGACACTATCTTAGTAGGACTATCCCCCGAGGAGCGATCTCGCTTAGCACTTATGAAGAGACCCACTACATTCACAGATCTGGAACTGTGTTGCATCCATTCATCCAACGTCTGGTATTCAGATCAGAACAGACGCGTGTTAATGTCCCAGACCCAACGCAGGAATGAATCCCTACCCCTAGGGTCCGATACTCGAACATACAGCGATAAGCGATTCGTTAGAAATTCTAAAACTCAGCACTACCCCTATACATCAAACCAGCTACAAAAACCCCAACAGCATGCGAGCGATGCCAATAACGAAAGAAGATGTTATAACTGTGGAAAGTCCGGACACATTAGTAAGCAATGTAAACAAAAACAGTACCAACAAAGAACCTATCAGTCAAAAAACATGTGAAGAAGGAAGAACCAAAATCCAGCGTCTTCCGCAGCAACAAAAGGAAAGGTATAAACACAGATCACCGAAAGAAAATAAAGAAAATAAACAAACGGATAGACCCTTACGTAGCAAGATTTATTGACAAGTGCAAATCTATTGACACATGCAACACAAGTATATGCCAATTACCCTACATACATATAGACCTTGGAGCGACTAATACCCTCGGTTTAGTCGATTCGGGATCTACACGTAGACTTATCAGCCAACTGCTAGCCACCGTATTAGCTAACCATAATCTTATTAGACGTAGCCAAACCGTGAACATAAAGTGTGCTACCGCGAATAAGCAAAACCTGATTATATCACACAGTAATTAAAAATGAAGAATTTAACTTGGTATGTTCCACTACTAGTAGCTGAAGTATTAGGACAAAACTTAATATTAGGTGCCGATTTTATAAGCAAAACTGGCCTAATTCTCGACATATACGCTAAACAATATTGCTTTAGATTTGACCGTACTCGAAAATATCAGTTCGATTCCGAGCTAGATAACAGCGGGAACTGCGAAACATCTGCTACGCATCTGGAGCATCATGAATCTGGTTTAAGTCATTTAAAAGGTAATGAGCGACTAAGAATTCAACAGTTAATAAGAGAATTTTCTACTGTAGTCACAACCAAGTTAGGATTGACCAATCTCATTGAATACAAAATAAATCTCAGCGACAACAAAGTAATACGTCTGCACCCATAAAAATTATCGCCGCCCAAGATGGAAATAATGAGAAACCAAATCAACAAACTTCTAGAACAACACGTCATAGAACCGTCCACTTCTCTTTACTCATCGCCTGCATTCCTTGTACCGAAAGGAACTGACAAACATAGACTAGTCGTGGATTATAGACAGCTGAATAAGAGTATAGAATTTGAATCTATTCCCCTGCCCGACATTCACAGCGCATTCCATTATTTTACCAAAGCGAAAACCTTCACCATAATGGACCTCAACCAGGCTTTTCACCAAATCCCACTAGCTGAAGAATCAAAACACCTAACTGCATTCGCTGTCCCATTTAATCTATATCAATTTACTAGAGTACCCTTCGGAATATCACAAGGAAGTTCAGTATGTAGCAGACTGTTAGAGAAAATATTCCATGACGTTAAATTTAAATTTGTGTATCACTATCTTGACGACATAGTAGTATATAGTGAATCGATGGATCAGCACATTCATCATTTGCGTGAGGTATTATCAAGGTTAAAGAACGCTGGACTAACTGTCAACCCCAGTAAAGTCAATTTCGCTGTAAACCAATTCTCTTTCTTAGGTCATATAGTATCGGCCGAAGGTAAGGTTAGCATAGACTCCGAACGCACGCGTGCCATCCGAGAATTTTTACCACCTAGGGACACCAAAGGTATAGCTCGATTTTTAGGTATGATCAATTACTTTCACAAGTACATACCCCACCTAGCGGATATAGCAGCCCTATTAAACGCGTTAAGGAAGAAAGGAACGAAATTCGACTGGACTACTCGACACCAAGCCGCATTTGAAACACTCAAAGAAAGCATAATATCTCCCCCTGTACTGCAGTTAGCAGATTTCAGTAAACCATTTGTAGTACAGACCGACAGTTCGAGTGTAGCATTAGGAGCAGTTATATACCAAGAGATAGATAATACAAGACTACCAATCAGCTATGCTTCACGAACTTTGACGGACCAAGAAAGGAAGTTCTCAGCCTATGAACTCGAATGTTTAGCTGTAGTATTCGCCTTTGAAAAATTCAAACCTTTCTTGGAACACAAGGAATTCCTACTAGAGACCGACAACCAAGCTTTATCGTGGTTGTTGAACCATCCAAAACAGTTAGGTCGTATCGGAAGATGGGTGTTAAGATTAAATTGCTAGAAGTTTAAAGTACAACATATTCGTGGTACCCAAAATGTAGTTGCCGATACACTATCCCGCACGTTAGAACTACCTAATAAAATACCAGGAGAAGACAAGGTTGAAACCGCTACTATCAATACGCTAATAACAGAATTCCCACTAGCATTTAAGGATATAGCGCACCACCAACAACAAGATCCTTATTTAAGTAAAATGATAGAACAAATAGATAAAGGAAACTATTCTGAAAAGTATACCTTGAGTAAACGAGTACTTTGTTATAAAAAAGCTAACGGAAAGTCGTTGAGAATAATCGCCCCTGACATTATTAAACCCATGCTCATGGAATACTACCATTCAACCACCATTGGAGCTCATATGGGAATAAGGAAAACGATACATCGCATTCGCAAGGACTATCATTGGGAAAACATGAACAGTCAAATAACTAGGTTCGTGAAACAATGCGAAATCTGTGCCCTTAGCAAGCCAGCGAGAAACAGTCAAATCGGGAAATTAATTTCGGAAATCCCCACAACACCTTTTTCAAAGATGTACATAGATTTTCTGGACTATATACCCGTTCTAAGTCAGGAAATACCATGCTATTAATTTGCGTGGACTCTTTCACTAAATTCGTATGAATGTATACTATGAGACGTGCCTTAGCATCTACGACAGTAAAATTCTGCAAGAGAGACTATTTAAAGATTTCGGTACACCAGTACACCTAGTATCTGACAACGGACCTCAGTTTAAATCCAAAGAATTCAATGACATGTGTTTCAAACTAGAAATAAATCACATTACAGTCACAGCGTACCTACCGCAAGGGAACCTAGCTGAAAGATACTTGCGAAACCTAAAATCAGCCTTAATAGCTTACCACGCTAAAGATCAAACAGCTCGTGATCAAAATCTATCCTGGATACAATTTGCCTTCAACTCGGCGTATCATAAAGGACATAAATCAACACCCTTTGATTTACTATACAAGTATAAACCGAACCACCCGTTAACCACCAAGTGGAAAATTCATGAATTATTACCCCACGAAATAAATGGGAGTAATATAAGAAAAATATGGAACGTAGCTCGCGAAAATTTTAGAGCAAAATTTTTTACTAAAATCGCGAAAATATCACGAGCAGAATAATAGGGAAATAAAGTACAAGGTAGGTGACTTGGTTATGTATAAAACTCACCCGACGAGTAGAGCCGTTGATAGGACCACCTCCAAACTATCTTACCGATGGTGTGGCCCCTACATGATTCACAAGTACATCACTCCCGTAACAGTAGCATTGTACGAACAAAATACTGATAATTACGTTCGCAGAAGTCATGTGTCTCATATAAAAGGTTTTCACAAAGAAGACACACTATCGTGAGCAAGTAGGTAAACAAAGAAAACAGACCGATGTATTATGAAATAAATATAGGCAACATCCTATATTGTAATTGAGTCTAAACTCAAACACCGCGTAAGAATAAGAGCGAGGCCTGATCAACCTTAGTTCCTGTTCTTCGAAAATAAAATGAAAAGTCAGCTGACGAACCACAAACCCCTACCTAAGAAAACAAAAGGTAACATTATAGTTATTACAACATACTGTTCGTTACTGCTTACGATGAACATGGTGATAGTAATACACTGAATTATAGTTCACGTTTGCGACAAACATCTCACTTACTAACCAAAGAAGTAAGAGAAATACGAAACTAGAAAATAAAAGGATTCATCGACCACAACTCAGTCAAAATAATCGACGAAAATAGTCAGCGAAAAGACGCGTTGAAACTTATAAAGATGAGAATACTCTTCTATAAGAACACAGTAAAAACCTTACCATTATATTATAGCTGTATACACCTATACAAATGTGTATCTGAAACATACTCATGAGTGTAACTCCGTAAAACGAGTGAACAAAAAAAACTGGTAGTAGCATTAAGAAATAGAAATAAGGTAGATTTAGGTACCTGTATATTTTATGTGTTTTATGAGTGTTAAATTTTAGGTGATTTAAATAGTATGTAAGATAATCGTATATTTCTGACGAATAGATTAGGGTAAATCAAAGTAACCATGTAGAAAGAGATTCCATCACGAAGTTCTGAGTTAAATATAATTCTACTTCTCAGATATGCCCTTTGGAATCCACCAATGTCGTCCCATGTGTCTTCTTTAAGTAGAGGAGGATGTAACGATTTAAAACAAATTTTAAATAGCACAAAACAAAAAATTTTTTTGTTCAAGTAACCCATGGTAAAATACTCCACCCTCCCCTTTGTAACCAATAACAGGTACAAACATGTGAAAAACTACTACTGACCGCAAATTATCCAGTTGTTACGCTAATTAAAATAATCATTGTAATTATCTCTAAAAGACGTGATAATCACACATAAAATACAGACGAAAATAAAGAAGTTGTAGTATAATTAATAGTAGCTAATTAAAGGTAAAATAATAATAATCAGAAAGAACTACTTTTCTCTCGATGTGTAAACTGCGCTAAATCACTACTCACGGCCCCTAAACCTACCCCATTCGTCTCTGAATCGCGGCCGAGGCTACTGCTTACATATGTGTTGCGAGAAAAAATAAGTGTTATATTACCAAACTATGTAGAACTAAATAGGTGCTTTTGTAAAAAAGAGAAATAGGTAGAGGAGAGCGTAAATATGTAGTGAAAGGAAGTAAAAATATAAATATATAAACAGTGTAGCCATAACATCTCTTTAAGGAAGTGTATAACAATTACAGTATGTACAATACTCAATCATAATGTAACAGTACTGCAGTCAAACGTAAATGTGAATAGTGAAAAATGACCTTCTGAAATAAATCAACAACAACTCACTACGAGTATCATGTATCCAGAGACCGAGCATCATGAATAAACAACACACTTAGAGTCAACAGATTTAATGGAGGACCACTACAACCGCAACTAAGATCATCCAGAAAACACCGTCGTAGAGGATCTAGAAGAGGACCAGCTATGGATATACCCAATACCCAGGTGACACGGAAGGATAACTTCTGTGGTTGTACTTCTTTTAAAAACCCCGAATAAAGACAGTAAATTTTTCGTAAAGAGTTATATCAATCCTGTAAATTGTAACGTAGTAATAGGGATAGTTAATATTCCTAAATAATAGTAGCCTGAAACTGCAAACAGGTATAACTAAGTAAAAAGTAAATGAATCTATTCTTCAAATGGTTTACATAATGTTCTTAATAATCTGAAATATCATAAAAATTAAAGCCCGGATCCGTGGTATTTTATTAAATGTGCAGCTGTATGATTTTGAGCTCATCAGAATAATGTTTTAAACAGAATGAAAGCGTTTAGTTCAGAATTTAATCACTAAGTAAGAATGATAAATGTTGTAGCTAACATCTTAGTAACATCTGATATATCAGAAACCTTGCATTGAAATTTGTAATAAAGAGATGTCTTTGCTAAACCCAAGAGAGTGAGTAAATTTACGTAACCTTAATCTAACTCCTAAACTTTACAAGGGTCCATTAAACTGGTTCCCAGTGTTATAATGTCGTAAAAAAGAGACGATATAAAGTGAATTTCAAACTGTACAGGTTAGCACTGAAATTACCAATGAAATAGTGATCACCATACTTCTTACTTATGTTTGCACTTAAAATCGATTTCTGAATATCGTATGACCAAAAATTAAAAATATCGCAATTTTATACATTTTATACATGACTACTGTATATGGGTGTATGATACATTTTACTTTAAATTCTTACTCACTAACCTAATAACATAATTTTTCGCAATTTCATCAATTTATTCCGAACTGTTTACTAAGAACTAATTTTTCGGGGTTTAAGAGTTATTTTCACCTTTAGGGGTGAATGTACCCAAAAATTTTGTTTTAACATTTATCTTGACACAATGTAGAAAGCAATACAAAACGTTTCATGTCAGTTTGTTTTATTATAGAAAATTCCGATGTTTGCCAGCTTTCTGGCTTAATTGAAGCGATTGTCTCTCAAAGATTCATTTCGTTACGTTAATGAACAACGGAGTTATTCATCTTTTTAGTTGATTCCCGCACACTCGAACTCACGCTCTAGGGATGCACATTTATGAATACAGGGACAAGTTATGAACAACTTGAGATGTGTCATTTCACAATCCTAAATTTAATACAATACTCATACATAATTAACAAAATTGAAGAAACCTATTTTCCGCCAATAAGAAAGAGTTTACGGGCGCTGCCTTGTTGGATTTGAGCAAGGCGTTCGACAGAGTTTGGTACGAAGACCTTCTCTTCAAACTGGCCCATTCCCCCATTCCTCCGTCCATTGTCCATTTCTTGAGATCCCACCTCAGCGATCTCAACTTCAGGGTCAGCGTCGAAGGGTCCTGTTCTTCTCTTCGACCCGTCGCCGCTTGTGTTCCGCAAGGTTCTATCCTCGGCTCCGTCTGTATCTCGCTCGTTAAAGACCTGCCTGTTTTACGCGGAGTCACATTGTCCCTCTTCGGGACGATGCTATGTATCAATGCAGTTCCCTGTTCCCGCGATTTGCGAGTACAAAGCTGCATTTTCAGTTGGACCTGCTTCCGGAATGGCTACGGAAGTAGCGGGTGGCGATCATCACGGAGAAATCCGAGGCGATCTGTTTCACTCGTAAGCCCACTTCCCTCTCACTAGGAAGAAGGCCTATTGCCTTGAAAGAGTCGGTGAAGTATTTAGGCGTCCGGCTAGACCGGCGTCTTAGCTTCAAAACTCACGTGGCTGACACCCTCAACAAGGCTCGTAGCGTCCGAGCCAAACTGTTTCCCATGCTCTCGTGCCGCAACCGCCTGGATTTGCGCACTAAAGTTACAATCTATTTCTTGTTTCTTCGGTCAGTGCTGACCTATGTTGCTTCCGCCTGGTGGCCACTCTTGTTCACCACTAACAAGTGTAGGCTGAAGCAATTTCAATCCAGAACCCTCCGTTCCTTGTTGGGGTCTCCTTGGTTCGTAAGAAATGATGTAATTCCTGGAGGCCTTCGAGTTCCTACTCTTGCTGCTTTTGTCCGGTCACTCGCTGAAACTATCTTTGCTTCCGCAGCGACCTCTTCCTTCCCCTACTTTAGAACCATTAATGCGTCTGTCCCACTTCTACCAATCAGAGTCAAACGCTTTCCGGCGATTCTAGATAACCCCCTGCAAAGTCAACCTCATCAAGATATTTGTAAATAGCCCCGACCATCTTCCTCGCCTTTCTGTATCACCTACGTTCCTCAGGGTAATTCTTCCCCAAGCATGTCACCAACAATTGCTTGTTCCTGTTTATATTTGCCACCGGCACGGAGGTTCTCAGCATCGCGAAAGACGACCGACACCTCAAGGCGTCTGCCTCCTGTGTCCGAGGGGGGGGCACCTGCCGTCCACATCGCCACCAGGGGCAATGTGCTATTAGAGCATAATAAATATTCTGTTAAAAATTCCGGCGCTATCTAGCGGATGACTCCGTTGGCGTGTCCCATCGAAATTTTAGGCGCCCTGTCAAGAAATTCCAGCACTGTTTTCACCTGGCAGTCATCGGGCACGTCCCGGAATCTACAATTAGGCCATGGGTGCAAAGGCGCCCCACTACCCAGTACAAAGGAAAGGAAATAAGGTCGCACATAAAACCCATTGAATTCACATCATAGCATCTATGAAGCCTCAGTAGAAGCTACAATACAAAGTCGATAACATTTTTAATTCTTGTAAAAAATTGTGTTAACAGTAGGAAGACGTTGTAAATATTTATGTGTTAGAGAAAACCTGTACACTTTAACTTTTTAAAGTTTATATATTTTCAAAATTCCACTACAGTAGTTTATATTCAGTTTTGCTACGAAATCCAGGTATTTTGTTTAGGAGATAAACATGTTACACGTAGACTCAGAAGCGTAGTCGTGCTGAGATTTCCTAAGCAGTGGTATACATCTGAGCAGCACGCACCACGTTACACTGTTCATACTCATCGTCACCGCATACAAATTTGCTGTTAATACAAAATACACTACGTGATACTTTCTCAGTTATTAGGACACGAATAAGACTATAAAGTTAAATTCGCTTTTGGAACTCTTTTGTTTACTAGTCCTCTGAATGAAATTTCTAAATTTTGTTTTCTAAGAAATTAAACGATAACTAAACCAGACGTTACCAAGGAACACTATAATGTATGATTACATTACAAAATCTTACAAGAAAGTGAATTGGAAAACCATTAAATCAACGATCAGTAACTATTTATTTAACTATTTACAGCTTTTTAATAACCTAAAGGCTGGGGGTTACACCAAATTAATTAGGACATGAATTAATTTGATGGTCAGCGGGAGCAATGGACTAGCAACCACTAATTATTCCTGCCGGACAACTTGTATAAGCAAACAAAGACACTTCAATTGATTGTAAAGTACTGGTTTACACTGAATCCCGGTCACTGGTTTAACAAGAACTGTAACGGCCACTTAGGTCGTTACGTAAAATTTAAAAAACTAGACGCTTGGCCTAGATGGAGCAAAAATGTGCTGGAGCCTAGAGTGACAGGACTTGCAGTAAAACACTTATGTAACAAGTAACAACTTTTTATTAGTGTTTCCTCATTTTATCATCATAACATGTTTTGCTGCAGTGCAAACGATTGAATTCTTGTGTATTTAATAGCAGTTCTTAGTTTTTATTTTATCGACAAATATATATATATATATATATATATATATATATATATATTTCAATCACTTTCTGCTACAGTCCGTTTCTTGATGTATATAATAAAAAAACTAACACATACACCACAATCACACACAATAAAACCAACTTGAAATACCAGAAGCCAACAGGAAGCCACAATTATCAACCAACAACACATATGTACTTCACCAGACAAAAAAAACCGGAAGGCTGAGGATGGGAACAAGATAGTACCCGAAACATGTTCCAAATAGAAAAATAACATCTTGAGGTAAATTTATAATAAATAATAAATATTAAATGTAATATATATATATATATATTGTAGCGCAACAAAATTGATCGCATTTCTGTTACATAAAAGAAGATTCACAGATTGATAAATAAATTGATACTTAATCCCATAATAGAACAGAGACCCAATTATGACAATTATAGTCATAGACAAAATTAAATAAGAATGCAAGGTAGTGTGGAATAGAATAAACGAACCTGTAAAATAAATAATAGCTAATGATATATGTTTAATAAAAAACAAAACAGAGAAATGAAACAATGACGTAATTTATGGTAATAACAGATAAGAATTTTGTGTTAAAAAAGTATTATATTATGACAAAAATGTTATGATAAAGTGTAGGTGATGTTATATCAAATATGTGTTGAGTTCATGAAAAATAATGAAACAAATAGTATTATTCAATGACTGTCATAGAATGAAGTGTGAGGCAGTTAACCAATGTTCATAAGTTCGAATTTTGTTGTATGTGATCAAGAGATCAAGATAAATTTGTTATTAGATGTAGAAAAATAATTCTTTATACAAATGTTGATAATTAAGTTTTGATTGTATGTACGAATTTATATAAAAGGGACTATAGATGCCTAACAGACATAACCACAGGTAGATCAATTCACAATAAAAGGCCTAACAGCCAAAAATACTAAATAAACACTTATAACTTAAAGGTTAGATGCATCAATTAATAATAATTAATAAATACAATATGAAGAGCTAGAAAGAAGAAAAAACATTAAGTTAATAATAATATTTAATAAAATTTATACAAATTATAATAATACCATAATGCTATAATATCGATTGGTAAAAAATAATATCGAAGGTGGATTAAATATAATAAAAAAGGGAAAAACGGAATTATATCAAAAAACCAGTAGAAGATGTGTATAAAATAATAAACCAGCTATCGGTAAAATTACATTCCGATAGGACAGCAAATTGACAAAGAATAGACAAAAAAATATATGAAAGAAACACTATATAGTCAAAACATGTGGAAGCGGAAATTAATATAGGTTGCTAGGGAAAAAATTAAGAAGAAGGTTGTTGATTTAAAAAATAACAAGAATTGCTTTGGATAAAACTGAACGTGATGATTTAAAAAACCCAAGAAGAATATATTGAATCGTAATATTCGAAATCAAGAGATACGATTATAAAAAAAAATAAAATTCCAATGATAATACTTACATCTATCACTAACACAGATTAATAAAATAACGATACATTATGAAATAATAATCGAGAACAAATAACCGAATTCTACAAGAAGAAACTTGGACTGTCCCATGTCCGAAGGGAATTAATGAAAAATTAATCAAATATAAAGCATTAATAGTAACACAACGCATAATATTCACAACACCAGAAATTATAACCTTGCAAATACACGGAACAACACTAACTGCTTCAACCGAAGGAAGAACCTATTTGGATCCTGGCGGTGCAGAAGAACATCAATCGTGCTGTAAAACAATTCAGGAGCTGTATTCCGAAGTGGACAGGACAAGAATTACTTTTATTAAACTGAAGAAAGAAAACTGTACTTCATAATTGACCAGAACAACGAATTCAGCGATCAACCGCTTACGTGATTTGCTTCGTTAGAGACTGGTAAAGTTATATTATATTAATCATACTAAATACACAACACATAATTTTTGTAAATCTTGCATTCTTATTATGTATTTTTAGTCTTCCCCACAGTTACAAGAACCTTCACACCCTGAAATAAATAAAATACAAATCAAATATAATATATAACTAAATATAAACAAAGGATCAAATAATCAACAATCGATACCTGAATCTATAGTCCCAACATATATTAATTAGGATATATCTTAGTTAATGTGAATTGAATACACAAATAAAGAACCTTTATATATTTGTCACACCTTGTTATTTGGAGTATGGTTTAGTGAACTGGAACAAAGTAACTGAATAAGTAGAGAATAAATGGTTAACACAAACATCGAATAACCTATAAGTTTCGTTGAGCCGATACTACAGCGCTTATAGCGGAATTATCTGACACCAAAGAGGGAGCGTAAAAATATAAAATTAGACAGAACTCTCTTCAAGGCATAATAGGGTTGGATGAAATTGTAGAATAAATCTTAAGTTATTTAAGTTCTAGGCACACTAACACTGATAATTATTAAAGAGGTAAGTTAACATTCATTGAGTACATCCATATATTCCACAACTCCAAATATTTCCGAGAATTTATACAATTAAATTAATATAACACAATTGACAAATACAACAGTGGGAATTTAGACCGTACGTATCCGATTGATTACAATATATATATATATATTTTTTTTAGGTGTTTCTTTATCATCACTAGGGCCCGGATTTTTATGTAGCAAAAAATGGCAAAATATGTACATAAATATGTAGGAAAAATAAGGAAAATATGTAGCTAAATATGTAATATTTAAGAAATATGTAGTATTAAAATACTTTCACATCAACAATGTAATTTACATTTTACGAGAACATAACAGTGCCCTCTTTGAAAGGTTTTGAAAATAATAGGTGCTTCATTTCAAACTTTTTAAAATCACTTTCAAAACATGCAAATATATTTTGAGCAAAGTCAATGTAATCCATAAAATACTAATCAAGTTCGGGGCTGACACTAATCACCAGTTAGATTACCACTTCTGTTACAGAAAATAAGTTAACCCTCAGAATACACAGTATCTGAAAGTTCAACTCTTTGTTGAAGAGTTTACAATAAGACAGCATGCATAAGAAATGAATTACTTTTCAATTGTTTATTGTACTTTAGAAAATTTATGAAAACATATTTTAGAAAACAGTATTAAAAAAGAAATCTTGATATTATAAAATTAACAACAACAAAGTATTTTACCTATGGATTTCTGTATTACAGTACATGAGTATAAAGTAAAAAATTGAGAATTATTAACTATTTAACAAAGTAATTTACTAGGAGAGTTGAAATTACTATAAAATTAAAGGTAGATTTTTGACTTGAAAATCTATATTGTATATATATATATATATATATATATAACTCTACTATAACTCTGCATAAGAATAAAGTGTCCATGTAAGTTTTTTTTCCACTGTTTAGTTGCACAATTAATTATTAAATACTTTTCTATATTGTCTGTTGACATGGACTGTCTTCGGTCTGAGAGTATGTTTTTATATATAGAAAAGGATCTCTCGACATCACATGTCGTCACCGGCGCATGTTTATATAGAGGAATCGTACTTGGAAGAATATTCTCAATCGATTCTACAGTTTCGCCGTTACATATGCGATATTACATATGGTATGTAAAGTTGAGTAACCAGGGTTTCTATTCAGCACAGCATTTAATTTAGTAGAAACTTTGTCACCGACTTCACCCTGCACAGCATTTAACTTGTTAACTGCTTCTTCAACTATTCCTATGGCTTCTTGGAGAGTCAGACCTGCAGTCTCCAGTTTCTTGATACAACTGAAATGCGTTTTGATGTACGAAACTGAACATATCACCTTAGAGTTGTTGAATGCAGACAAGGATTCGCTCACTGACACTGCAGAATCGGGAGATAATGTTTCCACCACATACTTCACAGCTTCAAAGTTGTCACTGTAGAAATCTACGGCTTCGATCCAGGTTCCCCATCTTGTAATTACGGGTTCTGGAGGCAGAGGTGTGTCAGGTAGCCTTTGTTTGTAGCACTGGATACGGTAAGGAGCTTTCAAGAACACCTTTTTTGTTGCTGATATTAATGTATTTACTTCGGGGAAAAGGTCTCTGACAGTTTCAGCTACTCGATGCAGTCCATGAGCCAGGCATGTAACATGTAGTAGGTTGGGGTAAAACACATTTAGAGAATTACCTGCTTTTAACATGTATGCTGCTGCATCTGTATACAACAGCAGTACCTTCTCTTCTTTAACACCATTTGGCCATAACAAACTTGGCAAAATACAGCTTTATCGTCAGTTGTAAAAGCACTGTCAATCTGTACCCATGATTTTAACTTAGATGACAAAGATGATGCGGTCGGTGCCATGATAAAACAAGGATATTTGTATTTAAAACTCTTAAGAACTTGCATTGAACAATACCGCACAATATATTATTTAAGACGTCTTTTGTCCAACAACGAGAATCCGCCAAGGCAAGAAACAAGCAAGCGTAGAAGTGTAGGCGAAAGACAAAACACTGACTTGACAATAACTTCAACACACCACACTGCACACCAGATTGTTATTTACGTGTAGGCTTACACTCCGAGAGCGTCGATAATACTGGCGTCAAAAATCACATTGTGCCCTATAATAGCATAGAGTTATATAGATATTTGTTTGTTTAGGTAGATGGAATCCGTTGCGAGAATTGCAAGATCTGCGAAGAGTATTTATTTACCGCGGACAGCACGTTCTTTCCCCACCGAGCCTGCTGAACTTGCGAACGAAACGTAAATAAGGAGTGCGGCCGCGCATACCATTCTCATCTAACATCCCGTGCAAAATGCCTTTCTTGTCGCTTGAGCTCGTAAAAAATTTTACTTCTTGAAAGTAGAATCTATGTGTGCAATTGCAACAGATGCAATATTTTGCCTTTTCTTGTAATAAATTTAATTGGACCTGATTCTGATTAATTGCACATTTGCGCATCTGAGTAATGTTGTTATAGGCCTAACTATTTTTTGCCATTTCAATTTTCAAATTGAAGTAAAGTATAGTAAAATAGCTAAAATATGTAGAAATATGTAAGATGGAGTGAAATATGTAATATGAACAAAATATGTAAAAATATGTAAAATTAAACTCGCGGATAAGACACCTATTGGTATGATTCGCCGATATCTGGCTTTTCCGTGTAAATGTGCACTCAGCATTCAAATATGTAATTACATAAAAATCCGGGCCTTAATCATCACCTACACCTGCATAAATATGAATGTAGGGGCTACTCATTACAGTATTCACTTCCCCTTCCTTTGTATTTTGATTTGACACCATTACAGGATGTTTACACTACCTTGTAAGCACGTATGTTTCCCCTTCTGTTTTGTCCAATATACAGTAGATTTTATAGAAATTTTAAATGAAGAAGGAAACTGCTACTTGGTAAATTAATATGTATTGTGCTTTTAAAAGGAAAAGAGAGATAGCTACCGTTTTTCTAATTCTATCAGTAGGATAGAAAACAGATATAATGTAAAATGTATGAGACCCCATTAATATTAAGTATTTATCTCTAAATCACCAGTCGATTGTCTCAAAATAATGCGAAAAATTGCGAAAGAAACTACCGTGTAGTTATTTTTATCTCGCAAGGGTGTGTACGATGAACTATAGAAAAGAAACTTGTAGATAAATGTTTTTAAACAATGCCGTTTGGTTGCTAATCCCCGACCTTATAACTTTTTTATATACTTGCTTTTGTATAGAAAAGTCTTATGAAGTGAAAATAAATTAGTAAAAGAGAATGGAAAATTCCAGGGTGAGGAAGAATATTTAACGTTACGAATTATAAAACGAAGGGGATATTACAGCTCCAATAAAGAGCAGGCAACGAATTATATCAAGGGCTCAAGAGAGAAGTAACGCAACGGAAGGCTGATTGGAATTCCTCAACTTAAATGTGAAGGAGGTATTGTATAATATTAATACTACCTGTAACTCCCGCAGACCTTCCTTTGTCATAAACCGTCTCCTCACCATTCCCGATGGACCTCCTCCCAGAAACCCCCGCCAACGGAGAAATAGAAATAATTAAGTCTCTTCGTCATACTTACTACGCCTGGCTTCCTTCTTGATCACTTAATATCTTAAATTTTCCTATCTACCTATCCGGTCTTTATCCCTCTCCTTTGTGCCTCCCCGCCTTACCTTGACGCCTCTCTGACACCTCCCTCCAGCTTTGGCGTCCTGCGTTACTCGACCTCGTCTTGGCTGTGGTTTGACTTATACTTTTATTATGGCTCTTCCATCACCCATTTGGCTCTGCACACTACGTAAACACACAAATACACATCCATACACTACACTCTATCCTGAATGCCTCCACCTACTTCGCCACCGGTCCGCGCTGCGCTGGCGTGCGACTCCTCTAAATCTCCAATCGGCGGAAGGGTGCTTGCCCCAGATCAGCCTGAGTCTTATCCTCTGAGACAAGTCTCAGACAACGCAAAAAAAGGTATAATATTATAGCCTACTGTCTACTATGACTGTGAGACGCGAATATGACAGCAGATATGCAAGAATGTAGGAGGCTACAGAAGAATAAAGGAACGGTCCAACTTCGGATATTATGGCTTAAGTAATCATATTAGAAAGGATTATTACAATTTATTTTATACACCACACAATATATGTGATAATTTTAATTTTTTATTTATCTATAAATTTTGAAACGAATTAAGACCTGTATTAACATCAACCGTTGTGTATATAACTCTTTTCACTCAGACTTTTCACAAAGTTTAGTGATATATTAAAACCATGTGTAAGATAATCAATTTTTGTGAAACCTATAATATACCCATTAAATAGTGTAGACTAGACAAGTATGATAGTAGCTTAATACAGTCTTTTTTCCGGGATGAAAGGGAAATTATAATATTGTGCGCTTAAGAATGAAACTTTTTTTGTTACTAGACCAACGTTTATGAAAACCTATTTGGCTTCATTTCTCAGATTGTAATAAAATTGGAATCAATTATAGCCTATATCAAATTAAAAATTTTTGGCAAAATTATTTGTTACTAACCAAGTTTACTTTACTTTCTTAACCGATGGATTTTTGCATATCAAATTCCGTTTATTAGACATCGATTTTTCAATATAAAATTGGTCTCTAGATTACTGATTTGCGTTAATGCGTCCAAGAAAAATAGTAGTTTGATAAACCTTATTACTAAGTTTTAATGTTTGTTTACATACGGCGTTTTCAAGAAACTGTAACAGTGTTAGAATAAATAGGCCTACTTAAAAATTTGATTACATACCTGCACCTAGTTTCGTATACAGAAGCAGTGTAAAAAGTATTTTGTAAAGCTTTCTTACAAAATTATAACATAACTGAAGCCCAAATGATGTTTAAGATTTTGCACGTTAAGTCATATGAAGTTTACTTAAGAACCTGTTACGTTCAGACTTCCTGAGATACAGTTATTGAGAAGAACAAGAGTAACAGAAAGAAAGAGAGAGAGAGAGAGAGAGAGAGAGAGAGAGAGAGTGAGAGAGAGGTCAAAGTACATGATGTTTACTACAGTTGGCTACTTATAAGGAACTTGAAAATAATTAAACTTATTGTAATGTAGAAAGTTAACGAAACATGAACCAAAAGCGAGGATTATGTGCAGCAGACTCAAGAGTTTTATTAACAGGATCCAAACAGCCTGTGGTGAAACGATTATTACGTTAAATAATTTATCCGCAATTAAGAAGTGGTACATTTTGAAGAAAGGAAAAAACCGAGGATGAGGAACTTATAAGTTGCTATTAAAATATGTAACTTACCTTTTGGATACCTAATTATTTTACAAGAAAGTTACGGAAACTATAAAAAAAAAATTAATTCTTAATATATAAGCCTTCACGTATTATTTCAAAAAAATTAGATTACTGCTCACTGTGATATACGAAAAGCAAAAATATAATTAATGTAACATTACAACTCTTCAACTCTGTAAGATATAAACTCTTCTGCTTCTGCAGGTTGTTATTTATATTATTGGTACTTGTAGAAATTTTTATGATTTTAATCAGAATGGTGAATAAATTTCCAACGGATGGGAGTCAACTTGAAACATGTTGCTTCGGTACTACTGTATACCAATAACTGAATAACTATATTCTTACAAATGATATTCGGTATGAATGAGAATAATTAAAAATTCGTAATTCTCTCTCCCCCGTCTCTCTTTTCCCCCTCGCTCATTCTCTGTCAATTTTCCCCATCTACCTCACTAATAGGGACAAACCTCACTACTACCTTTAATTAAACATGACTACCTCACTATTAATTTCCTTTTATTTTCATTAAGTAGCACGGCAGGTCCTTCTGCGACTGCACCCAAAGCGCGCCTCTTTAAGTGTTTGTTGAAATGTTACACTGCTACAAACAGATTACTCAAGTATGAATGTGTAGTCTATTCGAACACAATGAATGATTAAACAAACACGCACACCACACTACCTTGGACAGGCACATGTACATATGACTGTCATCTCACGTTTCTTATTTAATTTTTATTTTAACTTTTTAATACTTTTATATGTTTAATTATTATGTAATTGTTAAGGATAAATAGGAGAAATAACTCTTTTTAATTGGCTTCATTATATCAAAAAGTAATTCCTTGCTGGATTCGTGAAATATTTACAATTCATCTTTATTTAAGTAGGTCTTGAATGTTGTGACACCGATCCTTTGAAGTATTCTCCGATCTTTATATGTACGGTATTCTTTTCCGGATGTCTCTCTTTGACTATGATCCCAGGCATTCAAAGTTTTGTGTTTGGACTCCTATGATTATCTGGCCTACTATTATTATACATTTTTATGTGCAAGAAAGTGGCTGAAGTTTCCATTTATAAACTACCTGATCCCTCTCGAACAGTCAGTGATTACTATAGACCGGGGTGACACGAGTTCTGGAAAGACACTCTAGAGAGTATCGCTGTATCTCTTCTGTACCGTTTTGCTTCTTCCATTCACTTTATGCCCACTTTATTTTTGTTAGTCTACGACAAACAATCTTTGGTATTAGATTTCTAACGACCAAAAATACTTCCAAAGAATTTGATCTTCTTGCCTGTCCTTTCAAACGGAGCACTGTTTCTATTTTAACAGGACGCACAATACCCTACAGTTTAAGAATATATAGACGAAGAAGTGTATGTAGCTGCAGTGAGGCGAACGAACCCGACAGTATCATACCGAGGTTATCTAAACGTATACCGGAGAGATGCGGACACGGAGATTTGCGAACACAAACTATTTCCGGAGATTTGCGGACACTAGGCCTTTTGCTACCTGAGAGAGGGATGACAAAATTCCAAAATTATTTCTATACCGGAGGTTTGCGGACAGGCCGTATCTGAGGTGCGCCCGCTTGAATAGCAACAAACTTTCGTCAACTACTAAATTTTCAAATGGATTTAAGGCCTCTCTAAATGTTTTTCTTGTGTGTTCGACAATAAGCCGTATTTTTACAAGGCTATCTTGAGTAGGGGTAGAATTGTCACAAAAATGTAAAAGTCGCAGAATTAGTTTGAATCGGTCCCTAGACATAATTTGGGGAAATATCGGCGTCAGTAATAGCAAATCCTTTGCCCAATATTCGTCTATTTCTAATTTGTTTACTCTTGGCATCAGCAGTGAACACGCCAAGAAGAAATTAAATTCTGCAGGCTCTATACCTTTCCATCGGGACAATCGGGATATTAATGTCAATTTTGCGGTAACAAATTTGTAATAATTATTTAATTCTGTGCAAATGACAGAAATAAATTCTGAGGGGAAAAATATTTAAAAAAATCTAAGTGAGTTGCCGTGTCTTCGAAACTAATTCGTAATCCGCTAACTGCTTTATCAAAAGAGTGGCGTTTTGTCGCAGGACTGTTGGCCGACCAATCGTAAATTCTTTTTCGCTTCTGAAGATTTCTTACCTCTTCTACTTCTTCTTCATCATCATCTTCTCCTGCTGATGTTTCATTTTCTGATGAAGCTGCACGTGGTGTTGAACGATTATGAGAAGGCCCGGGAGCATCCATATCTTTGTCTGAGAAAATGTTGTCTTCCTCATCACTACTCTTCATCAATAATTCCATAACTTCCTTCTCGGATTCTGTGCCATTGTAAACACAATATTCACACCTACTGTTTGCTAAAGAGAATCACAAACAAGACTGAACAGATGTTCTACAGACAGAAAGTAATTATACCTTGCACCCAATGTTGAGAACAATAGCCGTGGTAAGGAATTTGAACAAAGAAAATGATTTTTCTTCATGTTTTGAGGGTAGTACAATCAGAATCTGCCCTTATCTCGAACACGATGTTTTTCGCGATAACCATACTTCCATTCCTTACGAAACATGGAAGTAAAAAAGTTGCTAGCTGAAAAAATGATAGAAGAACCTAAACATTAAGATATTAACACCATTCGTCAATTTTGTCAACCCTCTGGGGGGTTCGGTCTAGTTCATCCCTCCCGTAAATACGCCTCTAACCACGAGATGACATTGTTTACATTCTAACCGCATTAAAGTTTTGTTATTACAGTTTTCCAGTAAGCTACATTTTTCAGATTTACAGTAAATTATTATATTTACTGACATGATGTACAAAGTGCTTTGTTTATTTATGGTCAACCATTCGTCGAGCAGGACGTAGTATGTGCCTACGCTTGGTCTGCATCTGCAATGTTTATGGGTTTTGTCAAGTCGCAGTTATTATTTTCAGCCCAACGATCCATAAATCAATCGTAAATTTGCATCGTCGTAACAAAGGCTATTCAATTTTGGTTTATTACTGTGCTCTTTTTCTTATATACGCTCGCGGGCGTGCCGAAGAAGAGGACAGAGTTATACACGTTGCGAGGTGGAAGCCGCACCGTTTCTGGTTTCGCACAGTACTGCCTCTGAAACGGGGAATTACACGACATTAACCTGTCCTAGCTCCTTACAAACCTGAATAATGTGTTAAACACTAACATTTGCATTTACAATTAATATATATATATATATATAATATTTTTGTATTAATATTATAAAAATTCTGTATAATATTTACCTTATTTCTTCCGTCGTGTGACTTCGTGTTGCGTTCGATTGAATATCTTTACGCGTTTCGAAACGTGTTTTGTCTTCAGAATAAAAAAATCACTCAAAGTGAGGTCGTTAAACATCAAAATTGCAAATATTAAAACAGTTCTACACATGTCCGCCTTACATGAGTGCGCACTCGAGTCTCTCGGAATTTTCCTGTTGCTTTCCTCTACTATTGGGGAGTCAAAACTGGAACCCTTGCGCTGCCAGCTCTTATCGCAATGTGGACTGTGTAAATACCCGCTTACGCTACGCAATTACTGTACGCAATAATTTTCCCATCTATATTTTTATCGTCAGTAATTAGGACCAACTGTCTGGGGAGGTGTGGTTTGTATTAGTTTACTTGCGAACAGATTTTAATACTAAACAAAATAAATGTATTTAATTATGGCAAGGAAAAAACAAAATCGTTTTAATTTTTTCCAAACCTAATGTCTATTAATCCCAAAATTGGTGGAACAGGGAAATGAAGAAACAGATCAACGATACATGGGATCTAGTCAGCGAAATAACTGACCTTTTTTCCTTTCGTTGTAAACAGAACGAAAACGTTATAGGCCTAACATACTGTTACGACATTGCAGAACAATCTACGTGTTTCTCGGCTATTCCAGTGGAATCCGGCTGTAATGTGTATGTGCGTACACATTGCTGCTACTTTGAGATGGACAATTACGTGGCACGTGTCATGAATCCGCAACGAGACCATACCGATCCGCGCGTGCTGTGTTCAAGGCCGCAATCAATTACGTTCTAGTGTTTTGTAGTAGACGCCTATTAGCGAATATTCTGGAACCTTATCGGGTACTCAGTGACGCTCAGTTCAGTTTGAGTTGCGATTGAATCGAGTGCTGTTCGAAGTAATTGTAGCGAAGTGTTTTATAATTGTGCGGGACAATTGTAATACAATACAGTAATTGTCTTTTATATTAGTTGACATTTTTATTGCGTGTGAACAATTTTTAATTGATTTGTTGCAAGAGACTATCTTGTTGATGACAAACTGTATAATTGTGATAATTTAAGCTGGTGATTAGTGATTTAATTGGTGTCTTGTATTTTGTTTTCCACTGTACCATACGACGATCAGTAGACCGTCGTAACAATACGATGTTCAATATTCTACATTTAATTTTTAGACTGTACTTTTTTTACTTGTACTTACAATTACTTTCTATTTTTAGTAGGACCAAGAAAACGCTGATAATAGCACAAGCTGGACTGAGATAATAATATTAACACTTTAATTACCAACGAAACTAAAACGCGACATTTATGTTGCCAACACCTTAAGTTGACGCGACACCAGCAGTGATTACATGTTAACAGCTGATTTTTCATTTCCCTCCCTCCGCTCAGAATTTCAAAGTAGACATGCCCTTAGCTCTTAATACTACTATACGTAAATCGATAAATGGAGAAATTAAACATATGGTACTAGAAGAGCATGACCCCACGCGTCGAAGACGAAACATGATATAAATACACCTTGATTATTATTATTATTACGTATTATATAGTAGTATTAGATATGATATGGGAGAAATTAACAAAGTGCGAGGGGGCAGATAAAGGACAGTGAGGGATTGTGTGTAACACTGAAATTGTTGACAAGAAAAAGAAGAAACTGTACGAGTTGGCGCGCGTGCGTGTGCGCGCGCGCGAGAGAGAGAGTGAGTGAGTGAGTGAGTGAGAGGACTGAAAGAGAGAAACATGGGCAGAGATAAAAAAATCTGTCGCATTAAATTCACGCCAACAACATTCTTAATGTCGTAATGACACAACAGTCTATGTTTACAAAAATTACTACCGTTTTGACGACACAAATATACAGATCTAATGTGTGTTGGCAGCTGACGCGTTCGTACTAATTCATTCGAAGGCTGTATTCACTCCTGTCTGTATTAAAATAATACAAATGTTGTTTTATAGTAATAATATAATAATAATAATAACAACTATCACGATTTGTAGGCTTAAGCATTCATAACATAAACAGTTTTCTAACGTTCCCTCCTCTCAAGACTTCTACGAACTTTTTTTAAACTATTGATTTTACTCCATTTTTAATAATTCACCAATCCCTTCAGTTTATAACTTACTGCTTACATGTCGGAGTCATGTGATAGTATGAAACTTTTATTGAGCAGAATTCAGTATGACGGATATTCGTGGCATACCTACGGAGATGTGAATGTAACGTAGTTTTACTTCGATTGCAGCTTGGATTCACTAAATTCTGTTGCCTTCTGTACGAGCGGGTAAATTCTATGCAGGAATGGGAAAATTATTATGTAAAAAAAAGCAGTGATCATTAAAGACAGAGGCACTGAGTGTAGGAGATCAGACCGTTGTAGGTCAAGTACTAGTAAAACCTGGAAAAGCTTATCGTCCACTAATACATATTAAGTAGGTTTAATGAAAATTATGTAAATGGAACGGATGTAATTTCGAAACTGTTAATTTCCTTCAAGTGTGTACTAAAGTAAAGAATGTTACAATTTATAAGTTGGTAATTACACCAGGTAGGCTTAAACAGGTAATGCTAACAACCAGTAGCCTACTGATTCGAATGTGTGTGTGAAGAGGGCTTTTGAGTCGATAATAACGCTATTGCCTACTTGACACAGAAATTCCCGTGTCGCCTGCATTTTGTATTATGGAAACGTTCGGAGGATGTAAATTTTTCAACAACATTGTTGGAGTGCCAACCTTTAGAATGAACCGTTGTGGCGGAATGCAAGATTGATTTAAAGAATTCAAAAATTCTTGGAGATAGTACACTATATTTTCAATATTAAATACGGTGTTAATAGATTCTTCGGACTTTTTATTATCCCCAGAAAATTTTTCCAAACTTGTATCATTATTTTCCTTCACAGATTCGATTCTTTGGGAATAACCACTTGTAATTTTTATCAAGTAAACACTTGACGTTTTGCACAGAATTTAGCAATTAATACAGTTGTACTATTTACTATGTCCCAGTTTTTCGTCAATTTCTGTGAAGCTATCGTCATTAGGAACACTACCGTCACCGAGGTGCAGTAAGTTTGTAGAAAAATCACCATCTCCTCCTCCTCCTAAATGGGCTCTCATATTGCTTTGCAAATTTACTCTGAATAGCATTCCACATCGCCGAGGACTTTAAACACACTGAGACAATATCAGCGCGGGTTCCTCTTGCAGTTACCGGTAATCTCTAGCGAGAATCCTCTGAAATAACAAATGTTACGCTACCCACTAATTTGTTACAATTTCTTAAGTCTTGGAGAGTTTGATTGACCGTTTCTATACAGTCCACAAATCGCCTTCGTTTTACCGTTCATGATTAGTTTCCGTTTTGATCGCTCTTTCTTTTGTCATGCCTCCTCTTCAATACGAATTGATTTTTTAATAGGAGTCAGTGAGAATACTTGACTTTTTCTTCTTGGCGCATTTTTATTTTATTTTTGCAGTCGCTTTCGGATAAGGGCGAATTTATTCTGGTGTCAATTGTGATAAGGTATTAGCAGATGTCTCGTTTATTCCCGACGTGGGAGGTCCGGCTACTGTGGTCTCTTGACAATCTTTTGTTAGTGTTAATCTTCCTTCATAATTACTTTTGTCTCCTATCTCTCTGTCAATTACAGGTGAACACAGAAACTCTTCGATACTGAATATATTTTCATTTAATGGCCAAATTCCAGTTGAACTAAAACCTGCTGTCAGTTAGATGGTGTAGCTGCCTTTGAAAGAGTATCTTTTGCTAGCCCAGGTATGTCATGGTTTTACCTGGGTTTATTGTCATCCAGCTCTCAGCGGCTGCACCGAAACAGGCCATATAAACACTTGTCTAATGGCTGAAGTCAGATTGTAACGGGTATGAGGTATAAACTGTTTCATAAATAGTAAAAAAAGAGAGGCTGTAATTTATCTTGATGGATGTGCTACTCTAATACAACCTGCTGGTCCATAAATAATCAAAGTGATATCTACATAACACTGTGTGGATATAACGATAAGTGGTGGTTTCCAGCTGCCATCTATGAAAATACCACTGGTTTCACCCTTTTCCAAAGGGGTAACCCTGCTGACTTGTTTATTTCCCTTCAAACTGACAACTTTGTTAGGACAGTGCACTGTTGTTATGCTGCCTGGTTTCCTTCACATTCCAAATATTGTGACAATAAAAATGAAGGCGACTTATCACAGAATTCCAATATTGAAGAAAATTTTATGTTATGTTTATTAAAACTAAATGCTATTGCAAAACTTGTTGCTTCAGCCTCTCTAAAAGACAACCTTGAATGTCGCTGCATGAAGCCAGTAAAACAATCTTTTACCGGCCCAGTTCACCAGAAAATCGACATTATTTGCAAACACGTATTCGGAGGCTAACATACGAATATTCTTAGGGTACAAACCATAATAACTAACAGAATAGTGCAGATCATAACACAGAACTCTGATTTTTCTTTTTGTTCTTTCCTAAATACAAGTTGTGGAAAACGCTGAGTCTTTGTAGGGTTTGTGAGCTACATCGCCCCAGAAAGTTTTTCACTTGTACGTTTGAACCAAATATGAAAAAAAGAAAACAGAACAAAATGTTTTACTTACATTGTACCAACATACCACTTTCCTTCTGGTGAAATTGAAGGTACACCTTTAATTTTAAAATTAGTGGCTGAAGTGTAGTGCTGCTGGCCACTCTACCTTTAGTGCGTGTGTCGAACACTCACTTTAGGCAACCTATTATATCTCCTAAATTTCCTAGGCGGCATAAAAAGGAGCCATTATTACTATTATTATTTTAAAAATTTTAGTTTTTTAGGATTTAATAAACACGTAATCTTCATTATAGGATCACAAGTAACTGACACATAATTAATTCTGAGATCTGTTAGGTTATGAATTAATTTTCTTTTAAAAGTTATAGAGAAACATAACTTGCCCTCATGTTGCCACATTGCTTTTGTATTAGTATGATTCAATTGTACACTTACCATGGATCCAACAAAGTACATAGCTGTAAACACCCATAGCAAATTAGTGACAAAAAGGTTGCTTTACACGTTCTAAAATACAAAAGGGAACAAAGACTCATTTTACTGTACACTGCTATAATCAGACTGGAGGAGCATGTACTACAAGCTATAACAAAAACGTTATACAGTTGCAGAGGTGCTGCGACTAAGGGACACTTGAAGAAGTACAAAGTATCAACTTATGTCTCTCTGCTCTCCCCTATATGGTAATACTGTCTTATAACGACTGCTAAACAAATCAAATGTATTGTATACCTTTATATGTGTATTTATACACAATATATAATAAACGTTTTTTGTGGCAAAAATACCTTTATATGTGTATTTATACACAATATATCATAAAAGTTTTTTGTGACAAAAATACCTGTCAAATTTTTGTATGTTGTAATGGTACATATAACACTACCAACACCAGCGTACCAGAAATAAGTTGAAAGCCACTACAATTAAGAATACCTACAAGGTCAAGCATACGATCATGGATAAAAAAGGAAGTATCATAAGCCAAAACCAAGTGAATTAAAATGAAGAAGGAATTACCAGTAAATGTGCAATTAAAGAAGATAAAGCAAGACGAACGACGAGACGACATACATAATTACCCAATAGATCAAACAGTGAGAAGGAAACCCATTAAAGACAAAATCAAGAAGAAACCTATTAACCGTGAGAAGGAAACCAGTGAAAACAACGCCATGAAGAAACTTATTAAGAGGGAGGAAGGAATCGGTGAAGAGAAGAAGAAAATATCCAGATCAAACACAAAAAAGAGAGATAACATGAATTATAATGAACTAACATATGGCAATAAAAGAATTATTATAAAAGAAGAAAGAATAAATGGAAGAAACAACATGATTTAAACCGCTAAGCTGTAAAACAAATTGACACTGACCAAAACTTATTAAGTGAATACCTTCCTTGACAATGTAATACAAACAATAATCAATAAGAATGAATTATTGAACATAAAAAGTAACAAAGAGAATGAATAATAATAAGTTCTTAGCTAAATTATGTGTAGACATGAAAAGAGGGCTATGTCCAAAACACCAATGACCAATTGTAAAGTGGAATTGATATTAGAAATAACCACTAATTACCAATAGTAAAGACTGTAAAAGATAAACAAAATGTAATCTAATAATAACCAATATATACCAGTACTACATAAAGTCAAATAAATCAAATGTAATACAGAAACACAAAACCGACAATAATCCATTGTTGTATATTATAACTATATGCTTGCCATAGAATGGATGCATGATGAACAAAATTATCTTGTAAACTTATCATAAAAGAGTAGGAACTAAACCAACAACATTGAATGAGGCAGAATACTATTCGAATAAATAAATTCAAGGATTATAGCCACCCAAATACTAATAATAACAATAATAATAAATAAACCATGTTGACAGCTAGATGCAAGTAATCTTGGTTACTTTAAACCAAAGCAATTTTCAGTATAAATGCAGAATGAACTACTGCAAAATAATAACAGTGCTATCAAAACAATGATAAGAGATATTCAAGCAATAATGAGAATAATTTGATAGGATTACAAACCATATAATAAGGTAACTTCCTAAAGTATAGTAAACTCACTTAACAAACTATAGTTAAGGTAATAAAACAACAAGATGAAGAAAAAGGACACTATCAGAAGTGACAATAACCAATGCAGTATGCATAGGCCATAATAAAATGTTATTAACTATTAACGTTAGTATAATAGTAAGTATCATGTACATGTTGTGTTTATGTTAGTGTCTATACAGGAAAGTACAGAGCAACTCACCGCAGCTAATAATAGAAGAGTCAACGCAACTTCTTCAGAATCGAACTCATGAAATGGAACAAAAACATTCTAAACTATTTAAACAAAATTAATAAACGACGTCAAAGAGTAAGTAAACCGATTTATTCATATCGGATTCAATAATAGATTGAATTGGGTAGAATAAATCAATAAACCAAAAATGAATAATAAAAACCAAAACGTTAAGAATAATAATAAAACAGACAATCTCGTCGTGCTAAAATGTTCATACACACTTTTTAAGAGAAAATTACTTAAAACTTCGAATCTAACAAGAAAAATATTGTGTCGAGTATTCATAATACAAACCCTTAGATATCAAATATGAAATGAAAATATAAGAACCAAGTAAAATGTATATTCTATAGCCGGCAGAATAAGGGAAGGACAAATAAAATAGAGGCAGGATATCAAGAGAATGGAAAACATGGGACTACCTAAACAAGTAATAAGATACAGACCTCAGGGAAGACGAGATATAGGTAGGGCAAGGAAAAGAGATGCCTTCAGTGAAGGCAAAACAGGCTGTAATACTATACCTTGACATGGAGAAGATTCATAATACTTAATAGCACACTTAAGAACAAAATATTGGTATGGAGAATCATACACGACTTCCATGTTCTAAGATTTATATTTAAAATCATTTTCGAAATGAAATATTTCCATTGAAACTACTTCTTTCTACTTACTGCTTCAGCCACTTACTGTGGGCACTAACGTATACCACCTCACGTTATCGCACTTGATTTTCACTGATGATGGAAGTCAATGGCACTGGCGAAACGTCTGGTTTTGCAGAAAACATTGGTCTACGGCCAAACAGGCCGGGAAGGAATTTTAAAAACAAACTGCTTCTTTGTTGTCAATAACGTAGTACATATATACAAAAAATTATCAGGTAAACTATTACGTTACAACAAAAAAATTTTTCCGGTAAACTACCCTTTCCCCGTAACCGATCTTCACCAAAATCAATAGGCCTTGAGTCCTCTATAACTCGGGCACATATGTAAAAAAATATCTGATTCTGTTTGAATTTACGGCAGTTATCGTTCGTCATGAAAAAATTTCTCTTGTTACAACATAAAATATTGCAGGTAAACTACCCCTTTATCTTAACCGATCTTCACAAAAAACAATAGGTCTTGAATACTCTACAATTCAGGGCTGTATGCAAAAAATTATTTGATTCTGTTTGAATTTGCGGCTCTTATCGTTTGCCATATAAAATCTAGATAGACACACAGACACTTTTCGAAAAATTACTTTTTTTCATGTTTTGAGGGTAGTACAATCAGAATCTGCAAAAATCTCTAACACGATTTTTTTTGCCATCACCATACTTCCATTTCCTTATGGAACATGAAAGTAAAATCAAAGTAAAATTCTGATGGCAACAAAAATCAAATATTCTATCAAAAATTGGGGATATACATTTTTGGTAGGTATTTGGTAGGCCTACTTGCATTGCACAAGGAATGTGTTATTTTCAATAGGTTAGTGATAAAAAATGACTTACAAGTACATTGATTTTTATTACAAAATTTATACAAAACAGTTTCAATTCTAAGGTATCAATAATTAATAAATATTAAGGATAATGAACAAATTATTTCTTCAGAGAAGATACATAAAAACATTGCAAAAATAATACATATCAGACAAATATTATTACAACAAAAATACCACACAGACATTTGGGCTTTGTTACTTTATCAGTAACTATAAGATTACATTAATAAAGTACATAGAATATTTATTTACAAGAACATAATTACAAAAAGTGAAAACACCTTTGATGAAATAAACATTTTATTTATTACATCAAACATAACTAAACTCAGATGACAATATAAATGAACAAAATATAGGTTTTTCTGCGAGGGAGTGTAGGATTGATTAGGGGTTCAATTAGTTGAAATTATTAAAAAAAAATAGCATAAACTATAAATAGAAAAACTAGACTGGTATGTTTACAACAAAATTAAAACTTCAAGTTACATTTAAGAGATATTCCGTGTCAAATCAACAAGTGCTACAACCTGACCCTCTTAGATTTATTTGAAATTAAGTATGCATGTAGTATTCATAAATAGTAACACAAATCAATTTTTTCACATTTTTCTGACGAAAGGTTACTGAGTAATGGGTGCTCAAAAATTAAAAAAAAATAAAATTTTTGACTTGCGCAACAATATTGATTTGTTCACAACTTGTGTTCTAATTAACCTAGAACAATGACATCGAGTTCATTTGAAAGCTCTTTTAAAGGGCTTTCATATGATATAAAACATAATTAGTTGAAAATATATATATTTTTTATAAACACATCATTATTGCATTTACTGAATTTTGAAAAACTATATTTTTAAAATTCTCAAAAAAATATATGTGAAAGATACTGTTCCTCTACATATTCTGAAAGTTTCAACTTGGGATGAGCATGGGATCACTATCAAAAGTAATTTTATGTTTATCACGATTCTGTAAAACGTCATTCAGATCGGTGAATTATTATTATTTTTATTTTGCTACCCGTGACAATTTTTCAGAATCATAGTTGGATTTATTACTTGGCCTACAAAATTGTACTTTTCTTTCATACAAATAACTGTGTTTTAAAGCTTAGCACTAGCTAAATTAATAGCTCAAAATTAATAAATTGACCTACACATCTAAAATATATATCTTAATACAGTGATCCAGGCTTTCCGTGTACAAGCAAAAAAATCGTATTTTAAAGACTATATACAAAATGGTTGGTTGGTGTGACTATCTCCCATCTGTTTAGTATTTTGTCATCGGATAATATTCAGTCAGCTGTTGTCAACTGTTGTTGAAAGTGACCTGTACATTTTCTTTTGGTGTGACATAGCCTATAAAGTGAAAAAAATGTGATTAATTCTGAAATGTTGTGTTTTGAAATTAGCTTAAAGGTACTTTTGTACAATTCTCACAACAGTGTATAAGTTTATATGCCTACAACAAGTTAATATTGTAACAAGACATATGAGCCCATATATTTCAGTAACCCAAAATATTAAAACATGTCAATAATTGAGTGAAAGAGACAAACCAAGTGTTTCTTCTAAAAGGCCAAGCATGAGACTACATGAGCTACTCATCACCAAGGATAAACTCACAACAATAAGAGTTAATAAAACTAATGGTAACTAACAAGTGAAATAACATTATAAGAAAAAGAAGATCCACCGAACAATGATTGTACCACAGGAACCAACAACCCAATAGTTTTCGGTCAGTAAGGAACCAATGAAGACAAGGAAGAAACATACTACGAGAAAGACACCTAACAACCATGGCATAAAATATAGATTCCAATAGCCAGTCAACTATAGAACATCTTACCCGTATATGCAATGACTGAACAACTTACAGATTGAAGAGATGGACAAGAACTAACTAACTGAGATGACCAATATACAACAGATAATATTATAAATGTATAGGACAAGATATGTTATAATAGAATGAAAGTAACTATACTGTTAACTGAATAGAAGCTGTGAATAAAAGCATAGTAACATGTTATGCATAGCACCCATGTAACATAAAGAAGTATTAAAATTGTCTCATAATAATAACAAATATTACTCAAATAGTCAAACAATCATGTAAGATAAGAAAAGGCAATAACTAAAGAGTTATTAGTTATCATTAATAAAACCAAACTTGAGAAAATAAGGTTAAAAGAATGTAAATTTGTATCAACCTAACATACACATTGTTGGTACAAATTTCACCTAAATTCACATCTATCAGTAGGAAAAGCCTACCTAAACCAAAATGTTTTGTGCCTTAAACCAAGAAGAACTGATAAGCTTTCTACAGGTACCAATATAAGATACCCAAAATGGATTTTAAATCAGAATTTAAGTAAATAAAGTGAACCAAAACCGACCAAAATGGGATTCACTAAGTAAAACGTGAACAAAACCACTTTATAATACCAAATAGAAGTAAAAGGTTAATGTCTATACCACAAGTAAGGTGTAATGCCACTATTGTAATAGTATAAGAATATTTTAAGAAAGGACATAATGTATTATAATCGTAATTAAGAACACCTGTCATGTGACACCAGGTGTAAGTAATGTTGGTCAATGATATACACTAAGGGACAGACCAGTGTACAATAAACACTAAACCAATTATAAAGAGACTACTATGATTAAACTATTGTAACTAAATAATAGTAGAAAGAGATAAAAGAATACCAAATAAGAATGGAAATAAGTGTACACCTCATAGTGCAAAATTGAGGTCAGAGGGAGATAACTATATAAGAATACAGCAGTTCTATAAGGAGAAATTTACCTCCAAACTTATAAATTTTGCACAATCATCTGGCGATATAAGAGCTTCTACAACAATGGACTCTGTAACAAAGAAAGAATTTTAGCTAACAGAGAAAAATAATTATCATTGCCAGTATCAACAAAAGTGCAAATTACTAAATGAAATAATTGCAATTTTATGGGAAATAATGTTATTAAACTAATTATGTACTTTATTAAGAACTTTTGTTTTCCAGCAGCTTCCAAAACTCTTTATATAAAAAATAATATAAACAATCTTATTTAGAGCTTCTAACAATACTTATCTTAAAATTATCATATGATTATACTTTCCAAAGGAAGCCCCTGATTTGAAAGCATTGACACCCTATAATACTGCTAATTAAAAATGATTCCAACTACTATGTTACTAAATTTTCTCATTTAAAATGTAAATGGGACTGTTAATAACTTTATATTGTTGTCATTAACAAGACAAAACAATCATTAATGGCTATTTCATCACAAACTTCAAAATCTCCTATAAAGCTTGCTCAATGAAATAGGACATTCCTGATGCAGAAAATTAACTTGGCGTAACACAAATTAAATAGGCTAACACCCAAACAAAAAAATGCTTTGAAAACAAAACATTAATCAAATATGGTATGAATTAATTGTGCTACATTCAAAGCTGATTTTCTTAATTGATTTAAAGTACCTATACAAGTCTAGTTTGTCAAGTAAAGATAATTTAGGTAAACCTAACACTACATTTGAAACAAACATTAAATCAAATATGCTAATGTTACAAAATTCACAAACAGAAAAAAAAATTTTAAATTATCTATAGGCTAAATTGCTTTGATTATATTACCTTCTCCACTTCATATGTTTTCCACATCAATATCATCTGATGTCGATACTACTGATGGTGCAATAATAGTCATTTTTTCCCAGTCAATTCTGGAAAGTTCAGGAGAAACCTGAAAGATCATTACAAAACTCATACATAATTTTTCACTAAGTTAATAATTATAATAATATTAAGCTAATAATTAAGAGAATAATTTATTTTCTTAACCTAGCACAATATTTGTAGGTTAGCACTATGAATTTACAAAAAGTTAATGGATTTTGTGTAAATTTCTAAAACAAATTAAATTTACAGCATAATCTAGTAGTTATTTTATAGTAATCTATTTTAATTTAAATGAACCCAAGTCACTATTGCCTGGTTACATCTCTGCACTGAAGATTCCTGAAAAAGATTTCTAATATAATCATACAAACTCGAAAAACAAAAACTGTTCAAATGATTAACATTGAATAATATAATCCTGATTATAACGGTATTATAACTAGCAAATACATTACGGATAATTCATCCATACTCTGTATCATTTAAATCTACTATTAAGTATAACACACCCCATCAAATATTTTAGAATATTAAGATACTAATTTTTTAAAATTTCATGTGATATTAGTTGAGTATCATTTAGGAGGTTAAACAATATAAATACAATTCTACACATTAAGTTACAGATTATAAATACAGATAATAAGAAATTAAATAAAAATAACACTATAGGCCTACATCAATTATCGGGTTTAAGAACCTGCTGCTGTAAGCAGTGATAATTTTAGTTTAGTGAGCTTTAATCAGACTTGCATGCAATAATAAATTTTACATAGGATAAAAGAACGATGCTTTCTTTAGTCACCAGCAAAACCTTTTCTGTCTGCAAGTTAATATTATAAAATTTAAAAACAGCACAATTTTATTAAAAAATTTAATCGAGATTAAAATGCATGTTTAAGTCAAAAATTAAAGAAGTCACAGGTCAAATCCTCTTTTCAATTTTTCTTTTACCTGACAAATGTTAGCCCTTAATTTTTAAAGCAGAGCTGTGTTAAAACAAAATTTTTATGACAAATATATTACAATTTAATGGACTCAATGGTATGAAAGTAACTATGTGTACAAACAATTACAACAGTTTGCTTCAGTGAGGATATAGTACACATAGGCCTATACTATAAATTTTGTTATATTAGGTCTTAAAATTAACCTTAACTTTCTACCGTTAAGTCATATCTTATCAAGTAATTACGTTTCTCTGAAAAATGCTGAATTTGAAAGTATATTTAGAGTAATATAGCTGGACTGAAGAATTAAATAAAATATGTAACTAGTTAAATACGATCAGAGTTCAAATTAAATATATTATGGTAAGGCCTATCATCTTGTGTTAGGTAGGACGACATTTTACGAATAAAATGACTTACAAATTGGATACATTACACAAATATAGGTAGGCTAGAGTAGTGATTGTCAGACTTACAGGAGTATCTATAATAAAGAAAATTATTTAATTAAATTGCAGTCAGTGCCTTACAGGGACTTTTTTTTAAAAAATGAGTTAATTACCCCTTGAGTAATTATGAAAATTCTCATCAATGCTGATATTGCGCTGATATATTTTTATTATATTCTTCTATGTTATATAAACACGAGAAAAATAATTTTAAACGGCGGTCGAACCTATTTACGGAGACAAAAAATTAAATTTTTACTCCCATAAGAACGCATGGTGTTAGCCTAGGTATATTGTATTAATTAAATTAGAATGCTAATTTGCTCCATTATTAAATTTTATTCCTTTTATACACTGAATATAAATAACAATTAAAACTATATGTACCTTTTTTTGCTGTAAGTCTGCTAGGTCTAGGCCTACTTTCACAGTCATCTGAAAAGTAAAATATGACAATTGATGTAGACATGCAGGTATCTGGAGCTAAAGACAATTTTCTGTGATAAAGAACTTAGCCTATTATACTTAACACCCAAGCCTACATAACACAAACAAATTTTGATTTTTTCCTAAAAGTAATTCATTTTATTTCAGAGTTAGGTTAGGCTTACAGGCTATTCCGCTGTAAGTTAATCGGCTAATGCCCTGCTAGTTTGCTAGTTTTGTTAACATAATTAATCTTTCAGCGAAATCAGTTCTATTATCACAGGAACTTTGCTGTTGTTAATAATACATTAGCACAAAACTAACTGGAAGTTTATTCCTAGTCCTAGGGTTATAGAATCAAAGTCTTATATAAACACTGAACTATCCTTAACTGATAATTTCATGTTATGACATCCAACTTGCATACAATACAATAAATACTCATGTTCTTGTATACCACAAAGAATCTATGATTTCTATTCAAATATTATTATTCTGATATTTTGATTTTTCTGTTTTACCCTGCACTTTTCAAAGCAGGAATTACAATATTAAAGTTTTACAACAATGGATCTAATAAAATTATTGTGTGTAAAGGTTTAGTAACCTGATATTTATACCACTATTGTATTAACAACTCGGAACACTAAGTGTGTTTGATATTTATGTAGCATAATTGTGAGGTCTAACTTATAGCGAAGGTGACGAGTAAATGACAGGTTTTATTAATGCAGTAAAGGAACAAATCTAATTTAAATAGTCTTTGTATTATTTTGGAATTCAATTTTTTAAAGCAAATGATAATACCTTATGCACCTTTGTAAAGGTTTTTACTTATTGGGGATAAGTGAACTGAATTAAAACATCAAACAAATGATTTTTGTTTCACAATCAAAACAATAGGCCTACTGTATTAAATTTATTATGGCAATTCTATTTACCCTAAAACTCCGTGACAAACACTAGTTTATTCATCAAGCAACAGGTCCGTTAAATAAATATATAGACTTATTACTACAATACAAAACTCCAGAATTTTTGATTTTGTATAAATTTGCCCGCTAATAATGTAAAAATAAAACTGTATTAATTAAATTAGAATGCTAACTTGCTCAATTATTAAATTTTGGGCAGAACACAGTGATATTAGGCATAGTTGGTTCTATAACAGATACGTGTTCGACAAAGTAATCTAGACATGCAAACATAACCTAACGTAACACCTAATATGCTACAAATAACGGACAACATACACTAAATAAATGATCATCTTACCTTTCATTTTTATCCCAAGGGCTTCCAACATCTTTCTGCTCCGACTAGCCATCGCAAACACTTCAATCCAACAAAATAATACTGTCCCACACACCTTATTTATTACCGCGGACACACTGAATTAAGCACGAATTAAAACTATTGGTTGGCGCCTTTTGTTCATTGCACACACACCTTACCTATTACCGCGGACACACTGAACACTGAACAAAGCGAGAACTAAAATTATTGGTTGGCGCCTTTTTTTCATTGCACTAACTAAACAGAGTAAACACATGGTATAAACACACTTCCCTCTAGTGTCTGTCTTTTGCACACATGTTATACATTTAATAGAATAATATATTAGAGATGACAAAAAATTAAATTTTTACTCCCATAAGAACGCATGGTGTTAGCCTAGGTATGTTGTATTAATTAAATTAGAATGCTAATTTGCTCCATTATTAAATTTTGGACAGAACACAGTGATATTATGTATAGTTGGGTCTATAACAGTAATCTAGACAAAGGAATCTAGACATTCATACATAACCTAACACAGCTAATTTGCTACAAACAACGGACAACATACACTAAATAAATGATCATCTTACATTTCATTATTATTCCTAGCGCCTCCAACATCTTTACTATAGTAACATCTTCTTACTTCGACTTGCAATCGCAAACACTACAATACGAACAACATAATTCTGTCCCACACACCTTAACAAACGAAAACAAATTACCTCACAGCGCCAACTAAACTAATAGCCGGTCAACAACTAAACTAATGGCCGGTCGCAATATTTCGTTACACCGAATAAACAGAATAAAAACACACTTCCCTCTGTAGTGTCTGTCTTTTTTACACATGTTAAAAATTTTATAGAATAATTATTACGAATGCCAATATGGCCGACTAACTACCCATATTTCATTATATACATTTGTATATATCGAACAAGTTGTGATGCTTCAGCGTACAGCAAAAATACGATGTATAAAAATTTGTATAAGTTTTTCGTAGGCTGACACACCATAACTTGGTCAAGGTAACTTCATCACCTAAAAATGTACTTATACAAGTTCGTCAAATTTGTTTTAGATACCCTGGGTAAAAATTGGGGTGAGATGAAGAAATTATGCGGCGCTAAGTGTGTATGTATATATATATATATATATTGCGACAATACAAGCGTAGGCTGTAATGCGCATATATGAAATAAAATAAATATTTAAATTAATTTTAGTAATATATAATAGACGAGCAGGTGTGAGATTGGAAGCTGGCTTATAAACAGGAATCAACAAGAAACATCACGCGATTACCGCTGTATGCGTGTTCACAAGTAAATAGAGTGTGTGCGTGAAGCCTGTTCGAGCCTGAAAGTTTGCAACCTCTCCCCAAAAAAATGCTAAATTAAGATTGTATTTAATTTTAAGCAAACCATAAATATTAGAAAGAGTGTAAACACTTCTAAAAATGCGTAAAAATCAGACACATGTCCAGTGCGAATTCTACATAATTCTGACCATTAGTGCGATTTCTGTGAGATTTTTAAAGCATTATAATTACACTAATGATGTGATCATTATGATAATTACATATCATATGTGTAATTAAATTATACAACATTAGGTCACCTTGAAATCCGCATTAAACAGTGCGATTGGCGAAAAAATGCGAATATGTGAAATGAGACGAAAGTGGGGCACTGACGCCGTGGGCAGTTTTTGACATGCACACTCCTGAGCCAACAGGTGTGGTTTTCATGGTGAATATAAATACGAGCCCAGGAGAGCCAAACTCTCTCTTCAAACAGTCTTTAGGCGTGGCGGTACGCTATGTCCGTCTAAGACGTGAATTTTTAATTACTTCGGACAGAGTTAGACTCTATGTCTAACAGCAACAAGAGTCTTATATCGTAAACTGTAAAGTATAACGGAAAATGTTTTATTTCAAGTAGTAATAAAAAAATAAATAAAAAGTGCCGTAACTAAAATCGTCGGACGTCTACGAACAGTCTACAACTACGAACATCAACTCTAGACAGATGGCGAGAGAACATCTAGCAGAGGAACGATACACAGAGCAATAGAGACTGTTTCTATTACAACAGCAACCGATCCAGAGCAAAACGTCATTACAATCTACAGCAGCCGATGGACCATGAAGGACGAGAGACGGGAGGACGACCAGTGAAACCAGAAAAGGCAAGAGGACATCCAGTAGGAGAGGACCGACAGATCACTGGAGGACATGGGAAAATCTGCAGAATTTGAGGTGACGAAAAACCAATTTATAATTATCACAGATAAAGACATTAAAAGACATTAATAAAAACATTTTAAAATTAAAGAATAACTATGTAGATAGAGATAAGAGAATGTAATTCAATTGTAATCAGCAATTTTTAATGATTTTTTTCTTTAATGAATGAACAGTTAATGTAAACGTAATTTAAATCCTTGCTTGGAGTATTAACCATTGATTTAATAAGTTAAATTTTTTTATTGAAAGCACCTAAAGTAAAGTAATTGAAAAAAATCAATTAGTTTTGTTAAAATGATTATAAAGCCGTAAAAGGTATGTTAAGTAAAGAATAAGAAGGTAAATATTACCAATTATAAAGCACACATTCAGACTGAGTAGTCGAGAATTTATATTATGAATAAGAAATGTTTTTATATAGAATTGATAATATAAGACATAAGAGATAAAATATATTTTTATGACGAATGTACGGCAATCAAAGGAACATTGAAACGATAGATAATGAATTTATTATGGCGAAGTAAATATTACTATTATATTATTATTATTATTTTTATTATGTTTGTTTGATGTAATAAATGAAAACATATTACGATTCCTAAAAGGACAACTCTTATTATAATTACACCTGAACTCCAATTATACATATACGGTCTCAGTAATGTTATATGAGTGTAAACACAGCACCAAGTTAAATTACATGAAATACAGCTATGTGCACCGTTGTATAATTTTGGCGTCCCAAAGAACGCGTGGCTCCACAAAATTAAATTATATTAAATAACTTTTGTTACGTTGTAATATATATATATACATATATATATATACATATATATATATATACATATATATTCAATTTATATTAATAACAATTACCAATACTATTAGCAAAAAAAAATAACCAAACAGTATAACAAGTGGATCCTTTTAAACACAGTTAATGTTAATAATATAAATCACAAATATACATCCATAGGACCTGTTCTAACAAAGTTTTAATCATTATATATATACATCATTATAATTATTAATCTCTATGATTAATGATAATTATAATATATGAAAATACTGTTTATATGTATGCTTTATTTATGCTTTGAAAACCGGAGTAGTTGTTGTTGTTGAGGTTTAGTAAATGGAATCCTCCCACCTGTACTTTTGAAGAGTTAATGATACCAGGTAGAGCCTGTGATGATGAGTGTTTGTAATGGTACTGGCGGAGTTCCGAAGCTCCAGCTCGTTTCATTCTGGGCAGCTGTCCTTGGTTTTATGGAGTATTTCTGTGCCCGACGGTGTTGGGGAGCTTCCTAGTGCACAGCTCTGCAGATGGTGACGGGTGTTGGTGTCACCATCTCCGCATTTCCCTCTCTCCCGGCGGTACGGGGACCCTGTAACATTTTTTATTTTTAGTGGGCCGTCAGGAAATACAGCTACCCCAACTCTCTCTCGCCTCGGAACACAGACACCACACACACACACACACACACACACACTGTCACAATTGTATCCACACTACTACTCTGTTATTACCAATACTGTTCTGTGTAATAAAGAAGCTTGCAAATTCACATACAGTTTACATTACATTATTTTACAGTACTTTAAATTATTTTACATTACTTACTTTAAATTACTTTCTTGTTTAAATTACTTTTACTTTACTTTTACTTTTACCTGCACATTTACTTTTAAATTTTTCAAGGCAGTTAAGTGCAAAGTCGCCACGTGCTCCCAGACCGGAAGTAACGTGTGAGTTACACACATACAAAAACGCAACACACATAACCCATTATTAAATTAACATCGAATAATGTAATGATTCTCACCTGAGACACTTTAGAAATTTACGAACTCATAATAAGTTGAACAAGTAGTTTGCCAAGCCGTCAGACCACAAAACGCCCAGTCGGAAGGTTGAAGACGAAATGAGACAGCTTGTAGGCTTCTAACCGACCATGCCACAGAAAAGAACTTGTTGTGGACTGTGAACCTTTACCGAAACAGCTGATGCGGGTTGCCGAATTACATTGTCGTAGCGCGGGCACTGCCTTAGTGATCAAGATAGCTGGACTGCCCCACTGCCGCACTTTGGCGGCCTTCCACGTTTATATCATGCCGGGAAAATTCAAATCCCGGCACAGAAATGAAACATGGTTATAGTTTTTATTTTATCCACAAGACTTGTTTCATAACAGAAGTGTATGAATTTTATAAATGAATGAACAATATATACAACATTTTTTAAACCTCGCCGTAAAAATTACAAACGATTAATATACGAACAGAGAATAATAGTATTCAGATTTATGGTAGGAATACTAATCCCACACATGTACACACACACACACACACACACACATGAGCGCGCGCGGAGGTAGAAGACACGGGATTATGATACATATAGAGTTGTAAGATTGTAATGCTTTCTTCAAAAAACTAAGTATCATTTTGAAATCATACAGAATCTTTCAGTAACACAACTCATACCTAATTACACTATAATATAAAACAGTAAGATTTCTGAAAACGGTATCAGCGTTTACACAACCAATTAATTTCATGTAACTATTTCTGAAGATATTTTGTTAAAGATAAAGCGGAGGGATAATGGCAGATCAGACAAGTTTCAGTTACAACGATCTTAAAAATAATATTATGATAAACGACTGTATTACTCATAGATGGAAAATAAATGAGGTAAAAAAAGAGCTTAGGGAGGAGATAAAAAAGGAGAATAGAGAGAGGAGAGAGAGAGAGATAGCGACGGTATCTTTCAAGCAATACTTAGTTAATATTTAATGATTATTAAATACTAGCTGTTACCCGCGGCTTCGCACGCGAATACTTGACTTGTAATACTTAGGCCTATTGTAATATAATTTTTATTGTCTAAGTCTATATGGCGTTCTGTCAGCTCGTATAACAATTTTGTACTCATCAATCGTATTCTCCTCAAAGCTGTTTTTAACACTTGTAATAAATTGTTATTTTGGTGCAACAGCCTTTGGAAATTTAAAATAATATCCTTTCTTGTATCGGGGATGGCTTCACAGCGTGGATCGGCCTGGGCTTCATCGTATCCCATGAAATAGGTATGTAAAAACTTCGAATTTTAATTTGGGACAGGGAGCAACGACCCGACTTTGTGATTTATTTGTCCTTTTACTTTAAACGTTTGCATAAAACGATCAGTTTCTTCGATTGCTGCTGTCGTACCAAAAGATGTCATCTGAAAGCATAAATTGTGTCTCCGAATATTTTGGAGAAAATGTTTCCATTCTGAAGTAGTTCCTGACATGTACGAACGAAGTGGTTCTGTTGGTTGATTCAGTGGTTGTAAAATTACTTTTCCATTAGAGCAGCATATCCCAGGCGATTCAGTTTTAATTTTCTTGGCTTGGCAGAATTCGCATATCACATCCACTTTGCTAATTGTAATATTGGGTTGTGACTAATAGTCATAATTTGGATCATACTGAAAACCCTCCAAAATCAAATTACCTCGTCCGCCCACTTGTCTGACTTGAGCATGCCGTATGCGGTCATTTTGAAGCCGATATTCACGTTGTTCTGGTAATTCCACATCCCTTCATTCAGCCTGCCTCACGCCTATCTTCTCGACGCGCTCCCCATGCTCCCCAGGTGTTTCTGCGGCCCTGAATTTAGCTTCCCTTCTTCGTTGTTGGTTTCCGCGCTCCCTATGCTCCCCAAGTGTCTCCGCAGCCATAAGCCGGGACTCACGTTCCTTAGGTGTCTCAGCTGCTCGCAGTAAACTTGCTCGCTTAGCATTTGGATGGACCTGCCCAAACCTTTGTCGTTTTTTCGGAGGAATTCCGCAAAGTAAGGTGATAAAGTACTCGTGCTTCAAAGGAGGGTTGATTTAAAAGGACGTGAAGAATAAGGAAAACAAACGGGATTATAAAGTTATTTGAAGGTAAATGTTAAAAAGAGTGTTGTTAACTGGAACTTAAAAGGAGAGTCAGTTTAATAGGAAGTGAAGAGTAAGGAAAACAAACGGGACTGTAAAGTTATTTAAAGGTGAAATTTAAAAGGAGTGTAGATAAGGAAAACGAATAACGGAATGCAGAATAATTCAATCGAATAAATGTAACTAATACGACGATAAATGAACGACTCAGTAGAGAAACATAAATGGTAAAAACTGTGTGAAGATATACTCTCGTATACTGTTTATTTGTCTTCAAAGTCGAAGTAAATACTGATCAATACGGGCGATCGCTGCGCCTCAGGGTATGGTTGGGAAACGCATTGAATTTAAGACACAGGCCAATGGAATCGGTCACACGGACGTGGAAAAATCGCAAGGTCGTCAACTCTGCTGCGTTTTCAATGTTTCCCGCATCGAAACGCAACCTCGTGCGCTTTATTTACGTTTTTAACACGCACGAAGGTGGTCACACTCACTGTTCAAAGATGCCGCGAAATAGCATTTGTTTATTTACTTGTTACTATGGTAATTAATTCTGGTCTCCATGGCATTGTTAACATTTTTATACGCGTCACACATCGATTGTAAATAAATCGCATAATTAAAATGGCCTAAATCGTGTCAATTGGGCGAAATATCAAATTCCAAGTTATACAGTGTTTTTCACCAAAATTTGGTAGTAACTGTTGTAATGGTGTGAATTTGTATTCAGTACAAATTAACACATCCTCAGACTTTTATATATATATATATATATATTGTAATATAACAACGTTAATTGATGCTGCTGTGTAGATAATCAAGTCGAGCCCCACGTTGGGTTCGTCACGTTGTAATATAACTTATAAAATTATTGTTAGAATTGAAACATTCTTGTTGTTGTTATAGACTCTCACGTCGCCATAAGGTGTGTTTAATATTTAGTATAATTATTTAGCAATGGGTGATTGGAAGTTAAAGTTCGTGTTTAAAATAGTATTAAACTCACTAATAATTCACTGTATTCACCTCCCCACTTACCATCCGTGAATATCTTCACTCTTCTCGATGGGCGACTCCTCTTACTGTAAACACATTTGCAACACACAGATATTCCGTTTGAATATCGAAAAAATGCACATAGAATAAAACAATTCATATATTCAATTGTAAGTTGAATAATATAATATCAATAATTTAAATATTGCCGCCACCTTGTGAAATAATTGTTTCTAAGAAAATAAACTATTGCTTCTATTTTATAGAAATGAAGACTCTGTATCCACTAGTAATAAACTGACGATTTTATTGACAGTAGTGAAATTTAGCAAAACTCTTTTAAAACAATTAATATTGATATCTTTATAAACAACAACAAATTAAACAAATATTGAGATTTCTGCAGCTCAAGGCTGGTAACACTGTTACAATGTACGATAATATGGTGAACTAGGCTAGGTTATGTTCACTTTGGTTAATTGTATTACCAATTTTCGTGAATTCTTTTAAGATACATGATACAAGATATAAAGATGTGTTTATGAATAACAATGTTCACTTATTTACTATGATAAAAAAGAACAAAAATTAAAAATTATTAATCTCGATACGATAGTCAATACCGTATGGTATTCTGAGGTCTAGTGAAGCTAAATTTGTCAACACGTGCTTTGAACGTTGCACTATTAAAATATTATTATTAATTTACTAGTTATTACTACTATGAACTTGAAAGAGGAAAAAATTGAAAAAACTCTTATTATCGATTTCATTTTATAAAAATCATTTGAGGACAGAAGTGTTTCTCTGTGACAAAATATACGTTTTGGTTCTAGGTTAGTTTGCCTAGATGAGAGTAAGTGGTTACTATAATAAGTAATGTTATATAAGATTCTTAATATTATTTTTACAAATGCTTTATTTACTATTAATATGATGTAGAATTATCAGTAATGATAGTATTCACAAAAGAAAATTATTATTCATCAAGTCAGAATTCATAGTCAATTAAGCGACTATATTTACAAATACTAGTGAGCGGTATTTAAATTTAATTCCGCCGTTATCAATTATTCTTTAGATATAAAATACATCTTTTAATTAATTATCGCCGTCACAATGGGCTATAACTTTGTTCATCAAACTCTGATAATTATTCATCATTATCTGTTAATGCACTCAAGCGTTAACTTGACTAGTGCAGTCAAACAATAACTTTCGTTTAATCAACGAGAATTATTCCATTTGGTATTTTTTTTAAAATTGTTAAAATATCATACTCCCTGTTTATTTTCACTGGACATGACCCTTATTATACACTGGTCATGTCTATTCACTATTCACTTATTTCACTGTCACTCGATAATGGGGTGTTCAGTATAGGTTAATGTTTGACCATGTTACTGGGGGTGACGCGCACATTTTAAAAATATGTCTTGCCGACTGAGACACGTTCCTGTCGCCTCGAGTGTTGAAAAACGATTAAACAATCTCGCTAAAGCGTCTCTTTTCGTCTGGTGAAATTAAGCCATTTGATTGGTTTAGACAGTCATACTCTCTACCCCAAACGCTTTGGTTAAATAAAAATTCTAATTTTTAGCGTCACTAAGTCTGGGTTTGAGATTATCTCTGACGTATACATGGACATTCGTAAATGATCGAAAAACTTATAATGGCTATAAGTTTCTTATTTTTTGTCATATCGTCATTTGGATAGTGGCATTAAATCGCGGACACTTGCGGCTTTATTTTAAGTCCAAACAAGCAATAATTCCGTCCATTAATAATTCACTTGATCTTCTTCAAAACTCATATAGTGGTTCTTAACACAAATAAGTCTTTTTCACTATATTTCGTTGTAATTACATCTTAATACTTATTACTAAACATTTTGAGTCCATTTCTCCTTCATGTTAATACATAATATTGCTATATTTATAGTTTAGACAAAATTTGTTAATGGTGTATATACCAACTATGTCCGATTGTTTACATTTATTTATATCGCTATTATCCCTTATTCTACTACATATTTTTTGTATCATAACACTAATAGGTATATCTGTATACATTTGTTCATACTTTATTTTGGTAAAATGTTATTTTGTATACACATATAGTATGATTCAAAATACATTATGCTCTCATCTCGCCATTTTGTCACTTACTTAGTTATTTTAGTACACATGGGATATATTGTTAATAATTAAAATTGTGTACAATTGTTGTACATGGTTAGTTCAATGTATTCACTAACTTTTTGTTATTTGAAATCTCTCTAAGTTATTGTATGGTGATTATTTACACCTGGTTTTATGATTGCAGTTAGTTAGTTTATAAAATTTCAATTATTAAATTACTAGTATAATATTTGTGAGATGTTCTCATAGCAGTATTGAACATTCTCTAACTACTGGTAACATTTCTTACATTCTCTTTATAAGTTTTGATAATGTTTTTTGACTAACTCTCTTGTCACATTGGGGTTCTGTCTATTTAGTTTAATGTTATTGTATTTAATCTGATTCATTTGTTGTGTCCTTCAGTTCATATGATATTCATTGTTTTGCATTTTTATTCTTATTTAGTCTCTGTTTGAAACAATTATGGATAATTACTTGGTTTAATTAATGTATATAATTTTATGTTGTAGGTTCAACTCATGTGAGGTTATGTGTCATTTGTCTGACAACAATGTGCTTCAGAGTTCTTTACAGTATTCATCTCAACTATTGCCATCTCATTATGGCATTCTACTACATTGGTTTATTATTAAGTTTTACACATTTTGTACACATTTTTACACTATTTGTTGAAACAATAATACTGGTTTTCTTAGTCTAATTGTGTTACATATTCTGGTGGATTGTACCTAGGCTTTGGTACATTGACTTGTTTATACTCAACAAATTAGTTTATTTGCTACTATTTGTCTTGACATTCGTCTACATTTTGTCCTGTGTTGCTATGACATTCAGGCACATTTCATATCAAGGATTACAAAGCTTTTATTATTAATCCCTATGAACAATTAATTCACTTTTCTGTATCATATTTTTGGTGGTCTTATTGATTATCTCTGTGGTTTTACAATCTTGGATTAAACTTGTTACACTAATTGTCTGTGCATTTCACTTGTTAATCGTTGATTCTTTCACTTACAAATGGTTAATCACTTCTCTCCGTTATAAACATTTTCACTGGTGTTGTTTGTGCTGTTTACTTGGGGTAAAATGTTATTATATCACATGTTGTTACACTTATATTAAGTATTCACTGTCATTGTTTGTGATCACTTATTGATGCTCAACACTTAGTTTCTTTATTATTGGTATTCCAATAATCATTACACTTATTCTGGTCACTACATTGATTTTAATTCCTTCCATATCTTGTGAATGTTGATGTCTTGTACTGTTCATACATAATCTTCATTCTTCACGGTACATTCTTTTCCTCTTCTTCTTCTTTTTCTTCTTCTGGTTAGTTGTTTGTCACTGTCGGTGCTTTCCTTGGTTGCACATTATTTGTAATAATTCATGTTCCCTGAATATTGCCATATTCTTCCATATTTTCATTCATTATTATGGTAGTCATTGTCCTATATTTATTTCACACTCATAACAAATTAGTTTGTTTTTTCACTATGGTGATTGTATTTGATTCGTCTCCTTCTTACGTTGATAATTATTTTCGGCATATCCCCTCACTATTTTGACCTATTGGGCCTGGATGCTAACGTATTATATTGGCTCATTGGTATGTTCTCTCTCTTTGTTATACTCGATGATATTCTTATTACTCTTCTTTCTTCTTCGTTGGGTTGGTTCAATATCATTCATTCGTAGATACACATTTTATTTGTATTCTCCTGTTCCTTCTTCTATGCTTGATGAAATATTTTCATGTTATCCTTCTATTTGACGTATTAGACATTTATTTTATGTAACTGCTATTTTGGTACGTTACAATATATATATATATATATATATATATATATTGCAAGGTAACAGGTTCTAGTCCAGACCAGACTTGCAGAAAAGAACGCACCATTAGTGACTTTTAATACATTTATTGTTCTTTCTGGTACACACTTTGTATTAAAATGTTCTTAATTATTTTACATTCAATTAATTTGTTGTTGTTCAAAATCTGTTTGAAATGTCTTTAAATAAATTCTTTCTTGCTTTAAACACAGTTCTGTAAACTCAATTAAGTGTTCAAAATCTTCTTTTTGTAACAAAATTAATTAATGTTCTTTTACGTGCTCTTTAAAATTTTTACAATTTGATAATAATTTAAAATTTTGCTTCCCTGTTTGGTCGTCCTCTCTGTCCTCCCGGTCGACGATCTCGATCCGGCCTCCAGCGCTCCGTCGTCTCGGTCCACGTTCCAGCAACCGCCTCCAGGTAGTGCCTTGCTCCAGGTCTCCGTATTCCAGCCGCTACTATCAGCAAACGATGCTCAGGAACGGTAGTCGAATATCTCGCACTCCGTGATGGTTCCCTGCTGACACTCGCTGTTACACGACTCTACGGACCCAAGGACGTCTGGACTTAACGTTGACTGGAATCGCTTCCCACTGCGACCACCTTCGCTGAGAACTTTCAGAGAGAGAGAGAGAGAGAGAGAGAGAGAGAGAGAGAGAGAGAGAGAGAGTAAAGTTCAGAGAGCGTCGAGAAGACTGGCTACTCCTTTTATAATGCAGCCGAATGTATATCGCTGTGCTACCGAGTGACGTCACCGACACTATGCGCGTAGGCGTCGTTTCAATTACAGTACTTTAATGTATTCAGTAGCGACCACGTGTTTTTCATCTTCCTCTTTCTTGAATTTTCTAGAACACATCTTTGTAACACATGAATATACTTCCCTAACATTCTATTCGCTACCTACATTACACAACACTTTACTCGCATATAAAATTATATCTTCATGGTTCTACAATGTCTTATTTTCTAATTTTATCCTATTAATTCTAATTATTTTATTAATACTACTTATTTTCACACATTCTTTTACCGTTTGGGACATTTATAATAGCTGATAATCATTATTCTCTACATTCACCTATACTGAGACCATTTGTCACGTTGAAATATATATATATTATAACAGGACCAAATATCACTAATTTGGAGTTATATGTTAAGGGTATACTATATTGATGTTTAAATAAATTTTAATAGTGGAAACTCCACTCATATGTTGTAACGATCATGTTAACGTAGTATTCAGGCGAACACGCCTATGCCTGCGACCGTTACATAATCAACCCACTGTGTAACGAATAGGACCACGCCCAATATTTCAATTATTAATATTTCGGAAACCGGTAAATTCAGGCGAAATCCATTATAGCCAAAATGTTTGCCGAAATATTAATAATAGGGTGTTCGAATTTTATGCAATATAATTAAATAATAAAAGAATTAATTAATTTTATGTTAATAACTTCCGTAATAATTGAGCTACATAAAAGAGCTTTTAATATGTTATAGCTATAAGAATTATCTACCAAATGTATATTTTAGAATTAGCACAACTTGGCTTGCAGCCAAGATAATTGCAATTTAAAGTGCCACCGGAAATCCTGAACAACAATTCAGTTCCGTTGTGTTAAGAATATTAATAATAATATAAATTCTCAGTCTGTGGGAAAGTAGTTTCGTTCTCACGGGGTGAGGTGATTCAAATTTTTGGGTAGTAGGGAGAGTGTGTCAGCCAATCAAATCATTCGAAGAAATTGGAACTAAAGCGGAGTTTTGGGGCTGATCAAACACTCGACTGCCAGTATTCAAGAAGAACAGACGTACATCTTCAATCGTCTCAAAACCATAGTTTTGTGAAGACTCATTTAAAGACTCTACGTGGTCAACACGCCTAATTACGATCATCATAAAACAGATCAACTATAACGACTCGTAATTACAGCGTCTAGTCAAGATACTCTTCCACATCAACAAACAAGCGTATCGTGCACTACATTAACTGTGGGCATACGCACGCAAGAGATCTACAAGACTGCAAGACATTACTTCAAGAATACGACAGAGAGGCCGTCTAAACCACTTGCGAATTAGTTGACGAGCAGAGCAACAACTCGTAACGAAACACACACGCTGACGTGGAACGTGAATCGACGAGGGACCTGAAGCAGTTCTCGCAGAAAACTACAGACGTAAAAACTTCATCAATAGCAGGAGAGCAGAATGTTGCTGATTTCCGAGCTCACCGCCAAAACCCAGGACGCTCAGTAGATCACCATCTCTAGCCGTTTGGACAAGGACAGCGAGGGACTTCTGGAGCATCTCTACAAACCTCTTCAGAACCAGGAAAGTCAAAATCACGTTACTCATTTTTCAACAGTTCAATTTTCCTTTCTTTTTAATTAAAATCAATGTAATATAAATCATTCAGATGCCATAAATCAAAGACTCTTATTAAATAAGAATTATTCACGTGTGATAATCTGTATATCCAGTATAAGTAATTAATAAGCATTAGTTAAGAATTAGTAGTAGATAAAGAGAAAAGCGCTATACAAATCTTAACAAAGAATTAAATAATTTGCTCATACTGCAGTATACGTAAGTCAGATCACTAGTAAATAAAGGATCGTGAACTAGATTGTCACGGCTAGTTTATTTTTGAATATTTTCAAGTAACTTTAGAGTTTCTCTTTCATTAGAATCTTCATTTTAAAATCATTGAAATTAAATTGAATTAAATTAAATTGGTTAATTAAATTCTCAGTTAAAATAGCTTCTTTGAAAATAATGAACTCAACTTCGGAAAATTATTAATCATTCAGGAAACATTATACAAGATTTATTTACTGTTTAGTTTGTAAGAAGATTTGAATTTATAAGCATTTCATTCTTCTGTGTGATTGGAGTAATAAACCCCGTTTTTATTACCACAAATTGTATTTTTATTGCTGTACTACGGAGCCTACCAACCTCACAAAACTCTTCACTTTTAAAATAACAAATTTAGTGTGCTATTGTTATACACTTGAGTTTACATACTTGCGAAATCAAATCCAAAATCCACACGCCCTAGTCGGAAGAAAACCGCAAGATCGGACAGCAGGTAGGTGCTCACACATTTACACCACACAACAACACATTTAATAGGTTATAATATATATATATATATATATATATTTTCTATATAAGTAACTCGATGTTTCTTGCAGTAATTATATAATCTGTGATGTTTTCAATTTGTTTCTTCTGCAAGTAGTATACATTTCGTATATTCTTTTTAACACCTGACGCACGTTACACTGAAAAATATCAGTATCATCAGAGGTTTCTAAGTAAATTAATAACAATCGAAATAATTCTATTAATACAAAATTAACGAATAATCGAATTTGTATCGATTTTAATGTAAAATAAAATAACTGATAATCGATTTAGGTCGATTAGTTAACGATTGTTTTAATATTTATTTTCTTCTGCAACTGTTTTCTCGGTTATAATTGAAATTTTGTTGTTTATATTTTATTCATTTTTATTTTGCAGTAAATTTATAATTTTAAATAGATCGTCTTGTTTTGTTTTTATTTGGGTTTGTTCTTTAATTAATAAATTATTGTTATTGTGTTTGTAAATGTTAAGATTTTCCCAAATATTCATTTTTGACCTTTTTGTATGTTTTTAATTAATTTTATATTTTCAATGTTTGGAAACTGGTGGTTATTATTTAGACAATGTGTGGCTAAATTAGATTTATAAATATTTGGTTTTAAATATGCATTGCGGTGTTGCACGAATCTATCTCGTAGTTTTTTCTTCGTCTGGCCCACGTAAAATTTATTGCAATCTGGACATTCTATTTTATATATTCCATTTTTATTGTGAGTATTGGATTTAGTTTTAGGTTTTACTTTATTAAAAATTATATTATCTGTATTATAAGATATTTTTAAATTAGTATCTTCAAATATTTTATTTAGTTTTTGAGTTATATTTCCGTAATAAGTGAAGGTTGTATATTTTATATTATTATTAATAGGTGAATTTTTAAATGTAGTGTTCTTAGGAATTATATTAGTGATTTTATGTTTAAATTAATGCTGACTAATTCTTCGCAGTGTACACGAATAATATTATAATAAAGAAATGAAGACATTTGAGACATACTGTATCACATTATAATCACTTTCGCGCTGGCAGCCACGTAATAAAGATATTGTTATGACGGTCTCATTGGTCGTCGTATGGTACAGTGGATAACAAAATACAGAGACCAATGAAGTCACTAATCACCAGCTGTAATTAAGCACAAATAACAGTTTGTAATCAACAAGTTATTCAACAGTATTACACTCGTACAATAATTCAAATTAAATTTGTCCACACTCAGTAATAATGTAAACTAATAGAGTACCGCACAATAATCACTTTTCACTAGTAACCACTTGAGACGCGCTGAGTATATCGGAGACTGAAAACTAAGCGGGATCTGTTGTGTATTTATAGTTTGCAAGGTTCCATAATATGCGTCCTTAACAAAGACTCGAAAACTCTAGTGACTCTACAAATGCAAAGGTATTATTGGCAACCTTTGAATTTATGGGGGCGCATACATAACTAAGTACCAGTTCGATGGGCGTACCCTTCCCCACCCCATCAATGAAAAATAGGAACGTGCTGAGTTCAATAACCGGACTTTACAAACATTAACTGTCGCTTTATAATACCTTTGTGCTTATATTTAGCGGCGTGTACACCGAATCAAAAAAGCTCTGTAGTATTTATCATATACATTTGTGAACCTTTTTTATATTAGGAGTAGGTCAGCAACAATCTTGTAATCATGCAAACACACGTTAAACTAACAAAAGTTTAAGCGAAATAATGGGTAAACAAGAACATATTTTAATAAAAATAAATTAAAAAATTTACGATAATAACTCTATTTTCATGATGTGCACAGAAACGTACAACTTGAAAAAATTACATTTAAAACATAAATGAAGTTTTCAGTTCATTTTCTTAAAAAAACTACAGTAATTATTGTATTAGAAAAAAGTAAAATTTGAAATGCTTGTACTATTGTATAACACTATACTTCAAAGCAGGTACAATACGGGTGCGTTCCTTCGTTTAAAAGAAAATAAAATTACAAATTAGTTCGCGGGCCCGCCAAACGTTATCGACGGGCGCAGGGTTACCGACTGCTGCACTAGAGGATACTTCCGTTCTGTAATCGTTCTGTAAACGTTCTGTAATTACGTAACAATATTTTTTTTAATATGTGTGTATCTTTATATGCATCTCAATTACATAAGGCTATGATAAATTAAATAAATTAAAGAACAGAATTTAGATTGTTTATACCCAAGCCCTGGATACGTAACTTTTGTATAAATTGTATTTTAAAAAACTAACGTGTACATTTTTAGAAAATGTTTAAAAAATTATAAGTACGGAATAAGTTTGATTTGTTGTAGTAGATAGACAAAAGACAATTTTATGGATGAATTGCGGCGTGTGTATTTTTGTGTGTAAAGCAAGGTGTTTTGCCGTCTGGTAAGCAAGTTCCTGAATGGTATATTGTGTATGGTACAGTATATTGTAGGAATAGTAATTTTATTTTATCATTATTAACATGTATTATTTTTACCACACTTTAATTTTTCAGTATGAAATGTATCGCCAATTGTACGATAAGTCATCATCAGTGACTCAACTTTGTCTTAAATCAATAATTAATTCTAGATTTAGAATCTTGATCTCAGAATCAATAATTAGATTCTAAAAAGTAAACCCTGTGTCAAACAGAAAAAAATGTTGTCTTTATTAGAAAGTAATTGTTTTTCGCATTAAAACACAGAAAGTTACAATAATAAACAAATAATTTTATATCAAACGCCTCTTTCGGAGTACATGATATTCACTTGTAACAAACCACATTAAGATAAACTAGATGACTCTTTTATAAACTATATTGAAGCACATACGTGATGGAGTATTGAAACGCTTTATGAAGTAAGTCGTTTAATTGTATTCCAACGTTCCAACGTCCAATTTAATGTTACATCACATGCAGTACCGGTACTTCTTCAGTTACCCTTTATGCCAATTAAAATGCAAATGTACGAAATGTTTAATTATCTCATGTTGGCAGTAATTTATCATTGCTAGATGTTGTTATTGCAAAAGTTTAAAAACGTTATAATAATTGATCTATGGTCAGTAATATAGATGTTTTTCGTCTATAAAGTTCTACTGGAGATTAGCAAATTTTAGTTTTTCTTCGACGGACTATCTAACTTTATCGATTCCTGGCTTTCTACTTATGTCTTGTTACTGTAAAATTAAACAGACATGAAGCAGCGCGAAGGTTGTAGTGGGGAGAAGTCGGGAGCAGTAGAAGCCACGAGAGAGGAAAATGTCTACTAACGCAGTTGAAAATATAGGACTACTCTCTGAATTGTGAATAAGACACACATATGACATGAGTAATCTATTTTGACACGGATTAACTTTTTATACCTAATGTGCCGAAGTTACGCTTCTTTAATTAAAGATGAAATTTACGTTATTTCCTGTAAAAGTACTAAAATTTAAAAATTGATATCGCTTATAATGACAGCTGAAATAAAGCAGTTACACTGCCTTGCCGATTTACAATTATTTTCGTTTTATTAAATTTATAACTTTATTTATTTAGTTTTCTATTGTCTATGAATCTTATAGTGTTTTCAATTGTTTATTTTTAATTTTTAACGTTTTTATATACAGGGTGTCCCGGGAGGAGAGGGAAATAATTTGAGAAATGGTTCTATAGTGTAAAAGAAGATAAAAAGTTCATATAAACATAAATGTCCGGAAACGCTTTGTAAGCGAGTTACGGCTAGCGAAAAATTTCGCCCGGGTTTCGGTAAATGAAGACTTTCTGAAATTCTGGGAAGGTAAATTAAGGGGCGAATTCTGTTGTTTCTTATGGTTTCTGACCTGAAAAATCGAATAAAATAGGTCGCAGAACTGTATCTCCCATAACTTTCATGATATCCGACGTAAAACAGAAAAATCTTTGCCTAAAAACGTATTGTATTGTTTTTAACCAAAATTGTAATTTTTTGTTGATTTTTATTGACTTTATTTACACCATTTTTCTCAGAATTAAATTCTTTACAAGTTTTGTTTTCAACTTTTATGCATTTATTAATCATTTAACAAAGTTATTGTATTTCTAACCTAAAAAAACGTGTTTACACACACACGTTCTGTACATGTTACGATTCACGAAAAAACGTAGCATATGATCCACATTGCTCTGGCATCTTAATTTGTTTGAATAAGTAACATTAATAACAGCCTCGTACGTGAAATGATTTTGTGTGTGTGTGTGTGTTTAAAAAACAAGCAGATGTAAACTATCCGTAAAGAACAGGAGAGACAACATTAATGCAACAATTAGACTGAAACTATTTAAGTACCGTAGAGCACATTTACTCACATGCAATTACAATAACTATTTAGGTCAGTTCTTCACCCTACTAATATTTCCGTCACTGTTATCACCGTTAGCCTATTATCACTATCACTAAAATTGCCTTCACTGCTGCTATCTCGTCTTACATTACTTTCTAAACAATCTGTTACAGTATCCCTTATTTTGTCCGATCTCACGTAGTCATTTCCAATTTTCATGACGTCACGTCTTGATCTCTAGTCTGCAGGGAGAAATACAATAAAATTCCTTTGACACCGTCTACAGAAAAATGCACGTTTTTTCTTTCAACACGCTTCTTCACGGTTGCCCAAGTCAGTTCCATAGGACTAAAATCCGGCTGATAGGGTGGAAGTCGTAAAACGGAATGTCCATGGTTTGCCAAAATAGGATCTATTTTAAAAGTTTTGGAAGTTGGTTTGTTTTGTTTAATTAGTGAATACAGCTCAGGCTTTAACATAGATGGACTACAAGGAATGTAATGATTTTTTAACAAGTTAATCATGTCTGCCTTTTTTGTTAATGATGTTAGAGGTGGATTTATTTGTACATTGTGGTAGGAGGCATTATCTATTACTATTACGTTGTTCTTATTCAAACGAAATGAAACTAAACGCTTTACTTTTGATGAATACTGAAGTTTTCTGAAAAGTACTCACACAATAACCTCCACACCGTCTCAGAGAAAATTAAGCTGTTTCACTGTTCACGCATGTGTATTACATACCCTGCGCCGTTATCACGAAAACGGTTAATTCATGTCTAGTGAATCTTAGTGTACGTAAATTGCTTCCCTTATTATTGTCAGTCCAGTTAACTTCGTGACTTATTATTGATCCTTACTCCTTCCCTAGCTGCTGTTTCACATAATGAATGAGAGGATGTGTATAATTTTCGTATCTAACGAGTTGCTCAAACTTAGCAATTATCTTACTTTATCAAACGATTCTTTGTAAGCCACTCTGCAAAGTGGTATACGATTGTCTGTATTACAAATTATTTAAAAAATGTTGTTATGATCATGCTTTAACCTAGGGTATTTTTAAATCTATACGCTTTCAATTTGAATACGTTTTATTCTCTTCCACTTATACAATCAATAGTTTACGGTTAATAGTAATGTTTTCAGTTATATTCACATTACGGAATAGCCTTTTTTTGTTGTATGTTGATAATAATATCAACAAAACGATTGCCAACCAGAAAAAGTGTTGATATTCAATGTTTTGATTACTCTACGAGTGAAAAATATCTACGGTTGATTCTGAGAGTTATATTTAAACATATTACTATAATTTTAGATTTTAATATACAGTGTATTCTTATTACAATTAAATATGAGCCTCCTTTTGAAGAGTAAATGATTAATAAAACCATCCTAATTCAAAAATAATTTTTAAATTAACCGTTTTGAAAGCTACGAAAGGTGAAAATTATATCGTTACATATTATCAGACAACGTAGTAATAAATTATCTGAAATCTAATTGATTATTGAAATCTTTAAGAACATTTAAGTTTTTACTAATATAAAGATATTTTTAAAAAATGAAAAAATTAATTTACTTGACAAAGCAGATAAAAATGTAAGTTTGACTGGTGCTCTATAAATAAATAAATATATACTTACATATATATATATATATATGTATATACACAGAAACAATAATTTCCTGAAAAAGGTAAAACAATTGATATTATTCTAAGGCGTTCACGGCCGGTGTTAGTTGTATTAGAAGTGTTTACTGCCATGACTGCCATGATGGCAGCCAGTGGTGCTGTCGCAACGTTTGGTTTGTCTGTAAACCCGTAGACCACGGCCATACAGCCCGGTAAACACTTCTAATACATTTGATATTACGTTTTTAGAATTTAGAGTGTACTACGACGTAACTGAAAAAGTCGATACGTATTCTTATTTGTAATCAAATCAGTATGTCGCTGTGCTACGTCAGCTACGAATCATTTGTAAGAAAATATACAGCAAACAACACAAGCATGTATATATTCATATTTGCTCACATTATTCTTGTATATATTTATTATTATTAATAAATAACACTTTTATTAAAAGAATATATTATACATTTTTTGAATATTTTAAAATGTTACTTTAAACTATTGAAGCACTATAACATATTAAATAAATATATAATATATTCTTCTAATAAAAGTGTTATTTATTAATAATAATTATATACACAAAGATGTGTGTGTGTGTGTGTGTGTGTGTGTGTGTGTGTGCGTGTGTGTGTGTGTAATTAACGACTACTGACCGTATGATCACAAACAATTTAGAGTTTTATTTATAAATATTTATCATCTAGTATTAGTTTTTTTTTTCTTCCTACGGTATTAAGAATGACATGAGATAACTTTTGTGTGGTTAATATGCATATTTTCCATTACTATTTTAAACCGTTTACAAGTTTAAGAATATTTTGCTTAATTTAAACTGTGTATAAGAAACATTTATTGTGAATCTAGCGTTCATTATAAAGCATTATGACTGAAATAGTAGGTATTCAATGAGAGTAAATTTCTTATAACACTACAATAAAACTAATTTAGCTACAATTAATACATTACTTTGATTTCAATTACAGTTAGTAATTATTTTTTCGGGTTTTTTGACAAGTAGTTGCATTTGAATTTTCCTCATACTGTGTAAATTTGGTTTGTAACAAAATGGATGTATTTACTATGTCTACATAGTGTATATATTTTGGTTTTATTTGAGAAACTTTTAAACATTTAATTTAGGGCAGACTTAAAATTAGCAACTTGAACTAATTTCACATGGTTCATGGCAACTTGTCCATACACTCTCCAATGGATTTGATATTTTTATATAACCGTTGGTTATGAAAATCATTGAAACGCTTTTACATTTATTTACAATATACCTTTAAACAAAGCTAGAACAGTCAGACAAAAAATAAGAATAAGCACAAGCAGTGAAAGTATGAATTCTGTCCTGCTTCAAAAACTGTCTTAACACTACACTCGTAACACAGTTTTACATTAACGATGTTACTTTGTTTATGTGGGAAGAAATACATTATCACATTAAGGTATCCATAAATGCTACAATAGTCGCTCGTTGTCACAGTGCACATTCTTTTACGTTATTTGTCATTAGGGTTCTTTTGATATTGTCTTGCATACTAATGACTATTGAGTATACGCATTATAGTATCTCGTACCGTAGTATGTGATGCTATATGAGGCTCTATACTATTTAAACCGTTAGGGGATGTCCGGATTACTTAGCATAAATGGTGACATACACTTTAACCCTACCAAGTTGGCATGTTGGTTCTACGCCGCAGATACTGCTTATACAATGCACCGTCTGACAGCACCATGTGACGTATTGCCGGATGATTTTGATCCTTCTCCTTGATTCAAGATTCACATTGCAACTGTGTTTGTTTTGAAGAACGCCATAAAAATATAGGAGAGATCACTGTCCAACTCCAGAAGCGAAATATTCCCATACTCACATATATATATTATCAAAGTCGTACAATATGAGATTACATTTCACAATTTAATAAATACATCTATCATTTTTACTATAATTATTTATATACAGTTAAGTACAAATTCGAATTCTGTGGACCCATACTGCATTTCATAAGACTTTTTGTTTAAACTTATGTGATGTAATAGTACGCAACCAGAGTGGAACCCTAAATATGTTACGATACCACCGATAATTTTACACATTATTGCTTGAAAACAAAGGATAGTGGCACTGACTGCGTATAATAATATTAATAAACAGGATAAGTAGTTAAACATAAATTTTGTTTCTATTGTCTTGAATTATACCGCTTTTCTTTAAAGTACTTTTTTAGTTTTATATAACTAATCTTAATACCTGTGAAGAAGGAATTACACAAGGGAGTCTAATGACATTAACTAAACGTCATAGCTGTTCCTCGGGCACTATAGAGTAACAGAGTAAAATTGTCTCCACTAATTCCTCTTTTGTATGTCACACACACACACACACACACACACACACACACACACACACACACACACACACACACACACACACACACACACACACACACACACACACACACACACACAACCACACATGAGTAAATCCAATACTTTTCGTAGAACGTTTGCGTACGTGGTTCATCGATTTCGTCCGTAATGAGATGTATTGCAGTACCTTAGAAAATATAGCCAAACCATACATTTTAGCCATCTGGATCCCCTCAAACCCGAGATAAAAACCTTGCAGTGCCTTTGAAGCGCCAAAAGTGATATATTTTAGGCTATCTTCATGAATCAATGTCTCCGTATCATATTAACCACATTGAACTTTTATTTTCATGTTTCCTATACGTTTTAGTAAAAGTAAATGCAACTGTCCAAATGCTAAAGCATTTTCTTTTTGAGAGCCGATTATGGACAGTCATATTTCGCTAAAAAATTCAGATTTTAAAAATAGCGACAAAACTATTTATTTTTTTTATGTGTTTGCACTTTAAAATAAGACATTGGATATTGAAATCGACCGAGAAAACTAAAGTTAAAATTTTTTAAAGGAAGTGAGTTTTTCAAAAATTACGAGTTTTACCCAAATTTGAACTGCTGTAAATTTTTTTCTAAAATAAAAATGCACCAAAATTAGTAATTGATTGTTCATTGTGCTCACAATAATTCCTGGTTATGATTGTCTTGACCCTACATTCTGTCACGGTCTATGCGCTTTTAAATATTATGAAATTCCCTTAAATTGACTTAATAAAAGTTATTGCATAAACTTACGTATTTAATTACTGTGTGCACTTATTTCGAATTTTTCGTAATTTCTATTTAATGTTAAAGAATTTTAAGTGAAAGTCAACTTTGTTTGTCCATTGAAAATAAGAATCTGTGACATGTTTGTAAATAAATCGATGTAATCGTTGCCACTCACCAGTTGTAAAAACAAATTTTAGAGTAAGCAAAACATAAGTTAAATATAACGTTAGACCTTTTTATTGCTAAACTAAATTTTATTCTATAAAGTCTTTTGCAAATAATTTTGTTTCTTACCTTTTTAAAATCAATTTAAAATACTTTTAAAACCATAAAATGTTATTTAGATTATTACTAAATGTAGTACTAAATGCATTTGGTTTTAATGATTTATGTAGTAAAATTAAGAGAAAATAGATAGTTATGTATAAGGATAGCGCGGTGGTAGTAATAGCTACGCACAGAGGTGAACGTAATACCCCGTCGTTACATTATTTAATTAATTATATAATATTTCTCCTTTCACTGAAAATTTTAACTCGAAAAATGTTGCAATACTATGTGCACAGTGTTTTGTTTGAGGAACAAATGAATCGTTGGTGTTTCTTTTATAAACACAAAACATTACCAGACAACGAACAGGGAAGAACATATGTATAAATCCCAAAGGTATGTGTAGAGGCGTGTAGCCCGGTACACCGGGCTACACGCATAAAGGCTTAAACAAACATACAGTCTGCGAGTCTCTCTTTCTTTTTTGAATTCGTGCACACAGAAACAAACAAATTAACACCATACGAGACTTATAAAAGCGTTGTTTTCATTTGTTTAACGGTAGTTAGTTTTGTTTTTTGTGCTGATTATTCCATTCGCTACGTTGGGTACGTCCTTTATCAATAAACACGAATTAAATTGGTTTTTAATTGATTGCAACGTATTTAATTCAACAATCCTCTTAAATATGTTGAATAATTGTCTTTACAGTACATATAACAGGGTACTTCGTATAGTTACTACGGTCGCACTGATCGTCACGTTGTGCAGCGGAAACCGGATAACTGACACCAGATGAAAAGGCTAATTACAACTTCAATCACAGTTAATTATAAAAAAGACACTCATATAACAATTCTTCAAGCTAGTGTTGTCCAACACACACTAATGTAACAAACAATAAATGTCTCCTTCTTAGAGTCTGACATTATGTGCTACGCAATAATTAATTTACACTAAACAGCAAGTCACAGTAGTAACCCTGATCACGCTCTCTAATGTCGCAGTTTGAAAATGGACTTGCCCGGCCGTTTGCCGTTTATATTTTTACCCCAACGAGGTTCGAGAAGAGTCTACCGCTTTGCAGGTGACACGTCGACAATATATTTGCATAGTTATTGGAAGCTCATGCCATAGGCAACCTGCAGTACAGGTGTGTTATTCGATCTGCGCGGTGTCTTCAAGGTAGGCGTTCAGTAACTACACAATTGTTACGGAGGCTTTCCGCCTGAAGAGTCGAGAAAAAGTTTAGTTACTAGAAATTAATAACCGACATTGTACAAACCCCACTGACCCGATAATGCATATGTCACACACGTTGCCTATCGCATGGGAATATTAGGCCTACATAATCATTATGTTGCAAACAATTGATTTGAAATACAAAACACCCTCTCACATTGCCGCTGAGCACTGCACGTGGTTAAATGGAGCGTAGATCGATTTTTGTCTGGTACCGTGTCGTCTGAGCTGTGCTACGGCTAGATGGCGCAAATGGACATGAGCTAATGCTTTTGGAAAGTGATGACGATTCAGTTACAATTTATGCACAAAGCATTGTTAACATTTAAAAAGGTAATAGTACTTTATTAAATAATTACAATAAGTATATATTAAATATTAGATGTTTATACAAATTTGTTAGTTTTTAAAATAACTATCCTTCATTTAATCTACTTTAATATTAACCTCAAATTAATTTAGAAAGAAACCCGGTTTATGTAAAATATACTCGGTTACGAATATTCAACCACCTAATCTTGAATACTAAACGGAATTTTACCAGCCGGTGGGGTTCATTCCGTCACCAATAGAACCCCCTTACATATCTGAAATACCGGTCCCCTAATACTTGAACCCCCCCCTTTACAGAAACGAGAAAGAAAATATAAGTGCATGAATTGTAAGAAGCCTCGGATACATGCCAGCCCCCGGGCTTACACTTAATATCAAATCTCAGTACATACTATACAAGGTTCCCCCAAAATCCGCGCACAATTATGTCCAGTTAAACCGGGGCCCAATTAAAACGTTTAAAAGATGAAAGAAATATCATAGTGTGTCACCCAATACCCCACAAGTTTCATTAAGTGTTATTGGCACAAAATTGGTGGTGTCTATGTAGGTCAAAGAAAATAATAAATAGTTTGAGGTGATCTTATTTATATCATGTTGTGGTGCTTGAGTTCAACGTCTAGGGCCTGTAGTGTTGGTGTGGCATGCCGGTCTCGCTGTTCCCTCTGGCAGGCGAAGTCGAGAGCCTCTGGTAATACGTTCAGGAGCAGATGTTCATGCCTGGGCCGGGTTCTCGTCTGGCGCAGGGACCCTAAGCATGCATAGATAATTAGAGGGATGTCCCAACACTTATTTTCACAGGATACTGCCACACGCATACTCGATTGAACCCGTACAGAACAAATTTGAACAGGCCTACCCCTGAACATTTAAACTCTGTTCGTTTTAATTAAAACATACGTCTTCTCTTTCGACATTTATAATTCACTCACAGACTCTCCCAAAACCAATTTATGATTTTTAAGTACTTGATTATGCCTATGTGGGCAGAAAGTTTGACACACTATAACCTGTCCATTTTGTGCACTAGCACGTGGTACTACATTTGAAAACTTATAAGTCAGCCGAAATTGCATAAATGTACTGCACTAAAGTCATACAGGCAATTACTGTATCTTAATTCAGATATACTTTATTTCATGAGGGTTTAAATAATTAAGAAATCTCTGATACTGAATATTTTCGGTGTACGCCACGCGGTGTAAAAAGCTATCAAGCACAATCCACACTTACAAAACTCAATTTCACATTTTATATTTTATAAAAACCATTATATATATGCTAAAGTAACTTACCGCAGATCTGTACTAGATTATCTACCCATCAAGGCGGATGATAGAATACAAACAAAAGGACTTCACTCTGTCGGAGAGAGAGATGCAGCTGTACACGGAATGGCGGCTGGCACAAGACAAAACAAAAACGGTGGTTCGGCACAGTCACGAATCACGCGTTTCCGGGCGACCACCAGAATGCGTGGCTGGTACCGCTGCAAACTAGATTTAACTCACGTTAACCGATTTCGCGTTAGACTTTAATATTTATTTATATATATATATATATATATATATATGTCTTATATCAGCGTCGGTTCGTGGACAACCGGCACTCGTTATTAACACTTAGCCCTCGATTCGCGTGAGCGTAAGTAACCCTAAATGCTAATTTTTGATTCACTATGCTACAATCAGTAAGGGAGATATATAGATATATTAATATCTATTGAGTAGTGTTACTTATTGCAAAAACATGAGTATGGAAATACGTTGATCTCTACCAGTGTCTGCAGGGAGTAAGTACAACTGTCAATAAAATGTTATTGAGAAATATGGGCAGAATAATAAAACTATATAAATAAAAATAAGTATAAAACCTTTTTATAAACCCATTTATTTAAATTAAATTAAATGATATATATGCACAAAGAAAGAAAAAATACTTTAATCTTTAGTTTACTTTAATCATTAAAACAATGTTATTTTTAAACCTCTGAAGATATAAATACAGTCTGTGAAACTTGCGTCAGGTTAGTTAAAACGATAAAAAAATAGTACAATCTACTTGCAGAAGTAAGCTAATTTCAATTGTGTTTACGTGTATATACAGAGTAATAACAAAAATTAAACGGCAATCTCTCGGATGTTGATTCTATAGCTAGAAATAAGAAAACATTTCATACAAACATAGGTTGGAAAATGGTTCGTTAGCGAGTTACGACTCGCGAACCAGTTCGCTCTGATTTCTGCTCCCACGGTAAAATGACGCCATATTGAAATTTTAAGGTATAAAAAGAAGAATAAATTTAGTAGTTTCTTATGGCTTTTGATCTAAAAAATCGAATAAAAGAGGTCCGAGAGCTCTATCTCAATTGGTTTCTAAGAAAAACTGTGTTAAACACAAAACATTGGAGTCGAAAAACACACTTTCTTAGAATTTGGATAAAATAACTACGTTAATTCGCCAATAAACAAATAAAAATTTTCAACAGACTTTGTAGAACATTTTGTTATGAGAAAAGTGATTTACAAAGTCTATTAAAAGTAAATACAAATTTGTTTCCACGTTAATTAAAAACAAAACAGACCAAAATGCGCTATAAAAGTGTTACACTTTTAAAACAACAAAGGTTTTTGTAAACGCTTTCACAACAAATTTAATTGTAAACAAATTAAAAACTTATATTGTTGAATTTTTCCTTCAGATGATTAACTATGAAAATTGTTAAATTGATAAAGTTGCAAACGTTCGTTCAAAGCAGTTGTTTTTCAATGTGGCCATTTTGTTGAATGCAGCATTCAGCTCGGTGAATTATACCATCAGGATTATTCTTAACAGTAGCTGCAGATTCTACTGTGCAATGTCTCAATTCTTCTTGTGTGCCAATACGAGCCGAATAAACTAACGACTTCATCCAACCCCAAAGGAAAAATTCTGCTGGCGTGAGATCAGAAGATCGAGGTGCTCATTTTACTGGTCCGTTTCGATCAATCCATCGCTTATTGAATATATTATTTATTTGGTTAATCCAATAACGACAGTAGTGAGCAGATGCTCCGTCATTCAAAAACCACATCTGGAATCTATCTGTAAGTGGAGCTATCTTCCAAGAGTTCCATCAGATTCCTTTGCAAAAAATGTGTAAGTATTCTCTTCCGTTAAGCCTTGGTGGTAAGAAAATAATGGCCTAAGAGATTTGTAAATATTAAGTTTTAGATACGCATTGCGGTGTTGAATATATCTTTCGGACAGTTTTTTTCTTCGTCTGGCCAAGTTAATTAATTTACATCTTCTTTTAGACAACACACTAGATTCGCATACTTGGAATAATATGTTAACAATTCTAAATAAACACAAAAGAAACAAATTTAATACAATCAATAAAACCTGATAACCTAAAAAGTAATCAAACTACTAAAATAACCAAAATTTACAAAATTCAAACAACAGCTATACTTTTCATCCTAAATTTATAAATGTATCTACCATTATCTTCACTGAAAGCGAAATAGCAACTTTAGAAACTTCAAATAAAACAAATCTAAGAAACGTAAATAAACATGTGACAGAAAATATAATAGTTGAGAGAAAACGCAATTAATAACGTAGACAAAGAAAAACAAGATAATATTAAAACAGAAGCCTCAATGGAAATTATAAAATTTATCAAAACATTTAACAACAAAAATCAACATATTAAAAACAAGCAAAATAACACCATACAAAATAGAAAACAAAAATTAACAGCACATAACTTCACTTTAAGATAAAAGTATTACACCAGTTATAATTTCTGATAAAGATTTAAATATAAAACTGAAGAATTTATAAATAATAATAATTTTATTTTATTAAACAAAGATCCTACAAATATATATCAAACACAAATATTAAATATACTGAAAAATAGTAACAAAATTGTAAACTGTAAAGAAACATATAAATATAAAATGGACAATCCTAGTTTACCAATACTAAATTCACTAATTAAATTACACAATATTGATAAACCCCATTAGGCCCTTAATAAACGCTGAAACATCACCAAATTATAAAATATCTAAATTACTCTCACAAATAATAAAACATAAAGTAAAACTTCAATATAAACATAATATAAAAAACAGTATAGAACTCACGGAACAACTAAAAATCATACAAGTAAATAAAAATACAAAATTAAATTCCTTCGACATTTCAAACATGTACACAAATATTCCCTTTGACGATAGCCTACCATAAATATTATAACAAATACACTGAAAATAAATAATGAAAAGACACATACATTAGACAATTAACTAACACTTTAAAAATTATATTAAAACAAAATTATTTTCAATTTAATAACAAACTATACCACCAAACAGATGGACTTGCTATGAGAGCCCCAACCTCCGCCATCATCTCTGAAATTTTTTTACAAAAACTTGAAGAAATAATAAAAATAATAAAATTAAACGACCCATTAGGATGTTACTTTAGATACGTTGATGACACTCTATATATATATTCCAAAATAAAGGCATTAACATTTATAATGTATTAAACTCAATTAAGAAATTACATAGCAAAATTACAGAAGAAGAATTACTAGATACATAGATTGCGTTACTTAAACCTAACCATAAACAGAACTGAAAATAATTTTGAATACTCAATACATATAGAAAACCATCTCAAACTAATTTAATAATTCCAAATAACTCTAATCATCCTCCCCAACATAAAAGGGCAGCAATCAATTCATTAATATACCGTATGTATAGAATCCCATTAAATGAACAAGAAACAAACAATGAAAGAAATATTATCAAACAAATAGCAATAGACAATGGATACAAAATAAAAACTATCAGTAAATTAGAAAATAAAATAAAACAAACTTGCTAAACAAAAACCATACAAACCTTCATGTAAAAATCCTCCCACTAATGATAATACAAAATATATCAACTTGACTTATCACGGAAACATAACTCCTAAACTAAGCAAACTATTTAAAGATACACACTTAAAAATATCTTATAACACAAATAACATTATTTTTAATAAAATAATTTCAACATTCATAATAAAAATGGAGTTTAAAAGATAGAATGTCCAAATTGCAATAAGTGTTACGTAGGTCAGACGAAGAAAAAAACTGTCCGAAAGACATATTCAGCATCGCAATGCGTATCTAAAACCTAATATTTACAAATCTAATTTAGCCACACACTGTTTAAACAATAAACATAAATTCCAGATATTCAAAATGTCAAATTAATTAAAAACGTACAAAAAGGTAACAAAATGAATATTTGGGGAAATCTTAATATTTACAAACACAATAATAATAATCTATTAATTAAAGAACAAATACAAATTTAATAAAAACAAAACAAGATGATTTATTTAAAGTCATACAGTTATTAGAATAATAGAATAAACATTAAATATTATAACGAGAAAAGGTGTATGGTGTTTTTTATTAAATAATAATAACACTTCTTATATCATATTTACTTTGTAATATGAGGCGTTCAGAGGCTAGTCCGACTAACTCCACTTTTTCCCCAAATGAACCTGCGCACGTGTTTTGGTTTAAAAAGTAGTAAACTTTCAGAGGTGAAATCGATTAACTCCATAATTCAGGCGTTTGCCACTAGGTAACAGTACTTCCTTGGGCAACAGATGATTTTGCAAAATCGTTCAGTTGCCACAGTGACTAACTCCATAAAACGTGTTCTTGAGTTGAGGTTATGTGCTCTGTTTACTTCTGTGATCTAATGATTGCTTTAATTTTAAAATATAGTTTGTTACTTCGTTGACGTGTTACGTTACATTAACGTTCAAGTATTTCTGATTAGTACTAAACCATGAGTGAGTCAAGCAGTGTCAGTGATTATTTTTTTGTAGTGACATTGTTGGGGACAATACAGACTCAGACCCAGATTACGTACCAGAATCGGAGGCAGGTAGGCCTAAACTTAGGCTTTCATTAACACGCCACCATAACATTTTAATTAACCAAACCGAAAGAAATAACCAAATTGAGAGAAATAATTTAACTGAGGAAAATAATGATCCTGTTAGTGGCCTACGTGATGATGAACAAAGTGATTCATCATCAAATGTTTTATCTTCAATGCCAAGTCTTTCTAGAGGCCGTAAAAGACCTAAAAATCCCGAAAACTGGAAAAGGTCAAGGCAAAAACAACAGCGGCTTTCTGGTCTAGAATATACAAGTAGATCAGGTAAAACTGTTGCCGCAAAGGTGTTTAACGATAAGTTTTGCAACGTGCTAGGGGTTGCAACAAAAAAATATCTGGAGAGGACAGAAAGGCTGCTTTCAAATCTTTTTATAGCTTATCAGATCAATCACAACAGAATTTATTTTTGCATGGTTGTGTAAAATCAAACATTGTCAGTAGGCGGCGCCCTGTAAATAAGTCTAAAAGTCCCAGAGAGCATAGTTTTTCATTTTTTATTCAAGTTGGAAATGAAGACTTACGAGTTTGCAAGAAATATTTAAGGAGACATTTCAAGTTTCAGATGGTAGAATTTACAGCTGCTGTGTAAAAGATGATGTAACCCTTGTTGTTGACACTAGAGGCCATAAAAATCCTGGTAACAAAGTTGACACCTCTGATGTCGTAAACCACATCAAATCATTTCCTTCCTACGTAAGCCACTACACACGTGCTCACAACCCAAACAGGAGATATTTAAACTCTGATTTAACAGTAAAAAAAATGTATGATCTTTATGTTGCATGGTGTGGGGAAAATGATAAAATTCCCGTGAAGGAAAAAATGTACTATCACGTTTTTTCAACGCAATTTAATTTGCATTTCAAGCCTCCCCTTAAAGACACATGCCAATTTTGTGACAGTCAGAATAACAAGCTCGCCTCAGCAAGTGAACAAGAAAAAGTAGCAATTGAACGAGAGAAGGAACTACATCTAAGGAAAGCTGAAAAAGCCAGAGAATGTCTAAAACAAGACAAAGAAAAGTGCTCTGATGATTATTTTGTATTTACCTTTGATCTGCAAAAAGCTTTAGCGTTCCCGAAATTGACTACGTCAACAGCTTATTATAAAAGAAATTTATATGTTTATAATTTCGGATGTCATGTGTTCAACACCAATAAAGCCTTCATGTATGTTTGGCCAGAGACAGAAGGTTCAAGGGGGTCACAAGAGATTGCCGCTTGCTTGGTAAACCACATCACTACCCATGCAAAAGGCGCTAAACACATTGTTACCTATTCCGATTGTTGTACAGGACAAAACCAAAATGTCAAATTGGTCCTGTGTTTGAAGTACCTGCAAAAGAAGGAAACCAAAACAGAAATCATCGATATGAAATTTTTGGTTTCAGGCCATAGTTATTTACCTAACAACTCGGACTTTTCCTTTATAGAAAAGAGAGCGAAAAACACCAGTAATATATTTTCGCCACGAGACTGGTAAAACATAATCCTCGAATGCAGGAAAAAATCAAAAAAATATAGTTTGACTGAAATGAACCATGAGCATTTTTTCTCTACTAAGAACTTACAAGAAGCCATCACAAACCGAAAAAAGACTGAGAAAGGGGATTCTGTGAATTGGTTGAAGATGAGGTGGATAAGATTAGAGAAAAAAGAACCGTTTACAATTAAGTTCAAGTTCACAAATTCTGATGAGATGGACTTCGAATGTATAAACATTCAAAAGAAGGTCAAAGGCCGACCAATGTCTACTCTAGCGAACGTGGAACAAGCTCTCCTTTATCCTGAAGCAAGAGCCATTTCCTTGGCAAAAAAGAAGGACATGGTGGAGCTTCTTAAATTCATTCCCCCCATTCACCATGACTATTACATGAGCCTGAAGACGGAGAGGGGTAGCAGCTGTAAGCCAACCGAAGATGAAGATGAACAATCATTTTTCTACATTGACTAATACAACTAAATGAAGGTTATGTAATAACATTTTAACAGTTCATACAATATGTAAACATTTTTATTCAGAATTTTATTTCATTTGTGTGATTTTTCCCGATTTATAAATAAAAGCTACTTAGAAACAACTCTGCTTTATCAATTTCCTCAGTTGCCAAACTGATTAACTCCGCAAATTGTACTTTTTTCCTGTTTCTCCATGGTAATTACTTTTATTCTGTATTGCTGCTTTAAATAAAAGATTTTCATGTCTTTATCTATCAACATGAACATTAAAAATATTTTTAAGATTAAAATTGAATTTTCTGTGCATGTTTTACTTTTAGTTTAAATATCTCAGATTGTAAAAATATGGAGTTAGTCGGACTAGCCTCTGAATGCCTCATATCATTCAAAATTTTATTAAATAAATTTTCAAAAATGACGAATTAAAATTTCGTCATTATTATTAGCATAATATTATTAATATTAGCATACACACAATTATTGTCACTATACAAATAACATTAACACAAATATTCATAAATATAATACACAAAATATAAATTAACATGTATACACAAACATGGGTAAAAATAAATTTTTAAAATACAAAATGTGCTATCGACTTGCTCGGATTGTATTCCTTTTTAATTGCATATTTTTTATATATTATTGCTACTTTGCTTTGTGTGCCTACATATGAATATCGTATTCATGAAATATCAATAAAATTTAGACTTACTTAAACATTTATGCTACATTATAATTTCAAAAAAATAATAATAATAATTTCGTAAATGTTAAATATCATTATAAATTACTTCAGCTTAACCAATTAGATTTTACAATTAATATTATTTACACTATTAAAGTTTATCATTGTCTCTTTACTCTTTTCTTTTTAATGTCTTTTATGACTCGTTGGTTGACGAGTAAAAATGGTTTCATGTCACCTTATTGCTTGTGTGGTGATACTCAGTGATTCCTCGTCATGATCCTGAGTCATGTGTCCTGTGTCGATCCTCCTGGAGTCCGTCGTCCGGTCCTCCTGGTCCACTCAGCATTCAGATGACTCGTGCGGTGCTATCTCCATACTGCTGGGGTATCGACCTTGGATGCTCCACAGTCGGGCATAGCCTTCGGCTGCAGATGTGTTCCAGTAGAACGAGGGTCGAGGCTTGCGAGCCTCGCTTATTTATATTGTAGGGCGCAAAAATCATGTTTCAACCATTCTGTGCACGATTTATATTGTTATAGTTTGTCAAGCGTCCCTTTACAGATTCGTTTATTTTTCGTAATTATTTTAATTTTATTCGCAACATGCGAAGTCTTTTGTTTATTACTCGATGTTCATACGATCGGTAATTTTTTATGTATAATTGTATATAAACGGTTTTTCTATACTTTAATTATTCTTGGTTCTATTCACTTTTATTTACACTGCATTAATATGTATTATTTGTTTCGCACTAGATTTTGCACATGTGCGAGTCTTTATATTATTAATAACGTGGCGTAATTTGTTTTGTCATATCTTACGCGCACTTACCAAAATTTAAATAAATTACTTATTTAATACAAATTTATTCAGGGGTGACGCTACGCCGGTTTCTACTGGTTCACACACACACACACACACACACACACACACACACACACACACACACACACACACACACACACACACACACACACACACACACATCACTTACACTGTACACACACTTAACTTGTGTGTGGCGTGATATGCCAGTACCGTCCTGCATATTCGGTGTTCCCCTTCGCTGGTTACTTACAGCTTTCAATACGCATTATTTTTTTAATATTGACAATATTAATTATTTATTCTAATTTAGTAGCTTTTCAACTAACTGCGACAATTCACAGTAACGTACGCAGACGTACTGTTGAAATATATAATATATAGTGCAACAATACATATATTTGCATATTTGCCCAGGGCGGTATGTTTTATATTGTAATTAGTGTAAATAGAATAAGGAACAGTTTTACACAATTTTGTGCAAGAAAATGCAGGCTCTGTCCTGTCGAGAGTGCACCTGCTTCGATAGTTAAAAATACGGCGTGTGTGTGTGTTTGTGTGCGTGAAGCCTGATGCGACAAGAATATGGGGTGACGCGTACGAATTGCTTGTTGTCAATTAATCAGGTCTTAACAGGATTATAATAAACTAATTACTTGTGTTAAACCTGTAAGCAAATACTTACGCCAATTATAAAGACACCATTACATTAAGGGATTTTTAATGAATATGGTGATGTAAAATTTATTGCCAAAGGTGCATTATTAAAGACGCTATTAAATTAATATTAATTACTAGTGTAATTAAAGAGTAATTATTATGTGTGGTATATGTGAGTGACTAGAAAAAAAATTACGCAAACAATGGTATTGCTCATGTGACGAGTAGGTTCATGAGTTCGCGATAATTAACCAAAAAGTTAGTGTAATATAAAGGACGCTTTGGCGCGAACTGACCATCTCTAGCTTGTCGAAAACAGACCTGTACCTGTCAAATCGCCACCAGTATAAATACCACTGGCAATTTTGGGCGACCACACACTCGGACTCAAGAAATATACACACGACGTCACGCTGCCCGTTTGCAGATCCACCAGGACACACACAAACACATTCACACCAAGACGTAAGGAGGAAGTCTGGAGCATCACCTACAGCAACAACACATAGAAACAACAAACACCGCATCATCATCATCATCAGCATCAGCATACTCTCAGGATTCTGGACACACACACACACACGCAACGGTAACGGCAGATATACACAGGTGATAAAAAAACAATTATATTTTTTTAATGTGAAGAGAGCTCTTGAAAAGAACTTAAATATGAACAGATAATAATTAGAGTTTTAAAGTAAAATAGTAGTTAGATAAGAGAGTGTAATTTAACAACAACTTGTAGAAAAGAAATACTAATCTTTTGTTGTATTTTTGGGTGTGTCAGTATAAATCAATAATAGATTGGAAGTAAATGTAATATCATTTTTATTTGTTTATAGCAACAATAAAATCATTCTCGAATCTTAATATTATTTTGTGGGTAAATGAGTTGCTATCATTAATTAAAATTTGAGTTAATTTCAGACACACAAATAAAAAGAATTTAAATAACTTTTTTAACATGTTTGGATAGTCAGTAAGATTATATGGGTGTTTATTTTTGTTGTATGTTATGAATAGCGTAGCAGGTTACAGTATATTTGTAAAGCCTATAAAGGTGAATATTTATTTGATTAACGTTTGAAATTTTAATATTTAAATAATCATTCTAATAATTAATAAATCTTAGAATGATTATTTTGAAACCGTTTTAAATGATTATTTCATGTCAACAACATCTCACTCCTCTTTAAAAATTATATAATTATTGTGCAACCACATATACTTGACGCAACGAGAAACAAAATCCTGCGACCTGGCCGGTGTAATACATATTATAACTTTGTCGTATTTTGTTGCTTCTCTTCTATGTACAATTTTCCCTCGAACGAGGCCTTTCGGTTTCGTAACCATTATCAAGTTCTTCCTACAAGTTGCGTTGAGTACATGATAATATATTTGTGTAATTGTTGTAACGTTTCAATAGCTACTACATAAACATTAAAACAATCGAAAAGAGAATCGAAGCAAATTCGATTATCCGTTATCTGTATTGTAAGCGAAACATTCGATTACAATTCAAACAAACCTCTGAAGATACAGAACAATTTCTGTGAAACGTGCGTCAGGTGCAAATAAACCTACTTGCAGCGTATTTATTTATGTGTTTTTTACAAACATTCAAACAATGATAAAAATGTTAATTTTTAAAGGAAATATATTAAATTAAATTTACGAAAACCAAAGATAATAGGTTTAATTTCCTTAATGTTTAGACTTCACATTAGAAATAAGTGAAAGCACAAATGATGAAGTATGTTATTTGTGTAAATATATAAGTTTTGTAAGTTTGTATTTGTGTATAAGTTTGATTTTGTATATTATGTAAAACATGCATACTTGTTTGTTTGTGTAAGGCCTTACTCATATGGTGTTAAGAAAAAAATCGTAGTATTATTCTGTTGGTGCGTCGTAAGTTAAAGACGGGCACACATTAGTTTAAGTGTGGTCACGCCTACTAACTAGCACGTGTAGGCTACAGCTACAAACAAGTCTCCCTCATTCGTTCACCTTTGAACTTGACAACTAACGTTTTCCAGCATAGTTTATTCTTTGAATAATAAGTGTTAGTACAGTGACCCCTGATAATCATTTGTCTGGTATGCTCCAGTGTGATGTAGAATTAGCAACCATCATTTTCTACAATTTTCAAGCCCTTGACCCTACAAAAAGAATGAAAGCAATTCCTGCTCCAGCAGGAAGCTGAAATAAATAATTCACTGTGGTCATAATTTACATAGCAGATTCCCATCATCGTGAAACACTGTGATAGTAATTATTGCTTCACAATAATGGAAATCCTGGATGTAACTTACAGTAGTAACACGCCATCAAATTACGTGAAGCTCGTAGGTTACAAAGATCTTGTAAAATTTTAGTTTCACCTAATTCGGTTTTAAATGTGCATACCTACCAGAACTAATTAGAATTTTTTTTCTTAAAGATATTGTCAGTGTTAGATATCTCCTATTCACGGTGAGTATTTATGCCTACTTTTAACGTAATTGTAAAGAGACGATTAATACATATAATAAAGTCTAAAAAAGTGTCTAAAACTCAAGAATATTTTATAAAAAAGAAAGTCAAATAGACTGACCTTCTATGTTAAACAACGGTAACGTATTTCCTGCAATTAATTACGAACTGGTAATTATGTAACTGGTAAGACTTAGTTCCCAGCCCAGTGCTTTAGTTCTTTTCTGCGAATAATTTAATTAGTTACATTTATAATGCCTTTGTTTGTAGATTCATACACGAGCATTAACCGAGTCAAAGGGAAACCAGAGGTCTCTTCTCTGAGACCACTTAGCTAAATCTCAGCAGGCGCGACCACGAGGTGGGGAGTAGGCCCGATTCATGAGTCAGTTGCTACGTTCTGCTGAGAACACAGTATTGCGGGGTATAACGCTTTACTCTTGCCCAGGGTTACGGCTGTAACCCCTTTTTATTTGTGTTAATTTTTTTTTTTTTTTAAGGGCTACTAGATATTTAGGAGAAGCATAAAGTGAGCTGGGTCCAATGCGACGGGACTTGCAATTAATACTCTTTATTAACAAGTAATATAACCTTTATTAATTCATATTATATATATATATATACATATATTCATATTCATTATAATTCAAGATTTGCCATAATCTATTTTATATATCATAAATTCATAAACATTTCGATATCACAATTCCCAAATATTTCAAATATCATTTCAGAGGCGAGAAATATTTCAATATTATAACACATATGAATATCATTCATTCGCATAACACATAACATAGAGATAACACATAATTCCCAAAGATAACAAATATAAATCTCCAATAGAATTATAAATTTAAACACCTTGTGGACCGCCTGTATATTTTGTCAAAGCACAATGTATAATCTTTAAATGCTTGCAAACCTCCTAGATAGCTACGAGGTAAATCATAGAAGTACGATTTGTGAATTTAAAATAATCCGGCTTGGGCATAATAACAAGCAAATATAAATTACAACATTAAAGGTTGCCAGTAAACAGCCGGTATGGTTTTATGAAAAGCACACCTTATAAATTTAAAATGATCTGGATTGGCCATACTCACCAGAAAATACAACTTACAACTTTAGCTTGTTAGTTAACAGCCTGTATTGTTTTATCAAAATATAACATGTATATAATTTTAAAATTCTTGGAGACAGCCTGTATCATTTCATAAAAGTACAATTTAGAAATTTAAAGAAAATTTGGATTGGCCCAGAATAGCCAGAAAATACAATGATAAGTTTATGTGTCAGTACAGCTTGTATAGTTTTATAAAAATTGCAATTTATAAATTTAAAGACACTCTGAATTGACCCGGCCGCTGACATGTTCCAGAACCTGACCCGACATAGGGTAACATGCCCGGAAGCTTGTCAAGCAGAAAGACCCGAGATTGTAATAGAAACTAGACCAGCCGGTCCAGCCCCAGCACGTACAGACAGAACCCACCTACTTAACTGCAATCAAGTTTCCCCTTAAACCTTTACAACCACATTCAGTACCACAATAAAAAATAGAGCATAAAATTAGTGTCCGCCGGACACATGCCAGCGAGCAGGCCTACAATTGTTTAAGAGACTAAGTATATTATCAAGGCAATGTTACAGAAAGTCGCATCCAAATTATGTCCGGTTGGACATGAGCACAATCAAAACGGCATTAAGATGTCGAAAGTCAATTCAAGTAGAATCGAGTTTTCTGTGGATGTTAATCGCACGTTACAAGTGTGTCTGAAGAGGCCAGATTATGAAAGTATTGGTATAATATCACCTCATTTTGGTCCAGATGATTTCCAGGAGGTCCGTGCCCGGTTGGAGAGTCAGACGTCTAGTTGATGGGGGTTTACAGGGGCATGCTCAGCTTGCTTCTCCTTCCGGCAGGTCAGAAACGAGAGTCTGTGTGTGGGTTCAGGACAAGATGAAGGGTAGAATTTCCATGCTCGGATCAAATCCTCGGCTGCCTCGGGAGCCCTAAACATAAATAGTAATTAATTTGCTGACCAAACACTTATTCCCGAGCGTACACACACATGCATCCCCGTCTGAGCCAGTCTAGACAAAATCGAACAGGCACCCCTCACCAATTCAACTATGTTCATTCTAATTAGATTTAACATCTTTTCTTTTGTATTTCAAACCAATAACTCTCACACAAGACCACAAATCAAATTATAAATTTCAATCTATAAATTACGCCTACATGCATAGGCAAAGTTAACATACCACGACAGGTTACAAGTTTATAACTGCACGTGCTCACACACAATTCCTCAAAGTTCCTCCGATTTACATAATTTTACACCCATTTGGACATAGGCAATTACTATATACTAATTACAAATTTATAATGCTATATCAGAGTTTAAATAATCAAAATATGCGACAAGGAATATACATTAGTTTCACACACACACGAGGCAGGAATGCTTCAAACATTATCCGTTTACATCTACGCAAATAATGCTCAAATACATATTTTTCTTTCAAGCAATAAATAATCTATATTTTTAATTTACTTACCGAAGGTCTGGGCAAATTTACTTAGCCATGATAGACTAGAAATACAACAATCAATCGAACTCGGTCCTGCCAGAAGAACAGCTGTGCACATGCGGCAGACAAGACTAGACTGAACTCTTGCAGCTCAGATTGGGGCAGACCGACGCGGACAGCCAGCAACAGAGGTCGCTTTCCTCCGTAATTGCTCGCTTCACTAACAGATTGCGCGGGCATTCAGTAACCCCAAAACACGGCGCGCTGACCACGTGAATAATAAATCAAAATATTAATAAATAATATTTTTATACAGACGGCCTGTTTCTCAAAAAAAAAAAACCGTCAAACGACGAAGACCACAACGGCAGCGAAGGCGGATGACAAAGAAGAGGCTCTTCAGTACGGCTGAGATGGCGCAGGTGACAATCATGCTTACGGGAGTTTTATACAAGCAAGGGGTAGATGGAGCACCGTAAGGTACAGAGAAAACAATCCGTCTAGGAGAAGGTTCCCGGGTTAGGGGGTTTTGCGGGAGGCTAGTTACCGACCCAAGTAAAAACAAAGAAAACCAGTTTAAGCTTCAAAGACTGACTTCAGTGGATTACGACCAGGTAACATCTACGTTAAGGATACGGGAATAATTGATATGATGACAATAATCTGTCCCTTAGGCCTTAACGGCCAGCCTCATAATTACTGTCCACGATGTAAGGCCGTGCTCTTCCATTTTTCTTCTACGTTACGAAAGATGTTGACTCGTACAGACGTTTTGGGCTCACATTTAAAGGCTATCTTCAGTGTCAAAGGACTTATACGCACTGACAAGGTGTCCGTCAGTACACCACAGTACTGTGGAGGTGAGGCCGAAACGTCTGTGCCAGTCAACATCTTTCGTAACGTAGAAGAAATGGAAGAGCACGGCCTTACAGCCCGGATAGTAGTTTTAGCAATAGATGACAGTTTCTACGCGGAACGTTCAGCGATTGAGCATAAATTAATAATATCCTAAAGGAATATAAGTTAATATAGCTATTGTAACTAAGTAATACAAAAAAAAAAACTAAAAGGTAAAAGACTTACCGAATTTTATCATAATATTTAGCATAGTAACTAAGACAAAAAGAACTTATGTGGAGTAGCAGTATTAAGTGATAAAAAATGGCATAATCAAATTATAGAATACTTCTTTGTAAACGAGAATAGTGATTGTGAGATTGAAATTTGACAGGGGTCACTTAACTGTTAAAGAGCTACAAAGAAATCTCTCTAAAGTAAATAAGACTGATTACATAGTGACATAAGAGGAAATAAGTGTTAGAATAAGTACAGGTCCTCTTTTATACGTGACAGGTGTATATGGTGATCATACGTAAACTGTGGCAGACGATTAAGAGAATTTGTAACTCATAGTGGCCTTAAAGTAACAAATACATTTAAAAAATGAAAGATATTAATAAGTACACATGATCTGGCAACCGGCACTCGTTATTAACACTTAGCCCTCTATTCGCGTGAGCGTAAGTTACCCTAAATGCTAATTTTTGATTCACTATGCTACAATCAGTAAGGGAGCGGTGCCTCGCTCAGGCACCTGACGCACGTTTCACAGAAATTGTTCTGTATCTTCAGAGGTTTGTTTGAATTGTAATTGAATGTTTCGCTTACAATACAGATAACGGATAATCGAATTTGCTTCGATTCTCTTTTCGATTGTTTTAATGTTTATGTAGTAGCTATTGAAACGTTACAACAATTACACAAATATATTATCATGTACTCAACGCAACTTGTAGGAAGAACTTGATAATGGTTACGAAACCGAAAGGCCTCGTTCGAGGGAAAATTGTACATAGAAGAGAAGCAACAAAATACGACAAAGTTATAATATGTATTACACCGGCCAGGTCGCAGGATTTTGTTTCTCGTTGCGTCAAGTATATGTGGTTGCACAATAATTATATAATTTTTAAAGAGGAGTGAGATGTTGTTGACATGAAATAATCATTTAAAACGGTTTCAAAATAATCATTCTAAGATTTATTAATTATTAGAATGATTATTTAAATATTAAAATTTCAAACGTTAATCAAATAAATATTCACCTTTATAGGCTTTACAAATATACTGTAACCTGCTACGCTATTCATAACATACAACAAAAATAAACACCCATATAATCTTACTGACTATCCAAACATGTTAAAAAAGTTATTTAAATTCTTTTTATTTGTGTGTCTGAAATTAACTCAAATTTTAATTAATGATAGCAACTCATTTACCCACAAAATAATATTAAGATTCGAGAATGATTTTATTGTTGCTATAAACAAATAAAAATGATATTACATTTACTTCCAATCTATTATTGATTTATACTGACACACCCAAAAATACAACAAAAGATTGGTATTTCTTTTCTACAAGTTGTTGTTAAATTACACTCTCTTATCTAACTACTATTTTACTTTAAAACTCTAATTATTATCTGTTCATATTTAAGTTCTTTTCAAGAGCTCTCTTCACATTAAAAAAATATAATTGTTTTTTTATCACCTGTGTATATCTGCCGTTACCGTTGCGTGTGTGTGTGTGTGTGTCCAGAATCCTGAGAGTATGCTGATGCTGATGATGATGATGCGGTGTTTGTTGTTTCTATGTGTTGTTGCTGTAGGTGATGCTCCAGACTTCCTCCTTACGTCTTGGTGTGAATGTGTTTGTGTGTGTCCTGGTGGATCTGCAAACGGGCAGCGTGACGTCGTGTGTATATTTCTTGAGTCCGAGTGTGTGGTCGCCCAAAATTGCCAGTGGTATTTATAATGGTGGCGATTTGACAGGTACAGGTCTGTTTTCGACAAGCTAGAGATGGTCAGTTCGCGCCAAAGCGTCCTTTATATTACACTAACTTTTTGGTTAATTATCGCGAACTCATGAACCTACTCGTCACATGAGCAATACCATTGTTTGCGTAATTTTTTTTCTAGTCACTCACATATACCACACATAATAATTACTCTTTAATTACACTAGTAATTAATATTAATTTAATAGCGTCTTTAATAATGCACCTTTGGCAATAAATTTTACATCACCATATTCATTAAAAATCCCTTAATGTAATGGTGTCTTTATAATTGGCGTAAGTATTTGCTTACAGGTTTAACACAAGTAATTAGTTTATTATAATCCTGTTAAGACCTGATTAATTGACAACAAGCAATTCGTACGCGTCACCCCATATTCTTGTCGCATCAGGCTTCACGCACACAAACACACACACACGCCGTATTTTTAACTATCGAAGCAGGTGCACTCTCGACAGGACAGAGCCTGCATTTTCTTGCACAAAATTGTGTAAAACTGTTCCTTATTCTATTTACACTAATTACAATATAAAACATACCGCCCTGGGCAAATATGCAAATATATGTATTGTTGCACTATATATTATATATTTCAACAGTACGTCTGCGTACGTTACTGTGAATTGTCGCAGTTAGTTGAAAAGCTACTAAATTAGAATAAATAATTAATATTGTCAATATTAAAAAAATAATGCGTATTGAAAGCTGTAAGTAACCAGCGAAGGGGAACACCGAATATGCAGGACGGTACTGGCATATCACGCCACACACAAGTTAAGTGTGTGTACAGTGTAAGTGATGTGTGTGTGTGTGTGTGTGTGTGTGTGTGTGTGTGTGTGTGTGTGTGTGTGTGTGAACCAGTAGAAACCGGCGTAGCGTCACCCCTGAATAAATTTGTATTAAATAAGTAATTTATTTAAATTTTGGTAAGTGCGCGTAAGATATGACAAAACAAATTACGCCACGTTATTAATAATATAAAGACTCGCACATGTGCAAAATCTAGTGCGAAACAAATAATACATATTAATGCAGTGTAAATAAAAGTGAATAGAACCAAGAATAATTAAAGTATAGAAAAACCGTTTATATACAATTATACATAAAAAATTACCGATCGTATGAACATCGAGTAATAAACAAAAGACTTCGCATGTTGCGAATAAAATTAAAATAATTACGAAAAATAAACGAATCTGTAAAGGGACGCTTGACAAACTATAACAATATAAATCGTGCACAGAATGGTTGAAACATGATTTTTGCGCCCTACAATATAAATAAGCGAGGCTCGCAAGCCTCGACCCTCGTTCTACTGGAACACATCTGCAGCCGAAGGCTATGCCCGACTGTGGAGCATCCAAGGTCGATACCCCAGCAGTATGGAGATAGCACCGCACGAGTCATCTGAATGCTGAGTGGACCAGGAGGACCGGACGACGGACTCCAGGAGGATCGACACAGGACACATGACTCAGGATCATGACGAGGAATCACTGAGTATCACCACACAAGCAATAAGGTGACATGAAACCATTTTTACTCGTCAACCAACGAGTCATAAAAGACATTAAAAAGAAAAGAGTAAAGAGACAATGATAAACTTTAATAGTGTAAATAATAATAATTGTAAAATCTAATTGGTTAAGTTGAAGTAATTTATAATGATATTTAACATTTACGAAATTATTATTATTATTATTTTTGAAATTATAATGTAGCATAAATGTTTAAGTAAGTCTAAATTTTATTGATATTTCATGAATACGATATTCATATGTAGGCACACAAAGCAAAGTAGCAATAATATATAAAAAATATGCAATTAAAAAAGAATACAATCCGAGCAAGTCGAGAGCACATTTTGTATTTTAAAAATTTATTTTTACCCATGTTTGTGTATACATGTTAATTTATATTTTGTGTATTATATTTATGAATATTTGTGTTAATGTTATTTGTATAGTGACAATAATTGTGTGTATGCTAATATTAATAATATTATGCTAATAATAATGACGAAATTTTAATTCGTCATTTTTGAAAATTTATTTAATAAAATTTTGAATGATATTACAAAGTAAATATGATATAAGAAGTGTTATATTATTTAATAAAAAACACCATACACCTTTTCTCGTTATAATATTTAATGTTTATTCTATTATTCTAATAACTGTATGACTTTAAATAAATCATCTTGTTTTGTTTTTATTAAATTTGTATTTGTTCTTTAATTAATAGATTATTATTATTGTGTTTGTAAATATTAAGATTTCCCCAAATATTCATTTTGTTACCTTTTTGTACGTTTTTAATTAATTTGTCATTTTGAATATCTGGAATTTATGTTTATTGTTTAAACAGTGTGTGGCTAAATTAGATTTGTAAATATTAGGTTTTAGATACGCATTGCGATGCTGAATATGTCTTTCGGACAGTTTTTTTCTTCGTCTGACCTACGTAACACTTATTGCAATTTGGACATTCTATCTTTTAAACTCCATTTTTATTATGAATGTTGAAATTATTTTATTAAAAATAATGTTATTTGTGTTATAAGATATTTTTAAGTGTGTATCTTTAAATAGTTTGCTTAGTTTAGGAGTTATGTTTCCGTGATAAGTCAAGTTGATATATTTTGTATTATCATTAGTGGGAGGATTTTTACATGAAGGTTTGTATGGTTTTTGTTTAGCAAGTTTGTTTTATTTTATTTTCTAATTTACTGATAGTTTTTATTTTGTATCCATTGTCTATTGCTATTTGTTTGATAATATTTCTTTCATTGTTTGTTTCTTGTTCATTTAATGGGATTCTATACATACGGTATATTAATGAATTGATTGCTGCCCTTTTATGTTGGGGAGGATGATTAGAGTTATTTGGAATTATTAAATTAGTTTGAGATGGTTTTCTATATGTATTGAGTATTCAAAATTATTTTCAGTTCTGTTTATGGTTAGGTTTAAGTAATGCAATCTATGTATCTAGTAATTCTTCTTCTGTAATTTTGCTATGTAATTTCTTAATTGAGTTTAATACATTATAAATGTTAATGCCTTTATTTTGGAATATATATATAGAGTGTCATCAACGTATATAAAGTAACATCCTAATGGGTCGTTTAATTTTATTATTTTTATTATTTCTTCATCAAGTTTTTGTAAAAAAATTTCAGAGATGATGGCGGAGGTTGGGGCTCTCATAGCAAGTCCATCTGTTTGGTGGTATAGTTTGTTATTAAATTGAAAATAATTTTGTTTTAATATAATTTTTAAAGTGTTAGTTAATTGTCTAATGTATGTGTCTTTTCATTATTTATTTTCAGTGTATTTGTTATAATATTTATGGTAGGCTATCGTCAAAGGGAATATTTGTGTACATGTTTGAAATGTCGAAGGAATTTAATTTTGTATTTTTATTTACTTGTATGATTTTTAGTTGTTCCGTGAGTTCTATACTGTTTTTTATATTATGTTTATATTGAAGTTTTACTTTATGTTTTATTATTTGTGAGAGTAATTTAGATATTTTATAATTTGGTGATGTTTCAGCGTTTATTAAGGGCCTAATGGGGTTTATCAATATTGTGTAATTTAATTAGTGAATTTAGTATTGGTAAACTAGGATTGTCCATTTTATATTTATATGTTTCTTTACAGTTTACAATTTTGTTACTATTTTTCAGTATATTTAATATTTGTGTTTGATATATATTTGTAGGATCTTTGTTTAATAAAATAAAATTATTATTATTTATAAATTCTTCAGTTTTATATTTAAATCTTTATCAGAAATTATAACTGGTGTAATACTTTTATCTTAAAGTGAAGTTATGTGCTGTTAATTTTTGTTTTCTATTTTGTATGGTGTTATTTTGTTTGTTTTTAATATGCTGATTTTTGTTGTTAAGTGTTTTGATAAATTTTATAATTTCCATTGAGGCTTCTGTTTTAATATTATCTTGTTTTTCTTTGTCTACGTTATTAATTGCGTTTTCTCTCAACTATTATATTTTCTGTCACATGTTTATTTACGTTTCTTAGATTTGTTTTATTTGAAGTTTCTAAAGTTGCTATTTCGCTTTCAGTGAAGATAATGGTAGATACATTTATAAATTTAGGATGAAAAGTATAGCTGTTGTTTGAATTTTGTAAATTTTGGTTATTTTAGTAGTTTGATTACTTTTTAGGTTATCAGGTTTTATTGATTGTATTAAATTTGTTTCTTTTGTGTTTATTTAGAATTGTTAACATATTATTCCAAGTATGCGAATCTAGTGTGTTGTCTAAAAGAAGATGTAAATTAATTAACTTGGCCAGACGAAGAAAAAAACTGTCCGAAAGATATATTCAACACCGCAATGCGTATCTAAAACATAATATTTACAAATCTCTTAGGCCATTATTTTCTTACCACCAAGGCTTAACGGAAGAGAATACTTACACATTTTTTGCAAAGGAATCTGATGGAACTCTTGGAAGATAGCTCCACTTACAGATAGATTCCAGATGTGGTTTTTGAATGACGGAGCATCTGCTCACTACTGTCGTTATTGGATTAACCAAATAAATAATATATTCAATAAGCGATGGATTGATCGAAACGGACCAGTAAAATGAGCACCTCGATCTTCTGATCTCACGCCAGCAGAATTTTTCCTTTGGGGTTGGATGAAGTCGTTAGTTTATTCGGCTCGTATTGGCACACAAGAAGAATTGAGACATTGCACAGTAGAATCTGCAGCTACTGTTAAGAATAATCCTGATGGTATAATTCACCGAGCTGAATGCTGCATTCAACAAAATGGCCACATTGAAAAACAACTGCTTTGAACGAACGTTTGCAACTTTATCAATTTAACAATTTTCATAGTTAATCATCTGAAGGAAAAATTCAACAATATAAGTTTTTAATTTGTTTACAATTAAATTTGTTGTGAAAGCGTTTACAAAAACCTTTGTTGTTTTAAAAGTGTAACACTTTTATAGCGCATTTTGGTCTGTTTTGTTTTTAATTAACGTGGAAACAAATTTGTATTTACTTTTAATAGACTTTGTAAATCACTTTTCTCATAACAAAATGTTCTACAAAGTCTGTTGAAAATTTTTATTTGTTTATTGGCGAATTAACGTAGTTATTTTATCCAAATTCTAAGAAAGTGTGTTTTTCGACTCCAATGTTTTGTGTTTAACACAGTTTTTCTTAGAAACCAATTGAGATAGAGCTCTCGGACCTCTTTTATTCGATTTTTTAGATCAAAAACCATAAGAAACTACTAAATTTATTCTTCTTTTTATACCTTAAAATTTTAATATGGCGTCATTTTACCGTGGGAGCAGAAATCAGAGCGAACTGGTTCGCGAGTCGTAACTCGCTAACGAACCATTTTCCAACCTATGTTTGTATGAAATATTTTTCTTATTTCTAGCTATAGAATCAACATCCGAGAGATTGCCGTCCAATTTTTGTTATTACTCTGTATATACACGTAAATACAATTGAAATTAGCTTACTTCTGCAAGTAGATTGTACTATTTTTTTATCGTTTTAACTAACCTGACGCAAGTTTCACAGACTGTATTTATATCTTCAGAGGTTTATAAATAACATTGTTTTAATGATTAAAGTAAACTAAAGATTAAAGTATTTTTTCTTTCTTTGTGCATATATATCATTTAATTTAATTTAAATAAATGGGTTTATAAAAAGGTTTTATACTTATTTTTATTTATATAGTTTTATTATTCTGCCCATATTTCTCAATAACATTTTATTGACAGTTGTACTTACTCCCTGCAGACACTGGTAGAGATCAACGTATTTCCATACTCATGTTTTTGCAATAAGTAACACTACTCATCTTCTTTCATCTAAGTTCTTACTTAAATGACCACTGAGATTATGAGGAGAGCCTGAGTAAAACTTATACGTATTACATGAATGTCATTTTGTAATTGGCATCACTCAGTTTTTGGCATTCCAAAAATAGTTTATTGGAATGTTCACAGCTTTCAGAAATGTGATAGTGCAGTGATAAACATGCTATTAACTAATATATTTTAAATAAATAAAGTGCTAGAAACATTTTTAAAGTTACATTATACTGTGTATTAAATAAGTATACTAATTTAGACGAAGCAGTACTTGTAAAACCCAAAATGACAAATATCTTACAGTAAATTATAATGATTCCAAGATTCCCATTATACTTTTTAAATAACGTAATAGATTATATTATACACTTAAAATGGCATCCGTAATTACAGATGACGGTGCTAAATGGATACATGGTAATATTATACAGGCATCACTATACATTGGTATAATTAATTTGTAGGCCTACTACACTACACTACACTACTACTACTACACTTAGTACTGAAATTAGCGCTGAGTATGGCATTAAGTGCTTCATCGCATATAATGTAATCAAAATTAGTTTTTCTGAGTGGTACATATTTATGATCAAAGAAACCACTCAAATCCTAAATGAGAAGCTTTCACACAATTCTACCTTCCCCCACTCTCGTTAGCTATATATTTGCCATATCTACGACGCATCAGTTTTGCTTTCTTTATTACCTGTTCTTGCACGTAAATCACCTAATATAATAATGTTATCCAAGGGTTAATTTTTGATAGCACTGTTGTTATGCTATTATAAAATGTATCTTTAACTGCCCTTGCAGCAACGTCTGTAGGTACATAGACACGTAGTCTCATTCATATCCTCATAGCCTTTAATATTTGTTTTCAATTTTTGATGAATTGATGTTGACATTATACCTTTGCTCTGTCTGCTTTGCTGACACCGCTTTAAAAATGAAAGTATGATACTTGTCAATTTTATAATTTGTCTTACTTTACTTTTCTGTTTCAGTCAAAACAAAAATGACTATCCTCATTTTACACGATTCTGATATCTTCTTTTGCTTAGTACTAAGCCTTAGGACATTCCATGTCGACATTTTCATAATTCTTTTCCGTAACAGTCGTTCTTTACCCTTTAATCCGTCTTTAGACCAAGAGAAATTGTTGAGAATTTTTGCATTTTAGTTTTTGGGGAACTCAATTGTTTAGAAATCAACAAAAGACAATTTTATACAATAATTAAAGGTTGAATTTTAAATTTGTCAAACAACTGTAATAAATAAATGCCACTTTATTACAGTTTTGCATTCATTAACACTAATCCGCAACTAAACTACACTCCGCACTCTAATATTGCCAGATCTAAATTGAACTTCTAAGCCGGCATCTCAGGCTTATGTATACCTCGCAGAGGTTCCAGGATACTGTTCCATTTTTCGGACAGCACGGCGAGTACGATTTGCTTAGTTACAGGCGGTAGAACCATCTGGAGATTAGGTCGAAGCCCAACCGTGAACGCATGTGCCGGTTTCATGCTCCAGGCTAAACGAGAAACGTGTAGAAAGACTATCTCGAATTTTTAAGAGTGTTACGTAAGTGTATTTTATCTCAACGAACAATATGTTTCATACTTAAAATGAAAAGGTATATTGAAACTTTGGTTAATTATGCACTATATTCATAGTTTTATGAAAATTACAAAAAATAGCAGGGCTACAGCAAGTTTTAAGCAAAATTTTAAATTTATTAAATAGTGTACATTTTTAAATCAAAAATTGAAAGCGCTTCCTTTTAGTTTTTTAACTATTTACTTTAATTAGTCCTGAAACAGTCGAAACCAGTTTCAGATAAGTTTATTTAACGAGCAAAAATTCCTGTGATCCACAGGAGTGTTCCACATCTAAACTCCAGAGACCCCACTATACCCAGTTATAAAAGAAAACTGAGAATTATGTAAGGTTTGTGGAATAATTATATTTTTTAGTTATTAATATGAATTTAATGCAATTTTTTGTAGTCATCTTACAAAAAATAAATATAGCGTTCAAAAGGCTAGATGCTTCTAAGCTTTTGTATTAGGGAAACTGGCAATAATTCCTATTGTTAAAAGAATAAAAAAAGTTTACAAAAGAGAAATATTACGTTATGCACGGAGTAAAAATAGAACATTTTATATCCGACGCTACATTCAGTATCGAGCGTTCACACTTCGACAGACGTGATCTTCAAATGTGCGTAAGAAGTGACTGCTTTTGAACCCACTGATTAACTGCCTCTCTGCATAAAACACACTCTTATGTGCAGTGAAAGTAAATACAACAGTGCAGGAAAATTTGATTGGCTCGGGTGTAATAAATGCTTTTTTTTGGTTACAACTTGATAAGAACCATAATACATATTAAACAGTGCGTAATAAATTAATGTTTATGATAAGAAATACATTTATTTTTATCGTCGCTAATCCACGTTACTTCACATTACTTGGAATTTCGTCTCAAAAATGTTGTGAATATTTAGGTTATCTAAATTTTGTAGCAAATGCTAGATCTCAAAATTCAAATATAGACAATGGAAAAGATTATTTCTGTTGTGACTACGTTTGTCATAAAAGTCATTAACACCACCATCACAATGATCACTAACGTCGTGTCAATACTACATGTTTTTAGCTAGGAGTCCTATAATTAATGAAATGAATGAAGAATTAGTTAATTAAGAAAGCACAATAATAATTAATAATTACTATATTGCACAGTGGCTAAGGTTGGTAAAAGGTCTCGGGGATTGTACACAATGCCGAGGTAGTACACAGCCGTAAAACTCTGAGAAGTGCCTACTGTTTCATGACGAGTGAGTCAAAGGTTCGAGGCATCGAACTCAGCTCTGCCAACAAATTATACTCTCACGTCCTCGAAGACATGTGTCCCGTAGCTCCTAGGTACATGGCATGCAATGCGTGTACATTATGCAGCAGACGAGAGACAGGGTGAAAAGGCGAATTTCCGGCGCCTATAATTAACTGGAACATATCGGCTAAGGGAAGACCACAATGGTGGTGAAGGCGGAGAAGAGGAACTTTGATACGGCGAATCCGGCAGAGGTAGCACCCCAGTTCTTAGGGTAAAGATAGAGCCTCTGCCTATGGTAAAGCTGCTGCCTTGCAGTTAGGCGTTGGATCACCAAAGACTAAAGGAAGAAAACCTTGATTACAAATTACCTGGTCCTCTAGGTTGGGGGTTGTGCAATGATGAATAGATGGTAAGCCATTCCCGTAAAATAATCGTTTACTCATAAGTCTCAGACGAATAAGCCGGATGGATTTCAAGGTCACAGACTCAGCTATGCCTTGGGACAACAATTACGTATTAAGTATAAGAAGGATTTTGGTACAAAAGACATCTTAAAGGTTGCAGCCTGAATCTTAAGGGGTTTGGGTCAGAAAGAACCAGAAACGATAAACGCCCTAGAACATCACATAGTAAATATTGCCATAATTACAGAAACGAAGAAGAAACTGAAAGGTACTAGAGATGTAGGAGACTGGGCAATGATATATAGTGGAGTTGAGAAGATGGAAAAAGCACAGGCAGGAGTAGCTGTATATGTGGATATAAAGTGGAAACATAAAATAATAAATTATGCCTATGTGAGCACACGAATAGTCACATTGCGAGTACAAATTGAAAGAGGTATCTTGACGATTATTGGCGTATATGCTCCGGTAGAGGGTAGAAAAGAGAAACACAATTTTTCTATGATGTGCTGCAGAGGGAGGTAAATAAGTATAAGATTAGTGATTATCTAATAATAGCAGGGTATTTAAATGCTCCCAGTCCCTAATGTGGTGGGTATTTTAGGAGAGAGTGTAAGAACGAGAATGGAAATAAACAATGGGAAAGAGATTTTTCCACCTTCAATGAATTAAAACTGACAAACACATTTTTTAGAAAGAAAGAAATTTATAAGTATACTTGGTGTGGAAGAGGAACTCGATCATTAATTGGCTATATTATATTAAATGATAAGTTAAAGGCACTGGTTAAAGATACAACAGTGTCTAAAAGTTGTAGTACAGATACTGATCATTAGAATGGTAATTTCAAAAATTAAAATATTAGCTAGATGGTGGCGTACAACTTAGAAAACTATAAGTACTGAATCACAAACCTTCAAAGTGAATTTACTATTAGATGAAGGGGTACATCTCTATCGCACAAGATTGAATGAGATTTTATCGTAAATGCCGTCTGCTATAGAAGATGAGTGGCACCAACTTAAAGGAGCTACAAAACAGGCAGGTTTTTAAGCTTTAGGTTGTAAAAAGGTAAACAAAAAGAAAAAGGGTCTCAAAGTTTGGAATACCGAAATAGAAAATGCTGTAAAAGAAAAAAGGAATGTATTTTTGGTGTACACACAGTGATGATAGTAAAGAGGAATATAAGTAAAGAACAGAACAAAGATGATAGTAAGACAATCCCAACAACGGTCCTGGGATAAATTTATCAGTGTCATAGAAAATAATGTTCATGGACGGCAAAAAAGTGCATACAAATTTTTCAAGACACTGAATTTACAAGAGAAGGACAAGGGAAATTTAAATGTTATAAGTGAGAAAAGGTGGATTCAATACTATAACGAACTGTGGTCTAATGATGTAGATACCCAGTCTCAAGACGAAATCAGTGAAGATGAGGCGAATTTGAATATAACAGTAGATTTAAAACAATAGAAGAATTAGAAAATGCTGTGAGGTGCTCAAAAAATAGGAAATTGCTAGGTTCTGATGGAATAAATACACAATTAATAAAATATAATAGTTTCTGGTAGAACAGTAAGCAAGTAGAGACAACAAGGAAGAAGGTAAGAAAGATAGAAGGCAGAAATTGTAGAATAATCAAATAAAGGAAAGACAGTTTGAGAAAATAAAAAATGTGGTGGCGGGGATGCGATTGTAATAGAAGCAGTAAAACTGGGAGGGGATTGGATTATGTAGTTGGATTATATCAATACTGTTTGCTGTGTGTTTAGACAATACTGTCATTCCTCAAGTATTTAATAACGCTACTTGATACTATTATACGAACTGCGTAATTTCACAGATATTGTAAATAACAGGCAAATAAGACTCCTTTCCAGAGACATACTTACGGCAAACACTTAAACTATATCCCTATGCAAAATTTCGGTATGCAGAACCATACATGACTTCCATGTTCTAACATTTATATTTAAAATCATTTACGAAATGAAATGTTTCCATAGAAACTACTTCTTTACACTTATTGCTTCAGCCTTAACCAAAGTACTGTGGTCACTAACGTATACCATCACACGATATCGCACTCGATTTTCACTGATGATGGCAGTCGACGGCACTGCCGAAACCTCTGGTTTTGCAGAAAACATTTGACTACGGCCAAACAGCCCGGGAAGGAATTTTAACAACAAACTACTACTTTGTTGCCTATAACGTAGTACACATAAAAATTATCCCCTCCCCCTATAACTATAATTTTCATTTATAGAAAATTACCCCCACCCCGTTCAACTAGCCTATTCATTTATAGATATTTCATCTACGTTTCTACAGTGGATTATTAAGATCTTATCAGGATACTTTATTTATCAAAATTAAGTACTTTACTCTTGTTACAACAAAAAATGTTTCAGGTAAACTTCCCTTTCCCCATAACCGATCTTCACCAAAATCAATAGACCTTGAGTCTTCTACAACTCAGGCACATATGTAAAAAATTATTTGATTCTGTTTGAATTTACGGCAGTTATCGTTCGTCATGGAAACATTTCTCTTGTTACAACATAAAAAGTTGCTGGTAAACTACCCCTTTCCCTTAACCGATCTTCACCAAAATCAACAAGCCTTGAGCTCTCTACAATTTAGGGATGTATGCGAAAACTTATTTGATTATGTTTGAATTTACGGCAGTTATCGTTCGTCATAGAAAAAATTAACCTTTTTATCACATAAAATGTTGCAGGTAAACTACCCCTTTCTCTTAACTAATTTTTACCAAAATCAACAGACCTTCAGTTCTTTACAATTCAGGAATGTATGGAAAACATTATTTGATTTTCTTTGAATTTACGGCAGTTATCGTTCGTCATAGAAAAAATTACCCTTGTTAAAACATAAAATGTTGCTGGTAAACTACCCGTCTTCCTTAACCGATCTTCACCAAAATCAACAGACCTTGACTACATAAAACTTTAGGAATGTATACAAAAACTTATTTGATTATCTTTGAATATGCGGCAGTTATCTTTCGTCATTCAAAATAAAATTACCCTTTTAAAAAATAAAACGTTGCTGGTAAACTACCCCTTCCCTTAACAGATCTTCACCAAAAACAATAGATCTTGAGAACTCTACAATTCAGGGCTGTATGCGAAACATTATTTGATTCTGTTTGAATTTGCGGCTGTTATCGTTTGCCATAGGAAAAAAATCTACAGACACATAGACAGACATACACACACACAAACACTTTTCGAAAAATGACTTTTTTCATGTTTTGAGGGTAGTACAATCAGAATCTGCAATAATCTCGACCACGATTTTTTTTGCCATCACCATACTTCCATTTCCTTATGGAACATGGAAGTAAAATCATAAACACATATCTTATGTAACTTAGAAAATATGGAACAAAATTTTTGTTTGGCTTACAAATAATTTTACTTATAATTACTTATCTATAATAATACAAACCATTGCATTACTGTAGCATTTTCTTTGCTCATTCGGTTGAAAGTTAATCCATGTCAGTTTTCTTGTTTCCACCCCTTGCATATTGATGCAAGCTAGATCAGACAGTTTCTACTAATCCATGGAAAACACTAAATACAAAAGAAATAGATTGAGTTTTATATGCTGTTTCACAGCTGGTGATAGCACATTGTCTGAATAACAATGTGAATATTCCAGAGTACACTTTCATCTGTACACTAAACAATACACTTGAGAGTATTTTGAGGTCTTGACATTTCTGATTTGGTCCGATTTGTCACAGATACTTTCAAATCCAAAATTTTTTGTATAACTTTCGTTCATCAACATCACAGACGTAGAAACTGTCCAAATGTTTCTAATTCTTTTAGCTTGTTACTGTCGGCATCATAGTAGCAACACAGCCTCACGAGAACGAAGCAAAACTTGCCTTAATATCATGGATAAATAGAATATACACCGTGTAACTCTTAAAAGTGGCGCCAGGTCACCTGGCATAACTGTTATACCTTATATACGCCATTGTTCCTTTACCTCGTCTACTATACTCGGGAGCACATATAAAGGGGAAAAGTGAAAGTGAAAGCGTATTTCGCAGAGAGAGACAGGTTGTAACACTTGACAACCACTAAGCGAAACGATTGACTGGCTCTTATTGGCTGATACATCACGTGATATATCACGTTCTTGCCTCTCCGCAGCTGGCAGCTCTCGCCTTCCTTTGTGCTCCGCACTCTAACTCTTTGTAAAAGTAATATCACAGCGTTTGAAATCCAAATTAGACTTTTATTTGCCTCGTGAACAGGCTTGTTTCTAGGCAGGTTTTGGTCTAATCGATCATCACCTAATATGTAAGATTTCATTTGACGAAATTTAACTAAAGTTTTTAATTTGGAAATTTTTTTGATTATAATAAATCATTGGTATTGATAGTCATTAACTTTCGGGAGGCATTTGAACGACAAGCTACAGATTTTAAAGCACAGCATTAATGTAGAATGTATAATGCAAATACGCAGAAGTAATAGAGCATGTACAATGCGATAACGTGTAGGAAGGAGTTCCTCCACTCCTAACCCGCGAGGGCTAGGCGTGTTAAATCATGCCGGCGGGAAACACCCGGCCCACTTTACGCTGATTTCTAGGAAATATATCAGGTACGCGCATAAACTCAATATGAACCGTGGCTCCATATATGTTTGTTAGATGGCTAGTAGCATTTCGCCGCCGATTCCTTTCTATACGTTCTTTGGGCTATTATATGCTTCGTGAAATTCTAGGAACCAACGGTCTCGTTTCACAATTCAGACGCGAATCCGGCAAGGAAATATTATAGAGTGTACCAAATGTAACTATATGTCAGTGTTGTAAACATGTGGTTACTCAACTGACATGTTTTCGATCATATGACAGTTTTATTTACAGCTGTTATGAAATAAATAATGCTTCCTTGTTGACGGAGCCATAACCACTGAAAACTTGTTTGCGGTTTTAATTAGACTCAGTTGATAACCTTAAACACTAGTAGTTTTTAACGTATTATTAAGTATGTGTTTCGCCGTAGTGGTAAATATACATACACGTGAAGAAGATATTTATTTTAAAAATTCCAAACACTGATATACCACACCATTATGCTGTACGAGAGCTAATTAATCAATTTTAAGAATTTTCTCAGTATAAGATATAAGTAGATCCGAGAGGTTAATGTAATAATGGACAAATTGCAGAAAATTCGGATCGTATAGAACAATGGGTAATGAAATCGGTTTGAAAACTAATGCAAGAGTCTTAAAAAAAAAGTACAAGAAGAGCACAAACTGAACATATACAGACATAATACAACTGCGGTGCATTGGTTACATATTTCTAACTTTAGCAAACGTGTGGTGCCACTGGTTTTAGGAATTTCATTACATAAATGGAACAAATATTCTTGACGTTAAGTACTGAAGAAGCATGAGGCTCATTTGTCCGCTTTCATTTATCAGGCCATGTGAACAGCCAGAGCAGTTGCATATGGTCATCGGTCAACCTCCTTCCCCTCTCCACTTTGGATGTTGGAGTAGCACTTACGCGATTTAAAAATTGGCGTTTGATGCCTGTATCCAGTAAACGAGTAATAACAAACTTGTTACATTATATAATAAAGTAAGGTACTTATTTTAATTAATTTATTTACCCTTTCATCAGGTAACTAAATAAGAAAGAAATTTCTGAGGCGTAGTCTCCTTCCAAGCCTCAACCCGCACTGTGAGTACTTTGTTGAGTTTACTGCGTGAAGTATTTGGCGATAGACTTATTTTAAAGAAGCTTTAGTCACCTCGATAGGTCCTTCTGTTAGCGCATCATTTTTATTTGTGGAGATCAATAAGAAGTGCAATTATCAGAACTGTCGTCACAGCATATAGGATTTGCAAGTAACGCTCACTTTACTAGTGCCCACACTCCTGTGAAACTAAAACTTTGTAATGGTCACTTTGAACGTTCATTGTAGAGTGTAATCATCAATTTTATCCAAAGGTTATTCATACTTAATAAAAGATGTTTTTAAATTTAATAAAAGATATTTAAATTTGGACGAAAAGTTACCTTTTGAATATTCTGTATAATACTGACCCCAAATAATATAGGACATGGTTTTGGGTAGGCCCAGGCAGAGATGGCTAGAGGATTTTTGAAGGAGGAACAGGCAGCACCTGTTTAGGCAGACAGCAGGCTTATGTCGTGTTTGAAGATGATGATGAAGATACTGACCTCCAGTTTTGCTTCCCTGTTGCAAGGCCGTGTTACGATTACGTAGCCGACAGTAGCAAGCTAAAATTCGACAGTTGTAGTGTTAATGTTCTGAGGTTACATAAACAAATTTTGGATTTAAAAGTGTTTGTATAAAGTCGGATGAAAATTGTAATTTCAAGACCCGAAATTTTTCTCAACTCTATTGTCCTCTCAATAATGGTTCCTTTTTGTACCACCAACGTAATTTCGGCGTGGTATGCTGTTAACTTGACCTGTACGCTATACAACGAAGGCATTGTGGCTGGTACTGTGCTGCAGCCGCCCATTACGTTCCAGTATATTGTATAAGATAATCACTTCCACAGGCTGAGTCGATCTATTGGGGCTGAAAAACGCAAGAATAACTACGTTATTTATTCAGAATGACACGTTTTGAATTAACAAATATGTTCTTCGCCAAAATATTTATCCATTAATTACACAAAAATTGTCACTATATTGTTAAACTGCTACAATAGCAATTCACTAACGCGGTTTGATTTGCGTCATCTGGCAGCCGTTGATTGATTGCTTTAAATGTATATATTGTCACCGGACAAAAGGCTTGCCGCATGGCAAATGGCGCCAATCTTACACTCTTAGTTATTTTGGTAGCCCTAAAAAGGATCGTGTGGCGAGAACGCTGATGGTTGTCCCGAGCTGAGATGTTCAGCGGCTGCTCCCGCTGTTCGTGGCGTACTGCAGTCCTCCTCTTCTTTCGGCATCGGTTACGTCGAGTCGGCTGCCGGCCCAGCGAAATCCATCGCTGGCGCGCAACTGGAGTGCGAAGACGCAAGAACGGCGGTTCTATTCTTCGACTGTTCCTTCCGGCTGACTCCGCGTCGATGTCGTCTGAGAGAGGAGAGGAGATGAAGTGCGTCCGATGGCTGTGGCGAAGTGCTGGTGGCAAAGTGCGTCTTCGTCAGGTGTCACGCGCCGTGCCGCTGGTACCGGAGAGCAGACGTAATGCCTTGCTGTTGTCACAATATACTAACTGAAAGAACAAAGCGGAAAATCATTACAGGGATATATTAATTATGGTATAGCATGGTATCCAAATATTAATTAGGATATAGTAATATGTAACTTAGAGATTAGCATGTCGTATGTAACGTATGGTATTGAAACTCTGTATCTCACCAACTGTAAAATCTGAGAATAGTTCTGTAAGGAATGGAAAGAACCGTAGTTGATATTACTTCTCAAGATACAGTAGTTCACTTAACAGTATTCGGTAAGGGATATTGAAAATGTACTGCAAAACTAAAGTAGTGATGAACTAAGAGACTCCATGGCGGCTAAGGGACAATGTGAACATAAAGAATTGATGAATGGAGACCAAGAGACAATAAACAAGTAGAGACAGCCCCTTTCTGATGGATGGGTAACGTATAAGGATAGCACAGATTAGGATAGCTAAGACAGAGAATTGACAAATTATTGTCCTGCAGTGAATGACAGAGGCTGGATAAGGAAGAAATTACGGTAGGAAAAGGATCATTTACGAAGAAACTACTTATAAATTATGACACACTTATAAGATACCAATTACTGCAGACATCCTGCGCAAACGATAGACACATGAGAAACAAAAACAAAAAAAGAAGAAAAAAAGAAAAACAAGAAGTACAAAATTCTTATTAATTTAATAAAATCGTTTTATATGTAACATTTTATATGATTCAAATACAAATCATGTCTCTAGTACACCGTGTGTATGGAAATCGTAAGAGTAAGAGAGTTTCCTTATGAATAACTTACTTCCACATTAAATTATACTGTGAGGTCTTAGACTACACTGTACGAAGCTTTTCTATTTAATAGTTCTATTTTTATGCAGCATAGTTTTCACACTGAATTACACGCAAATTATGTTATATTTTTTAGATGCTTTAGACAGTCTTCTTCTCCTTCATATTATTCAAATTACACAGACGTATGAATATCATGGCAGACGTATACGTAACAGATTACATTACTGTTTTGAATGAGTAAAATCATGTCGTAGAATGTAAATTAAAAAATTTTCCAATGGGTCTAGACAAGTGCACAATATGAAAATATATTTTTGTCATTTCTCATTCAAATTCAAATCAACCGAGCAATCCCCGAGGACTGAATAGGACGGCTTCAGCCCATCAATCTGGAGTAGACACTCTTGGGAAAAAGGTAGCATTTTATGCAATAATTTTAGGTACTGACTGTCCAAAGAGAATCACATATTTTGATCAGCGAATTCTATAACAGAAAGATTGCACAGCTCTTGGTTTCTGATCGACAATACAGATCTTCTGATAAGTAAAATGTGCTATCATTACTTCTATTTGGTTGAAGATTACATTCGCAAATATTAAACAGTAATATTAAAATTTTTACAGCCTACCTTTTAATGAACAACATTAAAAATATCCATACCAGACTTAAAAACCACTTTTTATGCTAATAAAGAAGTTAAGTCTAAATAATTTTAAATGTATTTCTAAACTGTATTTTGTTTTCACAGATAACTTTAAGCTATCTCGTTATAACTAATTTCATGTACAGTATAATTACAAACATAAATAGCATTCATATATATTTAGATGTGATTAATCCTAGGATAAACTCTGTCAGCTAAGTTTGTATTTCGTTCAGATGGGATAAGTGTCAATGGCAAAGTGCTAAAAGCTATATTTTTACATATATATTTAGTAATATTTACTAAAAAGCTAATCTTTAACAATAAATTAGAAAACATATTCAAGTACTTAACGTGAAAAAACTCTTTTCATGTATTTAATTTACTCTTCTCCTGTTTTGCAAAAACATATTTATTGAACCTTATCGCGTTTTATAGATATTAATCAGTTTCAGTTTAGTGTTTTTACAATTGACAATTTCAAATTTTACTTCTTAGTAATTATAGGCCTAACCAGATATATGCTTCCAGAACATGTGAGCTCTGGAATTTTAGGATAACATACTGAATAAGTTTTTCGATATAATTAAATACTGTAAACAAATACCAGTTCGTATTCTGTGAATTCTAGACGTAAGTGTTTTCACAATGCCAGCTTCTTTTCACAAGCTGAATGATGTACACTTCAAAGGTAAGTTTTCCACCAGTTCTGTATCTGCCATATTCCAATTTATCTCTAACCTGTCTTTGAGTATGTGTTTTCCAATAGCGGCTTTCAAATTAATTTTTAAATTGTTCATATGTATTTAAGTTGTCTTGAACAATAGTATACCATCGTGCAGCAGAATCTTGAAAATGTTTTATAATGAAATCAATATTTTCTTTGTCAGTAACATTAGCTATCAATTCAATTTCTCGTTCACAATTTAGTAAGAATTCAATAGGATTGTCATTCTTCAGACCTTTTAATACCAATTTTATCCTCTCTTCCATGTGCGTAGGATATACTGTACCATCATCTGCGCCGGTCTTCTCTTTATTTCAGCTCAGAGTTTTTTCACTTCACCTCGTAAGTCTTCTTTTAGTGTATTTGTTTTACCTAAATAGTCTTTTGTTGTTTTTGTAGCCTCTATTACCGCTGTCTCTAAAGTCGTCGTAACGGGCATCGAGTTCCTGTGTTTTAGCTACGTTTTTGCGTAAACGTTTTTTTCACTTCTTTTACTTCCACCAGAGGCGTAGCTGGGGGGGGGGTCAAGGGAGCAGCCGCCCCGGGCGGCATAGCCAGGAGGGCGGCAGAGTGAATATAGATTTGAAAAAATCGTTTTCAGTTTATAAAACTACAAACCACTTGTTCCTTTGATATGACTATTCCTTTCATAAAAAAAAAACATAACCAGCCAGCTTGTCTGTTGTCATAAACCTGACGGTATTAGTCTATTTATGCTCAAGCATCGTAATTACGGCTCATTATGATAACAAATTTTTAGTGACTTTGTAGTGAGTTGTTGTGCTGGAAAGGAGGACTGATAATCATACAGTATTAGCTTTGTAAAGGGTGTCCCATAAAGTACGCAAGATTTAATAATGTTGTAAAAACTTTAATTTATTGAAAAATATCAGATGTTTTAATGTTAATACAAAGTACACTTACTGCGGTTAAATGTGGAACACAATGTCAGACAAATGTCCCCCGCGACTCTGCTGGCACACTGTTGTCCGTCGATCGAAATTTTCGATGACCTTCTTGCACAATTCCGGCTCAATCTCACCAATAACTCGTTGAATCTGTTCCTTGAGTTGAAAAATTGTTCGTGGATTGCGGACATAAGCGCGTGATTTCACATATCCCCAAAGGAAGGAGTTGCATGGTGTTAAATCACAAGACCTCGGTGGCCAGTTCTTATCGCCGTTGCGTGAAATAAGACGTGCAGGAAACTTTTCAGATAACAAAGCAATTGTTTCGCGGGCAGTATGACTGGTTGTGCCCTCCTGCTGAAACCACATATCTTCGAATTCCATACTTTCCAGTTGAGGCCACAAAAACTCCATTATCATGTTCCTGTAACGTTCGCCAGTCACTGTTACTGCATCTCCAGCCTCATTCTCAAAGAAATACGGCTCAATCACGCCACCAGCTCAAAACCCGCACCAAACAGTTGCTCTTTGTGTATGCGAAGGCTTCTCGTGAATGATACGAGGGTTCTCTCTACCCCAAAGCCGACTATTTTGTTTATTTACGTACCCGTTGAGGTGGAAGTGTGCCTCATCGCTAAAGATGATTTTGTGGGAAAAATCACCGTCCGTTTCACGTTTACCCAATATCCAACTGACGAATTCTCGGCGCTTCAAATGGTCACACGGTTTGAGTTCTTGTGTTAGTTGGATTTTGTAGGCATTCAGATGAAGATCGTTTTTTAGAATTCGCTGCATTGTGCTTCTTGGAATGGCCAGTTGTTGTGATCGACGGCGAATTGATTTCCCTGGACTCACATCGACACTATCTCTCACTACCGCGACGTTCTCAATAGAACGGGTAGCGCGAGGACGTCCAGACGATTTAACGTCTAATAACGAAGCTGTTACATCGAATTTCTTAATCAATCTCTGCACAGTTGACAGATTAGCTGCTTTTCGTCGTCGGAAAAATTCCAGCAATTTACGAACGGTTTCTGCATAACATTCACCGTTCTTATAATGTGTTTTCACAATAACAACGTGCTGTTCTTTCGTGTAACGCTCCATGACGACTAATGGCGAGTAAACGTCAACAATACAACAGTTGCAGTGCTACCAACCTAACAAGACGACAGTGGCTCGTAATTCAAATATTGCGTACATTATGGGACACCCATTATAAGTAATCTTAACTTCTATTCGTATACATTATTATTACAAACGAACATATTATTTACAAACGTAAAAAACAGTTACGTGGTCTTCGTATGTGCAATTCTTCCCGGTTCGACGCAGCGAACGTGTTGATCATCAGTTATTGATGAGTATCTTGAATGTGCGGTTTGTTTTTGGTTTGTGCGTCTTGTGGGTATATCTATAATACTTCACGTGTATATCATCATACTAATATTATTGAAAATCGATTTTTTTTTAAATTTTATTTGAAGCTGATATGAAACAAAGTAAACTCAGTGGGGCCCAGTTTCAGAAGAGGAGGGAAGAAAGATTAAGGGCTACAAGTTCCAAAGAGTTTATGAAGTTTTTGTTCAATGAAAATGGAACCCTGAGTGTTAAAATATTACAATTAACAAGGAATTAACTTGCGATCATAAAATAGATGTTGTTAGCGACGAGGCTGTTGATAAATACAGTAAAGTTAACGACGTGAATACTTCAAACTGTGAAAGTGTCAAAGTACAGTTACAAGATTCAGGTGGTTCTAGTACCATGGATGATGATGCATCGAGCAGTATTGAAATTACAGGCGATGAAGGACAGAACATTACGGTCTACAATGTAGACCGTGTTCCCGGTGTTGCTCTACAAGATATGGGGACGTGGCCAAGGGAGATGTCTCAATCCTTCCGAGACATAATGGTGAATAGAGGAACATGTCAGTTGCAGAACAAGGACAGTTATATTCTGAAGACGAAGTTGGACGATCCTTAAACAAGTATTGGTTTGATAAAACCTTGCAAAATGCCGAAAAGGTAAATAGCACTTGGATGTGTTTCTCTCCAACTAAAAAATCTATATTTTGCTTTTCTTTGCACTTTATTTCCACAAAAACATTATCAAAGAAGCCATTTCAATAGTGAAAACGGGTTTTCGTCGTGGCGAAAGTTAAAGTCACGTATTCGAAATCATGAAAATAGTCCTGGTCATCATTCTGCGTTTTTTGAATGGAAGGCATTGGAACGTTCTTTAAACAAAGGGGGACTTACTGATGATCTACTTCAGGAACAAATGATTAAAGCAGCTAAGACAGAAATAAATCCTCGAATGAGTCATTGCCACAGTACAAAGTCTTTAACAACAAAATCTGGCACTGAGAAGACATCGAGAGTCAATTGCTAACGATCAAAATCCTAGAAAGTTTCTGTCTTTGTTAAATATTTTGTTAAATTTGACCCTGTCATGAGATCTCATTTGGATTCGGTCTCTCGTAAATCTGGGTGCGTATCGTATCTTTCGCCAACTATTCAAAATAAAATACTAAGCCTGCTAGGAGAAAGTGTGCTTAAATATAGGCCTATTATGACTGCATGTAAAAAGGCGAAGTACTTCAGTATTATATCTGACACAACACCAGATGCTACACATGTAGAACAGATGTCTCAAATTATAATATTTATTGAAATTAAACGCAATTCTGTTGATATCGAGAAAGCCTTCATAGATTTTATTCCTTTAGAAGTGAGTTCAGCGAAGTGGATCACACAGGCTATTACAAGTAAATCTGAGAGTGATGGATTGAATCTTAGCGATTGCACAGGTCAGTCGTATGGGAATCAAGCAATAATGGCTTGTAACCATTCAGGAGTTCAGAAGAGAATATTAGATTTGAATCTACTAGCTGCGTTTGTTCCCTGTGACAACCATTCACTTAACTTGGTTAGAGTTCATGCAACTCCTGTAAATGTTTGGGCAGTAAATTTTCTTGGGACAGTATACGTCTATTCACCTTCTTTTCCTGTTCCAATTAGATGCAGTGTTCTTAAAATCTTCGTAAATATTACTCTAAAAGGACATTGTGATACCAGGCAGGTGCGGTGAAAGCAATATCCACTCAGTTGGATGAAGTCATCCCTGCACTGGAGAAACTGAGGGATAGATCGACTGAAACAATTACTGATGTGAGGGAAGATGCATTAGTAATAATTAATGCGATAGGTAATTTTATGACCTTGCTCTTTTTCTGGAAGATATTCTTTCTTCTACGGACAAGATCCAGAAAATCTTGCAGACCAAAGGAATAAGTTTTATTCAAGCATTGACACTTCTGAAGACGGTAACGTACAAATTAAACGTTTGGAGGAATGATCTGTGTGATAGTGTCATTTCTGAGGCAGAGTAGGTATGTAATGAATGGATATGTCAGTATCACAGAAAGGATAAGAAGGAAGCGCACGATGCCAGGGGAGTATACAAACGATTCTGCACTAACCGTCCGGCAAGAAATGCGACGTTCTAATAGAACATAATTTTCTAATAGAAATTTTGGAAGAACTGTCAGTTGAAATTTCAAGCCGTTTCTCTAACGTAAGAGTTAGAAAAACGCTTTGGGTTCCTCTGTAAATTTGAGGCGTTCGTAAATGATGGAGATATACATTTTAAGGAACAGCTTTCTCAAATCAATATTAAGTGCACAGTACTTGCAGAACTGTATCCTCATGATCTAAACAGTGTAGAATTGTTTAGTGACTTGAAATGCGTCATACTTTTATTAAAGGGGCAAACGTTAACGGAGAAAAATTGGACTTAACACCTCAGGGACTGCTACAATACATTTCTTCAATGGGATTAGATAAAACACCAGCAACAGCTTTAAAAATTGTTCTTACTTTACCAGTGTCTGTGTATTCTTGTGAAAGATCGTTTAAAAACTTAAATTGATTAAATCATACCTACGATCAAGTCAATTACATCGAGAGTCAATTACTAACTACCAAAATCCTGGAAACTTTCTGGCTTTGTTAAAACACAAGTGTATGTACGATCAATATCTCAAGTCAGGGTATCAAATCTAGCGATACTTGAAAACGACATTGGTTGGTCTTTAGATTATAGTGATTTAATAACCAATTTTGCAGCAATGAAGACCAGGAAAGTTACATTTTAAAATGTCTCGTTTTAAATATTTATTAATATTAAATATAAATATTATGTGTTTATTAATAGAAGACGGAACCATTAACCCGTAATGATAAGTGGTTTATTTTATTACTTTTAATGTAGTTCTTTGTTTAACATTATATTGCTTTAGAATGTTCTTTGCCGATGTGCTTTAAACCGACAAGGAATTTGCATGTTTATTAAAATATTTCTGTGTTACAAATTTTGTATATTACTACATTTTGTATACTCTACATTTGTTACTAATAAATGTACAAACTGAGTACCAGTAATATTAAACTTGTAACATGTAATGTCTTAATTTTTACTTAAGAAATATTCTTAAGCGCTTGCTGGACGTGCTTTCATACAAACATCTACACATTTGCATTTACTAAGTACTTTGTTCTCTGGATGGGCCTTCATTGTTGCTTTTTTGGCACTTTTAATTGTGAAGGCGGGGCGGCCGACGACCCCCTTGCCCCGGGCGCCAAAAAGTCTAGCTACATCACTGACTTTCATGTCTTGATCCTGCTTTGATACCTTAAGTCTTTCATTCAAGTGTTCAGATATCTGTTTAAAACTTTCTTTCAACTCTTTCGTCTACTCTACTTTATGTTTTTTAAATTTATTCTCAATCTTTATAACTTGTTTATTGAGTGATTGTTGTACCCTATCCTCTAACGCTTCAATTCTAGTATTAGTTTCATGTACTAGTTCTTTTATTTCCGCATCGATAGCTTTTAATTCGTCACTAATCTTTTTTTAATTCTTCCTGGAGACTTTTAAACATAGCGTGAAGGTCGAATTGTTTAGATTCAGCCATTTTTGTTTCAGTGTAATACCGTATATTACAAATTTAAATTGTCGTTTTATGTATACTGATTTTTTGTAAACCGTGACTCTACTGGTTCTTTATTGAAAGTTATGTTTCTATTATTATTCATTATTTCATGGAACAAATTTACTTCATGGTCTTATGTTTGTTGAGCGCCAGTTGTGAAATTTACAACAATAATATGCTTATAATAAGAACATCAAATACACTATAACAATGAAAAACAATATTTCATCTTGTCCCACGTTGGCTATGCCATTGTTTTATTATGCAACATTACAATTTTTATATTATGTTGTGTGTCTGAAGAGTACTCCACGTAACTATCGCATAACCTACCAGCTAGGTCGTGGATTTCTGTGTTTTTTATGTGCAGTACCTTTTGTTGCACAATATATTTTTATGTGAGAAGAGAAGAGAAAGATTTTGTTGCATGGCATAAATAATAAAACAATGATTTTTAAAAAACAAATTTTTTAATATTGAAAATAAATATGTAATAAATGTCACATTTCAAAAGTAGCAGTTTTACTAGCATTAGTCGCATTATTATCTACACATTATAAATCACACATAAATAAAATAACAAACAACCTAAAATAAAATACATATATGAACATAGATATAAGACAATGTGAGTTACTTTGGTGTCTGATGTAAATATTGAATTCAAATAATTAATTTAAATATTGCAAGTCCCATATAAAAATACTATTTAAAAATTTATTACGTAAAAATGAAACTTTACTTACAGTATTAAAAAATTAATAACATTTACTTTACTTCAAGAAATATTAGTTATTGCACACCCACTTTAACTAAATAGAAAAATTATTTTTTTTATAAAATATTTTTTCTTCTTTATTAGTTCTATTTAAAAAAAAAATTGTTCATATTTCACCTGCGTTACCGATATTATATATTTCATCGGTGTGTTACCGATGAAAACCTATTGTGCGTGTGTGCGTGTCTGGATGCTGATGATGATGTTGATGTGCTGATTCCCACGTAGATCGTTAGTTTTCAGTGTTCTATTGGATGGTGATGATAATGGTCCTGATGCTCCTTCGTCATACGATTTGATAGTGATGCTGATGATGAGTGTATGTCGCTTAGCAAACTGACATATTGTCCCCGTGAGTAAATTCTAATTATTGTTCTATGTCGCTGAGCAAATCCCTTATTCCACAAACAACCTGCGTAGAAAATCCATGTTTTAAATGACTGTCATACTAGGGCAACATTAGCTACAAGATAGTCTAACTTGGCGTTGGTAATTCCATAACAATCCTCTAAGAATTCAAGCAGCGGGGACGTCAATCACTTCGCTACTTGTTTTTTCGTCAATCAACAAGGTTTTTAATTTGTAGTTTTTCGTTATTTTTTTCGGATTAATTCAATTACAATTTTTAAAATTAAAATTGTGAATCGAGATCGGCAAAGCATTTTCTAAACAATGCCTCAGGTCGGGACAGAATTTATTATAGGTCGGATGGCAGCCGTCCTGGCTCCTCCTGGTTATGGCCTGGTCAGCAGAACCGACACCTGAAGATAGTGGAAGTGAGAAGTAGATAAGGATTTGGTTGTGGATAATGATGTTCATGAAGTGTTTTATCACTCAGGACTTAATTATCCATTAGCAATCTGAACTTAACATCATTACGGCTTTGTTGTCACCGTAAAATTGTTGTTACAATTTTATTCGGTGTAAACCTAACGGCAGCGCGTACAGTTACAACAGTTGAATATTCTTTATAATACAGGTTATCTGATGTCAGGTATTGACTACTGTCGTTTGGCAAATTTTAACTGCCTATTTCTTAGAACCCAAAACTGTAATTTTGACTAATCAAAAACTCAAGTAAAGTTTTATTTTTGTTTTATAAATTTGTTTGTAAAGAGTATGTATTGATTTTTATAGTAAGTAAAAACAGATGAAGAATAAAAGTTTGTATAACACGAAAAGAAATTGTCACGTTTCACTAACAATTGTGTGAAACCTAACAGAGTTCAAGAAAAGATCATTACTATGCATAAAACAGGAAACTTTTTTGTCATAAATGTCTGTGAAACGGAACGTTATGTGTGCTCGTAATTTCCAAGGATTGGGAACAACTAGTGTGTATTTGGACCCGAGTCAACAGTCACAATTGTATCAACTTTCCACGCTTCATAGCTCTTAGGTTTAGCATGTTGTATGAGCTGTACAGCGGAATTTGTGTTAAGCACATGCAAAAAATATCTATTTGTGTGTTTTATGTGATGGCATCAATTGTCCTTCTTACGAGAGATTATCGATTTACCATGCTGTCTCAACTGTTCGCAGTTTGTTTGTTCTGCATGTTAGTGATAAATATATGCATACGCTGGTAATAGTATGATATGCATACGCTGATGTAGTATGATATATTTCAATAATATGGCACATTATCTATGAAAGAAAGGATTGTTTTTGTGAAAATGTTTAAACAAGTGCATAGAATGTGTAACTAATGTTTTCCAGTGTATGGTGATGAATGTCCCTCAGTTTACAAGTACGAACGGTTAGAAACTTTTCAAATAACGTTTTATTTTAAATAAAATTGCTATTCGCTAAACACTACATCTCTGTAATATAACACACGAATAGCAAAACCAACTGAAAAATAGAAACCAACAATGACTTTTCAACTAAAAGTAGGCAAAATTGAACAAGAACACGTTTTGATGGTATAAGAGGTTACCTTGGATGACACGGTGTGATGAAAGAAAGGAAAGGTTCTGTTATGGATGTACTCCTTTACCACTTCAACATTTTGGCGTTCCCATTACAAATTTTACGCTGCACATCTGTAATCACTGGTACTGTAGTTAATATTAATTGTGTAATAGACAGTTTTGTGTATTATATGTGCTTGTGTGTTTGGAATATGCACACCTTTGTGTTTAGTGCGCGTACGCAAACGTGTGTGAGTGAGAGTTTCCTTAATAAAACTGTCATCATGTTAGCAAAATAAAGTATAATATTCGCAGAAAATTTACATAAAATTTGCGCGTTTCTTGTTAGGACAGTATCACACCTACTGCAGTGGTTGCCGATGTATTCTATAGATCGACAATTTTCTACAAATTCGACCCCCTCCTGCACATACCTATGTTGTATAACCTTGTATATTGTCACAGACAAATACAATTTCTGTAGCTGCTGTAAAATCTAATATCATGCACGTTTTGCCATATATCATTTTGTAGTTGTCTGCGTACATAGAGTAGTTATTAAAGGTAGGAAAACATATTTAATTAGGTTACCGGGAAGACTTAAATAATACTCAATATTTTTAACATGTATCCTCACTCTCCTCTTTGACCTATACTTGCAAGAAAACTTTAACAGGCATTATATATAACAGGCTTAAAATATATAATGTTTATTTAATTTTGCATGGTTAAAGAAATACTTTTAAAAATAAAAAAATTTGAAATGTAATCCTTTTTAAAAGACGTTTGTTGTAAATATTTATGTACACTTGTTTCGTATTGTGTACAATTTTAAATAATATTTTTTGTATTCACTTCTGCTACGTTATCTATCAGTGTAACTCATGTGTTTAGCTACGGGTTTAGGTGATCTTGTCAAGAAACGATTAACAAAATATAGGCTAATGTGTGAGATACAGTGAAATGCGAAATTCTTGCCATAGACGTTAGAGCAGGAAGAAAAAATATTGTTTATAAGAAGATAATTTCTGAAGTGGCGTTTAAGGGTCATTAGACTTAACGATCCCTTTAACTACTTCCAGTGTCATTTGGGTTTTACCATAGTCTCCGTCATTACTTTACGTGTTCTTGACATCTGTGAATTACATTCAGCATTTCGCTAATGGCCGTTTCCTTTCCGGACAACAGATACTTTTTAGTTGAAATTTTTATTATACAGGATTTATTATTTACAGGTATCTTTAGTAATTTATTGTATCTATTATAAAACACCGAGCAACGGCATTAAGCAAACGTTGATGGATGCTAAAAGGTAACAGTATTTAAAAAGGTTACTTATCATATTTAGATAATTCAAGATTGTTTTTAGGATCATATTAAAATACGATTGATACACTATACGATACAGGGCTTAAAAGTAACAGGGCGGTGGTATTTATCACAAAATATTATACCTGTGCGTACCGAGTTGGAGCGTACATCTCTTTGCACACGCCAGTCGGTCGGCGTAAATGTTTAAATGGACTTCATTTAATTAATACAAAAGTTTACAACCAACTTCGATCCTTCATAATATGGAACATAAGAAGAAAAGACAGTACTATACCTTCTCACGCTGATTTATGAACTCATCCTCAAAGATGAAGAAAAACAATGACTCTGACAGGACCTAGGGAACAGTTTTTTATATTGACGACAATAGTAATTGACTCGACGACGGTAACGGACCTGACATAACGATGAAAAACGGACACAACGCGCATGAACAAGATTGACTATGTTCTATGTACGTAGATCAGTCGAGTGGGATTCACAGGCATCTTGACGACACCGACACACTGATACGCTTTGCATATGTAGCCGGACGCACTGCACATGAACGAAACAACCGGCTGAAGTTCTAGAAGTAACGAACAACACGTGAACAAATTTATCGGTTTTTTTTTATTTCTTTCCTTAATAATTTCACATTTATGCACAGTATAAACATGGGCATGAACACGGGGTACGAACACTTGCTGGGTATAACATTTTTTTCTTAGTGACATTTGCTCTGAATGTACGTGTCTTATTAGCGAGCTGATAAAACACCCGCGCGCGCGCGCACATACACACACACACACACACGACACAGGTGTAAACCAACTAAACAAGTACTTTCTCTACTTCATTCATCCAGTCTTGTTTAATTAATATATAGACAAAGTTCGATTCTTACTGGCCGGACAAGAAGGATTCTGATTTTTCCACAAATGTGTATATAATGGTAGGTTCTATTCAACGCGCGTGCTTCTTCCTTTGCGATATTCTAGTATGGCTGCCTATATTAACAATTTAAATTAAAATAGTTTAAATTTTATTAAGGCAAAGTCTATAAGAATAAATAGTAGAGAAAGATGTGTGCTAGATTTTTATTTTAATTATTTATTATTTTATTATACTTTTTTAAGGAGATATCCAGCTACAGTGTACCGTTTATAGAGAACACCATGGAAAGGTAGTCTTTTATTGATCCCAAAAACGTTTTTGAGTTTTTTATTCTTTTAGTTTCGTTTTTTCAATAGCTTCGTATAGAATGGAAAGAGTCTTTTATACAATAATTAAAATTTGTTTTCTTTACAATATTTACAATTCCATTCCATTAATACCATACCATACCATGCTCCCTGGAATCACTATGAATTTCTTAGAACCACTGTTTCTCCGAGCAAATGTAATTCAGAGCAAGTGTCACAACTTCGTGAACACACCCATATATACTTCCACCATGGGGTGACTGTTGGGTAAAAGTGAAAACGTGAATGCCTATGAAGATTTACAAAAATCGATTGATGCATTCAGAAGTTATCGTGAGACATACCTAAAATAGGCAGACGGATAGGCAGACAGACAAATCTCAAATGGTAAAATCAAAACTGAGAACTGTGTAACTAAACTATTGAACTTTTTGGCCTTTTTGTACTCAGGCTAGACACTTAAAACCTTCTTGAAAACACACTCACAAATTAAAAAGAAATTATCTGTCACATAAATTTAGTTATTGTGCCATAAAATTATTGTTTTGTATCAGGAAAAGTTGCGTAGTGTCTGATTGCGTTAATATTATAATTATTTTGTACAACTCAATATACATGACTGTAAGTTTATTTTCGTTCTACAGGAGGAGAAAATATCACGTAGAGTTCTACGAGACAATGAGATTTGTATGCATCAGCACCCTTCAGGTTTGGGCATCAACAGGAGACGTGCTGATCATATGTTTCCAACACACCACTCTTTATTAATTCACGGCACGACTGCTGTTCTGTTTGCACTCTACGTGTAACATGTATAAAAGTAAAGTGAAAATTCATAAAACTTTGTAGCAAAATTGAATTTGCAAGAGCGTAGTAAACATTTTGAACACAAACAGAATCTGAAAAAATGTAAACAACATGTTAAACCAATGGCAGATGATAAAATACGTAGATTATGTTACGCTGATTTATTAGATTACCTAATTATGCTTTTCAATTGTTATAAACTATACTTCTTACAAACAAATGGAAAAATTACAAATTATAGTTATGTAAACATTGACTGCGTGTATGCAATCTAATTATGAATTCACATATAAAACTGTCATTAGTTTTAAGTATTATAAGAGCCACCAACATTGCCGTCAACATTGCCTAGTATGTTAAAAGGCGACATCATGGTTATTATAAACAATCATCTCCGTATCATAGAATTTTATGGTACCGGCTCCAAAAGAGAGACCACATACATACGAGTCACACTAAACACAGTCGGGCGAAGTGTGCACTTTCAACAGGCTTCAGCCAGCACGCACTAATTTTTAAAACTATTTATCCTACTCTCTCTACACTAATTATGTACAAAACACTGCCCTGGAAAAATATGGAAATATATTTATTTTTGCTATGTGTGTGTGTGCGCGTGTGTGTGTGCCTTGAAAATGTTCCAGGATAACGAAACGAATCTTTGGGACTTTGAATATTTCATACAAGGATGTAACCAAAAAACCTGCTGCAAAACACACACACGAGGAAGCTTTAAAACGTTATCTAAATCCGTGCCTTCCTATATGCAAAAAATATGCGCGTTAGGGAAATTATTGTTTCACAATTTGACAATGCTCATGGCGTCACAATATGCCTGGACATCATATTCACCCTTCCTATCCTGTAGACTACGTTTCTTTAACGTGTATGTAACATTGTCACTGTTAATAATGTCTGTACAGCTGTTCCAGGAGTTAGTTGAGACAATAGCCCATGTCTTTTAAATGGAATAAAACTAGATACCTTGAGAAAAGTTGCCTCGAAGGGTACCTGGACATAATGTCCAAGAAAATAATGTCCACATAATTAAAAGTCCAAAAACAAAAATGTTCAAAGTATTTACGTTCCAACAAAATGTATAAAAATAACCTTAGAAACACTGTTTTTTATTTGTAAATTAAGGTTTTTTTGTAAAAATTTCTTGTTTTTTTATACATTAGGCCTTTTTATACACTTTAGTATGGCGAAAATCCTTGGAATTACAATGAAAGGCCGAAATACTTATGGGCATTTTGACGGCTATCATTCAGTAGCTGAAACGTCAAGTGCAGAAGAAGGGAGTTGGCTATTATCAACGCTGTAAATGTTCATTTCAAATCTGATGTTGTCCGACTATGTTTATTTCATTTTTGTCAAAACGTTTACCGCAAAATCCAATCTGAAGGTTGTAACATTACATTTGGCATAGCTTGATAACGTACCAGATTTAATGAAGACCATGGATAAGAAACTAAACAAGAAGAAAAATATCTTTCAAAAATGATAGTGAAGATGAACACATAACTACTTTAGACTGACTTGTACTACAACTGACCGTACCCAAATTAATGTTTAGGCAAAGTGATGCAAAATACCCCGATAATGACATGAACTTCAAATAATGACAAGAATAATACTTATAAAGACAGACAGCTTATGTACCAATACTATAAGTAAACAAACTGTTTTATTAAATGTATCAAAATATAAAAATAATCAAAATACAAATTGAGGGATAATAGGACCAAACATACAATACAATGTAAAATGAAATATTAGTAAATTATTAATTTGAATGATATAATGAAATAATATAACCAAACAATTATTATAGATACATGAAACATGCAACTAATTGTAAAGAATAGTGGACATAATGTTGTCAAGAAAATAATGTGTAATTATATAATAAACTGTCAAGTGTATAAAGAGTAAACAGTGATAGTGATAGTATAATAATCACAACATTAAATGACAATTAGTGATGGTCATAGTAACCAATATAGTGAATAATAATTAATGCTTCTTGCTGAACCAAATAACAGTGTATACTGGAAAAAAACAATAAGGTAATGAACACTATATAAGGAAAGCAGCTCAAATGCAAGTGTAAGAAAGTGTATAGAAAAATCTATATTATTAACTGAAAAAATATCAGTTACCTGAGGTAACTGCAGTAATAGTGAAATGTGTAAAAGACATATGATTATGAAAAATCTGTATGTTAAAATACCATAGGTGTGTAGTACAGTAATAGTAATAAGTTTTGAAAGAGACAAAACACCATAAAGTAGTATAGAATAAGATGTCATGTTTAAATATAATATAATTATATGTTATAAAGAAATGTTAGTTATAAGATGTTAAGTTATAAAAATTATAGTCCTGAAAGGATAATGGATAGGATTAAAGGTATAATCAAAACCTAAACAGTTACACGTTCTAAAAGAATATTAGACTTCAAAAGATGTATGCTAAGTTATTAAAGTTATGTTATAAAAGAAATAGGCCAATACTGATATAGTATGGTTGACCAACTATAAAATAATTATGAAAAAAGTAAAGTACCGTTTACCAAATGGTAAAAGCTTAAGAGCATGATAATGTCTTTCAGCCGCCAGCTAAACGCAACATTATTATGGTTACTGACTGACTGATTGGTTACATACCTATCTACAGCTATGCAGTGTTGTTTGCTTGTTAGGTCTTTAATCTGCGACGGACGTTAGCACGTTAGCGGTCGCGGTTTTAGTTAACGATTCCCGGCTGGTAAATGATGACGTCATGCAGCGTGATGCGTTACAGAAATTTCCAAATGATGGCCAGCCATAAGACATTATCATGTCAAAAAGAAAAGAATTAATGTTATTAGATGATAAACAGTTTTTGTGTTTGTTGGAATTTAGTTTATCTGTTTAATGTTTATCAGAATCTCAACCTATCTATTATTGGTTGTTACAAGTTAACGAACACAACGGTATGGTTTAATATAATTTTACACATACATATTAAATTTGTTACAAATTGACGCATATTACGTGGAGCATAAGAACTCGTCTCTCAACATAAATTGTTACATCGGTAACTCGCGAGACCTCATCTCATTTATTTATTATTGTTACAAGGTCTACAGCAACAGTGTATGGATAAAAACTACTGCAGCATTCGACAAGCTGCTTAAAGCTTGTGTGCTTTAGCTTTCTTGTCACAAGAGGAGATTCCCGACGTATTCGATGAGTTGTATAATGAAGTACCAGACGATTTCATATCGATTGCTGATTATTTCGAGATGACTTATGTTCGTGGAAGACGAGCTGTCGGGAAAAGAAAAGCAGTACCAGTACGATATGTCCCTGCACTTTGGAACCAGTACAACGCTGTTCTTCAAGATACCGCACGAACAACATTCGTTCAACAACCGTTCGAACAACGGTTGGCACAACCGCCGAGTCTTTACAGTTTTATACCAGAATTACAAAAGGAACAGGCAGATGTTGAATATATGTTGAGAGAGTTATTGTTCGGAAAATAAGTGAAAAGTTTGCCTAGATATACTCAACAGCGCAAAGAAGATCGAATTTTCGACATTGTCAGTAAATATCAAGAATTTTAAGACGAAGACAACGAATTGGCTTACATTAAAACGATTGGAAATTATCTACATTTGTAACCTAAAATTGTTCGTTTCAAATAAAAATTATTTTTATAAATTAAACTTATGTGTTTTAGACTTTTATTATTTTTGACTTTATTTGAATTGGACATTTTTGACTAGACGTTTTGGTTTGGACATTTTGTCCGGTAATCGCCTCGAAGAATGCCTCTGTTACTTTTTCCTTACGTCTTTGCTATTACAAAATACTGGTAAGAGAAAAGTGCTTTGCTAGCTTCAGAAGTAACCAAGTAATTTGTATAACGAAAAATACTGTATATTATTCACGCATGAAAATAAATTAATTTTTTTCAGCATGAAATTTTAAATTTATGGCAAAATGTTCTGTGACTTTCAATTACAATTCTCTGACTAAGTTTGGTTCTTTACGAATATAGGTTTATAGCAGTAGTTCTCAACCTTTTTAAGTCCGTAACCCAACTTGAAGGATATTACAGTTCATGGAACACCGCATACAGTTACCACACAGTTATACACATTTGCCAACTTGGGCAGTGTCCAGGAGTGGGAGATGGCCTCGATTCAAACTCGCTACCCACTCCGCTATCCGTCATCGACCCGGCAATGGTACACAATGGTATCATCATCATCATCATCATCATCATCATCACCACTCTAAGGACTAGGCCTTAGACCTGTTCCGGAACCCATCTCCTCCTCGGACTACCGACATCTCTCTTCCCATTTTGGTGATAACCCAAGGCAGCCAGAGGTAGACGGATATCAGGCATGTGATTCAAGTTTTCACTCCATTTTCCTCTGTGGTCTTCAATCTACTGGTGCAGTGATAAAATGTTTAAATCGCGTCTAATATCCTCGTTCCTTCTCCGACAAGAGAGAACAACCTTGCGTCCCTCTTAGAAATTTCATTTCGGCTGTCTGAATCCTCTGCATTTCCCTTTTACCATGAGCCCATGTCTCACTAGCATACAGGAATGTGGGGACAGCCACAGTTTTATAAAATTTAATTCGAGCATCCTCAAGGTATGTTCCTCAAGGAATTCCAGCTGAACAGAAGTTTTGATTCAGTTGGGTGGCACGATTTCTTGCTTCTACTGGCGACATCCAGCCGGTAATTTGGTATGCGAAGGACCGACGGGGGGACCTCGCACGAAACGTACGCTTGGCCATCGGTGACTGAATGTTGTGGCGCTGGGCTATTTTAAGCACACGGATGCCGGCTGATCGGGTAGACGTAGAACAGCTGTCGAATAATTTGCCTGTCTGCTCCTCAAATCGTATAGGAGATGCGCCTTATGGAGTTTAACGAGGATTTGCACCTCGCGGGCAAGTCGTCCACATGTGCATTCCATGTTAATTATCTATGGAAAGTTAGGTCCAGAAATTTGATTACGGGCCTATTATGCAGCAGGACACCGTTTATGGTTAACGTCGGATCCAGGTTGTCTTTGTTGCAGAGAAAGAGAAGCTTATTGTATTAGAATTTTCTACCAACGTGCCCATAGCGCCTTGCATTTTATGCTTGATCATCGCCGTTGCTTTGGTCGAGTAGAACAGCGCAAGTCTCCGACAAGGATTAGTGTAGATAGCAACTACTCGACCAAATCCTGCAGATCTTCTGCTCACTTCTCAGAATCTGGTACGCATAAGCAATTGTTCGTCATCGTCAGTGGCCGTAATAAACTGATTGCTACTGCTCGTAGAGGCGAAGCGAGCGGAACCAGTTTCAAACGTTGGGGTCAGGGCGTGGGTTGCTTCTGCTCCTCTAATTCATTTTCTACATCCGTACACGCCTACGCTTCTTCATTCTGTTACTGAATGAAGTTATTTTTAATAGGCGTATTTTATAAAATACGCATAATAATGAGTTTTCTTCTTACAATAATTTACATTATACCGTACTCGTTTATATTAGAAACGTGCTTGCTATTAGTAAAAGTCTATAAGTAAACTGATTTAATAAACTGCTTTTGCAGACTACTGATAAATGTAATTTTACAAAAAAAAAAGTTGACTTAATTTTATGAACATTTGATGAAGTAAACAATGCAAGGTGCACAACATGTAAAATACGCATTATCAAAATAGTATTTTTTAGCAGTTACCTGGAAACCGATAATTTTTTAGGTCATTTTCGTTATCAGAGAACACGGACAAAAAAATCTATCCAACTGTTAATTCTCACTTAATTCCTTTTTCCAAAATGTATCTGTTATACCGTTCAGTTTTTTCATATTTTACTTAATTATAATAATTTACATTAAAAAATACTTTAATACCTTTGTCAGTAGGAATAAAATTCCTTAAAGTTCAAGAGTATTAAAATATGATACATGATCATATGCCAGGCGATAATGTGACCAAGTAATGGCTACATGTAAACAAATATCTTGAATAGGTTAGATTTAAGGGAATTTGAAATAACTGTAAAATTTTCAAAGTTCTGACAAGTGCAAAACGTATTTGCAATACGATAACGCAATGTATTAAGACCAACGTAAACACATACATGCTCACGATGCTTTACTGAAAGAAAATCCCTTGTGCGAGGACGACATTATCCGTAAGAAATATAAACGATATTAGAAACAATTATCAGTTTGTTCACAGCGACACGTCCACCTTCATAGATGTCCCTCGTCCATTGTACTTTGTGATAAGTATTAAACACAATTAGTTATTGCATTTCCGATGTTATCATTTTCAACACTACCGATAATAATCATTGATCCTTTATTCTGAAGATACCGTTTCTACGATTCCAGATCTACTTCTCGATAACACAATGCCAAAAATACAGTAAGTCCACTGTAGAAATGCCGAGAACTACAACATCAAATAAAAAAACCTCAGAGTCAAAATATCCATAAACAGGTGTGTGCATGTCAATTCACAATTGCAGGTGTGTGCAGAGAAATGTCCTCAATTGCAGGTGTGTGCAGGAAAATGTCCACAATTGAGAAGTCGAACGGAACTGTTTCAGAAGTAAAAATCTCAGTGAGGCCAGGGAAATTCGTGCTCATGTTAGAAAAAAATTTCCAAAAAGAAAAATAATAACACTGGGAATGGACGACTTATGGGCAGTTGATTTAGTAAGAATGTCAAATTACTCAAATAAGAATGATGGTTATAAATATATTTTAAACGTTATAGATACATTTTCCAAATATGCTTGGTCGAGATCATTAAAAAATAAAAATGATTTTGAAGTTTCTAGAGCTTTCGAGAATATTATAAAAGATTCTATTAAAGTTGGACATAAATCACCTAATTTATTACACACTGATAAGGGATTAGAATTTAAAAATTAAGAATTCAATTCTTTAACAAATATATATAATATATAAAGCTATATCACATAGAGAACGAGGAAAAGAGCGCTATAATAGAACGCTACAATAGAACTCAGCGTATGACAGTAATTTTCGAAATTACTAAGAATTACAGGTGGGTAGATATTGTAGAAAGAATCGTTAAGGAATATAACCATTCTATTCACAGAACGATAGGAATGAAACCCATAGAAGTTAATAAAGAGTTATTAATATAATAATTATTAGAAACCGTTTTTAAATATATTCCTCCAGAATTCACAAAAAAATCTAAATTTAAATCTGGCGATAGAGTTTGAATTGCAATAAGAAAGATACTTTTTCAAGTAAGTATAAAAATAATTGGCAAAGGAAATATTTATAATCGATCGTGTAAATAATACAAATCCTATAACTTATAAAATAAAAGATTTAAATAATGAGGAGATTAGAGGAATCTTTTATGAATACGAATTAAAGAAAACTATTTTATAATTAATTTTTTTTCTATATAAATAGTATATAGAAACAGCTATGGAGAAAGATAAGGAGAAAACTTGTAATCGATGCAAATCGCTTATGGATATTACAAATTTTCACAAAAACAAGAACTATAAGGATGGCTCATTACTTTTACCTTAACCTCATCACACCTTGCTGCCTTTCCATTTCTTAAGTCTTTTAAACGATATGGCAGCATACAATTCTCATTGTGTTCCATCTCCTTACACTTTAGCATATTCTCTCATTCATGCGACTGCTCCATGACTGCTGATTACGGTGACGCTTACAAACTGAATTATAACATTCATAAAATTCGTAAGCAGTAGATAAAGTTAGTCAGTCAACCGAAATATTCTTATTCGTACCCATGAAACAATATTATGCTTAGATTCTCTAATTACCTACCGGACAGATAAAATGATGAAACTGAATTAAACTGAGTCTTTTGCTACATAGTTTATTTTTTGTTTAGTTTTTGTACAAGCGATTATTTTCCGTCTGTTCTAGTTCTTCTCAAGGATATTTTCACTGGAGATTTATGCAGCCATACTTATTTACACAGTCATGTTTGTTTAGGCAGGGCACAAATTCAGACCTTTTTGTTCTGATAAGAATAGTTAGGTGACCAATCCTTGTACGCTTTTTTAACTTGTCAAAAAAATTTCATTTATAACGCCTGTATTCTATTTTCAAAGTCCGGTACTTTATTTATTTTAGGATTGACATTACCACAAACTGTACTTTTTTGATGGAGTTGTACATCTGGCGTCATTTTGAATAACGCTGAGTAACAAGTACGATTTATCCAAATTCGTTGACTCACCATGTGCACATACAAATTCTAATAACTATAGTAGCCGTTGTACATAATTTTATGTTTTTTATAAGCGCGCTAAGAATGAATATTATGGATATTACTAGAGCTAACTTAACAAGTTCTTATAGTGCTACAACAGATGTAGTTACTCAGAATATTGCCACTCTTTATACATGAAAGCAACTGGGAATATAAAATTATATGGAAATATAAACTTACTGTTTACTGAATTTTAGTAATTTGTCGATCTAAAGTGTTTTAATAAAATCTGTAATTCCGTATATGTTACTTGTTTTTACAAAAGCATTGCTGCATAGCTTCGTAAAGTGTATATAGGCCTACTGTATATTTATAAAATGTACAGTAGTCTCTACAATGCTACAAAAGATGATGTATTTCTATCTTTTCCTGAACGCTAGAATTGTTTTACTTGGAAAACTGTAAAGCCATAGAAAACATTTATTTGATTTTGCGCTTTTCTTCAAGATTTTTAAAAATACAAGGGTATACATAAGTATACGATACTTGTTTAGAAAGTAGCATTATTGTCAAAAGGAGACAATAAATTGAACATCTGATAACTATTTGTTTCATTATACTTACAAAAATTTTCATTCCTTATCCTTACCAGATTTCACTGGTCCATAGTTTTTCTAAGTGACTGTTTTGTATAACATCGCATAAATGGAAATCGACAATATTGAAGTGCTTTATGCAATTAAATTATGTAACAAACTTCAACATAGTGCAACGGAAACGTTTAACAAGTTTAAACATTTAAACATTTAACTAAACCTTCTTAACAATTGTAACGACGTTTGGTCACCACCTCCTGGTGCAGCTCGGCTAATACTAAGAATATTACATACTAACAACTATATTCGCAGCCCTAAAAAGTGACATTTATTTTATTTTATATAATGAAAACTATATTTTGGTTGAAATAGTAAGCGAGTGGTGCACCCCAGGGAGCATACTAGTTGGATTAAATACGCCTGCAGCAGAGGCTAGCTGTGTAAATTCTGTCTTTCATTTCCCAAGGAGGGCGTATACACAGGAGAAAAGGGGCACACTAATAAACGATGTTTAAAACTAGGGGGAATTCGTTTTGCAGGACTATTTAGAGTACTATGATAGAGAAAAATAGCGTAAGGTTAGCAAAATCTAAGCTGATGTTTGTAGGAAAATAAATTTACATTCAGAAACATTTGTTAAGTTTTGGTTGAAAGGGTTCGGTTTTACTTTTAAAAAGTGAAACGATGGAAGGAAATTAGTATAGTAATATTGAGAGCGAAGCTTTTGCAAACTATGCTTTTATTGAGTATTATGGTTAACAGGCCTGTAGTTTACTTGGACAAACCCTGGATTGGTCTGTTGGTCTGGACAAACCCTTTAACTGAGAACGAATTAGAGTGAGTAACAAATACAAACTAACTGAAAACAAGAGAGATAATCTCAAAAACCTGTAACAATTATTCGACAAATAAAGAGAACTTTGTTTGTTGCCTTGCGCAGGCGATAAGCTCATCAGATAAACAGAAAAAGGACGACACAAGACAGACTGGCAGCCGAGTCCATTTACACACACTACATTCGAACGAATGGGAGTATAATGGACGGTGGGTTGTCGGGTGGGGGCGTTAATCTTTTACGTGTGTTTAAATTTTTATGACAGTGCCATCTTGTGAAAAACTGTCAAACCTGCGTTCTAGCCTTCAACATTACTTGGGGGGAGCCAAACATCTCTATACAATAAAACAAAGAAAATAAATCATTGGGCCTCAATTTGGACCATTAATGGCACTGAATTAAGTTAATATTTTTATTCAACTAATACTTTGTGTAATAAGAAAAACATTAATTTTGAATAAAAAGTTATTCACCATTTACCCTTTGGGAAAATACTGGAGGGGGACTGGTCCTGGTCCGGGGGGGGGGGGGGCGTGACGCCCGTGTTCCAAGTCAAACCCTAAACTTGTTATCGAGTACAGTGACTTTTGTTGAGAATGCGATTGGTCACTGCACACAACGACAGTCATACTTAGTTTTCCATACGATCATACACTGTAGCTCTGTCTTGTCTATTCTCTCCCTCCTGACTGACTTCTTCTCGACTTGGTGATGGTGACTGGCCTCCGTTTCGGTAACGTCCTTCGTTATTTCTGTCATTAATGATATTATTGTTAATGTCACTCAATAACGTATACTGTTCAGTTTCATCATTTAGTTATGCAGACGCAATAACAGAGTCCAAATATTGTTTTTACAATGTAGTTAGGTTATTTCGTTATCTGGAATGAATGTGTTTTGAATATAATACTACTCTTTGCCTGGTGCGTATTCTGTATACAGTACTTCATATTTATTTCACACTAAGCTTTCCGTTGTACGTTGGTAGTATAGTATTATATCAATACTTTATATTGAAAATTATTCTCTTCGTGTGTTAATTATATTTTTTTAAAATACTTTGACCTTTGTTCTTTTTAAATGTTTTTCCGACTTTTAAACACTATTATTATATACGGTGACAATTCGTATTTATTTTGAACTACAATTTAGAATGACACCGATTAACAATTAATTATCATACCGGACTTCTGTAACTTCGATGTTAACTAATCAGAATGAGCCTCTTTTCTAGAACACATTATTCTTAGAAACCACTTCCTTATTTGGCCCTCGGTTTAGTTTTTATACTATAATTTTTTTAATTCTTATTTGCTATGTAAACTACAGGCTTTTTATATTCACTATATAGTTTAAATATACTTATATTTGTTGAATTTATTCTTTGATTTTACACTACTTTGTAATTTATTAAAGTTAATAAATGATGTGATTCCTTGATTAGATCTACGTATGATTTTAATTTCTGGTTTTTACGAACTACTTCAACATTTTATTCATTATGATTGACTTTAAAATAGAACATAGAATAGAACTTTAGACCTTTAGAATAACTAGAACTTAAATACACAATTGTTTGTTATAAAATAGCATTTACCCTAATCACCAATAATGAGTTAATTAATTGGACTATGCTATTAGATGGCAACTAAACATATTAAAAAATGGTACTAACAATGCATAATTTGAAGTGGCTATTAACAGAAAATGGAAAGTAACTCTTCCTCACAAGCACTGAGTAAGAATCATTGTACGTAAATAAATACACATTAAAGTTAAAGTTAATAAATCACCATTATTTCTAATCCAGATCACGCATACTGTAGACAGTATTAGCTAAGTTACATTGTTATACGGGGAGTTAGTTACCTAGCAATGTCGCTGACAGCTACTACGTGATTTGTTTTCCGATGTATTTTGAAACGTATTCTTATAACATTCTTTTGACATGTTAATATCCGCGTATACAAACATGTTCAGTAATTTTTTTTAACAAAAATATTACTTTTGTAAGCTCAGAACGAGAAATTATTAAAAGCGAGAATTATGACTTTCGTGAACGTAGTTGTATTCTTTCTCGACAACACGTATTACAATTTTAGTAATCTGGCTTGATTTACTGCCCAGAACTTTGGACAGAAGAATTTCTGTATAACCTGGTTACATTTCATACTTAACATTTGACGTCTGAATAACGTCTAATTTACAAGTCTTCCTTAACTAAAAAAAAATATTTATCAGTGTTTGAAAAAACTAAATATAATCTGAATGCAAAATATAAAATTAACTAAACTAAAACACAGCTTTTAATAAAAGGGATACACAGAATTCAGTTCATTTGTTAGTTTTTTGTTACTTTTATAATTTCTAGAATTTCTAACAAATCCATTTTTTTACTTTTTTGTATCTTGGGCAGTAGTGTTACGTTTTTTGTATCTATGAAGTGATTGTGTTGTAAGCAATGATTTGCAAACCTGTATTGGCTCTATTGGTTAAAATCGCCTTCTTATGTTCAGAAATGCGATGTTTCATAGCACAGCAACATTGTCCGATATACACAGCACCGCATTCTGCACAGTGTAGTTACTACAGACACTTGACCTTCCCTTAGCTCCTACAACCCCCTCCATCTTCACACCCTACCCATGTTCCAGATGCACGCCCTAAACAGATGTTCACCACCCTTACATCCTCTGTTTAGTTTTTCACTTGTCTCTTTCACAATGACTTAAGAAGTCGAAACAGCTGTCAGAATTAAATAAAAACTGTGAAACGTACCAAGTGTTTATATATTTTTAAAAACCTTTGTATTAGGCCTAATACCTATAATCGTTTCATAGGAAATTACTTTTGTTTTAAGTTAACTGTCACAGCGAATTTCAATATCTAATGAACATTATTTGAGTATATATTATCAGTATCGTTATTTACATATTATAGGCTTCTTATATACTTCAAACTATTCTTTTTATAGTTTAATATACAAATTGAATCATTTCATGCAGAAAGGGCATACGTGACCTAATTTCACAATTTAACTTTCCACTACGGACTGCATTTTTGCAAACACTAAATAAATTACCTAACTGGGCGCAAAACACGGGTTTTAAATTTTCAGAATCAAAATCTGAATATATAATTTTTTCTCGCATCCGAAGACCACATTCAAGAAATATAAAGTTGTCACTTGGAACCAAAGAAATTAGACGATCAAATCAAATCAAAGTATTAGGTCTCACGTTCGACCAGCGACTCACATGGGGTACTCACATAAGGACATTAAAATGTGAATGTTTAAGGGGAATGAACATTATTAAATAAATCGCATCATGTAACTGGGGTGCCAGCAAAAACGTAATCATGAACACCTACAAAGCCTTTATAGGATCAAAAATGGATTACGGAGCAATAATATATGACTCAGCTAAACAAACCATTTTAAAATCTCAGGAGACTATACATACATCCGCCCTACGCCTGGCCCTAGGAGCGTTTAGAACTAGCCCGATTAACAGCATTCTAGCCGAATCTCATGGATATCCGCTTAGAATAAGAAGAATAAAACTCTGTCTGTCATTTGCCACAAGAGTAGCTTCAAATCCTGATAACCCTGTAAGTCTTAATGTGTTCTCAGATAGGAACAGCGACAAATTTGCTAAATGCCCAACCCTACCCAAACCATTTTATGAACGTATTAATATCTACCTACGAAAATTAAACACACATTTTCCTTCTGTTTTCTCCCAGCAACATCCACCAGAGCCTCCTTGGTGTCGTAAACCTCTCAAATTTGATAACATAATCTCAGAATCCCCAAAAGCTACTACAACTCAGTACATTTTTTTGTCTAAGTTGTACGAAAAACTTGATAAATACACAGAGTACACTCATGTGTTCACGGATAGTTCTCGCAGACGGAAACAATGGATGTGCAGTAATATTATCTGGACATGAATACTTATTCAGGTTGGACAGGGTCTGCTCGGTTTTTTTCTGCGAAGCATATGCAATTCGTTCAGCACTGGAAATAATAAAAGATTCCATGGGCTCCAAGTAAGCTATATTATCTTCTCAGATTCTCGAAGTGTTTTAGATAGTCTGCAGCAGGAGGACAGCAAAGAACCCATTACTCAAGACATAAGTAACATAACCCTTGATATCTCAACTAGACAGTGCAAGGAAATTATTTTCAGTTGGATACCATCGCACATCGGAATTACGGGCAACGAGATGGCTGATAGGGCTGCGAAAACTGCTACGTCGAGTCAATATCATCCTCACAAACTATCCCACAATGACCTTAAGAAATATCTGCATTTAAAACTTCTGGAGCACTGGAATGATGAATGGCTTAAGTCACCACCCGCCAAGCTATTCCGAGTGAGGAAAAATTTTTACGAGCAGCACTCACTTGCTACAGACTCCAGGAGAAATCAAGTGGTCATAACAAGACTCTGCATCGGCCACACGCTACTGACTCACAAGTACATTTTCACAAGAGAGCCTCCTGCGAGATTTAATCGCTGTGGCACGGTTTTTCAGCTTTCCATCTTGTTTTCTGAGTGCCCCGCTCTTCAACATCTACGAAGCAAATTTAATATCACTGCAGATTTGCGAGAAAGTTTAAATGACAAGACTGCAGCCGCCAACATACTTCTCCTCTTAAAGGAGATTCAGTTGTTAACAGCAATATAGGTGGGAACTAAGAAAATTATAAGAACATTAAAAATTGTGTAATTAAGTTAATGGACTGATATGTTATTATGACTTATTGTTATATAGTTGTTACTTGTAATATTATAGTTGTAATATTTTGTTACTTAGTGTTATATTTATTATATGTATACTTAGTTATATTTATTTACGTGCATGATTTGTATTTATATTGCTTGTGTTGTGGTGGGTTAATATTTCTCATTTTATTTTGCATCAGTTAAACTAATACTGTTATTTGTTAAATATTTTTATCTATCTCATTTGTTTACACTATTTGGTATTTAAACAAATATTTACTATATGCTAATTCATCTGTTTAAGAATCTGTACAAATTCATTTCTGTGGTCGCTAATGACCGTTGCTGTTGCAGCGACCTTACAAAAAAAAAAAACAAAAAAAAATTTTTGCACGAAAATTAATTATTTTTTTATAAAAGCATCATTTAGTGCAGAAAGGGCGTTTGTTTCAATGGGGGGGGGGCTATATCAAAGGTCTAACATGTAGCTATAAAGGGCGCATGTAATCAACTCATGTCCTTTCTGCTACAAACGGATGGTAGTCAGGTATGCGCACTGGTGGTTGTTTTCAACCAGTTGTGGTTTGTTAATGGCTATTTTTGTACAATTATAATTTGCTGAAGTGTAATCTTTATGCATGTGATAACCTCAAGTTTTGTTTTAAGAAAATGTTAAACAGTTCAAGCAGTAGAGTAAATGAAACTTAAACGTTGAAAAGCTAAAGAAAAGAAAAGATGTGAACAGTGATTCCTCTAAACGAAACATAATAAAGAAAGCAGAGAGATGGGGACCGAATACACAAAGTACAAAGGAAACACAGTGATAGCCAGATCTACAGGTAGGGATTGTAAGCCTAAACTTAAGTGTTTTTCAAACTTCCATAATTCAATGAACATTTTGAAAGAATATTTATATTTTAAAGGCAAAGATAGTTAAGCTACTTTTTTACAAGGACATATTGAAAAAAGTGAGATTACAAAGAGGCATAAAAGTGTTACGCCTAATTCAGGAACTGAAACAAACCTTGATCCTGGTTCTACGCACAACAAAAGAAAACAATCTTTTAATTATTATGTACAACATAAAGGCAAAAGAATTTTAGTATGTAAAAAAACCTTCATTGCTGTTGTAACTAGAACGTGTTACAAATGATTTCTGATCTGCTTCCTTTCTAATTAAGCCCCACTGTTTGGGCTCCAATTTGTAACTTAACCTGTATATAGTGTTAAAGTGGCATAGGTGTAGTGTTACAAAATGTTTTAAAAATGTTGTTTGTTGAAGAAATAAAAATTGTGTTTAAAAAAAAATTTTATAATTAAAAAAAAATTTCTTTTTTTCAATCAATTAATTAAAAACAATTAATTAATTGTGTTTCGTGAAGTTTTGAAACGTGTCTCACTTATCTAGGAAATTTTATTAATGTTTTAGTATTTTCAATGAACTCCAACCACTTATAAGATTGTCTCCTCGTACAATCGATATTTGTTTACTTTTCGTTTTGGAGGTTATCTTCCTTCTGATGTGGTGAAATTCTTGTATTATATTGTTTAAATTAAATTAATTGTAAATGGTTATGTTTAATAAAGAAAGAACTACTTTGAGGTGACAAGTATAAATGATTTATTGTATAATTGGTTAACAAGACTCTTGTCGATTATAAAATCGACTCTCAGGGTATCGAAAGTTACAAGATTTTTTTATATATAAAATGTCATCAGGTTCTTTTAACAGCTAATTATGGTTAAAGTCAGAGAAATCGGGCCAATATTAAAAAAGTATAACGTTACAATAATTAATTGTTAATACTAAATACATATATTTGATACAAAAGGTTGAAATAAACAAGTTTGATTTTCGAACCGTATCGCTGACAATACTAGGAGGCGGTGTTCTGAGTGATGACGACAATTGCAAATGGCTGCCTTCGAGTTGGTCAAATGTCCTTCGAAGATGGGCCTTTCCAATAAAGATATTTTCTGGCAGTATTCACGTCCTGGTGTCAGCAAATCTTCCTTCGGATGTTGGTTTAGTGTCTTGGGTGAAGTTTCTGTGTTGTATTTTGAATAGTGGTGTATGTGTAAGTCCGTTCACTTTCTGTCATTCAGGCACTGTTTTATGGTTATGATTTATACTGTTTTATTGTGTTTAATAAGGTTGTTTGACTGTAGTTTTGTGCTGTACAATGTTATTTTGTCTCTTGGAAGTGTTTATGTCACTATGTCAATGTTGTACAATGTTTTTAGTCGCCACTCGCGATTTTCAAAATTGTGTCATAAGCTGACTCACCATTACGGTACTATAAATTAGGTTAACTCGATTGAAAATACTCTTGTCAAGTGCACCGTATCACGTTCAATAATCAACTAACTACTTCCTTCACTGTCGACTAAAATCTTAGCCAATGCAATATTATTCCTTACATTGTTCGAATTTTACTTTGCATCCTGTGCATGTTTGAAATTACATTATATAACTGCTTAAACTTTGGTTATTATTCAAATTTATTAGCTAGATGTTACTTAATTTTATCCTTCAGTTCATTCGGCGTATTTTAATATCGAATAATGCCGTTTTATTATGTTTTTTATCTAAAATTGGTAATTTTACTTTCATTTTGTATGTGGTAAATTTTCACAATCAACTTCCTGTCATTATGCAAATTCTGCCATTTTTAAGTTATAATTATGATTATTAATCTCATATTCTAATAAAAGGTTTATATTCCCTTAGTTTCTTGCAATTATTTGAATTGGTTAATTTTAAAATATTATGTTGGAATATATGACTCCCCTCTCCAAATTTTTGAGTTCTGTCATTTCCATTTTTATTTATAATCCTGGCTATAATTTTACAAAATCTTTCTAAGTTGTATTTATAATTATATGGCTTCATTTCTGATTTATGTTATCTAAATCCCTTTAGTTCAAATGTATTTAAATGCTTAATTTCTCTGTTCTGAGGAAGTTTAGTTTTCATTATTTTGCCTAGGTTTTTAACAAGTTTTTTCATACAAATTTTTATACAAACAATACATACTGTGTTATACCCTCTCTGACTTTTTAACATGATAATATGAACTAAACATTTTTTCAATTAGACATAACAATAATTAGTATTGGTTTCAATACAATAAACAAATAAGAAATATTTCCAAATAATGGTTGTCTTCAACTATTTAGACATTTTTTACCATCAAAACTTAATATTAAAACAGAAATATTATTTACAAAGACTGTTTTTTCCCAACTAACATCTTATTCAATTATTACTATCAATACCAGTAATAAATATATTTACAGTTAGGATGTTAGTAGTTCCAAACTTATTAAAAGGATCTTATTACTAATACATTTTTTAAATCCTTATTCTATATTCACAAAACCTTATACCTATATTCTTATTTGCTATCTCTTATATTAGATTGAATGATGCAGTTTTTAAACTGTTTTTGAAATGGTATAGGGTAATTGTACCCTGTCACTTTGTTTAAATCTGTTTTTATTCATCCCTTAAAGAAATGTCATTTCCAACAGATTGATAATTTGATGTTTTTACATGTATCACATTCACCTGGTACAAATTATAAGTCACTTAAAGTTGTATATTTCATTATATACACAGTTTGTGGATGCCAAGGAGGAAACATAAGGTTTATTTTCTACAATACCCAAACTAGCACTGGTTCACTTTACACTTTTTGATGCTATTTCTAAATGGTTGTTTAGTCTTATTAACATCAATAAATTGGTTTGTGGGTTACAATGAAGATTTGTTCTTTGGGCATTATATTATTGTTTCACCTTGGTCCACTGGCAACTCTTACTCTATACACTTTTTCTTTCTTAATTTTATTGTACATGTGGTTACTGTTCAAGACTATTTCGTTATACTTTTTATTATTTGTGGTTTTTATTTAGATTGGGATATGGGGATATGGGTGTTTTTTATAAGAGCATTCCTTCTTCTTCTGGATGCTGTCTTCTTCTTCTTTCTTCAATGGTGTCTTCTTTTCTCCTTTCTTCAATGGTGTCTTCTTTTCTTCTGGCTTCTTGGAATGGTATGTTCTTCATCTTCTTCTGGATGCCATCGGGTTTCTTGGGATTTCTTCATCTTCTTCTGATTTCTTGAAATACATCACCTTTATTGGTGGATCTTGCCTTATTCAGGGTTTCTTTTTCATTTATTTATCCTCGTTGTGGGTTTAGTAATATTCTTGTTTTGCTTCTTTATATACTCCTTACCTTCCTGGGTTATATTTTAAAAACCTTGGGTTATTACACTGGTTTTGATGATTCATCACTAGTAACATTGCTTTTATTTCGAAATTATACTTTTACTATCCATGATTGTTCTATACAGTTGCTCTGAATTAATTCTTTATATTATTTTAATGCTTTCTTCGGATTTAATGTTATAATCTTATATTATTCTAATGATCAATGCCATTCATTATTATGTGTCTATCTGTCACGCTACAGATTGCTCTCCTCCAGAAGTAATTATTTCAGACATGTTTATGGATGAAATAATTTCTTATGATAATTTCATTATTTCTTATATTTCATTTTCCTCTCCATTTCTATATCGACTTTTTATATTTGAGTTTAATTAATTTTATATATATATATATATATATATATATATATATATAGTTACTTATTTTACTTTTGATCCTTCTCGGATAGTTAGTGTTTTCTGAGATATATTATTATCATTATTATACATTTTCTTTCTTTATATACTTCGTGTTGCATCCTTGGGATATTAATTCCCTAACATTCCCTATCACGTGAGCTGGGGCAGTTCAGAGGGGCACTGTAGGCTACACAAACTCTGCTGCCATACACCACTTCTACAATTTGAGTCCAGAGGCACATTCATCTCTGCTCAAAAAAACATAATGCTGCTGGAATTATCTTCAGTCAGTCATCGAATAAATAAATAAAAAGTAGTCTCATTTTCGACTAATAAAAATATCTTTGGATTCTTCACTTCGTAGTTTCTCAGATTATCTCACATTTTCTATCTTAATAAATATTCATAATTATTATTATACTGATTATATATATATATTTTTCTGAACTCTTAACTTGTCTGATATATTTACTTAAATTATGGTTGAAAACTTTTCTTAATAATTCTGGTTACTGGTTACAGTGTAACTCTTTTTCTTCTCCATCTGAATTCTCTTTATACTTCCTTCTGTTTACTTACAGTGTTAGCATGGTCTTTACATATATAGTATTTTCTTATTCACTATTTGAATGGTCTTAATATATTATATTTAATTTTTTAAATTTGTATCTTTATATTAGATATTCAGGTTGTTATTTTGATCATTTTGTTTAAACATTTTGTTCTTTCCTTTCTCTTAGAAAGTTATTAATCCGCCTTTGCATTCATTAACATTAATTCATTTATATTATATTTCATGTGGTATTTCTTCTCTTTGCATTTCATATAGGTCTTATTATTATCATTTGTTCAAAATCATCTTCTCCATATGTTTGGTATGAGTTGTTCTTCTTTGCTTCTTCAGAACTGAGTAATATCGTATTCCTTTTTCTTGATTAACTGTTTCCATTATCGTTTCATAAGTAATTAGTCATAGGTTGTTCTCATTATTATTTTATTGTTTTTCTTTCTTGGATTTTTTATAATTTTATTATAATAACAGTTTCTTCTCTTTGCTTCCAAATTTTTTCCTTCTCTTGTATATCACACTCTTTTTTTGTTTTTCTTCTCTACTCCTTCAAATGCTAGATATTCACATTTATTCTGGATTAGATTTAATTCTTTTTTCTGAATTAATTATCTTATTTTCTTCTAAATTTAATTATAAATGAAACATATTTATTTTAAGAACTTTTTTAGTTTTATGCAAAATTCAAACTCTTCTTTTCATCTATTTCCAGAACATTTCTCACAAATCATTCCAATAAGTTGATCTTATTTCGTTTCAAAGTTTTGACGTTTTATCAAAATTCAAATTCTGTTTAATTCATTTATTCCCAAAATTGTTTCCGTCAAAATTGTTTATAGTAAGATGTGCTTACTTAATTTTTAACTCTTTGTTATATATATTTCTAAATTCTAATTCTTCCTTTTTAATTATTCCAAATGGTATCTCTTCAAAATTGTGTGTAGTAAGGTGATCTTACAATTATTTCTGAATTCTTTGGTATTTCTCTAAATTCAAATTCTTCTTAATTATTTGCCATAAAGTTTTTTCACAAAATTAGATATAGTAAGTTGGTCTTACTTCATTTTTAAATTTTTTGTATATTAAATTCCAAAATCTTTCTTTTATTTTTCCATAAAGTTGTTTCTCATAAATACTTGGTTGTAAGATGTGCTTACATTTGTTTTAAAATTTTTGAGTTTATTAAAAATTCTTTCTTGTAAATTGCCATAAAGTTTCTTCTAAATCAAAGGTAGTAAGATCTACTTACATTTATTTTAGAATTTATTTTTTATTCTTCAAAATTCTTTCTTTTTATTTCTCCGAAATGGTTTTTTCTAAAATATATGGTTGTAAGATGTGCTTACATTTGTTTTAGAATTTGTTTGTTTAAAAAATTCAAAATTCCTTTCTTTTAAATCTTCCTTAAAGTTTTTTCTCAAAATATTTGGTTGTAAGTTGTTCTTACCTTTGTTTTAGAATTTTGTTGTGTTAAATTCAAAATTCTTTTCTTTTATTTCTTCCAAAAGGTTTTTTCTCAAAAATATTAGGTTGTAAGTTGTGCTTACAATTATTTTAGAATTTATTTGTTGTAAATTCTCTCTTTTATAATTCCATAAAGTTTCTTCTAAATCATAGGTAGTAAGATGTACTTACATTTATTTTAGAATTTATTTTTCTGTTAAAAAATTCTAAACTTATTCTTCATAGTACTTTTTCATAGATGCTTGATTGTACACACCTTTAACTCTTCCGGAAACTATCTCTCTCAGTTCATAGGTGTTGTTACGATTATCTTTTACCACAACATATGGTCCTGTATAGAGCAATATTAATTTTTTGGTTATCCCTTCTAGGGTGCTGGGCAGTTCTCGATTCTTTAAGAGAACTTTTTCACCCTCTTTGTATGTTATTATACGCCCTATTGCCTTTTGATATTTGGCTTGCCGTTTCTCTTGGTCTTCAGCCACCTTGTTGTAGAATCTCAACTGGTTGAATTTGCGATCATTGTTTGGTGGAAATTCGATGATTTGTTCAATTTCTCGGGGAGTCGGCTTCTCATACATGGCTGAGTATGGTGTAATTCCTATAGCTGGATGGTGGGCGAAATTTAGGAATGTCTCTGTTGCTGCTAAGTACTCTTGCCACTTTCGTTGTTGGTTGCGACAGTACGTCCGCAAGATCCTACCCACTTCTCTCAGTACTCTCTCAGCCGGATTACTACTTGGGTGGTAGACTGATGTCTTATAGGTTTTGATCCCAAGTGCTAATAATGTATCTCGCCACCTCCTCCCCTTAAATTGCGTACCATGGTCGGTAATAATGGAAGATGGTCTACCGATCTCTGGCACATACAAATCGATGATCACCGCAAGAACTTTCGCTGTTGTTGCCCGATTAACCGGATATAGCTTTATATATTTGGTATAGTGGTCCATGATTATTATTAGGTACTTATACCTGTGTCGACCGCCGCTACGGGGAAATGGCCCGCAGATATCCAAGAACACTTTTTCCAGTTTTGCATTTGAGGTAATAGGTATCATTACACCCTCTTTCTTCTCATTGTTTAACTTGACGCATTGGCAGATATTACAGGACTTTATGTAATTTCTCACCTTTTGGTTGATATTCCTTTATTTTAAAGTTTTCTTCTAAAGCCTGTATCACTTTTAGCGCTCCCATGTGACCATACCTGACATGATAATCTATTATGACTGCCTTTTCGATTTGGTGTGGAATTATCACTTTCCATGTCTCTTCGTCCAATGCCGTTTTTATGAATAAGATTCCTTTGTTTAGATGGTAGTATTTGGAAACAGTGCCATCGTTGGCTTCCAATCGCCTCATGATGTTTTTCAGTTTAGGATCAGACGTTGGTGGATACGGATATTTATTAATAGAGCTTGTAGATCGGCTCTAGTATTAAATATGTTATAAATTTTAACCAAGCTCTCCTTCTCTCCCTCGAAGGTCTGATCTTCCAGATTTATTCGTGATAATACATCTGCTACCACATTCTTTTTTCCTGGAATATATTCCCATCTTAGATCATATTCTTGTAGGGCGAGTACCCACCTAGCCAATCGGCCGTGACTCAATTTGCACCTACGAAGGAACGAGATGGATTTATGATCAGTACGAACAGTGACTTGATACCCGAGAATGTATGTTCGGAACTTGCTGCATGCGAACACCACGCTAAGCAATTCCTTTTCTGTTACACTATAGTTCTTTTCGCACTGATTCAGCGTGCGACTAGCGAAGCTTAATACCAGATGTTGACCCTCCTCATCTTCCTGGTATAAAGTCATTCCTAAGCTTAGGTCGCTAGCATCGCAGTTTAAAAAGAATGGTTTCTTAAAATCTGGGTGACGAAGTATAACGCTCTCCAGAAACTTTTCTTTTATCAAGCGGAAGGTAAGATCTTGTTCCTCACCCCAAGTCCATTTGTTCTTAGCAGATAATTGTGGTTGAAACTTGGCTGTCAACTCGGAATATCGGTTCCGAAACTTTCTGTAATAGTTACAGAGTCCGAGGAAAGATTGTAATTGTTTCCTGTTTCTTGGCTGCGGGAACTTCTGAATTGCCTCCACTTTCTCTGCTGACGGGGTAATACCTCTATCGTCTAGATTGAAACCTAAGAATTGTACTTCGCGCGCAATGAACTTGGATTTCTCCAACTTCAGAGTTATGTTGTTTTGCGCTAACTTGCTTAGTACATATTCTACTCTATAGCAGTGTTCCTCCCAGGTTTCTGATGTAATGAGTAAGTCGTCTACATAGACGGTGATAAATTGGAGTGCTTCTTGTCCGAGAATTTGATCCATACATGCCACAAAGATGGCGACAGAATTTACAAGTCCGAAGGGCAGTCTCTTGAACTGGTAATTGCGCCCTTCGAAAATGAACGCCACATACTGACGGCTTTGTGGATGCAACTCCACTTGCCAATAACCACATACAGTGTCCCAGGTACTGATAAACTTCGTGCCATGAAAACGTTTTAATATCTCCTCTATTTCACCGGGTGAGGTTCGGTCATTCACAATTGTTTTGTTCAGTTCGCGCGCATCTAAACAGAGCCGGACTTGTCCGTCTTTCTTGGGAACAGCAATAATTGGACTAGTGTAAGGAGACTGACTAATCTCAGTTATGTCATTTTCAATCATTTTGTTAATTTCTGTTCTCACGGCCTCTTTAAGCGAATGCGCATTGGATATGACCTCCGGTTAAACTCCACGTTTTCTTTGAACTCCAGTTTGCACTGATAGTTTTTAACCTTACCTGGTTCATCTGAAAACACTGCCTTGTACTTCTCATATACTCTGACTAAACGATCTGCTAGATGTACAGGTATTTTATCGTTATTGGTTCCGCACTGGAAGTCCCGTATCTCTTGTATTTTACTGACCATAAATCCTCTCCTCCATGGTTGTATATAATGGGTTTATGAAGGGGGCTGTTCCTAATGATATTAATTTTACGAAGTTGTTGATGTATAGGGCTAGGAAGTATATTTGCGCCTCCTACCAAATTTGCGGTCCATGTTATTCCGTCTGGGAAAAGTGATACTTTCTCTAAGTTAAGATCGATAATGGCGGAATACCTTCTCAGAATATCGCAACCGACGAGTATGTCATATGGTAATCCGGTGGCGATAAAAAATTCCATGTCTAAAGCTATATCGCGGCTAACGACATTTAAAGAAACTTGCTTCCTAATGGTTTTGTTCTGGCGGCCAGTTGCACCTATCAATACAATGTTATTTACCGGTAACATTGGCAAAGTTTTCCCACATTCGCTCTGTATCCTTTCCAGTTCATTGGCGTTTATTATGGAAATATTTGCACCTGTGTCAATCATTAGTTTAGCGGGAATTCCTTCCACCTCCACTGTTATATATAGTATTTCGTTATTGTTATTATTGAGGCTCTTTTCGTTCTCCTCTAAAAGTTCCGTTCGAATATCTTTCAGGTAATGGTTACTAATTATCGTGATGTTTTTACAATTGGTTGCCTGTTGCAACTCATCTTTGTTTAACCCAGGAAGTATAAGCAGTAACGGGTCGTCATTGTTAATTACTGCCTCCTCCCGTTTAAAGTATTGCGGTCATCGTTCGTACTAGGATTGACCGAGACATCGTTCGGGAAACTCTGGGTCGTTTCCTGACGCTCTGTACCCTGTTCGAGGTTTATTTCTCTGTTCTGTTGTCGGCCAAGATCCTCCAGGCTGGTACTTCTTCTTCCTTGTTCGTGTCGTGGACCGTCCCGTTCCGCACTTCTCCATCTTCTGTCCGCACCGTGGAAGCTGTTCCTCCGTGGTTGGTAGTATCTCCTCGGACCGCGATCTTCTGCTCTTATAAAATTAACCCTCGGGCGTGATACCCTATTATTATTATTATTATTATTATTATTATTACTATAATTATTTATATTGGGTGGGTAATGTCTATCACCGTTATTACCGGGGTATGGATTTCTCTGACTGTACGGGCTATTAGGTGGCTGATAATAATTGTTCCTATTATTAGGATAGGAGTTGTTGTTCCTAATACCGTTAGCATTGCCATTAAAATTGTTGCTATTACGCGGCGGGTTATTATGGCCGTCGTAATTACTGGGCTGGTTTCGGTTTCCGGGATGGTTATTGCCGTTATTAGGGTATTGATTCGGCCTCGCCTCTGGTCGTTCATTCCTCCTCCTGCTTTGGCGATAATATTCTTCATTTTCATACCCTTCTAGCAATTCCGTCATTGCCTGTACCGTCTTGATCTGGCTACCTATCCGTGCCCTGACAATGTCTTTGTCGTAGTGGTATGATATTTTATTTACCAGGCACGCTTCGGGTATAACCGGTTCGAGGTGTTTCGCCATGCACACCTTTCCTAAGAAATAGGCTGTCATGCTACTGCCTATTTGTGCCCTGTATCGTCCGTTGCATATGTTATCACCGATCAGGTTCTGGGTTGTTTCAGACCAGTATTTCGACTTAAACATTCTCCGGAACTGCTGGTAGTCGGCAATCTCGCTCCGGTTAGCCATCCACCAATTATCCGTCATCTCCCTGAATGACTCGTCCAAGATTTCCCTGTTATGGCTCCATTGCGTTATTTTATGTTTGGCGAAGTATTCATCTACCCTCGCCAGGAACTCCATCGGTTTCCGCTTGTACTGCCGGAAGTTGAGCCATTCTCGGCTTTCGTTGATGGGCAATCCGGTGAAATGAGTCGGTCTATTTCTTAAAGCCTCCATCTCTTCTTGGCTTTGTCGCACCTGACCTGTGATATTGGTCATCGCCTCTTGCATACCATCACACCGTTCCGCGACTTGGTTCCGTACTCTCCCGAAATTCTTCTTGAGTTTCCTTCCTCTGTTCCTCTACTTTCCTGCGGCTATGTTCTTCTATATTTGTAAACTTGATGTTTACTACTTCCTTAAATTCTTGTACCTCCTTTTCGGTCTGGTTGCACTTCCCGTCAATCTCCCGGATCTGTCGATTCACCATTATATTTTCTTCTTCCATCTTTTTATTCATCGCTTTCTTGTTAACATTGATTTCCTTATTCAGTTCTTCTCTTAATAATTCCATTCTTTCGTCAAGTTTGTCCAGATTCTCCTGATTGACCTCCCTTAATTCTTCTCTTAAAATTTGGTTGTCCTCTCTCAATTCTTCCAGCTTCTCCCCCATCTTCTCTTCCAACTTCTTGTTATCTTCCTTCAACTCTTCCTTCAATTGTCGGTTGTTCTTTTCTATCTTCTTCCTGGTTTCATCGATTTTCTGATTGGTGTTTTCAATTTTATTAATCAATTCTTCTTTAGTCGACTTGAATTCTTCTTTGAACGATTGGTTGTCTTCCTTCAATTCTTCTAACTTCTTCCCCATCTTCTCTTCCATCTTCTTACTGTTTTCTTCCATCTTTTTATTTGTTTCTTCGATTTTATTTCCCAAATCTTCTTTCAAAGACTGGCTATCTTCTTTCCTTTCCTTATTACTTTCGTCCATTTTCTTACTGCTTTCCTCCATTTGCTTCTTCAAATCTTCCTTGTTGGATTTGTTACTTTCTTCTATTTTTTCCATCTTTTTATTATTGTCTTCTTTCAAAGATTTGAATTCCCGTAGGAACATTTCCATCATCTTATCCATCCTAATATCCTCCGTTGTTTTGGATTTCTCCATCTCCTTCTCTGGAACATTGATGTCCTCCGTCTGTGTGGGCATCTCGGGTTGTTCCCCTGGTTGTGCAGGTTGTTTTGACAATACCGGTGGCAATGACTCTTCCACATCTACTGGCGTCGGCTCTTTATTCTCCATGTCCATCTCTACTTCTTTTTCGGCCTCCGCCGCCCGTTACTTTGATGTTGCACGTCGTTGCATTTTTCCGTCAATTTCTCTGGCTTTATAGCTGCTGCCGAACTCCAATTAGTGATTGGGCAGATTGTATTGGCCTTTCAATCGCTAATTAAAGCCCTTCAGTTGTGCGCCAATTTGTAACTAGAACGTGTTACAAATGATTTCTGATCTGCTTCCTTTCTAATTAAGCCCCACTGTTTGGGCTCCAATTTGTAAGTTAACCTGTATATAGTGTTAAAGTGGCATAGGTGTAGTGTTACAAAATGTTTTAAAAATGTTGTTTGTTGAAGAAATAAAAATTGTGTTTAAAAAAAATTTATAATTAAAAAAAAATTTTCTTTTTATCAATCAATTAATTAAAAACAATTAATTAATTGTGTTTCGTGAAGTTTTGAAACGTGTCTCACTTATCTAGGAAATTTTATTAATGTTTTAGTATTTTCAATAAACTCCAACCACTTATAAGATTGTCTCCAGGTACAATCGATATTTGTTTACTTTTCGTTTTGGAGGTTATCTTCCTTCTGATGTGGTGAAATTCTTGTATTATATTGTTTAAATTAAATTAATTGTAAATGGTTATGTATAATAAAGAAAGAACTATTTTGAGGTGAGTATAAATAGTTTATTGTATCAAGTATAAATGATTTATTGTATAATTGGTTAACAAGACTCTTGTCGATTATAAAATCGACTCTCAGGGTATCGAAAGTTACAAGTTTTTTTTTATATATAAAATGTCATCAGGTTCTTTTAACAGCTAATTATGGTTAAAGTCAGAGAAATCGGGCCAATATTAAAAAAGTATAACGTTACAATAATTAATTCTTAATACTAAATATATATATTTGATAGAAAAGGTTGAAATAAACAAGTTTGATTTTCGAACCGTATCGCTGACAATACTAGGAGGCGGTGTTCTGAGTGATGACGACAATTGCAAATGGCTGCCGTCGAGTTGGTCAAATGTCCTTCGAAGATGGGCCTTTCCAATAAAGATATTTTCTGGCAGTATTCACGTCCTGGTGTCAGCAAATCTTCCTTCGGATGTTGGTTTAGTGTCTTGGGTGAAGTTTTTGTGTTGTATTTTGAATAGTGGTGTATGTATAAGTCCGTTCACTTTCTGTCATTCAGGCACTGTTTTATGGTTATGATTTATACTGTTTTATTGTGTTTAATAAGGTTGTTTGACTGTAGTTTTGTGCTGTACAATGTTATTTTGTCTCTTGGAAGTGTTTATGTCACTATGTCAATGTTGTACAATGTTTTTAGTCGCCACTCGCGATTTTCAAAAATGTGTCATACGCTGACTCACCATTACGGTACTATAAATTAGGTTAACTCGATTGAAAATACTCTTGTCAAGTGCACCGTATCACGTTCAATAATCAACTAACTACTTCCTTCACTTTCGACTAAAATCTTAGCCAATGCAATATTATTCCTTACATTGTTCGAATTTTACTTTGCATCCTGTGCATGTTTGAAATTGCATTATATAACTGCTTAAACTTTGGTTATTATTCAAATTTATTAGCTAGATGTTACTTAAGTAGAGGGAAAGTGAGGGTTAGAAAACAATGGAGATGACGTCACAGAGGGGCACTGGTAGCTGGCTTCCGCGGTGTGAAAACAATGGGTTGGGGAACCCCCAGTTGAAAACACTACCGGGTTCCAGTTCATGACGTCATAGAGGCACTGGCAGCTGGTGTCCGAGCTGTCCATGTGACGTCACTGTTGTGTGTGTGTGTGTGTGTGTGTGTGTGTGTGTGTGTGTGTGTGTGTGTGTGTGTGTGTGTGTGTGTGTGTGTGTGTGTGTGTGTGTGTGTGTGTGTGTGTGTGTGTGTGTGACTGAAACACTTCCGTGTTCCAGTTCATGACATCACACAGAGGCCCAAGTCGCTGGCGTCCGCATGGCTAAAACCTGTTTCAAGACGTCACGGAGGCCGTGGTTTCTGCATGTCCAAAATTTGGTAGCCGAAAACAATGTGTAGCGGATGGGGGTACCCGGAATTCGGCGGTTGCCCGCAGAGGCGATGTCATCGGGTACCGTTACTCGAAATTTTGGGGGTATCGGGTACCGTTACCCGAAATGTTTAAATCAACGGATGGGGGTACCCGAAATTTGTGGTTACACCCTAACCGGGTTCCAGTTCATGACAGAGGCCCTAGCAGCTGGTGTCCGAATGTTAAAACACTTCCGCGTTCTGGTTTATTTTGATGTAACAAAATAATCGTTCTCTCTCGAAATTTTTAATGTCAGAATTTTGGTACCCTAAATGATTAAAACAACGGATGGGGGTACCCGAAATTTGTGGGTACGCCCACATGACGCATGTATAAAACACTGGTTATGACGAAACAGGGGGCTATACAGATGGGTTCCGACAGGTGTTGGTTTCCACAAAATAAATTTTGACTCCTCGGGATTTGAACCTGGATCTGCGGTTCGCAAAACCATATATTGTATTATTATATATGAGTATATCGTGTTATTATAGAACAGATGCATCCATTTGAATATTGTTTAGAAAAGCACATATTAAAATTATGCATTACTAAAATTGTGTAATTGTATAAATATATTTTACTCTGTGTACCTGCAAAATTGTAACAAAGTAGTCAAACAGGTCTGGTTGAATCGCTGTGTGTTGGTACAAACAGATTATACGCTCTCTCTCTCTCTCTCTCTCTCTTTAGAGAGAGACTCATCTGAACTCTATAAACCGGTTTTCTTCGCATGCTGGCGCATACCACAATCCAGCTGTGTCTCTCTTTATCAATAAGTTGGCTGCATCTCAACTATAAAAACTTGTTATCTTCGCTGGCGTATACCTTATTCAAGTATGATAGGAATAACTGTTTTGTATAAAGGTATAATAATAAAATAACAAAGGTTACGGTTTATATATAAGTTTTAATAATATCGAAAGCTTTTACAATCAAATCATAAGCTATAATTTTCTTTCTCTTTCTACACACACACGTTCTATATTCACAAGACAATTATAATTGAGCAAAACATACGCGCGCTCTCTATATACATAACTAAACAAAATAAACACTTTATCTCTCTCTCTATATATATATATTTACATAATTATACAAAATAATCTTTTTTCTCTCTCGCTTTCTCTCTCTTTTGCAGCCTTGAAGGTTCTCTCTCTCTCTCTCTCTCTCTCTCTCTCTCTCTCTCTCTCTCTCTCTCTCTCTCTCTCTCTACATATATACTCTCTCTCTCTCTCTCTCTCTCTCTCTCTCTCTCTCTCTCTCTCTCTCTCTCTCTCTCTCTCTCTCTCTCTCTCTCTCCACACACACACACACACACATAATTAACAAAATAATAATTACATTTACTACAACCAAAACAAGCCTTATATGTCTAACAATAAAAATAGTAATAATAATTAATAACATACAATATTACAAAGTTGATGTGTAATATGTTAATAATAACATACTAAATGTAGACACACATCAAATGATAATTACTATGGTGTTAACTACATGTGTAAAATGTTACACCAAAACCTTGAATTCAACTCTTTTTAGTATTTTAGATAATAACAAAGGTAACAACGCTTATAATTTTTTAAAACAATTGTTCTTCTGAGTGTAAATTCTCTCCACTCACAAGCACTCAGAATGTTACAGTGGTCACCATATGGTGGTGAACGACATACATCTCCCTCGCATTCGCACAAACACATAACATCGAAACAAGGTTTCTGTAACTATAAGAGAAATCTTTTAAAAAATTTAATTACACATAAAAATTTAATTAACACTTTAATGATTGTTTATCTTAACTTTTTATGTTATAAACCACATACGTTTCTTAATAATTAAAAACAGAATATAATTTCCTACAATTAATAATACTTGATCAAATACAAAAGAATGTAGACACATCAAATGATAGTTAGTGTGGTATTAAAAAAAACATGTATTCTGAATTAAATTCATTTTGATATCTTAGATAACAACAGACGCGAAACGGTTACGAAGCGGACATCCGCTAGAGTCATGCCTTGACCACTCATATTTTTTTACCAGCGAGGTATACGCTGTACCAGTAAAATTATACATCATATACTACTCCTGATTAACCAGCTTTGTTTTAGCAATTAGCAAATCTTTTATTTGAAGATATTCAATATTATGGTTGTTACAATAACTAATTGATGTTTTGAAGAGTTTGAAAAACTCATTACGAATAAATACTTTCATTTTGTAAATATTCTTTTCGTTTCGTATTGATATCAATCTACTCAGTGTCTTACTATTATTTCTAAAATTATAATCGAATTTAATCATGCCGCATTGACAATATAATCTATTATTACTATTTATTTCTCTGTTTAAAAGTTTTTCAACAATATTAGATCTAAGCAACACCTTGTTCATTCTCTGAAAATGAACAATTAACATTAAAAAACGACAAAAAAATAGAGAAGTCTACTTCAACAGTTAAAAACATTTTACTATTAATGTTATTATTATTATAATTAATCAATCCTGTTCTCGTTTATTTGGTCTGGAAAAAAAAAGAGAAAAAATTAATACATAACCACTTCTGTATAAGTAATTATTAGTGGTACTGAAATATCATACTCACATAATCAATATCCAAATGCACGCTCACTTTCTCGTTCGCCAGCGGAGTGTGTGAGGTTACGCATAGTGATAGGACACAAGGCTTCACAGCTTTCAATTGCTCCTCTGTAAATACGTCACACCATCTTTTAGGTAGGTATACATAGAATAGCTTATCCTCCGGCTGAGGACAGGCTCCGGTATCTTCCAAATCTACCACAACTGACTCCCCGAATTTCGTTTTCACAAATTTCATGTGAATTATATGATACTTTACTCCTAAAGAAAGACTTGACAAGTCTCTTTTTGGTAAAAAATTTTCAACTGTCTTCGCGTTCGCAACGATTCCTTCCATGGCGAGTACTGATGACTGCACAGGGAAACACTGGCGTATTTATTCTGTTTCCCCCGACCACGTTCCTTCCTTCTAAAGCGTCATCTCCTTCGGTCACGACCGGACGACGACACCTTACCCCGCACCCCGCACCTCTACCGCAACGGTAACGGCTACAATTTTTCTTCCTACCCCACCCCGCGTCGTCACGGGCCACCATCTGCTTTCGGTCACGACCGGACGATGACATTCTACCCCGCACCCCCACACCGCACCCAGAGCCTCGCCACCACCCCGCACCTCGCCTACATATTTTGTTCCATTACTTTGTCTGTCGCTCCGCAGCGACCGGGTTTACCCCCCACCCCGCACCCCGCCAACCGCAATCGAGTCCGTCGGTCACGGTCACCCCTACCCCGCACCCCCAACCCCGCACCCGGAGCCTCACCACCACCCCGCACCTCGCCTACATATTTTGTTCAATTACTTTGTCGCTCCGCAACGACAGGGTTTACCCCACCAACCGCAATCGAGTCCGTCAGCGACAACCTAGCTTCCTACCCCACCTCGCGTCGTCTCGGGCCACCATCTGCTTTCGGTCACGACCGGTCGTACAACCCAGCCCCCCGTACCCCGCACCCTACATCCCGCGGGAGGCGACTCAACGAGCGCGCTTCGGTCAAGGTCGCCGGCATCCTGTACCCCGCACCTCGCCTACCTCTCGGTCACGGACACCGGCTGCAACCTAGCTCCCTACCCCGCACCACCATCCCACACCTTTACCCCGCACCGCATCGGTCACGGACGTCGGCTTCCTACACCGCACCCCCACCCCACCCCACCCACCGCAACGCGCGGCATCGGTCACGACCGGACCATGACATCCTAGCCCGCACCCCCACCCCGCTCCACCAGCACACACCGCATCGGTCACGACAACCCCGCACCCCACCCGCGCAGCTGCTCCTCGCGAGCGGAGCGCGGCGACAGCGTCACCGGTTACCGGACTGTCCATATAGGGAACCGACGACGCGAAGCCGGCCTCACTCCTTTCACAATGACCGACAGCAGCAGCAGCGAACACCGTGCTATCAATGGTAATGTAATTACTATAAAATTTATGATACTTGACAATACACTAAACACACAAACAGTATTATTAGATTACAAACACACGGTTATTGATAAGATTTGTAGCGAAGCCGTTGCATTAAATAATTATATAAAGTGGTATTTAGCAGTTCGTGTATCTTTTAAAAAATTAATAAACACCGAAAATATTTATTGTAATGCGGTATTTAGATCACGTACAGAACTTAAGTCACAGTATGACGATATCGATGAACAGTATTCGATAGCTAGCGAGAAAATAATGGAATCCGTTGACAAATTCACGCGTGACGGAAGCGGGTGGGTCGAAAATGGTGTCGAGTCGGTGGAAATAAATATTACAAAATACAATCCTCTTGTGGGGTCGAGCTTTCTACCTACACCATCGAAATTGACACACAGTAAGAAAGGAATTATTAATGTGAAAAATTTAGAAGATGAAAAGTGTTTCTTGTGGTCTGTGCTCGCCGGTATACACCCGATCGCGTGTAACCCGCATCGCGTTAGCCATTACCTTCCGTACGAAGAAGAAATAAACATGAAGGACATACCTTATCCCGTCGCAGTCAATAAGATAAAACGGTTCGAGAAATTAAACGAAAACATATCCGTTAACGTTTTTGGCTACGAAGGCGAGGTATATCCTTTACGTATCACTGAACACCGCGGTCGAAAGTACCACGTAAACCTACTGCTACTGTCCGACGCGAACACTACTCACTACTGCCTCATACGAAACCTTTCGCATATGCTTTCATCGTTGACAAAACGAAAGAGCACTTCGTTTTACTGCAACTACACTCTACACAGATTTGCGGACAATAAAGATACTAACGCGGCGCGAAAACGAGTTGAAGAACACGAACGCAACTGTTCTCAGCACGGAGTAGAGAAAGTAAAACTTCCTGACGAGGACGAAAAGTGGATGTATTTTAAAAACTTTTCACTTTGTCACCGCGTACCTTATACGGTATACGCTGACTTCGAATCGTTTATTGTTCCGACCACCGGTAAAAACGTGGCACATCATATACCAGCCAGTTTCTGCTATGTGATAGTTGACTGGATGGGAAACGCCGTCAAGGAACCTGTAATATACCGCGGTAAAGATGTGGTGGACACGTTCCTTCGTGTGCTTTTAGCCGACGTTCAACGACTCGATAGAAAGTTTAATAAACCGATCCAAATGACAGCGGCCGATGAACGGTCATTCCGAAACGCCACTCACTGTCATCTGTGCAAGCACCCGTTAACGGACGACACGGTTCGAAATCATTGCCACATAACGGGTAACTATTTAGGCGCTGCTCACAATGCGTGTAATATAAATTACAAAATACCAACACACGTTCCGGTTTTTTTCCATAATTTAAGTGGCCATGACTCGCATCATTTGATGCAAGGTTTCGGAAAGTATAAGGAAGATGAAATAACGTGTATCGCTACTACAAGCGAACGTTACATCTCCGTTACACTCGGACAGCTCCGGTTTCTCGATTCTCTGCGGTTCATGAACGCGTCACTGAAAAACTCGTCTCCAACTTATCCGCGGATAAATTTAAAATCCTTAATCAATTTTACACGCGTAATGTTGGTTTACTGTTGCGTAAAGGTGTGTACCCTTACGAATACGTTACGGACGATTCAAAATTTGACGAGAGGCAGTTACCGGACCGCGTACATTTTTACAACGGGTTGACAGAGTCGGATATAGACGAAGAAGATTACGCGCACGCTCGAGCGGTTTGGTCGGCTTTCGACATGCAAACGTTCGGTATTTATCATGACCTTTATTTAAAAACGGATGTACTACTGCTTGCTGATGTATTTGAAAACTTTCGAAACATGAGCCTACAGTACTACGAACTCTATCCGTGTAACGTTTTTACCACCGCCGGTTTAGCGTGGAACGCGATGCTGAAAATGACAGGAGTTAGGTTAGAGTTACTCCGCGATATAGACGTACACCTGTACATCGAAAGAGGTATCCGTGGCGGCTTAGCAGCAATTTCTAATAGGTACGCCAAGGCCAACAACCCGTACATTCCCGATTATGACGCAAGCAAGCCGCATAACTATTTACTTTACCTCGATTGTACCAACCTGTACGGAACGGCTATGACACAGCCTTTACCACTGTCCGGTTTTCGATGGTTGGAACGTACAGTGATCGATACGTTGAACGTGCACACGTTACGCGACGATGGTGACACCGGTTATATCCTGGAAGTCGATCTGGGGTATCCACATTACCTACACGACTTACACAGTGACTACCCTTTAGCACCTGAAAAGCGTACTATTACGGACAGTATGCTTTCACCGTACTGCTATCGCATGAAGCTGTTAAAAGACTTTGTGTGTAGTAACGGTAAGGTAGAGAAACTGATAACGTCCCTCGAGGACAAGACAAAATACATTGTTCATTACAGAACATTGAAACTCTACCTCGAACTAGGAATGGAGTTGAAAGCGATTCACCGTGTGTTAGCATTCACACAGTGCGTATGGTTGAAACCTTTCATCGATTTTAATACGGAGCGACGAAAGGAAGCCAGAACACCTTTGAAAAAGACTTTTTTAAGTTAATGAATAACGCACCGTACGGAAAATCGTTGGAAAACGTACGGAAGCGAATCGATTTCAAATTAGTTCCAAACGAGAAGAAACTTCACAAACTAACCGCTAACCCCAGGCTACAACATTTTTTCATCTATAACGAGGACCTGGTAGGTCTCACGATGAAAAAAATATCCATTACACTGAACCGACCTTTGTACGTTGGGTTCAGTGTATTGGATGTTAGTAAGCTGATTATGTATCGGTTCCATTACGGATTCACGATGAATACGTACGGGTCACGTGCACGTCTATGTATGACGGACACTGACTCTCTGTTGTACGACATTCGCACCGACGATGCGTACAAAGACATGGAGGAGCATCTCGAACTCTTTGACACGTCGGAGTACCCTAAGGCACATCCGTGCTATAGTGAAACAAACAAGAAAAAGTTGGGTACTTTTAAAGACGAAACAAATGGAATACCGATACTTGAATTTGTCGGGTTGCGCGCAAAATGTTATTCATTCGTTACGGCAAACGATAAAGAGAAAAAGGTAGCGAAAGGTGTGTCACGTTCCGCGATAGCTACACAGTTGAAACATCAACTTTATAAACAATGTGTAAAGACCAATTCTCAAACTTATAAAACGGCGCAGACTATCCAAAGCGAAAAACATAACATATACACAAGAAAGCTTACAAAATTATCGCTGTCACCATACGATGACAAACGATATGTCTTGGATGACGGTGAAACAGCACTGGCGTACGGTCATTATAAACTCTGTCAACCCAGACGCGAGATAATTCAGCAAGCGAGAAAATCCGTTATAAATTATGCGTTCGATATACGTTGATATAAGACTCGCTTGCAGGAGCAACACACTGTCAGTAACGACGATGAAGTCGGTGAGGTTCAGTGAAAACGTAACGGTATATCTCGTACCAAAATTTTGCGATTCGCGTTTCGGGTGGCGATATGGAAAACGTACGCAAAACTATTGCAAAGGAATTGCACAGACCGGTGAGAAGGAACTTTCCCAGACGTGCGGTGGAGGTGAAGGGGTTACACGATCTCTACCAAGCGGATTTGGTGGAAATGATACCGCATGCCAAGTTGAACAAGGGGTACAAATATCTAATGACGGTAATAAACGCATTTAGCAAGTATGCATATGCGATTCCCTTAAAAACTAAATCGGGTGTTGAAGTAGCACATGCTCTCGAACCAATAATTGTAAAAAATAAAATGAAATACCTGCAAACGGATAAGGGGAAAGAGTACTTTAACACTACCGTACAAGCTTTACTAAAGAGATTCAACGTCAAACACTATTCAACGTATAGCGAGAAGAAAGCGTCCATCGTAGAGCGATTTAATCGTACGTTGAAAACGAACATGTACCGCGCGTTCAGCGAGCAAGGCCATTATCGGTGGTTGTCGCTTTTGCCTAAACTGGTGATGGAATACAACGACAGAGTGCATAGAACTATAGAGATGAAGCCGCGACAAGTCGACAAGAGCAACGAGCAAATTGTGTTGGAACGAATAAGAAAAAATATCGTACCGCGGAAAGTGAGCAAGAAACATAAGTTTAAAATAGGCGATCGAGTGCGTATCAGTAAATACAAAATCACATTCGCTAAAGGTTATACACCAAACTGGACGAACGAGATATATACAGTGCACAGAGTTCAGCCAACCGTACCGGTTACGTACTTGTTGAAAGATCACACGGGTGACGTTGTGGAAGGTGGGTTTTATGAACAAGAATTGAGTAAAACCAGCGTTGGTGATGTGTATCTCGTTGAAAAAAAATTACAACGTAAAGGTGATCGCGTGCGAGTGCGCTGGCTCGGCTTTGACGGTAAACACGATTCGTGGATACATAAAAAAGATCTGATATAATAACATTACCACAGTATTTAACCGAACGTAAACGAGTTAAGATGAAGATTGAACAACAATCGTTAAAGTTAAATGTTAAGAACGTAGACTCTGCTAAGTACAACGGTGAAGTTGCATATAATAAACACAGTCCACTGTTTCCAAACACAGTTCGATGTATCGTGTGCGGCGGGTCATGTAGCGGGAAGTCAAACGTTGCCTTTAACATGTTATTCGATTCAAACGGACTGCGATTTCAGAACCTGTACGTGTTCTCCAAATCGTTATTTCAACCAAAATATCGTATGTTGGAAGACGTTTTTAATGCTCTCGCTGACGAAGGAATGATGTACTTCACATACAGTGAAAACGATGAAGTACCACCTCCGCACGAAATTGTACCTAATTCAATCATGTTGTTCGATGATGTTGTATGTGAACGGCAGAATAACATACGAAAATATTTCGCTATGGGACGGCATAGCGGTGTGGACACTTTGTACCTTTGTCAGACGTACAGTCTGGTGCCAAAGCAACTGGTGCGTGATAATGCCAATTTCTTGGTTTTGTTCAGACAAGATGATCTCAATTTACGTCACGTTTACAACGATCACGTTAACACAGATATGAAATACGAAGAGTTCAAAGCGATGTGCGCCGAAGCGTGGAAGGATCGTTACGGATTCATAGTCATCAACAAGGACTCACCGATAAACGCGGGTAGATACAGAGTGGGTTTCGATCGTTTTATACATAAATAGAATAGTTTGTGCGAGAAAGTCATCAGTGTCAAGATGGATGACAAGCAATTGACACATGAAATCGATGCAATTAGCGATAACATAAGACAAAAGTATCGCGCGTTGAAACATGACATCAGAGAGAGCGATGAAGCGTTAACGAGAAAGTACAAACCTCTTTTGGAACCGTTAACCCAGATTTCGGAAAAGTTGAATGTCTCCGGTGATAAAATTAAAAAAATAAATGTTGAAGATGAAGATACGAAGACAGCTGTAGAGATGACACCACCACCATCACAACCTCGATTCCTTAGAACGGAAGTGTTGGGACAAACTCCTGATGTCGAAACATCGAACGTGACTCTTGAAGAGTTTTTAGCAACACCCGAAGGTCGACACGAAGCACAAGAATACGTTGAACAGTCTGTCGAAGGTCCGCTCGCGAGGAAATACTTACTACTCGCTTTACCTGATGATCGAGAAAAAAAGATGGATCATACGTACGGTATCCGTAACGTTGCAGACAAATGGATGGTGGGAAATTCGGTGTTGGAGATCAATCAAGGCGACAGCTTCTACATAGCTGGAAAACGATACAGGGGTACACCGGGTCTCTACGAACTTATGTTTATGAAAGAACCCAACAAGAGCGTCTACGATGAAAACGATTTAGCAGCGTACAAATCTATACTGTCGGACACTAACGCACATAAACATTATCATTTACCCGGTGCTAAAATAAATACAAACAAAGGTGTAAAGTACAGAGAGATAATCGCCCGATTGTTCCCACCGCGCAGCGGACGTGGTATCGATTACGTACACTGGAACGATCCCAACAAACTGGTTGAACGGTTGAGACTGCTGGTAAGTTCAAAACGCGCCGGTCACACCGGACACGACAACGAAATCATCTCCGTTGTGGAGGAATTACGTGAAGCCAACATTATCGTATAAATTTTATGAACGTCGGTGTAACAACTCATTGACGTCAACACTGTCAACATGTGCGGGTTAGATTTGACACCTGACTTTAAAGTCGAAAACGAAAGACTGAAAACCTTTACATCATGGCCTGTGCATTTCATCAGTCCAACCGCTATGGTTGCCGCAGGCTTTCATTACACAAATGAAATTGATAGGGTTCGATGTTCATTTTGCGGTATAGAAATCTTTCGTTGGAAAGAGGGTGACGATCCGATTGTGTTACACACGCGATGGTCACCACAGTGTCGTTACTTAAAACGGTTAGCACATCATTTGTAGCGTGCAGTCATACAATGGTTGTGGACAAGTTCGGGAGACATTAAAGCGCCGTGAGCGTGCGACGAGAAACAAAAAGACAATTACGCGATACTGTAGGATTTAAGATTACGAATGATGGGCATATAGATGTTGAAAACAAAAAGATCCGCAATCTGAACGAACCGGATGCAGCAAAGGATGCTGTATATCTGACTTATATGCAAACACATTGTCTGCTACTCGATGATGAACGTAAAAGCGTGGACGTTAAAGGGTGTAGATTGAAAAATGTTGATACTCCTGTAGACGTTAAAGACGTAGTCAACAAATATTACGTTGATGACAACTGTATACAACACTCGAGTCAAGAGAGAGGTGAGGTCATCGATACACGAGATCGATGGGTAATCAACGTTCGAAGTCCGGAACAAGCGACCGATGCGGTTAACAAAAACTATGTAGACTCGAACGTCATTAAAAAAGTATCGAACAGCTATTTGTTTGGGCAGAGCTGGTTGTCGGGAGTGAGTTTACCGATTTTTGGAGATGACGCGGTTAACGTAAAATACATGTTGCAGAACACCGTTAGCTTGGGCGAAGATGGTGTTTTCAAAGCAGCGGAAAAGAGAATAACAGACGTAGCGGATGGTTTTGCGGAGAGCGATGCTGTTAACTTACAACAATTAAATGACGTGAGACGATACGTAAAGAGCGAGATGTATAAAGTCGTCAAAACATTTCAGTATCAACTGGATTACTACTTATTGAAATTGTCTAAGCCACGTAGTTCAGAAGACGAGTGGACACTCGACACGAAGGAAATAAGAAGGTTAATAGATGAATTCGATAAAAACATAGAAGAGAAAGACTGGAGATCGGTTTACGATGTACAACAACGTTAAGAGGAAAAAAGGGTGGGGCGTCGGAAACGTGCTTAAAAACGTTGTACCGTCCGTTGTTTCGTCAGTTATCAATCGAGCGGTGGACGCACTACCTGTTGAATTACATCTGCCGGGTTACAGATTCTGTGGACCGGGCACGAAACTCGAAGAAAGATTAGCGCGTGGTGATCGTGGAATCAATCAACTAGACGAAGCCTGTCGCGAACACGATATCGCTTACGCTCAATACAAAGACAACGAAAGTAGACGTATTGCAGATCGTAAACTCGCGGAAAAAGCGTGGGGACGGGTAAAGGCTTTGGATTCGGGTATCAGCGAACGAGCTTATGCGACAGCAGTTGCAGCGGCCATGAAAGCAAAATCAGCAATAGGAAGCGGTCGACGTCGTAAAAATAAAAAGAATGTGAGTAGTCGTGGTCGTGGTGCTGGTGGTGGGATGAAGAAGAGGAGGAAGAGAACTGTCCGAACCGCTAGGAAAAAGAAGAGAACTGCGTCCGGATTGTATCTACGTCCGTACCGAAAAAACTAATTCACATACCGCTCCGCCCGTTGTCCGAAGATGAATTACGTGTATACGCAAAAAAGCTAAACATACCGTATTTTAGAGGTGTTTACATGCGTAACGCATTACCGGATACAGCGCCGTGGAAGAACGAAAGCGTCATCGTAAATTTGGACGACGAGAGCGGACCGGGAACCCACTGGGTATGTTACAAGAAGCGTGGAAATCGAGTACACTATTTTGACGGGTTCGGTAATTTACGTCCACCTCTCGAGCTGATGCAATATTTTGGTGATACAGCCGACGTTCGTTACAACTATGAACGGAAGCAACCTCCTAACACGGTCATCTGCGGTCATTTATGTTTAGACTTTTTATCGTCTCCTGATCAGTAAACTTCAGCATGTCGTCGCTAACGGTCACCGTGACAAGTACCGACGCTGCGAATCTCGTGTGTAACTTTTTCCCACCTCTCGAGTTATACGGTGAATGGTACGTTGGACTATTGGATTTTACATCGTATAATTCAATACCAAACGTTACTGAAGGAAAAAATAATGCATTTCCAGTAAAAATTTCCAAGGATCAGTGGTCCGTCATCAAGTTGCCTACCGGCACCTACGAAATCAGTGATATCGAAACGTATCTGCAGAAACAGTTAGGCGAGAGAACAATCAGTTTACGTCCAAACAACAACACATTAAAGTGTGAAATTTACTGCAAGCATGTCATCGACTTTTCGCATACACCGAATACCATTGCAAGTATGTTAGGATTCAAGGAGAATCAGCAGCTGGAAGCGTATATAACACACGAGTCGAACGTACCCGTCGACATAATCAAAGTTAACACCGTTCACGTACGGAGTAATATCGTACAGGGTGCGTACAAGGACGGCCAGGACCAGCACACGTTGCATTCGTTTTATCCGACCGTGGCACCAGGTTTCAAAATAGTTGAAACACCGACAAACGTAATATACTTACCGGTAAACGTACAACGTGTAGACAACATAATTTTGTCTCTCGTTGATCAGGACGGGGATTTAGTCGATATTCGCGGTGAAGTTATCACGATACGACTGCATCTGAAAATATGGGATTGTATTTCGGACAAACGTCACCTGTAAAAAGGGAGTGTGTACGAAAGAAACATGGTAGTCGGTGTTCAACGTTGAAGCGATTGACATCAAGGAACAAGCGTTTCTTACTTTCACTTGGATTCAAATTATACGATTAAAATAATGTCGGGTGAAATTCTAGCTATCGAACGAGGAGCGGCTTTTGATAACAGAATCGTTGAGTTCGAATATCGTACGCACGCACCGTATGCTTCCACCCGATACGGTAACAACGATGAAATACGTATACCCATCAAACAACAGGATGTTTTCACTTTACCGGCGGAGAGTTTTCTGTACATCGAAGGAACATTGACCAAGGTTAACTCTACCGACACAGCGTTGAACGTGAAATTAATCAACAATGCAATGGCTTTCTTGTTTGAGGAGATCCGTTACGAAGTGTGCGGTGTGGAAGTAGATCGTACGAAAAACGTTGGAATTACGAGCACTGTGAAAGTGTTACTATCGAGCAATGAGCATGAAAGAAAGCATCTAATCAATGCAGGATGGGTGACGACAACCGACGAGTCGTTGACAGTACACGAGAGTACCGGTAATTTTACGTTTTGTCTTCCGTTAAAAATGCTACTCGGTTTCAACGAAGACTATACACGCATCATGCTGAACGTTAAGCAAGAATTGATTCTGTTGCGTACCTCTACCGATCAGAACGCAATGGTGCTAAAAGAATCAGGTGCAACTGCAAACGGTAATCTCGTAATAAACAAAGTACACTGGAAGATGCCCTATGTGCGCGTGTCAAACAAGTACCGAATACCGCTATTGGAGCATATCGAGAAGGATCATGAACTGGTGATGCCGTTCCGCAGTTGGGAATTGCACGAGTATCCCGTTCTACCGACGACAAATCGACATTCGTGGACCTTGAAGACATCGTCACAGTTGGAAAAACCACGGTATGTGATACTGATATTTCAGACGGACAGAAAGAACAATATAGCGAAAAACGCGTCGGAATTTGATCACTGCAATTTAACGAATGTCAAGCTATTTCTGAACGATAAATACTATCCGTACGATAACCTGAACCAGGATATCGAAAAAAAACGTTACGCACTGTTCTACGACATGTATACACGTTTTCAAACATCATACTACGACCGTCGCAACAGAACGCCTCTTTTGACACCTAATGAATTTATAACGAAAGCACCGTTGTTTGTCATCGATTGTTCCAGACAAGAAGAACCAATCAAGTCGTCTGCCGTTGATGTGCGTTTAGAATGTGAATCCAGTAACAATTTTCCAGATAAAACCACCGCTTACGCTTTGATTATTCACGATAGGATAGTACAGTACACAGCGTTGTCGAATACTGTTCATCGTTTGTCATAAAAAACTTGTTCTCCCCTCTACCAGTTTATAAAGATAGGTATTAGCGATCTCTAGCTTGTAACAAGATCAGTCCGTCTCAACGATGGAAGGTGACTGTGGTAGCGGCGGCAGCAGCAGCAGCAGCAGCAGCAGGCATTGTGAGTATAACGTTTACTTATCTCTTGGATATCCTATTAACTCTTACACTAAGTTCGTTACCGTCGGACTGTTTAACGAACTCAACTATGAACCGGGTGTTTTGTTTACAAACGGAAAAAAGAAACGTATATTACTTGACTTTTCTGAGTGGAATTACTTGTTGATCTTTCGTGAACAGTTACTATCCAGTATGTTATTGTACGAAGAAGGTGAAAACCGTGAAAAGAAGAAGAGTGTGATGATCAGTCGTAACTTTGGGAAAACGTTTGTTCGGATTAAAGGTAGTAAGACCGAAAAATTTGTTTTCACAGAACCCGAGTGGATCCGTTTTGGTTGTTTATTAACAGTACTAAAGAAATATCTTGTTCGCTTGTTTTATGATCAAGATCACTTCAAGTCGTACATTAAACAGGTAGTAGCCAAGGGGTGTTATGTACCACCATCCTTCTTTTTCCCCTCGTTTTTTCGATTGGAAAGCAGTCGTCATGACCAACAGCTAACATTTGATCGTCTTTACGATGAACTGGTATTGGAAGGAAAAGTAGAGGGGGAATTTGAATAAATTAACGTATTCGATGCGAACAAGTATCACTCGGAAAAATGAACTTGAATAGGACGGTTATTGCCGAGTTTGAAGCGTTTCGTGGTGACAAAAATGAATATGTAATCAAAGAGTTCGTTGCAGTTGATATAACAACCGGACGTTTTGTTATCGTGTTGTTCGCTCCACCATACGAACGTGCACGACTGCACCTGAAATTTCAAAAAATCAATGACTGGTTGGAAACACATTATCACAGAATTCGGTGGAACGATGGTAATGTGCCATACAAGAACATGGTACGCATCGTTGCAGACTTTTTTTCAGACAGTTCTGTTGTCTATACAAAAGGGTTTGAGAAGGCAAATTTCTTACGACAGTAGTATCACCATGGTGAGGTGATTGACTTAAACGATATTCAAGCACCTGTAGTTCCTAGATCCTTTGTACCCATCATACAATGTCCTGTTCCTCATCGTCAACCCGTTACCACTCCCCCCTTACACTGTGCATTGCGCAAAGCTTTGTTTTATGCAGAATGGTTGCGGCAACGAAATAAAATATAGTCGGTTGTGAACATGTTTTCATCATGGTGTTAGTGTGAATGCTACGTGACAGAAATGTCCATAAACGTAGAATTAGGTACCGTAGTGTGTGCGTGAGTGTTAACCTTGACTACGTCACTGTCGAGGTAGAAATAATCATAAACGTAGTCCTGGTAGTTCGAGACGGGTCACTGGCACGGTAGATATACCTGTAAACTCGTCAAGAACCAGTATGGGTGTGAAAATTACTCATTACGGTACAGCAAATGTGAATACGCATCATGTATGAACAACATATACATCCGATAAAAAAATATAAACAAAATAAAAATAAAGTAAATAAATAAAAAATATATGTACTGCTTTTATACATTGACTTAGCATTGCATAGTGTATCTTATCATTATCTACCACTGTATTAGTTAATAGTACAGCGATAGATAACGTGGAGTAGGCCTGCTTTACGAATCTGTAAAGTTGGGGAAACCACGTTAAAAAAAGCGTAGCGGTCTCTCATTCGCCTCTGGCCGCTAGGAAGAGGATGAGAGGTAAAAAATAAAAGTATAAGAAATGTTTATTTATTTTTAATAATAAATAAACTTATATTGTGCTTTTATGGTTTTACACATAGGACAACAGTAGATATCACTCGACCACCTCATAGTTGTAAGTAAGAGATGAGAAGTATAAGTACAAAAATAATTACAGTTAAACGACAACGGCCCCTTGGTGTAGTGGATGCATGCCGGTTTGGAGTACCGGAGGTCCCGGGTTCAAATCCCGGAGGGGCCATAATTTATTTTTTGCGGAAACAAAATGTCCCGCCTCGCAGTCGAACACATGCGTCATGTCGGGTACCCCCATCCGTTGATTTAAACATTTCGGGTGTTAACTTTCGGACACCAAGAGATTTCAGGTACCTCCATCCGTTGTTTTAATCATTTCGGTTGTCAAATATTGAACATCAAAAATTTCAGGTACCCCCCATCCGTTGTTCTAAACATTTCGGGTGTCAAATTTCAGACATCACGTAGTCGTCGAACCAGCTATCATATCCACCCAGCCTCCTGTTTCGTCATAACCAGTGTTTTATACATGCGTCATGTGGGCGTACCCACAAATTTCGGGTACCCCCATCCGTTGATTTAAACATTTCGGGTAACGGTAATCGATACCCCCAAAATTTCGCGTAACGGTACCCGATGACATCGCCTCTGCGGGCAACCGCCGAATTCCGGGTACCCCCATCCGCTACACATTGTTTTCGGCTACCAAATTTTGGACATGCAGAAACCACGGCCTCCGTGACGTCTTGAAACAGGTTTTAGCCATGCGGACGCCAGCGACTTGGGCCTCTGTGTGATGTCATGAACTGGAACACGGAAGTGTTTCAGACACACACACACACACACACACACACACACACACACACACACACACACACACACACACACACACACACACAAAACAGTGACGTCACATGGACAGCTCGGACACCAGCTGCCAGTGCCTCTATGACGTCATGAACTGGAACCCGGTAGTGTTTTCAACTGGGGGTTCTCCAACCCATTGTTTTCACACCGCGGAAGCCAGCTACCAGTGCCTCTCTGTGACGTCATCGCTATTGTTTTCTAACCCTCACTTTCCCTCTACTTACTTAATTTTATCCTTCAGTTCATTCGGCGTATTTTAGTATTGAATAATGCCGTTTTATTATGTTTTTTATCTAAAATTGGTAATTTTACTTTCATTTTGTATCTGGTAAATTTTCACAATCAACTTCCTGTCCTTATGCAAATTCTGCCTTTTTTAAGTCATAATTATGATTATTAATCTCATATTTTAATAAAAGGTTTATATTCCCTTAGTTTCTTGCAATTATTTGAATTGGTTAATTTTAAAATATTATGTTGGAATATATGACTCCCCTCTCCAAATTTTTGAGTTCTGTCATTTCCATTTTTATTTATAATCCTGGCTATAATTTTACAAAATCTTTCTAAGTTGTATTTATAATTATATGGCTTCATTTCTGATTTATGTTATCTAAATCCCTTTAGTTCAAATGTATTTAAATGCTTAATTTCTCTGTTCTGAGGAAGTTTAGTTTTCATTATTTTGCCTAGGTTTTTAACAAGTTTTTTCATACAAATTTTTATACAAACAATACATACTGTGTTATACCCTCTCTGACTTTTTAACATGATAATATGAACTAAACATTTTTTCAATTAGACATAACAATAATTAGTATTGGTTTCAATACAATAAACAAATAAGAAATATTTCCAAATAATGGTTGTCTTCAACTATTTAGACATTTTTTACCATCAAAACTTAATATTAAAACAGAAATATTATTTACAAAGACTGTTTTTTCCCAACTAACATCTTATTCAATTATTACTATCAATACCAGTAATAAATATATTTACAGTTAGGATGTTAGTGGTTCCAAACTTATTAAAAGGATCTTATTACTAATACATTTTTTAAATCCTTATTCTATATTCACAAAACCTTATACCTATATTCTTATTTGCTATCTCTTATATTAGATTGAATGATGCAGTTTCTAAACTGTTTTTTAAATGGTATAGGGTAATTGTACCCTGTCACTTTGTTTAAATCTGTTTTTATTCATCCCTTAAAGAAATGTCATTTCCAACAGATTGACAATTTGATGTTTTTACATATATCACATTCACCTGGTACAAATTATAAGTCACTTAAAGTTGTATATTTCATTATATACACAGTTTGTGGATGCCAAGGAGGAAACATAAGGTTTATTTTCTACAATACCCAAACTAGCACTGGTTCACTTTACACTTTTTGATGCTATTTCTAAATGGTTGTTTAGTCTTATTAACATCAATAAATTGGTTTGTGGGTTACAATGAAGATTTGTTCTTTGGGCATTATATTATTGTTTCACCTTGGTCCACTGGCAACTTTTACTCTATACACTTTTTCTTTCTTAATTTTATTGTACATGTGGTTACTGTTCAAGACTATTTCGTTATACTTTTTATTATTTGTGGTTTTTATTTAGATTGGGATATGGGGATATGGGTGTTTTTTATAAGAGCATTCCTTCTTCTTCTGGATGCTGTCTTCTTCTTCTTTCTTCAATGGTATCTTCTTTTCTTCTTTCTTCAATGGTGTCTTCTTTTCTTCTGGCTTCTTGGAATGGTATGTTCTTCATCTTCTTCTGGATGCCATCGGGTTTCTTGGGATTTCTTCATCTTCTTCTGATTTCTTGAAATACATCACCTTTATTGGTGGATCTTGCCTTATTCAGGGTTTCTTTTTCATTTATTTATCCTCGTTGTGGGTTTAGTAATATTCTTGTTTTGCTTCTTTATATACTCCTTACCTTCCTGGGTTATATTTTAAAAACCTTGGGTTATTACACTGGTTTTGATGATTCATCACTAGTAACATTGCTTTTATTTCGAAATTATACTTTTACTATCCATGATTGTTCTGCACAGTTGCTCTGAATTAATTCTTTATATTATTTTAATGCTTTCTTCGGATTTAATGTTATAATCTTATATTATTCTAATGATCAATGCCATTCATTATTATGTGTCTATCTGTCACGCTACACTGTATGTAACACAACAGAGAAACCTATTGTTAGGTTAGTAAGCTTTTAGTAAAACATATGACACCAATAGACCAACGAGGCAAAAATAGAAGTGGCAATCCCATATCTGTGGAAATTTGTCAAAAAAATTCACAATCACCTTGTTAGGAATTACCTTGTTAGGTAAGGTCCTATCCTACAAAATTACCTGTTACGGACGTATTAAAAACACTGCTTAGATTCGCGTTAGAATATGAAAGTTATGTTCGAAATGATTTAAAAAAAACATCCTGAGTCTACTGGAAAAGTGTCATATTACTTCTTTAGAGAATACTTATATGAAGACTTTGATTTAAAATTCGGGCGATGTTTTGTGTGACCTCTGAAAATTTGAAGTCGAAATTAAGATGTCATACTTTTAACAACAATGAAAAAAAGCTGCAGCTGCAGAACGTATAGCTCATAAGAGGCGTGCAAGCAAAAAAAAAAAAGGGAAGAAAGTTCAATAAATGACAATAGTTCTACCTTAGTAATTTGCTTCTATTATATGCAAAATCTATCCCTCCCTAACATTCCTGTTGAAGATATTTTCTATCTTCACCAGTTATTAGTCTACGGTTTCTGTATTCGTGATATGAAAACCAACAGTTTTTTATACATACCGCAAGGGACTTTCCAGAAATCCCCAAATGTGATTTGCAGTATATTAAATTACTATTTAAACCAAGAAATTTTATGGGACATAAAAAGAATAATAGTGTTACCTGATTCATGCAGAGGCCAAAATCAAAATCATGCACTTTGTCAATATGTGCGCAGTTTAACTGATTGTGGAGTTTTTGAAAAAAAGTAACTCACTACTATCCAGTTTGCGGGCACTAATTTCTGCCTTGTGAAAATATTTATGCTAAAATTGATAGAGTCTATACTCAAGAGCAGTACAACAAACTTATATTATAAAGTAACATAAAGAACAACTTTGTTTGCAGAGCTATTGATTCAAATAACATTTACAGCTTCATTTTTAGCTTCATGACATCAACAGCTATATGACCACCATGTCATATAACTTTAAATGTTATTTGAACATTACAAAACGTCACGTGTATCTGTAGAGACTTGTTTCAGGGGAGTTTCTAAAAAGAAAAGAGTGCAGTTCAAAATTTCTTCATACAAGCAATTTGAATATGACTCTGATAGTCTAGGTGTTGTAACATTAAGGGAGTTATATAGACAACGATGCAACTAAACATATGCCTACTTTCTGGTTACAAAAATGGAACTATGACTTTTTATTCAGGTGGAAAAACACCAATAAATTTTATGAAAATTTATGACCTGATGCCCTGTTTGGTAGCATATGAATATTTCTATAATCAGATACTGGTATGGCCAACCAACCAAGTGGAACATGATGAAGATTAATGAACTTTTGATAAAGCGTTGTTAAGAAACAGACAATGAGTTTGAAATATTGACGTTAATTATAACTAATATTTTTTTTTTTTTTGTCATAGTTACATACTGCCGTTTGTAAAATAGTTTGTGCAATACAATACTGCCGTTTATAGTTACTTTACGTTTGCAAAATATAGTTTTAAATCAAATTTTAATGTTTTATACTTTTCCCGTTAAAAACAACAATTTTGATATACAGGAGATCTTATTTTATCCAGAAAGGATGTAAGGTCTACAAAACTTATAATTTATAATAAATTAATAAAAATATGCTTTAATAGTATATTCTTTTTTCTATTCCAAATTAAAAAGTTACACATATAAACAAATTTTGAAACAAAAATGTATTTATATATACTTCAAAATTAGTTTTCCTTAGTTCCTGAAAATTTGTTATTTGGTCACTTATGCCCTTTCTGCATTAAATGATTCAATTCTAAAGTTACAGTTATTTCGGTTAGTTCTAGTATGCCTCATATCGGTTAGCTACGGTATATTCGTATTTTTAAAATATGTGGGAGTACAAATACGGCAGTGGCGTAGCTAGGCTTTTTGGCGCCCGGGGCAAGGAGATCGTCGGCCGCCTCACCTTCACAATTAAAGGGGGACAAAAGAGCAAAAATGAAGGCTCATCCAATGAACAAAGTAATTAATAAATGCAAATGTGTAGATTTTTGTATGAAAGCACGTCCAGCAAACGTCTTAACAATACTTGTTAAGTCAAAATTAAGAAATTATGTATTATAATATTACCGGTATTCAGTTTGTATACATTTATTTAACAAATGTAGACTATAAAAAATGTAGTAATATAAAAAATTTATAACGTAAAAATATTTTAATAAACATGTAAATTCTTGTAGGCCTACGTGTAAAGCGCATCGTCAAAACAATATCCTAAAGCAACATAAAGTTAAACAAAGAATTACATCGAAAGTAATAAAATAAATCATTTACCGTCAGGTTAATGGTTCCGTCTAGTAGTAATAAACACTTCATATTTATTTTTAATATTTAATAAATATTTGAAACGAGACATTTTAAAATATTACCCTGTCTAAACAATATCTCCCTGTCTTGAGATATTGTTGATCGTAGGTTTGATTTAATCAATTGAAGCTTATTAAACTATCTTTCACTAAAAGACACAGACACTGGTAAAGTAAGAACAATTTTTAAAGATGTTGTTAGTAGGCTTCTAATCTCATTGAAGAAATGTATTGTACCAGTCCCTGAGGTGTAAAGCCTTTTTGTTCTCCGTTAACTTTTTCCCTTTTAAATAAAAGTATGACGTCTTTCAAGTCACTGAACAATTCACTGTTTAGGTTATGTGGATACAGTGTTGCAAGCACTGTGCACTTAGTATTGATTTGAGAAAGCTGTTCCTTAAAATGTATATCCTCATCATTTAGGTACGCATCAAATTTACAGAGGAACACATCCATGGTACTAGAACCAACTGAATCTTCTAACTGTACTTTGACACTTTCACAGTTTGAAGCATTCACGTCGGTAACTTTACTGTATTTATCAACAGCCTTGTCGCTAATACGTGTAACATCCATTTTATGATCGAAAGTTGAGTCCTTGTTAATTGTAATATTTTGACACTCAAGGTTCGATTTTCCTTGAATAAAACACTTCATAAACTTTTTGGAACTTGTTGTAGTTCTTAATCTTATGTTAAGAAAATCTTATAATCCTGTAGTTCTTAAGGAGTAGTCACTTATACGTATATGTTACGACTTCTTATAGTATTATTTTTATTCGTTGCTAGATACCAGCGCTCCATTGTACAGTTAAGTCACGTGTTGCATCTCCGACGCTGTGTGTGTGTGTGTGCATGTGACATTCGTTTAGATCACGTTCAGATGTGAGTGATCGAATATGTTGTCACCCACTGTGTAGCTATATATGCAAGTGTGTGTATATATATATATATATATATATATATATATATATATATGTACTTTAGTATTTCTGTAACGTTTCATTGGCTAGTTCACGAGTACGTTACAACTTTCTTTAAAAAGCTGAGTTATCTGAAACAATTATTTCTCTAAAACCCCCAGCAATATTTTATTCTTGGTTGACAAGAAACAATTTACAAACTTAATCAATTCATTATAGACTTGCAAAGAAAACGGAACAGACGATTTGTGTAACTGAGAAATGAAAATTAAATTTAATTAACTGACATTCACCTTAGGCGGTACGTCAACTATTTGAAATCTTACACACGGAATATTGTGTGGTTATTTATTTTTTACCGTCTGTCTACCCATGTGAGTGTTAAAGTCCTGGATGGCAGGTTTGGTACGTGGTTATCTCTCCACATTTTGAAGTTATTGAGGTGAGTTTTGACTTTACAACTGAGGTCACAATGCGCTAACCACGTAACGTAGAACAGAGCTATAAATCAACTACTGTACAAAGATAAAAATCTAAAAGTAAATAAATAAAAAATAAAGTAGAAACAAAGAGAAATAAATATTATAGTAGCAGTGATTATTTTTTATTATTGACGTGTGTGTGTGTGTGTGTATGTGTGTCAGAGAGAGTGCGCGCGTGTGCACTGTGTGTAATAATATATTTTATTTCTTCGGTAGTATTCAAACTACAACAGCCACAAGTTTTAAAGTAATGTCAGCGCCGACGTGACTGAAAGGCGTGTCGCAAGTTCTTACCCTCTGCAGAGCTGATAAATCCTGTTACTGCAGCTGCCTGTTCTGACGTGTTTCAGATATACCGTATATTGGTTTAAGCTTTTACAGAAACGCATCAAACAGAGCAGTTTACAGACTGAAATACGCCACTATATAACAGTGGTATTTGTTTCCGTACGGAACTTCCCCATTTATGTGCTGATTAGTTAACCATGCTTTGTGTGCCCGAGATCATATTCACGTTTGAACTTAATCCAGGTTGTTGCTAGAGTTTAGGTATCTTGTACTACAAACTGAAATATTCTATTTTAATTCATTTTTTCTATTTTATGTAATTTCTTCAAAAAAGTCGTTAAATTACTTATAAACATATCAACGAATAATATCTGTGATACATACTTGTTTAATATATTGGGTGCTTAGATTATATTAGATTAGATTATGTATTTGCGCTTCTATGTTTGTGTAACTCAAAACAATAATTTAATTGAAAATAAAATTACTCCTTACTTACGGACAGATCCCAACGCTTACAAGAGTTCCCAATTAACGGGTTTTAAAGCTTCTCTTAGTTTCAGCTCTGTAAAACGTTCAATGTTCAATTGGTAAGATTCATTGCACACTATTGTGTAAATACAATTTCTTATCTCTTTGCCTTACTCTGTTCCAAATTATTTTATACTTTGCTTGCCTCTCTCTTTCTCTCTCTCTCTCTCTCTCTCTCTCTCTCTCTCTCTCTCTCTCTCTCTCTCTCTCTCTCTCTCTCTCTCTCTCTCTCCTCTATTCCCTCTGTCTTTTTTCCTCCTCTGACTCTCTCCTCCCACTTCTCTCATCCATTCTTCACTAATTTAAAAAGGTTTGGCTTCTGTTTGTAATGCTCCCCTAATTATATTTCTTAATTTGTAATTATTGTTTTATTATTAGCCATAACAGTAAACATGTCACAGTAAACACAGGAAAGCCACAGAGTACAGTCAGTGTTACAGACTTCTCAGTAAACAGAGATATTTCTTGTTCCTTGTCCACGTTTCCGAACAATACCGCAATGCAGGTAGCCCACGCCGATACCTTGGAAAACAGACTGGTAGTTCGTTGTTACTTTAATGTCACTAGTTAATCCACTAAAATTAATTTCTAGGAATGCGTCAGCGTTATTTAATATTAAGATGAAAATCTTTTTTATTTTCTATATTTATTTTGAGAACCATGTTTTTTACTTTTGTGGTTCAGCTTGTTAATAAATTCTCTATCTGTAAGGGATTTTAAATAGACAAGAATGAATCATCTCCGAATATCAGTCTTAGCAACTATATTCTTTTAGTTTTAATTCCCTTATTTTCACGAGGCTTAGAAACCTTTATTTGCTTATACATTATGTGCATTTTTCTGTTTATGTATTTCTCCTTTTAGGTTTTTTTTACAGTTTTAATAGTTTAAATCGAAATTGACAGAATATGTGTGTTTCTATTTGTATTACATATTCAGTTGTAAGATAGGAATCGAAAAATAAAGAAATGAAAACGTGGTGTGTGTGTGTGTGTGTGTGTGTGTGTGTGTGACAACGACGGAAGGTGAGGAGACTTTGTGGAAAGGGTGATAGGGAGGGAGGGAGTTAGAGAGAGAGAGAGAGAGAGAGAGAGAGAGAGAGAGAGAGAGAGAGAGAGAGAGAGAGAGAGAGAGAGAGAGAGAGAGAGAGAGAGAAAAGAAGTGTATAGCCAAGTGTATGACTTTAAGAAGTGTATAGCCAATTCAATTTTCTACTAAAATTACGATAAATATAAACTTACAGAATTATTCAGGTAGAAAAATTGGACAAAATAAGCTTGCTGTGTTAGCCAATCGACAACATAGTGTAGTAGACTGGATTCAACTTAGCAAGAGGTATATTTCACTGTTATGTTACTGATCTGTTCTGGTTTTATATTCTACTAGCTGATTTACCCAGCGTTGCTCGGGTTCACAATTTATTCATAGGCTCATAGGCACCTATTATCTTTATTTATAAGAACCGTGGGCTCTGGCCCGGCCGTCTTTCGTGGGATCCTACCTAAGACTCCCCGGGTTCCGTGGACGGACTCCCAGGAAAGCCCGTAGGACGACTCCCGAGCTATTCCATACGCGGGAGGCTTCCACCGATGCTATGGCAACCAGAATGTATTCTATTGGGTTGCCAAGGTAACCAGATCTATTAGAAGGAACCACCAAAGGATCGTATCGAAAAACACCTGTCCTATGTTGGTTCTCCCGTTGCGTAAAATATTTGTGCCAAGTTTGGTTGAAATCGGTCCAGTGGTTTAGGAGGAGATGTGGAACATATATACATACATAGATACATACATACATACATACATAGATACATACATACGTACATAGATACATAGATACATACATACGTACATAGATACATACATACATACATATATACATACATACATACATAGATACATTGACTTTTATTTATATTAAGATTTGAAGAGTTACTGATATTATCATTTATTTATGTTTAATGTTTAGGTTATAGCAAAATATTATCTAAATATATTATTAAATATGTTATTCGAAATTTTAACAGAAATGTAAAAGGTAATTATATGATGTGTAAAAGATCTAATTTACTAAAAGCAAATAAACAATATTTTGTCTTTAAAATTAGACAAGTTAGGCAAATAGTTGCTATTTCCTTTTAACAGCAATTATATGACAAACCTATTGACCGCATAATAATAATTAATCATAATTAGCCTAATCACAATTGTGTGTGTCACAGTGTGAGGCGTGCACGTTGACTCAACGATAAGCCCTGACTGCTTCGCAAACCACTTTGCCGGCTGGATGCTGCCAGGAGAAAACAAGAAATCGATCAGTCCAATAATTGCATCTCTTTGTCAGGTCAGTTGTAAAGGAATATGTTGAAGGTCACACCAATGTGTACCCGATTCCTCTAAGATGGAGAACGAAATGGGTAGTGCGTTTGTCGTCAAGGGTGCCTGCCACAAGAAGGCGAGTGTATACACTACCGAATACTATGAATACTATGCAGTGTAACAAGCTCTTGGACACTGTTAACACCGAGGTGAGAGAAAGTTTTTATCTGTACGAATTCACTGAGTTTTGACATGGAATCCATAGGTATGTAATGTCTTACTCGCACGTTTCGCGAAAATCGACCGTTATGTTTCAAATGTACTTTCGGCATACCACTATCTCACGAACCGCTCAACCAATCCCAGCAAACCAGGTGTCAGGTGATCGAGTCACTCGGCCCCCTTCCAACAATAGTACTGAGAATTTTGACAACTGACTTCAGTCGCCTCTAGGCTTTGTCTGCGTGAGGGTGTTTTTGCGCCGAAAATTTCTAAATTGCTCCACTAAAACTTAAATATCTCGGAAACTACAAGTCCGATCGCGAAAATACAAAGTGCGTTGTGATCCTCAGAACTAAGTTTCTCCAGTAACACCAATTTCGAGTACCAGAAGCACTTACAGAAAATAATAACAACATTTGAACTCAAAAATTTGAAATGCCTCGACCTAAAAATCGCGATAAAACTCGAACTAAAAATTTAAAACCGAAAACCGGCAAATCGTATGCAGAGCGTCAACAGGCCTATCGTTTGAGACTAAAATCAAAGAATTCGGCCGAGAACTTAGAAAATGGCAACCATTTGAAGATTGACGAAACCCCGTCAGCGCACAAGCGGCCCGCATCTTCGATACCTGGGTCATCCGGCGTGCCCCCAAAGCGACTCAGATCGAGCGTACGGCTAGCTAGCAAGAATTCTGTAAATTCTGAAAATTCTGAATAAATAAAATACATTGAAACTTATGTAGCTGTTTATTTAACCAACCCTTCATTCCTTCCCAAAGCACAAGTCTGCCCATGATTCCATGTCTACCGGTAGTCCCACGACTACCAGGTTTAAATTTTTTAACTGCCTTACACAATTCTGAGACGGCGAGTCCGCTATTGCAACAGACAATGACACTATGGTATGCATTAGACAACTTAGAGTCATGTCTTACTTTTGTTTGGTGACCGGATCGTATAAGTAATGAAGGTAATGAACAAGCTCACGTTGAAGCTAAAACACGCTGCAGACAGCCCATAAGTGGATGTAATTGGTATACGACCTAAGGACGCAAAGATAGCCACAGCCATCATTATTAAAGTGTAGCAGCAGACATTAAATTCACAGCATAGCAAACACTTTACAGTGAAGCAAATGGTCTCTAATTAACAAATAATAAGTTATCGCAGTCGTCTTTGTGAACAACCGTGCCTTTTCAGAATGGGTACATGAACCTGATGACTTCTTACCTTCCACTAGAAGAAGAACAAATAGTATGCACTTATGGCGGAGTATTTACGGCAAATATTGTAACTATTGTGCTCTTCTCGAACTCAGAGATACGGAGTAAAAGATAACTTGAAAGAAGACCTCGGAAATGAGCTGCTCTTCCTACAAGCAGTAGGTTTACCGCTTGTAGACGCTGTTGGGCTAAAAGCCTTAGGTATAAAGGTCCCAACTTAAATACACAAAAAATACCACTAATAGTAAAGCTTCTTCTTCTTCTTCTTCTTCTTCTTCTTCTTCTTCTTCTTCTTCTTCTTCTTCTTCTTCTTCTTCTTCTTCTTCTTCTTCTTCTTCTTCTCCTTCTCCTTCTCCTTCTCCTTCTTCTCCTTCTTCTCCTTCTTCTTCTTCTTCTTCTTCTTCTTCTTCTTCTTCAAAAGAAGATAGAAAATAAATTTTTCTAATTCATTTATACAAGTTTGTTCTTTAGCTTGTTATAGTTTTAAAGAGTTTTAAAGATTCCTTCATTTATTTTCTAAGTCTTCTTGTTCTCATCGTAGCAAATTATGGTTACTACAATGTTTTTAAGACATCCTCATTTTAAAATTAAGGTACTAATTCTCCAGGCTGCAAGTGATAAAATAATTTAGTGATCGGACCATAGCAAGGGGAAGTTACTTATACATCCCAGGAGAGGGTAAACCGAAATTAATTTAAATGAAAAATTATTTTAAAATTCAAAGGAAAAATTTTGTATGACGGAAAACTAATATTAATTTTCTTAGAAAATATCTTAACATCACCGTATATTTGTGAGTATTGCTGACAAATTTAAAAAGTAGGCGTGAATGTAATGGAAAAGTAGTATTAAAGGTATTAAACATATTTATTTCAGTTTCCTGTTAAATGAGTTTAGAAAACAATTATTTCCGACAAAGTTCAGCAATGTTAAACGTATCAACATAAACAAAAAGTACAGCCTAAGCAAATGTTCCCTTGTGGAACGTGATACTGTATAGAACATAATGTTGCACAGTTGCTCCACTTTTGCTTTCAATTTTCGCTTTGTGTAGCACGGCTTAATGTAATTAGTTAGGTACGTAACCGAAAAACAAGTTCCGGAATAACGTGATCCTACCTTACAATATCAAGCTAAGCTCTGCCATTATTTTATTTATTCTGCCCCAATCCACCTTCCATTTTCCCTTAACTGTTTTACATATAGGCCTACTCAGTTTACCCATATCAATAATATTTCCTGCCTTTTGGATCATCCATCTACGTATCTCTTTCTTCTTTAAAATTAGTATGTGTATTTACAAAAACGTACTTTTTTATTGTTTTCTGCCATCGTTCTTTTCTAGTACATAAATTTTATCTAACAATCTGCGATTGACTCGTGTTCTGTCAGTCAGTCTGTCCCTTTCTCTATTTCCTCCGCCTGAGATATATATATATGTATTCTAATATTTAGACATAACACCGTAACAGTATTCCACTACAGAAGAAATATTTTAATACGTGTTCAGTTCATGAGGCTGCAAAAGTGTGATTGTATAGCGTTACATGCTGATAGTTTACATACAGAGATCATCACTGGCTAACTATTAAAAGAGATTCCTATTCCAATTCCTACAAAAATGAACGGTAAGTTTGTGACTCACTTCTCGGGTTAACGACTCCTTGATTATACACCGTTTGACTTTGAAATGTTACACCAGTGTTGCAGGAAATTTAACGCTCTAGCGTCTGCACACGGTAAGGTATTCAAAGTTAATTAAACTTCAGAAACTAACTTTAAATGCTACTGTAAACCTGTACAGAGGATGCAGTCTGTATTATTGCCGCTAAGTTTTAGGTACGCAAATTTGGTTGACCATTAGAGTACAAGAAATTTTAGTAGTCAATACGTATTTTAGAAAAAATCTGGTTCTATAGAAATTATTTCATTTGAGATTATATTTCATAAATGGTCAAAATTATTTAAAGAAACTCATATTCATAAGATACTTTAAAAGAAGACTTACGTACGTTAAATTTGTATGTCGTCTAATTATTACAATTAACTCTTAAATGACATAAAAAGGTAAATAATTTAAGGCGCTCTGGTAATTTACTAAAGGAAATAAAAATAACGATTTAAGAATACTTAAAATAAACAGTGTTATTTGCAATAATGAAGTTATTTTAAATATCAAAAGTGTTTTTACATAATTAGGAATGAAGCTTAATTACTAGTTCTTTGGACGGGCTTTAATACGTAAGAAACAATAAAGCTGAACTCCTAAGGAATCTTATGTCTCTGGTATACGTTTTACGTTTATAATGGTTTCAACGTCTGATTGAAACTGTTAGAATTGTTACGACGGTCTCACTGCCCGTCGTACGGTACAGTGGAAACAAATACAGACACCAATTAAGTCACTAATCACCAGCTTTAATTATCACAATTAATAATTTGTAGTAAACCAGTTATTCAACAAGATAGTCTCGTACAATACTTCAAATTAAATTTGTACACACGGAATAATAATGACGACTATTAGAGTTATACATTAACTGTAACACAATAACACTTCGCCGGACTTGAGGTAAATCGCCACTCGATCCGCACTAAGGAAAATCGCTCAACGGAACTGACTGACAAACCGGCTGCTATGGCTTTTTATAGGTAACGCAGACGTTTTCTAGAAATTTTCCGTCCTCAATATGGTGTGTCAGCTAATGCGTATTTCCAATGTTCTCCAGAACACTCTGGAACGTACTTTAGCGCAGCCTTGACTGAAACACACACCTGCTCAGCTTGAGAAGGGACGGGTGGAGGACGTTCTAGGCTGCTCAATAGCGTTCTCGTTACAGTACTAAGAAATTAAGACAGCTGTGCTTTTCTCTGTGGCAAATGAAAATGTGACGTTAATACCTCAGTTTATGTACATTAGTTTGATATATTTACTGTAGTCTTTCATAACTAAACCCTACTTAGGAATATATTATGTTGTACGTTTGGGTATATAATGAGATCTCATCTTCATTATTTATTAAAATTACACTTTTCTGACTCAATGTAGAAAATGAAATAATAAATGTATCGCTTGATAAGCTGAAGATTGCCAGTGATAAAATGAAAACTTGGTATGACATTCGCAGCAATAGTGTGGGTTTCCAAGAAGGAGATCAGGTTTGGTTATACAACTCAAAGCGCAGTCGTGGTTGCTCACCTAAACTCCAGACTAACTGGGAAGGACCTTACACTGTAAAAAAATGGATCAACGATGTTGTCTATCCGATTCAACAGGAAGGACAGCGAAAGTTGAAGGACGTCCATCTAGATCACCTGGCTAAGTATTACTTCCGAGACAGGTTGTCAGTTCGGGATGAACAGGCTTAAGGAGGGGGCAGTGTTACGTAATGCGGAAAAATGTTACACCATTGCAGAAAATTCTACATGTTTCTCGGCTCTTCCATCTGTAATATGTGTGTGCGTACGTATTACACCTACTGAGATGAAAGACAATTACGTGATACTTGTCACGCGTCCAAGACTTATCCAGATTTCACCAGTCCGCGTGCGCTGTGTGCAAGGCCGCAATCAATTACGTTCTGGTGTTTTCTAGTAGCGGTTTCTAGTAGGTGTTTTCTACGGGCTCTTGACGCGTAATATGGAATATTCTGGTATCTCAACGAGGTATATTTTACAAGACTCGGCGACACTTAATTCAGTTATTGTCGGGCGATTTACACAGTGCGGTTCGAAGTATTGTGGCGAAGTGTTATGTGTTTTATAATTGTGCGGGAAATTGTAATACAATTGTGTTTTATATTAGTTGACATTTAATATTGCGTGTGAACAATTTTTGTTCGATTTGTTGTAAGAGACTATCTTGTTGAGTACAAACTGTGTGATTGTGATAATTAAAGCTAGTGGAAACAGTAAATAATTTATTTTATAAGAGAAATTAAATGTGACAATTATTATACATCATTATCTCACAACAGTTGCACAATTAATCGTTAGAGAATAACAGCATTAGTTGGACATATTGAGGTTTTGTACAATAATGATAGGACATTTGTTTCACTTGTATTGTGAATACAATCGTTACTTAAACTATGGTATTACTTAATGACCGTGAAACAAGTTCCCTTCACATGTTACGGTAATGTAGCCAGGGGCAAATTGTACTAGCTGGAATTTTTCACAGCGAACGAAGACATAAAGTTAGTGCGCGGTGGAACTTTATATGGCTGTAGACCACTTGACGAGAAAGCTGTAACCTACGCTGCTCGCAGTAATGAAATATGTAGCTTGTAAAGCTGAACTGGAGCTGACAAATACTTGACGTGCTGGAATTGCAGTAACGTACATACGTCTTCTCAGACTGTCAGTTTGAAATGAACTAAACACTCGACGCTTATCCGCATCCTCCATTTAAATCTATTTTGTATTTTCTACAACATTGACATAAATATCCTGTACTTCAAATCAGTACGTACCTTAGCCTATTAAAATGTATCGTCTGGCTAGTCTATTCTGTTGCACAGCTAATACAAGCTTTGTTGTGTTTTTGCTTTGTCGGATATGTAAGGATGCTTTGTCGTTATGTCTCGTACTACGCATATCGGCGGAAAATAATTAGTTCTTCTTATACGCTTGAAAAAAGTAATTTAAAAAAAATAGTAAAAAAAGTTGATTTATTATACGTTGATTATATATTAAATGAAGACCTTCGTATGTTGTTTGCGCGCGTTTTTCTCTGCCATTAGAATTAAAACTTCTTCCGGGTTTTAATTTTAAACAAAATCCTGCACGTGCATTTTTATAAGTGCACGTAAGTAATTAGTATACTTTTTTCTAATTTTATTTACTGCTGTAAGTAATGTTGTTATTTAAATTATTGCTTTATTTATTTTTGACAATTTTAATTAAGTTATATCGAAATAAAAATGTGTCCACTATTTGCTGACACCTACTCAGTAGGCCTACATAGAGCAAGTCTTAAAGAATTAAATTAATACAACTTTTACGTTTTGCACCATATTATCAACAAAACAGGATATTATTATCGGAATTTCTGAAATTATGCTGTTTTAGAAACATATGGAATTATTTAAATTGGATTTGTAATATTGAATATTCCGTATAGGCACTAGTAACCGATTTCATTTTTCATAGAAAATGGAATATATTTAAATCAAATTTCAGAGTGTAATACTACAGAAAATCATTAAAAGGTATATAGTTTCATGATATTGGATGTATAAAATATCACAATTTAGTATTTTTATGTAAAGAGATGAATATGGTTTGAAAATGTGAAAAGACATATATAGTACGATGGCCATTATGTTAATTCACGAACAGTGTTTTGGTTGTACACAGTAGTAATCATTTTGAAGTAGATGATTTCATTTCTTCATTTAACCTTTTTCGTATTATCCTGCCTGAGTACTATGGATTTCGTTTCATCATATATTAAAAAGACACTTCAAAAGTGTCTACCTTTAAAAGTGTCAAATGCTCTGGATTATGCTAAAAATTTAAAAGAACAGAAAGTGTAACATAACTTAAAGAGGTAATAATATTATGAGAAGTAACTTTAATGTTATATTCCTATAATAACACGGACGAATATACACGCGCGTGCAATCACACACTTACACAAATATGTATAACAGCCAGTAATTGTTCTGAGTAAAGGAGTGTGACTGGCAAGTGTTGGTGAATAAGAGTGCAGTGCACAACTGAACTCCCTATGACAGGTACAAACAATATTAGGCATGTAAAACCTTTCTACTCACTTCAGTATGAGGCAAGAGCAGAAATTTTATTTCACTGTTCAGAGAGAGGTGATAGTGACTAAGAACTAGCCGTGTCCAGAATTCGGGAACTTTAAACACTAGGGGTTTCCTTTTAGAATTAAGTAATACTTCTTTTAGAATATAGTTAACTGTTGGGAAAATTCGTCGTGTAAATAAAATACAACACTGAAGGAGAGATGGGACCTGTAATCCAAGAATAAGTAGTCTACGGGAAAGACAAGAAGGACGCTGTTACAGAGCGAAAACAGAATTCTGACCGGAACAATAGTGCGTTGCAAGATCTTCAGAAAAAAATAGAAGTATTTCACTTTAGAACTGCATTATATAGATTTTCTGGCAGACGGCTGGACGACACAAGATTGTCGACAAGAACGGATGATTGATCTGTTCATATCTTATTACAAGATGGACCGATCTTGACAGCAAAAGAGGAATGTCGCCGTCCAGATTGGCAAGCTATCTGCCATGGTTCCGAAGTGCTGAAGAGCTACTGGGCACAATGGGAATCCCTTACCTTAGAAAACGGATTGCTAGAAAGGGCTTGGAAAATTGCAGATGGACGAGACGTGGTCATGCAGTTGATAGTTCCCCGAAGTAAAGTGCAGTCTGTTTTTAAGGAGATGCATGATGAAACGTCTGGAGGCCATCCTTGACAAAATACGGAAGCAATTCTATTGGCTTCATCTTCGCCACGACGTAGAGTAATGGGTTCGGACATATGAAATATGTGCTGCAAGCAAGGGCTCACAAACCAGAAGCAGGGAAAAAATGAGACAGTATAACGTTGGATTGCCTTTCGAGAGAATTGCCGTAGACATTGCAGGACCATTCCCAGTTACTGACAATGGAAACCGGTACATCATGGTTGTAGGGGACTACTTTACTAAGTGGGTGGAAGCCTACGCAATTCCAAATCAAGAGGTTACCACTGTGGAAAAGGATTTAGTTCACAACTTCAGTTGCCGTTATGGAGCCCCTATGGAAATCCATACGGATCAAGGGAGAAATTTCTAATCAGGAGTGTTTAAAGAATTATACCGTCTACTCGGAATTTGAAAGACCAGGACAACTCCTCTGCATCCTCAGTCTGACGGGATGGTTGAGAAATTTAATAGGACACTTGAGCAACATCTTTCGAAGGTTGTTGACGAGAGCCAAACAGACTGGGACCAACGTATACCACTATTCCTCATGGCGTATAGATCATCAGTACACGATACAACAGGCATGACTCCAGCAAAATTGGTGTTTGGGCGGGAGATTCGTCTTCCTGGGGACTTGATGTTCAGATCACCTGAGACTCAGTCCCAAGAGCCGCAGAACTATTCCCCGCAATTAGAAAACCAACTGCGAGAAATTAATCGCTTGATAAGAAGACGGCTGAAGATTGGCACTGATAAAATGAAAACTCGGTATGATATTCGCAGCAATAGTGTGGGTTTCCAAGAAGGAGATCAGGTCTGGTTGTTCAACCCAAAGCGCCGTCGTGGTGGCTCACCTAAGTTGCAAACTAACTGGGAAGGACCCTATACTGTGAAAAAAAAGAATCAACGAGTTTGTTTATCGGATTCAACAGTAAGGACAGCGAATGTTCAAGGTCGTCCACCTAGATCGCCTAGCTAAGTATTACTTCAGAAACGGTTTGCCAGTTCATGACGAACAGGCTTAAGGAGCGGGCAGTGTTACGACATCACAGAACAATCTACGTGTTTATCGAATGTTCCAGAGGGATCCGGAATGTAACGCGTGTGGCGTACGTGCTTGTCGACGCATTTGCTAGACGGTCGAAAATTGGCGCGGCCGCTTTCACTGTGTCAAGCCCGCAATTAATTACGTAGTGCACAATGACGCTAAGACGTAGTTTGGAATATTCTGGTCTGTGAGCGGAGGTATAAATACATGGCGGCAGCGGCCTTAGTTTTCAGTTATTGTCGGGGGATTACAAGCGATATTACTGTGTGCGTTCAAGTGGTTATTAGTGAAGTGTTGTGTTTTATAATCAGGCTTCATATTGTAATACAATTGTGTTTTAATATTAGTGGACATTTTATTGCGTGTGAACAATTTTTATTTGATTTGTTGGAAGAGATTGTGTTGTTAATTACGAACTGTTTAACAGTGAAAATTAAAGCTGGTGATTAGTGACTTAATTGGCGTCTTGTATTTTGTTTCCACTGTACCTACGACGATCAAGTAGACCGTCGTAACAACATTCATGCAAACAAAGTAATTTATTTAATTATATCAAATTAATTAATCTAAATATTTTTGAAAAGTACATATGTGGAAACAATTGTATTTTTTTTAAATTGTATTAATGTAGTAATTAAAAGTATTTTTATAAATCTGCGAAATAAATAATATTGCTAAAATTTCTGAGTTATTAATTTGTATGTTGTACCAGATACTTTTGATATGTGATATATGTATTACAACATTACAATTTATATATATCGTGTGACTGAAGAGGACTCAACGTTACTATCGTATAACTACCGACTACAGTAGGTCGTGGGATTTCTGTGTTCGTTACATTAAGTCCCTTTTGTTACCACAATAAATTGTTATGTCAGAAAAGAAGAGAAAGATTTTGTGACATAGAATAAATAATAATAAAACATTGTTTTAGAAAGAAATGAATTCTTTAAAAATATTGAAAAGAAATATTTTTAAATCTCGCCTTTTAAAAGAAGCTGTTTGACAAGCATTAAGCGTAGTATACACATCGTAAATCACACATAAATAATATAAAAACAACAAAAATAAACACACATATTATAATATAACTAAATAACTAATGTATGTGACTATGTGATGAATTACTAATAGCTACTCCTCACGTTGTTGGATGTCAATTTTTTAATGTAACTTATTTATGTTTCTGTTAGACCCAAGTTGTTGGTGCCAATTTTATAACCATTACCTGGTATTTATTTAAACTAATGAAATAAACAATTATTTGCTCTTGTCTCAAAGTCCATAAAATTAATTTTTACTTTCTCTTTGGCATATATTTAAATGTATTAACATTCAATGTCCCTTTCTTAGGTTGTAGCTCCTTTCGGTTTGATAACATGAAAACTCTTTTTCTCCGGGTTAATATAAAAATTAAAGTCTATGTACTGTCCAAGTCATACATATAAAATGAAACATAATACATATAAATAAGGTTCAGTAATTTGGTTTTGTGTATGTATGTTGAGTCATGGGTCCTTTGGATCATACAAAAGAAACGACTTACACAGGAACTATTACTAATAATAATTATAGTGAACAAATAAAATTCATAATTATAATGTTTATATTGTTTTTGTTATAGTGTTTCACTGTTCTTGCTCTTTAAATGGAGTAATGTTGGTTCAAGTGTTTGTCTTAACATGATAGAACAATCTCACCAAATTTTTAGTTTCATTTACAGATTATTGCTTGATATTTATCTTCTGGCCTTCAAGTTTTCAGTGTATTCCATTAAAACCTGAGTCTCCTCGTTATTTCTACAGTTTTTCTTCATTAATTCCTTTTATATCATCAATTATTTTGTAAAAATATCCAGGATTAAATTAATGTGATCTGGCTTCTTTTAGAATATTCTTCAACAATCCAATCTCTTTTTACAAAATACCGATTCATTCAGCACAGCTCTTGGATAAATTATATTTATGGGTCACAGGTTCGGTTTCACATTTTATAATTGGTATGATTCAGTTGAATCTTATTTTTTCTTTGTCAGTAATGTATATTATTAGTTTGTAACGTAATATTTCACTCTTATTAATCATTATACACCTTTTTATATTAACTATATAGTTGCTTATATAACTTATATGTTTTATTCACAGTGTACATTATAATTAGGTCCATTTCCTATTCACTTTCATTCTACACTGTTTTATAAGGTTTATCACTGTTCTTTTCACTAATTTATATTATTACACCACTCAAGTTTTATAATTATAGCTTAATACTATTCTATCAGTAATTTTGATTTCACTTACTTTTTGTAGTGCTGACACAAAATAACTGCTTGAGGTTCGCAGACCTCCCTCTAGTTTAATAGTCTAATGCTATAACCAATGTCTTTTTACTTACTTACTAGGTTTAATATTTATACACTATACTTACGTTTACTAATAACTATTTATATTTTATTATTCTTTGATCTTCTCTTCTGGGTATAATGGTCATAGTCAGTTATTGATTTATCTTTAAATATTATATGTTGTTTTCATTTCTTTCTTTGTTAAGTTTATTTTGTACTTCTCTGTATTTTATTTCTAAAAAGATTGCGTTTAGGCATAATTCACAATGAATTTGGATGATTTAATTGTCTTTATTCTGGGGTGTAATCTTGTTATGTTACAATATGAACATATAAATAACAGACATAAAATATATATATATATATATAAAGTATTTAAAATTTATATTTATGTTACCTCAAGATGTAATATAAATATAAATTTTAAATACTTTATATATATCAAGAAAAGAACTGTAGCAGAAAGTGATTCAATATATATATATATATATTACAACGCTCCCTTTCGTCTAACACAATTATCTAATATTTGTGATGTTAGATAAAAAGTTACTTACCCGTGATATTACTTTACCTGGGCGCCAGAACAAATCCCAGATACAAATGACACGGTTTCAGTTTAGCTCAGCGCATGGAGACACTCTTTCTCAGGATTCGTTCAGTGATTGTGGTTTTCAAGGGGAATCGTTACAAATAACTCTTTAAGATTTGCTTGATTATTATTTTTAATGTTTTAATAAATGATTTTGAAACTTTAACTTGTTAATGGTAGTACTTAATTCTACCCTAACCTTATAATTATTGAGTGAGTGTGGAAAGTAATGATTAAGACGCTCAAACGACCTATAGCTCTTATCTGGTCTGACTAAGAGATTTCTATCTCCCAAACCAGTGCTAAAGAACAGGTCTACAATAATTTGCACATCCAATACTACACACTATTTTCCATTCAACACTCTTATACTAAATTAAAGCTAATCTTACAGTTAAAATACAAAGTGTGCTTTTCTTAGTGTCTTTTTTAAAATTGTTTATGGTTTTATTATATGTTTAGCGCTTATATCATTGATCAATGAATCTATTTCTTACTGTTTTGATGCGTTGACCGAAGATAGGAATCTGTAGAGGTCCTCCTTTCGATGGTGATGCACAGAAGAATGGGTTGATCAATGTTGTGGAAGATGCCCTGTCAATTACAGATGCTGTAGCCTTCGGTAGCACAGGTCCTTCACGGCTGATGGATTAATTAATTAACTAATTAATTAATTAATTGTTGTTTTACGCAGCTAGTGTTATTGAATGTTGTTAATTCATCTACACTGCGGACTACTTCTCGATTTAGAACTGAATTTGCACTGTTGTTTAATTTAAAAAATTTCTGTAGGCGAATTATACACGTCTAGTGTGTTTCAGTACCGAACGAAGAGTGATGCTACCCCTCGCTTGGAGCTGGCGTCAGTTTTAAATACGGGTTGCTTATTGGTTGTACAAATAAATCATGCGTTTTTCCAGTTGTGACAATCTCGAACAGGTCGGTCTTACACGCGGTGACAGGTTCCAAACGGCATAGAAATTCTTGTCAAAATCGTACTTCCTGTATTTGCAAATCGATTGATTACAGGTATTTGCAAATGTGTTTCCGAAGATCTGACCACAGAATATTGTTGCTTAGGTCTTTATCTGTGTGTGTGTGAAAACACCTTGTTCCTACGTAGCATAATTCTCTCGTTATTCCTGTTGGCGTGCGTCATCCGTATAACTTCTTTATTTGTTAATTATATTAACTGAGCTTGCGGCTACTTATAAAGCTTTTCTTGCTGAATACAATGCTGTTTTCAGAATTGCCGTATATTTACAACTTTTTAAGTTATTGCAGGTTGAACTGATAATTCGCTTTGAGTAAAATTACCTGTTTGGACTGGATTCTACTATAGCGGTGGCGTAGTTAGAGTGAGATGGCTGCAATTATGCGCTCTCTCTCTTCCTTACTGCGTTACGCTCGTACCGTTTATAGCTTTCATATAACGCTCTGATAGGACGCTATTATGAATCGTCATAATATATATATATATATATATATATATATATCAACAATTATAAAAATTTTCAATTACTTGGGTGTCTGTCATTGAAATATATAATTCAAGTTATTATTTTCAATGTTGTAAATCATATATAAAGTGCTATTTATATTTATTACTTAAAAATGGAAAAGTTTACTCGTAATCTAAAATATTGTAGACTAAAATAAAATAAATAAATTTAACTGTAATAATTAGTTAAAATGTAATTATTAATTTAACAATTTTTATAAATTTTTATTTTTATTAACTTTAATCAAAAATATTATTTACTATAGTTGAATAAATACTACTATTGCGCACCCATTTAGTTAAAAATAATAGTACGAACAACATATATTACAATTACATACTTTAATCATTCTAATTATTTAAATTTCTGTGTTTGCACTAAGTACAAAAATCTTTAATTATTTTGCTCTTATTTAGACCGTGATTTAGTGTATTTACTATTTCCCCCCCCCAAAATTTGACTTTTCGCCTGCTTTTACTGCTGTTTTACCGTGTCCAAAATATTATTTTATGTGTGTGTGTGTGTGTGTGTGTGTGTGTGCATGTATATGATTTGTTCCTTGATTATAATGACGATGACGTTGATTCCACACATAGATCGTTAGTTTTCAGTGTTCTATTGCATGGTGATGATGGTCTTGGTGCTCCTTTGTCAATTATTTTAGTATGTTCCGTTTACGACTTGATGGTGATGCTGATGACTCTCTGTCGCTGACCAAACTGACATAGTGTCCCCGTGAGTAAATTCTAAGCGTTTATTCTGTCGTTCAGAATCATCCGGGGTTTCATACTTTATGGCACGCTGACAGGTCGAAAAATGTTTAACACGCCTTCTCAAACATGTATATTTTGGTCAGCGCGTCAGTTTTCCACACACCACTTTTTGCGTATTTTCACACTCATAATTAGTGTTCGTGTGCAAACTAATAGAATCATGAGATTCGTGATAATTTGTTTTTGTTTACTTACTAATTGATTGCTCGTCTCGTATTAATTAGCTGAGTAATTAATTAATTTGTTTATAGTTTGGTTATAATATCACCATTAAACTACAAATTTTAACCACACGTGTGTCATTTTATACGTCTTAAAATGGCATAATTTTGTTTGCTGTAGGTATTGTCAGTGTGCAAGTTGTTATTTAGTATTTAATTATTCGTATTGTATGGGTATCTGAACTTGAGCTCACTACCACAAGTAAAATACATGCGTACACAGGAATCTCCCTTATTCGTAGTACAATTCCTATCTTTGCCGGCAGACCACACACACACACACACACACACACACACACACACACACACACACACACACACACACACACACACACACACACACACCTTCACCCTAGTAACCAAGTAAATCATTGTTCAGAACATGTGTTTAAAAACAGGTTACGAGTTGTCCAATTCTTGTCTGTTCCCGTATCAACAATTTAAAACTATTTACAACTGTTTATATTATTTTATACATACAAATAAACTACTCCGAGCAACTACGCAAATATGTATCGCTGCAATATATTGCAACAATACATATATTTGCATATTTGCCCAGGGCGGCATGTTTGTAAATATTTAGCATAGAAAATATATGATGAACAGTTTTTAACAATATTATGCAGGCTAAGAATTGTCCGAAAGCGTACACCAGCCCCGCCAGTGAATACAGCGCTTGTGTGTTTGTGTGAGTGAAGCCAGCTCGGACATGCCAAGATGGGATGATACGTACGAATTAGTGGTTTGTCTGTAACCAGGTTTTAACCGGATAAAAATAAACTAATTAATACGGTTTAAACTATGAACAAAGACTTACCCCAATTATAAAGACACCATTACATTAAGGAATTTTTAACGAATATGATGATGAAAAATTATTCCAGAAATGTGCAATAATAAAGACTCTAAGTAATTAAATGTTAATTACTAGTGTAATTAAATAGTAATTAATAAGCGTGTTGTATGTGAGTGACCAGAAAAAATTACGCAAACGATGATATCGCTCGTGCTACGAGTAGGCCTATAACTGTAAACGAAATCGCGGAAATGAACGTAAGAGTGATTTGTAATTAAAAGGACGCTTTGCACGAAGTGGCAATTTCGTACAGGTCGAAAACAGTCCTGGACTTGTCAGATCGCCGTCCAGTATAAATACTACTGGCAATTTTGGGGCGCTCTCAGACTCAAGATATCTTCACACAACGTCACGCTGTTGGTCTGCCGACCGATCGAAAATCTTTACCACACACACCAAGACTTATGGAGGAACTCTGGACCATCATAAACAACAAACCGTAGAGACAGAGAACACAGCATCAGCATAATCATCATCATCAAATTCTCAGGATTCAGGACACACACACACAAACACACACACACGCAACGGTAACGTCGGCAGTACGCAGGTGATGAATAAACAATTATATTTTTTGTTTGTGAAAAGAACTCTTAAAAAGAAACTTATATATGAACAGAAAAAACTTGAAGTTTTAAATATAATCACTGTACATAAATTTAAATGATAGTTAAAGAAAATAATTTAATTTAACAAGAAAATTTAAAAAAAATTTCATGTTGTATGTTAAAATTTGGGTGTGTCAGTAGAAATAAATAATAGATAGGAAGTAAATGTATTTTTTTTATAGCAACAATTAGTTTTATTCTTGAGATTTAATAATATTTTTGTTTGTAAATGAGTTGCTATTATTATTTAAAATTTGAGTCAAAGTCAGGCACACTGGAAATAAAAAGTGTTTAGATAATTTGTTTAACATGTCTGTTTAGCTAGTAAGATTATATGGTTGTTTATTTTTATATGTCGTGAACAACATATAAGGTTATATTGTATTTTTGTAAACTTATAAAAGATAATATTTTTTTATTTTTATAATTCGAAATTTTAATATTTGCATATTTTCCATTAATATTAATAAATCATAGAATGATTATTTTGAAACGGTTTTAATTAATTATTTCATGTCATCAACATCTCACTTCTGTTTGAAAATTATTTTTTATTGTGCAACTACATATACTTGACGCAACGAGAATAAAAAAATCCTGCGACCTGGCCGGTGTGATACACTTCATAGTTGCGTTGAGTACATGGTATTGTATTTGTGTAATTTTTTATATTACTTGTAACGTTGCAATATATATACAGTTTTGTTAATTAAATATCAGTATTGTATTAGATTTTGGTTTGTAAAGTGAGACAGCTCAAGTTGTTCATAATTTGTACCTGTCCCATATAGGGACGCGTCCCTAGTGCGTGAATGCGCGTGTGAACGAATCAATTTAAAAATTTACCGTATTTTATCCGTTGTGTGACTTCGTGTTGCGTTCGATTGGTTTACGCGTTGCGAAACATATGTTCCGTCTTCAGAAATAAAAAACCACTCAAAGTGAGGTCGTTAAATATTAAAATTGCAAATATTGAAAACTATTCTGCACATAACTGCGTTACATGAGTCGGACCGATCGGACACTGTCTGTTAATAGTTATTGTGTAAACAGATTTATTGCGGTATCGTAGAGCGGGTTTGATTTAAAATTTAAATGATCGTTTAGCACGGAGTCACGACTGTGTACGTCATTGTACGCTCTATATATCTCGAATTCTTCTAAGGCGTTCATGTAAGCGCTTTTATTACAAAATTATATGGGTTTGAAGTTGAAACTAAAGCTCGTATATTTATGATCTTCATTTATCAAGTGACGTGCGTATTCGATTTTATGTTAGATAGTGTTGTCTGAACCTTCAAATTGTGCTTTGGTGTGTGCTCAATGAAACGTTTTTGGAAACCCCTTCAGGTTTGGCCGATGTAAAAGCATTCACAATCGTCGCATGATAATTTATAAACCCCCGTTTTCTTTTCTAAAGGCATAGGTATTTTATTACGGAGTATGTTCATAAGATTATTGTTGGTTTTAAATATTACGGTTGTATTGTTATTATTTAATAAGCCTACACTAGTTAAAACACAAACATAATGCCAAGAATTTTATTGTTATTATTTAATACACTACACTAAAGAGCACGGCTAAAGTCCGTTGAGAGCGGAGCCTACTGAGCGCGCAACCTTGAACAAACAAATCAGTGCGGAGCGGTGTTGCCATACTGATCGTGTACTATTTTTAGACTATTCCTGGAAAAGGTGACTTGACTGAACACATCCTGTACCAACGTTTTTTTCCTTATTGTGATCAGTTGAGTGGGAGCTTTCGAACTGTTCAGTTTGTGACAAGTGCTATCCGATTTTGAAGTCAAGTTTTAAGTGTTTAAAAGTGTTTTACCTTGTGTAATCATGGAAGTTACAGGTGTTAACGCCAATACTTTTAGAAGTAAAGGAAAAAAAGGAAAAACCCTGCATAGTGGTGAGAGGAACATTGTTTGGAATGTATACAATTTTTTTAAAAAGCTTTCGAATCCGCAGTTTAGGGAAATTGTTAACTTTAATCAATGTGCAAAATTGTGTAGTTTAGCCTGCAATATCAGTGAAAAGACTGTAAACAGAGTTTGCAAGGAGGCTAATACAACAGTGAATGAAGATCCATCTGATAAAACATTTTCAACCCCTGGAAAAAAAGGAAAAGAAAATGTGAAATGACTGAAATGGACAAATTTGATGAGGACGTTGTACGGAGAACAATATTTTCGTATTATGACAAGGGAGAATTTCCAACAGCAAAAAAAATAACTACAGATTTAAGAAACAGTTTAGGCTATAAGGGTTAAGTTTGGTCGACTCGTTGACTGTTAAAAAAAATTGGTTTCAAATATCGTAAAATAAATGGCGGAAGGAAATTTTTAATGGAGAGAAGTGACATCGTGGCATCACGCTTAAGATTTTTAAGGACAATGCACCAGTTAAGGCAGTGGGAAGAAAAACGCCCTGTTTATTATTTGGACGAAACATGGGTCAACGAACACCATAGTCTGAAATACGGTTGCCAAGATAACAACAAATCATTTGGCGTTAAAGTACCCCTCGGTAAGGGAAGACGGCTTATAATATGCCACGTTGGCTCGACTGAGGGATTTATGAAAGACTGTGAATGGGTTTTCCAATCGAAGACTAACAGCCAGGACTATCATGACGAGATGAATGCTCAGTATTTCAAAGAATGGTTCATCTCATTCCTCAACCTACTAGAGGAAGGTTCCGTAATAGTAATGGACAATGCACCTTATCACTCGGTGCTGGCAGAAAAAATACCAGCCACTAACTGGAAAAAAGAAGAAATTCAGAAATGGCTTACCGAAAAGTGTATTGCTTCTAGTCATAATGAAACTAAGGTGGAACTCTTAGAAAAGGTGAAGCCATTTAAGAACAAAGAAAAAACTTACGAACTGGATGTGATTGCCAGTTTAATGGGTCATTCAGTGGTTAGACTTCCACCATACCACTGCCAGTATAACCCGATCGAGCTGATTTGGGCAAAGGTTAAGAGGGACGCTGCTGAAGATAACAAGACATTTAAGTTGTCAGATGTCGAAACGCTTGTCCGTGAAGCACTTGGACGAGTGACCAACGAGGACTGGCAATCGCGCATTAAAAATGCCGAAAAACTACAAGCAGGTGATGTTGACAAAGAATGTGCAAGGGCGGATAACCTTGATAAAATAGTGATCAATCTGGTAGATGATAGTGATACGGACAGCAATTATTCAGATACTCAGTGTGACAACGACGACAGTGCGTCAGAAGTGCTAGCCACCCCCCTCGATGACGATGCAGATATTGCCGACACACTAAAGGCAATTTAAGGTAGATTCAGTTCAATGTCATGCTGTCAAAACCTAATAATTTATATTTATAATATTTAACTTAAATTTATAATATTTTATTCAATTAATTACATAAAATGTGTCGCTAAGAGAATTTTGGCACACTGCATTCTATATCAGCGCTACAATCTGTAGCAAAGCACACAACCAAATTGTCGGCGTGTCGCTAAAGTGTAATATAACGTGTCTAACTTAATTTCATTAATAACATGACAATTATTTTGTCATTTAAATTTAATAAATCAAAATAACAAAATAAATTGTTACAAAGCACATTTTTACGTTAATATACAACTACAATAAGAATAACTCAAAGATATCTTGGCATAAAAATACAATAATATAAAATACTATGTCCGCTCTTTTACAAATTAGAATATAAGTATTTCTTTAATGTAGAATAAAATATCACTATTCTGTTAATAATTGTGACTTAATAAAACCAATTTAAAAATTAAATTGTTTTTCAGTATAAACATCTTTACATCAGATTAGATTACAATAAGGAACAATAATTTTATAAACGTTTTATATACTACTTATTAATTATTTTAAATTAAAAATGTCATTACTGTTTTTAATAACACTGTGATAATAAATGAGCGAAAAATAGAATAGATATATAGTTATTTATTTACCGGTAGTTAAATAATTGGAAATAATTGGAGCTTTCTATGAAGACAACTACTATACACTTGACAACGCTGCGCTCTCACCTCGTTGGCTGCATCCCAATGGACTTCTCCCGTGCTCGGGATAATAGTCAAAATTCTTGGCATTACGTTGGTATTTTAACTAGTGTAGACCTATTAAATAATAACAATACAACCGTAATATATTAAAAACAACAATAATCTTATGAACATACTCCATAATAAAATACCTATTCCTTTAGAAAAGAAAACGGGGGTTTATAAATTATCATGCGACGATTGTGAATGCTTTTACATCGGCCAAACCTGAAGGGGTTTCCAAAAACGTTTCATTGAGCACACACCAAAGCACAATTTGAAGGTTCAGACAACACTATCTAACATAAAATCGAATACGCACGTCACTTGATAAATGAAGATCATAAATATACGAGCTTTAGTTTCAACTTCAAACCCATATAATTTTGTAATAAAAGCGCTTACATGAACGCCTTAGAAGAATTCGAGATATATAGAGCGTACAATGACGTACACAGTCGTGACTCCGTGCTAAACGATCATTTAAATTTTAAATCAAACCCGCTCTACGATACCGCAATAAATCTGTTTACACAATAACTATTAACAGACAGTGTCCGATCGGTCCGACTCATGTAACGCAGTTATGTGCAGAATAGTTTTCAATATTTGCAATTTTAATATTTAACGACCTCACTTTGAGTAATTTTTTATTTCTGAAGACGGAACATATGTTTCGAAACGCGTAAACCAATCGAACGCAACACGATGTCACACGACGGATAAAATACGGTAAATATTATACAGATTTTGTCAATAAGTAACTTGGATACCAATTCAAACATGTTTTTCAATTTACAAACTTTGATAACTCCGTTATTTATTAACGTATAAAAATGAAACTTGGACAGATAATAACTAATATTTGGCGCTACAGATTTATAATGTGATATGAAAGATTCAACATATTTGAATTTTTTTATACAAATTTATATGTTGAATTGTAGTACCATACAAGGTCATCTCGTAAAATTTTCGGATAAAAATCAGACATGAATCTGCGACTTTATGCAAAGTCTGGCATGAGCTTGGAGTTCCACTAATATATGTACCCATGACGTAGAAAACAATTTCAACCAGTCAGAACCGTTGGTATGTCAGACAGATAGTGAATTTATGCAGTGTGATCCGGCAGTTCTTCAGAAAGCTTTGACCAGAGCAGGCAAATCGTCTGTCCGAGATTTGCGTAGGAGGAACCGTGAAATTAAGGGTCATATGGGAATTCAAATCATTCTTCTAATTTCAAATACCAGTCTGAGATTATCAGATTACTTAAAGATTTTATTAGGACAAAATTAATAATATAATTACAAATACGCGTTAGCAATATATAGTGTTGTCCTTGTAAGTAGAATAACTCAGCTTACGTAAGTCATACTCATTCGGAGTTATAACTTAATTATACGCGAGAACACGTCAAGATTGCGATATGTGTTAAGTTCAGCGTACTTGAATAATTATATTATAAAACTCGTAGAAACGAACATGAGATAATACTATTATTAACCGAATAATCATAGAAGTAACAGATAGACTGAGAAGTTAAATTAACCCAAACGCACCATGATACAATCTACATGTTACACACTATTGCTAAGAAACTATCGGTCTGAGCGACTTTCTCTAATATTGAGGGTTGAAGACCAACGCTATTCCTGTCCTCAAGCAAAAGCGTGACACTATAAGACCGTATTGACTAACAGAATGAAATATGGTAAATAAAATAATGTTACTGTAGAAGCGTAATTAGACCAGAAAACATAAAATAACAACTTAATTTAAACCTAGTAATGGAGTAATAATTTATTTCTTAATACGCTTATATTTAAAACGTAAATAAATGTTCTACAGTTGAATGCCATTTCTGAATTGTTATGTTACAAACAGTCGTGTTACAGAAGTAACACTCTTTGTTTTGCCATCGTCTTGGAAAGAAAGGGTGTTGATAACTTGATTTAATTTCCGTCCACGAGCACTCCCCATGGTGTTATTTGCATCAATTGTAATTAAACGGTTAATCCTTTTTCATTAGTATGTGATTCTAATATGAGGTTGTGATCGTAAGATTCTACGTCAAAGCGAAAATTATTTAGGTACTATCCAAGTTTATTAGCAACACTCAATACGTCAGCATAATCGTAAAGACTGAAATTCACAAACATATTTCGTGTTGTAATTGGGAGAGCTTTTTAACAAAGTAAACAAACGCTTTGTCAACGTTGTTATAATTTCTAAAATAGTGCAAAAATAGCTTATGTTATTTTAAAAATAAATGTAAAATATTTTGGAAGATAGGAGAAAAACACAGGAAATTGTGTTGCGCTTGTAGAGTCCTTAGAACACACTGAGACAGTCCTTTCTCGCTCAGTGTTACCACTGACAAAATTAGTTACGTAGGACACACAAACACAACAGTAGTGTGTATTTACACAGCGTACTGCGAACTATGGACGGAATTTACTGCTCGACAATGGTAAAGCAAAATCGTTTGGAGACACACTTTAATATTGGTAAAGAGTTCTCTATGTTCAGTCTTTAGTGTGCACTGTTGTTTAAACTCCTTTAACGTAATCTACTTAATTATATATAAGTACACCAATATACTCTCTCTTGATAACGCTGAAGATATTGCACCGTTACCCAAACACATTGCTGTCAGCCTCATAATGAGAATTCCGAAACCCCTATTCTTCACATTAATTTATGTTCTCCCACCATTAATATTTAAATAATTGTAAATTATGTAATTAATTATTTAACTTTTTACCTGCAAACAGTTGAAATTTTTGTATTGATAGGAGTTGAAAGAGAATGCAGGAATATAGTTATAAAAAAAAATCTTCTAATTACTATTTCCTTATAACAAAGTAGACAACGGAGTGTAAGGCAAAGTGAACATTTATTTATCTGATAGGTTTTGAGTTTACTAATATGTCGTGTTAACCACAGAGTTTTGTACATTGACAGTGTTTACATTGATTTAAATATTATGTAAATATTGTAAAAAAAATCATCATGTATGTTTTGTAGTCGAATGGGACTATGATTATTAAGATATATGTATGTATATATTAACGGTATATTCTCGAACAAAATAATATTGAAAAGTTACAATAAGATTACTTCAGTTTAGTAATAAAATTAATTATTCTTACTTCAGCAAATATTTTCATGTTATTAATTATGAAACATGAAACGAAATATGTTTTATTTGATCTAGAAATTATACATTTGGCAATAATTTTTCTATTATTAATTTGACATGTTAATCAAATACAGCATTTGTATCCAGATGCCCGTTTAAAGTCTCCAGCGACACAAAAGGGATGGAAGTACGTAATTCTCTCTACTTGAGTAAGGATAATGAATAGTAACTACGCGCATTTTCGTTGTAATTAAGTTACGGGATAATTTAAATTCCTTTGTCGTTGCATTCTAATTGAATGAAATTGTGGCCAACTTGAAAAGTACTTTATCTTAATTAGGATAAGAATGTATTGTACTAAAACTCTATTACAATTTTTTTTCTCAGGTAACAGCAACAAACTATTTTTGTTATATTTACCGTATACATTATTTTTAAGTTTTTCAGTTATTCGTTGCGGCGTGTCCACCACAAAAAATAATTTTTATTCACTGTTTGTTTGAGTTCATATTTGAATCTACAGAATGTGCGTGCGCGCCTTGCGTTTATCATTGTGGCTAATGTTATGTCGGTGTTTCTTCAAGTAAATTTTTAAAAATATGTGGAGCCACACTTCAGTGTTACTATAGTGGCGTAAGGTGTTAGATATACTTTATATAGCTATAAACGTTGCATTAATCATAGACAGTGAACGTGGGAACTCTGAGATGTCGACTTATGTGGAGTAACACACATAATCTTATATGTTCCGTATGTCGTGCACGTTCCTCTTATCATACAGAAGTAATTATTGTACTGTTTATAGTTAGTTCATGGCATAGTATTTTATGTTAGAATATTACTTACACCATTTGTAGTTAGTGTAAATTAATAGAATATCGAAGTAGCTAACAAAAAATGTAAAGGTAAACGCAAATTAAATATAAATATAAATAATAAAATATTTTTTAATGCAATCCAGAAAACAAATCGTTTAAGAAAAAAAATTGTATTAGAAAGAAGTTATTGAACGAAAGTAGATTAAAGGTTTCCTTTGAGGAATTATTACTGTAAAAATATAATAATATAAAATATATTGTTTTGTAATCACTATGAGTGGAATTATATATGTTTATTTTTAAGAAATTTCATACCATAATATTAAACGTTATCACACAATTATATTTCAAATATAACTACAGATAATATGCAACGGTTTCGTTTAAAAATATACATAGTGTGTGTCGGGACTTTGAATTTCCCGGCGCGTGTAGAGTTGTTCAGGGCTACCAACGCGGTTGGCAGCAGTGCATGCCAATGCTTTGTCGAAGCGGCGGCGACGCGATTTAGTGATCAGTCGCTGAGGTCAGCTGTTCGCTGTTTTGGGATTTCAGAATGGCTGTGTTTTGTTCGCAGTTAGCCAAAGGCTTATTTTTGGACAAATTGGGACAGGCAGGCAGGTTTTACGCAGGTAGGTACGACCAGCAGGCCAGTGTGTAGACCTCATTTCTCAGCATGCCTTCAACCAGGACATTCCCGTTGGTCTGACAGCCGGGATGTATGTGTGTCTAAATTCTTTTCATGCGTGAGTAGACTTCTCAAGACGTTCAGGTGTGTACGCTTAATTATTTTATTTCATTTTTATTTAATTATGGATTATGTGTGTTACGATTGTGTAAGCATGTGTGTGTCCCGGGTTATTCGTTATTGTAAAACTTATGCTTTGTAAAATTTCAAAATATTAGTTACTTCCTGTCTAAAGACGAAATTATTTCTTGTTAACTCTTATTTAGTTAAAGCTTATTGAAATCAATTATTATTATTATTTATTGAAATTAAACGATTTGGATTTAATTGATGTGAATAAGGTGTTAATAAGATTGTCTAAGTGATTGCGGTGTTTGTGTTCCGAGGCGAGAGAGTGGAATGTCTGGGTGTCTTAACTGGCGGATAATCCCCAAATAAAATGTTATAGGGTCCCTGCCTCAGACAGGGAAAAGGGGGAAGATCGGTGGTCACGCGAACATCTGTGACTACCAGCAGAGCAGTTCTACATTAAGGCGCTCCCCGAAGCCGTCAGACCAAGAAATGCGGAAGGACCAAATATACACCGAGAGATCCAGAAACACCAGGAACAATTCCAGTAAGCAATCACCATAGCGCATGAACAATATTCGGAACATCTGCTCGTTCACAGTTCATCCGGTTTCAACTTGAGTTCGTCGCTACACAATTACAGGTGGGAGCGTTTCATTTATCCCTCTTCAAACTACATCAACTTCATAGACTGGCTACCCTTGTTTTCTACATTAAATATCTGTCAACTCAATCCGTGTAACAACATATTAAGTTGACTGAAAATATCTCAAGGTCACAAGAACTCAAGTTGTAAAATTGTAACTGGTTCCATTGTAACTTGTCTAACATACACCATGAGGGGGTGGTTAAACTGTTTTACTAAAGCATGGTTGCCTTGGATAAGCTATGTGTAGTGCGAGTATCTTTATTACCATTATTTTTGAAAGGCTATTAGTGTATTTTCTTTTATTAAGTGCTTGGGTTAACTTTGGTATGGTCCGTGATTTCAACTGTATTAATGTTCGCGTTGTTCTCCCTCATGGGTTATTGTAGTCTGGAAATATATATGTATATCTTTTGTGTCCATTTACTACATACTATGAATTAATGACTATATGTAAAGAACGATATGAAACTGGAACACTGTGTCACCCATATGAACTCTAATAAATCTTGTTCTTTGTTAAAATATGTTGATTGTAAATCCTGTCACTCTGTTAAGCTCCAGCACACTTTTCGCTTACTCTAGGTTCATTAACCTAGTCTTAAATATTACGTACCGGTCCTGTGACCGCTACAAGTGTAGGCCTAAGGTACTTCTTATGCGTTTTCGTGGTCAACAGGATGACGCAATGTTGTAGATCCGTGCTCTCGACGCTGCCTGATGCACACCGAATTTTCTCATGAACGTAGCATAATATGTGACCTTGTCTGTTTGTAAAAGGTCGTGCGTTGACGATTCAGCTAACTGAGTTCTGCGATAGTTGAGTATTAAGAACTACTAAGGTAATTCCGTTGTAGGTTGATCATCCTGCTAGCTAAGCGATCATGCTACAGATATGCAACAACAGCGATATTACTAGAGCGGTGTTAGTGAAATAGCAAGTTATTAATTCTTTATTTATGTTGTTAACTATGGTAGTTACATAGCTGTGACTTTTATTTGTGTATGGTACGCATTTAAAAATTGTATAACTATTAGAATCACTGTAATATGTGCTTTTCTGTTTTATAGAAGTATAAATAAAAATTGTGAGTATCGCTTTCTCTGGCTTCAATAATTTATTTCACCCTTTCAAAATCTTGATTGAAATTCTGACGTTCTATTCTTACGTACTATCCTTGATATAGTGATGTCAGAAGTGAGACTTATGTACTTAAACCGTGAAAACCAGAGAAAAGACATATAGTAAGAAACTTTGTTACGTATAATTAATGATTATTGAATTAAAAAATAATAATTCGAATCAGAACTCAGTGATGAAAGCGTTCTGAGCTATGATGCAGGTCGAAGAAAAACGGGAAAACGATAAACGTTTAACGGGAAGCAGGACAAGCAGAAGAAAAAAAATACTGACGATAGAAGCTGAGAAACGATAGAAAGTGGTATTGCGAGAAACGGAAGAACGGGAAGAAGCACTTTATTTTGAAAGCATGGAAACGACAAGGCGAAAAATTTTAACGAGAAGCAAAAATGTCAGAATAACGACAAGGTGAGAATGTAAGCAAGATACAGAGTACACTGAAAAGAGGATGCAAAAACAGCTGTAAGACCATGTCCTTGCAACATATGACTTCTGCGAGCTGAGCTGAATACAAAATTACTTAAATAACTTTTACTAATTGTTGTAGAAGGATCATATAGAAAACTTTCAATAAATATATATGACATATGTATAAGAACTGGTTCCAACACAAGTGTCTGAAGTAGAAGAAGTTATGTCAACTATTAAAATTATGTGTTATATATAAAAAAAAAATGAATTGTAAAAAAAATTTTATTTAAAGAGGATAAGTCTGATAATGAATGCTTATGGAATATAACTGGTACTTAAAGAGAAATAGTTGAACAGGCAGTGTTTAATAATATCAATAAACAGAGATTCAGGAAATAAGAAAATAAGTCCTCCTTGTAGACTCTGTCCATGCCAAATCACATCTGGCAGGATCAGTAAGAAGGGCACTCAATAAAAAATTGCGGTAACTCAGCCGATTATGGAGAAGGATTTAGAGACACAAAATTCCTAGAAAGAATAGGTAAAATTCCGAATTACTGTGAGGGTGGGAAACCATGTCAACTACAAAAAGACTGCCGATGCAGAGATTATTCAATCGTGCAGACTACAAATGAATACTAGTCAGTACAACAAGAAGTGTGTGTTGACTAACTAGAAAAACATATTTCTTACGAAAACGTAATTTCTACACTTCTGAGAAACAGGGAGAAGTCGGTAGCTAATGGATTTGTTTAAGAAAGACCAACGTCAATCACAATTGTCACATTGCCACGTTGTCACACGTCACTCCAACTTATGCATTGATGCTTATGATGTAGTAAATTACCTCAAACTTAGTTGGTGCTCTTGCAGACATTTGTTACACACCACTCTGAGTAAAATAAGTCTTGCTGTTAACATTATAAATGCCTACGGGTTTTAAATTGAGTTCAACGAGTGTTCTAAGGATCGGACAAGAAGATGTAGTGTCAGACACCAGGAGACCGCCTTAACAATATCGCGTTCTCCGAGAAGCTGATATGGTTACATTCGAGCATGGATACTTGGAGCAGCAAGTGTTACATGTTCAAAACAATGTTAGTCAGCAAACCAAGTATATAAGTCGTATACGATTAGCGTACTAATTGGAAGAAATTTAGTGTAAAAAGTCGTGACAGAAAATACAGAAATACTTCTTAGGGAGATCTAACGATAGACATTTCTCAGTATACAATACAAAATTACTGTCTTTATTTGTAAAATGGTCGAAAATAAAATGTTTGATGTTTTGTCACAAAACTCTTTAAATCTGTGAGTCCCATTTAATAGAACATTTAAATGGCAGTTCCGAGAAATGAAGTTCCGAGTAAACATAGAAGAGAAATTTTATTCTTTTATTCATAAAGTTATTTTTGTTTCCAACATTTACAAGTCGAAAAAAATGTAGAGATATTAGAGATATTAAAGAGTTTGTTTTTTCTTTGTGTCGCGTCGTAGGCTACAGTAAGTACATTAAATTGATAAACAAATTTGTTACTTTCGTTAAATCTGTTCTCTGAAACTGCGAGAGATAGACACACTGCTAGACGGAAATACTGTAAAGATATTAGAAAGAGAAAAATAAGGGAAGTGTAAACAGCAAGAGAAAACACTACTAAGGGATGTGACAAAGTTGTTATCACTTATAAAATTAAAAGCGAATCACCTGTATCACGAATATATTTAACAGATACAGTATATTCATTATAAACTTTACTGATATACAAACGTCATATGTTTTGTTTTGTACAAATTAATAAATTCAGCTCAGGGGCATCGTAACCATGTACTTCATAATAGACCTATCAGAATTTAATTTAAATAATCAGCGGGATTAGGGAACTAAGAAGATGGAATGGCACAAATTAGTGGTGTCAACTTTCTCAGCCTCTCCATAATACTAGGAAGATACGCTGTGGGATCCGTTACATTATGTACGATATTAGATAGTACGACAACGTATTAGATAGTAACTATGGACGGTAATTCCATATTTGTTTCTGGGGCAGTGGAAGACATAGAAAAAATACAACTTCTATTTATACTCATTAGAACAGAAATATAACCCGTAAGTATTTACTTGTTAAAGTATGTTTTTACAACAATCATTAAAATTTTCTCCCTTCAAAAACTCAGTGTGTTTTATGAAATCAGAGTAATTTGTGTTGTGTATCGACAGGGAATGTGTCCACAATATAATTTACAGAGTAATTTTGTGTGTGTGTACACAGAACATTTTTCAATTCGGAACAAATATATTTATATACTTCAGTGTCGTATATAATACAAGAACTCTTGACATCAACTTTTTAATACCTATTTGATCGACAGTGAATAATAATGTTAAAGTAATCAGTCATACTTAATTCAAGAACTGTTCTACATTTAATGTAATTAGTGACATAACAGTGTGTATTTACTATTCGATGTTGATGTTTAAAGACTTATAAGAATATAAGTGCATGTTAAGGTATGAAAAGGGATTCTAAGTATGTTAGCTAATGTAGTAGGCCTATATATTACAAATCACTAACAAGATAAAAATATAAACGGAAAACATAATAGTCTGTGTTACAGCCCGCTTTACACCCACCTCTCTTTAAGCGCAGTATAGTATAGGTTATGGATAATGAAAATGCCTTTGTGTAACGGACATGTCTGATCTAATGTTACGTTTGTGCTATGTGTTTACTAACAGCGGTGCTCTAAAAACAATACCGATATTACAGCATTAAGAACAAACTGAATTACAATAGTAAACAAATATCGTCAGGTACGGATTTGGGAGGCTAAATTCTAGCCTAATCTTTAACCCTCACCTCGGCTCCTAGATTACAGTTTGTTTCCCATTTCGTTAGACTATTTCTTTTTTCTGATAATCTGATTATGCTTCACGAACTCCGGTTTTTTCAATATATTTCACGTTTTTAACGACAAGCCTAATGAATACAACTTTTAAATATATTTCTGAATTTTAAGCATAAATCTAATGAAACAAAATTTTTAGAAATTAAATTTTTTGTGAATAATAAAACTGACGTGGAAAAGTGGATTATTAATAATATAAAGATAGGAAAATGAAACAAGTAGACAGAATGACTGAAGGAAAGAGACGTAAGAATAAAATGGTAGAGAAAGAGCACAGGTAGAATTGGTATATGTCAGAGGTGGATTACAAAAGAGCTAAAGTGTCATACGTCTGTGACAAATTACACTGACAAACACAATTAGTAATGTCTAGGCTACGAATCAGAATGCATGACTCTTGAACTAGGCCTAATGTCTGAAGGCTGACGTTTGTACCCTAATATCCTTGTACAAAGTTATGAAACAAATGACTATGAACTATGAATGTCCTTCATGGTTCTTAGCACTGAGAATACTGCCTTATATTACATTAATACAACAGTAAATAAATTAAGGATCAAAGTGCGTCAAAGTGTATTAAAATAAGTAAAACGTTTCTCAATGTATGTTTGCTGCAGTGCCTTATTGCACAGTTAGGCCAACTTTTGAACTCCAGTACGTTTGCTGCAGTCCCTTATTGCACAGTTAGGCCAACTTGTGAACTCGTGTACGTTTGCTGCAGTGCCTTATTGCACAGTTAGGCCAACTTGTGAACTCGTGTACGTTTGCTGCAGTGCCTTATTGCACAGTTAGGCCAACTTGTGAACTCGTGTATGTTTGCTGCAGTGCCTTATTGCACAGTTAGGCCAACTTGTGAACTCATGTACGTAATTATACGAGTTACAGGAAAAAAAGGAACAATTTCCACATTATTGACTTTTATATAAAAACATATTATATTGTGTACATATATTGCAGTTTACAGGTGTCACATAGAATAAGTAGTCAGTTAAATCGTGTACTGGAATGCTATCGGTTTTATTAATGACAATTTACAAATTGCACTATGCTGATTTAATACCATTTATGAAAAAACAAACTAATTATTTTGTCTCTGTTGGCCTTTTTACAAGTAGTTTTTCTCTCTTATAATCTAATGCATAAATTCTGTTTTATAAGTTCTTTTGTCTTTTAGTTTATGAGTTTATTTAAAGTTTAAAACAAATATATAAAATGACTTCCCTTTATGATGACGTTAGGATGAGAAGTCGATGATCCAGTCTGGAATACAGGTGTAGGTCGCTCCCTTAGGGTAGGTACAGGTGTAGCACTTCCTGCTGTCCGGTGTTCAGGATCGTTCTCGGGTTGAGCAATTCTATAAATTGTAGTTAATTACTTGTCACCGTAATTTGTTTTGTGTATTGAGCTTACACAATATATCCAGTAAACTTCAAGTGTTTTTAATTCCTGTACGGGCAACCTTGTACTTTCCCGGATTAGCACTACTTAAAAATCAACTCGCGAACTTCTCAACTTGTATTCGCACGAGTAGACCAATCGTCTAGACTCCGACAATAGTTCCGCACGTTGTAAGTTCAGAGAAAAAAGAAATAAGAAATTAAATGAAATTTTTGTCTATTTCTTGAATGCTGATTGGCTAACTACACAACCCTTCTCTACGTCTGAAGTTAAGATAAATTTATTCTTGTATTATACTGTCCGAGAGTAAATTGCAGCTTGCAAAAAAGCAGTCTAATTTTATTTCTTTTCTACAGGGTCATAAAACTTTCTTTATTAAAAGACTCATATATTCAGTTGTTTAAATTATAAACAGGTACTGCCATTTGATAGGTCTTTTTATTTGGCGTATTCTGGTACAAGTTTCATGTGACAATTTTTATTTTAACGAAAGTTATTTAATTTAATATATTTAATTCAATAATTACATATTCTCCCACACGCGCACTCGCCACATGCCTACGCATACTTCGCATCACTGCACAACACAAATTTTTTTTTTTTATTTTCTAAAATATACTTAATACTAACAAATTGAACATGTCTCTTAAAGCCTTTTACCAAAACTCCAGTCTTTACTTATACAAATTTTCATTTCAAAATGCTATCATGTGCACAGAGTTGAATTAATAATTTATATTCATATTCTACCCATTGCAATATATATATGTGTGTGTGTGTTTTGCATGTCGAGTCCCTACCCGTACACCACTTTCGGAGCCAATCAAATTTTAACGAAAATTATGGAAAACGAAACCATAAAAACAAATACAAAATAGGCGTATTCCATAAATTTTTATGAAATTTCGGAAAAACCAACGTAGAATATTTTACAACGACAATTTAACTTTCATTTGAGAGCCGTCTTTGTACAGCACGTTTGAGGGTACTCATGATGAATTTACTAAAATTCGGCTTTTAGATCTCTCTGTATTAAGCACTTTTTTTAACCTTTATTTCAGAACGTAATGAAGAAAACTACTAAAAATTTTAGTAATTTGTAGTTTCTATAAACGCAAAATTATACTTCTCTTATATCATTTACCATGACATAATAAGTTAGCACGCTTTCTGAAACTACAGCCATACATATGGTGTTTCCACTGTACCATATTTGGGAGCCGTTAAAATTGTTGTGAAAGTTAATGTTATCAATTATATTACTTTTAGCTTTACAAATATTCTCAGATGTCTTGTAGTTAATACATAACATACCATTTTGTATAAACCATTAGACTTTAGGTACATCGAATTATTCCCACAGTAAGCTTTCCTATAATCTTGATGCATTTCATACAATAAAGCATAGTTTCCGTCATCAGCGTTAAGTTCTCAAGTTCACCAGAATACCAGCTTTCATTACTCTTAACATGCACATTATTGAAATTTAAATAATCAAAACTACTAGGATCTTTTCCTTGGATATTCGTTGGAATATTATGTTGCCCAATTATTGAAAACCTTGTATGGAATATATTTCCATAACTATCTGTTATAGAGAATAAAATTATATTACCTCTGACCCAGCTCATCTCGAAACACTGCATACCTATCCATATATTAACCTCTAGATTTTAATTTCTCCAAGTCATTAATCAATTGTATCTTGTAGTCGTATTGAATTCGAACAATAGAACCCGACTCATGCACTCATCGATAGTTACTTTCCTTGATAGTCACGTCATCAATGAAGTTCCGTTATCATTCTCAGCCCTCGTGAAATACAACGTGACACCTCCCGCGTATATTGAGGATACACGTCCTAATACAATACGCGACAAAACCTACTTTTAAAGTCAGCAGATATTGATTTTAAAAGTATGATATCTGCTTCTCAACATTCTTATATCTAGCGTGCAGTATCTTGTAAGCTTCCTGTAGGAAACTCAACTTTTATAAACAAGGCTCAATAACAGTATCCTTTCCCCACATCTATAACGTCTAGAATCCCAGAATTAGGCACCTCAGAGGACACGGAATGAGTATTTTCTCTTTACCATTATTTTTAAGAACCATATACTGTTATCTCTAAATCTAAATTTGAAGTCTCCCTTCGATTTTTCTCCATATACATTTTTTTAAGTAAAAAGTTTTATCGCCTATAAAATCGATCGTAAAGTATTTCAGATTTTTTGAACATGAATTGTTCTGTTTTAAGCGCTTTTATATAGGTCAAGATGTTATCTTTAAGGATGTCATGAGAAGGGTTTACCGAAGAACCAATCATATCATGAGAAATTCAGTTTCGAAAATATGACTGTGGCATAGGCCTACAGTTAGTCTGTTCGGAGTCGATAACAAATAAACGTTGCTATGGTCCATGACCTTTGGTCTGCCAATTGCGACGAACGTAAGTTATAAAATTCCTGAGGAGTTGCTGCGATAATTATTATAATTGTGTGCTAAACGCGAAGTGCAAGATTCTCCGTATTCTCCGTAAACATTTCAAGTTTACTGGAAAGGTGTAAATCCAATACACCAGTTAAGCAATAACAGTATCGGTTAGCGATGTGAAATTGTATGTAAACGTGCCAGCGAGAACTATTTCCAGGCCCTGAAGCGGCCCTGTATCCGGACAGAGTAAATTGATTCACGTGTTCATCCAGGTAATATCGACCATCGTCTGAAGGATCTGCGGTCGTACTGTTAAACGTGCCGATTCCTTATTACCTTCCCTGTACAGGGGCTTGCTGAATGTTTATTCCAGAATGTAAACTCTTTTTACACTATAGAAAAACGAGGTAACTATTAAATTAACAAAATGACATCAAACATCGATTAGTACCTACTCGCTGTGAAAATTGAATGTATGTATCCACACACAGTGTACTCTATGACATAAACCACTGTTATATTGTAATAGGAGAAATGTTACTTAACTACAGTAATAATTACTTAAGTTCACACTCACAGCAGTATTACTAATCGTTATTCCAATTTAGTATTAACAATTGTCTCTATTTTAACTGGAAATTTTATATTGTTAATAGTAATAAATGGTACGTTATTTCTTAAAACCGATAACTATTATATTTAATAGTGATCAACAGAATCTAACAAAACTCAGTAAAGTAGAAGGTTTATATTTAGTAGTGTCAAAGACAGTATTTGGGTCGCCAGTTGACTTTTCCTGATAAAAACCTGGAAATTACTTACGGCTCGTTACTTGACAATGCAGAATTAATTACAGCTACACCCACATTACGCTTTAATCAACTATGCTGGAGACAACAGTTGCAATTCCTTGACATGTAATATAGACATATTGTTCAACATTTGTATTTTGGCATTGCTGTCAACTTATTAACTTCTGATTACTATTTTAACCTTAAGTTGGCACAGAAGGGCTTACGCAGAAATCATTGAAAGTTTTTGAAAGAAATAATTTATCTTAAATGATTATAGTTAATAAGTAATTTCAGAAAACACTTCAACTTTTTCTATTATTTTAGTTTCAGCCGTATTTCATCCTATGAAGTGGCAGAGTTTGTGCATCCTGTTTGCTTTTATGAAAATATTTTAGTATTGCTGGTAACAGATGCTAGTAGGGAAGGCTGGCCATACTGACATTTTAAGTTTAATTAATCTAATGATTTTATTTAACCAAAATAAGTTTAACCAACATAATTTTATTTGTTTTTGATTACCTAGAGATCATTACGTTCGTTATCCTTAAAGTCTTTTATTACTAACCGCAATGAACCTGAATGAGGACGGTGTATAAATCTAAACTGTTTTATAACTCTGGTATTACTCAAATGAATTGGTTTCCTCCGTATTGCGTGGGAGATTGTAACCACCAGGTGGACGGCACACACATAGTCACAACACATAGACGTTATAAAGTAATTCCGATAATTACAAACTGACTTTCCTTTGATGACAAAAATACACTGATGGCTGTAATGCAACAGACATTGCAGATACGTGTGTTACACCTGACTAGATATTTAGAAATGTGATTTCTAAATATTGGAATCGATGCCCCCAATTTTTTTAACCGATCAAAAAACAATAATACTCGTGTTATAACAATTCTCCTTTATGGTACAGACATCCAGTACTCATTGTATACAGTAACAGTCGTTAAATAAAATAATTTTATTAGTCCGCACAAATAACATACGGGCATACGTGGTATACACACACATCCTATTGCTAAACAGTCACTCGCTAAACACTGATATTGTAACGTAACGACGTTAAGGTCCCATACGTTACACATCACTATCAAAATAAAACAATACACAATGTGTGCAATAATTAAGGTCAGGAAGGTAAACCTTCATATAATAAACATATTAATAATACCTAGTAAGGTTACTAGGTAATAAAATAATAAAAATGTCTATAAATATAAAATATGGAGTGATCAGTGGAAGGTGTAAACAATAAACATAGTGTCCAATGATGTGAAATTACTATAGACAGTTTGAACTGAGAGTAGACTGGTTAATTGGTATTTAATGTTTTATAATGATGTACATGTTATTATGTTTTATCATGATGTTTTGTTTTCATGGTATTTATTTTGTCTTTTGTATGTAGCAGGTGTGAGGCAATTGCTTTCAGAAGGTATCAAGTAATTGATACTAATTTCATTCATGTTAAACTTTATAAGAATAACTATTTGTGTACTTACTTTGAGTAATTAATGGAGATATCGTTAGATGATATTTGTAAACTTGGGCAGGAAGGCAATAATTGTTAATAAATTGGCAAGGTGTCATTGTAATTATGTTATAAACAGATGAAGGGTTCAATAATAAAATTAATAATAATAAATTGAAATCAGGAAAATAAAATTAGAATAATTGGCCATAAGCCAGTGACTCATTTTACAGTAGGTCAGGTCAGAAAAGTTAAATAAAAAATAAAAATTATAACACATGTAATAAAACAAATAGGCCTAAAATTAGTATTTTGTAAAAGGAAAATAATACCTTTTAAACTAAGTCGATCAAGAAGAAAATGTAGTAAAATGTATATAGTTTAATAATGCATATTAGGTGAAAGTTTTATATGATTTAATGTAATTTAAATAACGGAGTATTTTATTAAATAAGTGCAAGAATATTTTCGAATTACGGCTCTAGGATAACAAATATTATCCAATAACAGAAGAAGAAATGGCTGTCATGGACGACTGAATGCAAGATATCTTGTTGATTTTCAACACTTAATTGTTATATGTGAATGGGTTAAGTTCAGTTAATACAAATCCAGAAAAGAAATTAAAAACCTAATGAATAAAGTATAATAAATGAAAATTCAAAAATAATAATCCATTAAAAGGACAGTGGATCGATTGCCGAAGCTATTCCTCAACAAATATAATTCGATCTACTAATAAATTTAACGAACTTCCAAAAAACAAGTTAATCAACCCATTAATGGCAAAGGAGTAATAATGAAGATTAACTGTAAATAAACGAAGACGATCCATAGCCTGGAGATGCTAAATTAATTAAATTTAGTAAAAACGAACAAAGAAATTTAGAATCACGTCCAAACCTCACTTTCCACAACCGAACGAAGTCTTAATACTACACAAATTCCATTGGGACCTGTAACCACCAGAACCGGGAAGATTCACGAAGATTAGAATTGAAACTTCTACTACATCCTGGGACATCAATACCAAACTTTTATTGAGAAGCTGGATGCTGATATTTTCCAGACATTGAAGCAACATTCTGTTCTAGTCTCTGCATAGTGAATCACGGCCATATTAAGTATTGTCAACGTACGGTAAAAAACCAGCTTATGTTTGAACTTTATATAATAAGATTTTATAACTAAATTGTAATACCTAGTAACTTTAAATTGCATTACCTGGCCTTACTAATAGTCACAAGAATTCCATGTACACTGAGATAAAAACAAATTAAAAAATATAAGTAAATTTTAAAACATCTGAATCCTAATTCAATCCTGTGTAATCGATGTGTTGTACCTGTGGCATGAGGAAGCATCTGTTTGAATTAAAAAAATATATAAAATAAAGAATCCTTCTTGAATCTGACGATTTATTGTTATTTGTAGAGTAATTAGTGCATTTCGAATAAGTTGTAATTTACAGAGAAAGGAACATGAGAAATACAGCAAGCGGAACAACTTAACCTATAATAACAGGCCGATCGTAAACAACAGCGCTCGTCCGCTAACAGCTGGTGAATACGGGAGAATAGAAAACTAATTCGTTTCATACGCTCTCCTCTCTTTGCTCTCTCGATAGGGTATGTAGACTAGGCTTGGAGAAAAATATTGAATTACCCAATATATTAACTGGAGTAGAGTGTTATTCTTTTGTAAAGCACTTAAGTACTACCTAATACAGAGATATTATCAATAATTGAATAATATAACCCACATAAAATATTGTCCCGTTATAAATAGACTGATATTGCAGTATTCAAGAGAGAACACTTACAACTTCAAACAATAAAATAAAAACAAAACAATTAACTCAAAAAACAACAAAAATAATTGGGTTACAATTTAACGAACCCAACAGTGGGGCATAACTTATTACAAACAATAGGCATTTCAATACAATATTTATGTGACCTATTCTATACAGTACAGTCTACATCACCCGTGACGTAAATAAAACTATAAACTGTTAGAAATTTCTAAATCAGTTATGTCTTCGTAACCGAACGAACATTACATAGTACTGGAATATTGTCTCAGTGTTTAACTGAAATATTTGAGTATTTTACACATAGCTTTCAGACGAGTCATCACAGTACGCAGCAGGCTATACACATTTCACTTCGCACATGTAGAAATTTCACTTCACTTCATTTCACTTCGTATATATGTATGGTTCCAACTCGTATTAGAAACTATTGTATCTAAATCCAGACATCAACATGTAATATAAGCTAAACACATGATATTTATTATAACATATTTTCACAATCACCGTTATTATTGAATCGATAAATTGACTTCTAGATTTTAAAATTGTTTTGCAAAAATGTAACTTAGTTGGTTTTGTAGAATTCAAAATTTTAATTTATTTATTATATTATCATAAATAAAAATTAATTCACTTTAATGTCTGTATTAACTTGTTATTTTGACGTAGCAGCATGTAAGTTTTATCTGCTAAAGTATAAGTATACGGTGTATCTGGTGTTATCTAATTTTCTAATTCTTTTGGACCAACTATCCAATCTTTAAGCTTCACACTCTTCCTCTCCTTCAGCCTTCCACCACTCTCTCTCTGTCACACACACACACACACACACACACACCTCTATACCTCTATCTCTTTATTTCTTTATTTCTTTTTCTCTCTTTCTCTCGATACTATCACAATTGAGACAACAAAATACTGCTATACCCCCTCACATAAAAATTCACCTCCCTTCCAGTACTAACTCTAATAAACGCATTTAAAAATTCTTTAGTATTTCTCCTTTCCGTTATATTCCGTTCCAGCATTTCCTATTCTTTTATCAACATTCTTCATTTTGCCATCAGTTATAGATTCTCTAGTTATACGTAACAGATACGTGTCTCAATTTTACACATTTTTAAGCTACATAAAGAGTTTGCGACACATTTATATTATCAGAAAGAGCCTATTCTTCGTTTGTGTAATTACTTGTTTCATTCCCTTTTGTATTAAATTACGAGGCTACATCTTTTTCTTATATATATATATTATTATTTTCAATTATGTCATTACTTCTGTTTCATAAATATTCTGTTATGTGTTGGATATTTCTCTCTTACACATTCCTTTGTGAATGCAGTTGTTTTTAAACGTATAATTGATTCAAACGGATGTTTCCGCATTGATTAATGTAATTGTAACAGTTTTTGTTTATTTGTGCTTACAATTAATATTTAATTTTTGTTCTTGGTAATTTTAAATAAACTAACACTGTATAAAAAATTTACTAACATATTTAAATTCAATAATTTGGCTAAATTGTCAAGTAATTTTTCACTTTAAAGGGGAACCAAAAATATTAAGTATTGTCACAGATTAGTCGTATTAACAATAATCAATGGGCGCGGGCACAGTGCAGATGTTGCCATAAACGTGTCACCACATAGCTTCGTAATGTGATACACGCCGTAGTAGTTTTCCGTTGAACTCATTGTATTCTGCTAACGAATTACGTTGGCTGATACTGTAGTAGTATTTTGTACACTGTGACGTTCTACAGTGGCATTCTCTTTGCTTCAAATGTCACAATTATTTGCAGCTGGGACGCGATATATCTACAACATACATAGTATACACTTGAGTAAAATCCAGGATTATGTTGCGTCATAGTACAATGTGTATTATATTACTATTGTTTAGTTAGTCAAAGCAGTATTCGGGTAGCAATGAAACACACAGAGAATAAAATCAAACAGGAATAACAAACACAATACGTCGTATTCTGTATACATAATATAGGCCTACAGTTAATAATAGTAACTAACATTGGTTATGCACAGTAAACAAATAAATTACCAAACTAATGCAATTCAATGAATATTACCCTTCTTATTTTTATACTTTCCTGCTTCGTTTGTCATTGGTTTATACTTTTTTGCAATAAACGGAAACCCTTTAATGATGTTCTAATGAAGAAGTAGATAGGTGGCGTAGATTATTGTCTGTCCATTGCCTTATATCACTATCAAGAAAGATTGACAGTAGGAATCCTAGAGGGAGATCAAAACTTGTCCATCCGACAATCATCGTATTAATGACGTAAATCTTTTTTTCAAATCAAGCTTTTGCCTACACCAAAATGGTTTAGTAGTCCCCTTAAGGCATACAATCCTAAAAACAAACCACATAAAATTTTATTATTCCATTGGGAGAGAGCCATATTAACTGCAGTTACGTTAACTACTAGTAACTAAAAACATATCAGCGATACGACTTACTTTGCAGAATTCTAGGTCAGGTAAAACAGGTTTCATTCAGGAAAAATGAATTTGATCGCTGGAATACATTAAAAAGTATATTTTAGAATATGAAAAAGTTGCGTTAAAAACTTTTGGCGCAACGTCCTTGTATTAGTTGTTGAAGGGTGAAATACAACTTGTTTCAAAATTTCTTTGTAACTGTAAATTTCTACAAGAATATTAGACTGAAGTTGTTGAGAGTAATTCAGATGATATGAGAATGTCATAATTTCACAATTTTTGAAGGTCTGAATATGCATTTTACAAGATATACAAAAATAAAAAAACTACATTACACATTTTTATAACATTTTCAAGTTTAATAGTACTCGAGGAAATTAAAAAACTCGTGCGTACCTCCGCCGCGAAAAAAATATGCCGTTATTTGTCAAATATTGAATCGATGGAAATAATACTTTATACTGTATATAAATAAGAAAGTATGATACTATTATACTATATAAATAAGAAAGTATGGTACTATGTGCTGTTTGTGTGCGTGCGTGTGTCTGTGTGAGTGTGTGTGTGTGTGAGAGAGAGAGAGAGAGAGAGAGGGGGTGAGGGAGAGAGAGGGGGGAGAGAGAGAGAGCGAGAGAGAGAGACACACACACAGAGAGACAGAGACAGAGAGAAAACGGGCGTATACGAGTGCGTGTATATGCACATATGTGGGCGTGTAGTGAATAAAATGAATTATAGTCGAGGTAATGTAGAGAGGATTCGAAAAAAATAGAAAATAAAAGTCTTATTATAGAAAAAGGTCGAACATACCGTTTTGCAACAATTAAAAGTGGCGCAAAAATTTCTTGAGACAACCCTCTTAAAATATTGGTGAAGGGATTAAAACCTGACTTCTTAAATAGATATTTAAAGAAAATCGTTTTACCACAATTTATAGAACTCCTATTATGTTTAGGTAATTTGTGATAATTTGATAAGTTCTGCGTGGAATTAGGAAAAAGTGTCGAGATTAAGATTTTTAAAATACTGCTTTTTTGCTGTAAAATCGTTGTCATTTCCCCAAATACGTTCATTATCGTGGCGTTTTCTGTCTGAATTCAGTAGTGGTAGAATGGATATTCGTCGTCTGAAATACAAGATATTAAAACGACGCTAAATTTTGAAATTAGATTATAACTTTCTCAATTGAGGAGTTTGAAGAAATATTTATTGACCGTTTTCTTATTTTCATATTAAAACAACTGTTTTGAACCACACTTATTTGTTTACATTTTTATTTTATAATGGTTTAGGCCTACAGTTTTATATAAAATTAACAATAACTTATATTTTATTTATTTTTAATATTTATATTTATATTAAATTGTTTGTCTACTAAGTTACCGACTTACGCCAACATAGTTAGCTTTGCCGGATTTTTGACTTAACATATCCAATTTTAATTACAAATGTGAAACATCTCATTTCTAACAACATTAAAGAATTTTTTTCCCACTTATAAATTATTTTTTATGTTACTTTACATAAATCAACGTTACATAAAATGATTGAAAAGAAAAAATAGCATTAATTACTGTATTTTCTTAAAAAATTATAACTCGTGGAATATTTTAAAAAATGGAACAGGAATCCCTAAAAGTATAAAAATTGCCAATACTTAAAATTACATTCTAGATGAATTTTAAAAAATTGCATATTTTTTATGATCTTTTTAAAAACTCAACATTGAGAAGACCTTTAGGGTATTATCCAAGGCATAAGTATGCAGTTAGTACTTGTTTAACTACATAACTTTAAATTTATTTCAGCATTAAATTTACATAGGCCTATTCAATATTTTGCGATTAAGCTCCAAATGCGTCTATCTTACCTGGGATATATAGTAGATAAGAAAATGTCCTATACAAACCCTCATAGAAATGAGGAAAGCAAGTTATATAATGTAGACACAAGAGTGCAACAAAGTCCACAAGACTTTTTAGCAAACCGCTTTCCCATCAACCATTGTGATGTCCATTACTCGTGAACGATGAAAGTTTACCAAGATTCGAACGCTAAAAGTTCTACCAAGTCTACCAACGCTAAACGTCTACCAACATATGAACGCTAAAAGTCTACCAAGATTCGAGGTATCGTGGAAAAATTTTGACTGGTCTAAATGTCTATGAAATAGCTCCAAGCTTTTTCGCTTACTTCATTTCATGTATAGTCTCCAGACACTTAGAATCAAATTTAAATAATCTACCTTATATTTTTTAATCCGCTAAGCGATCTCTGTTATTTATATGTACCAGATACATATTTTTCGCTTACGTTCTGCTCTTCCATTTACTGTAACACTGGTAGTGTTCCATCCACCCAGAAGCAAAACATACAGCGGAACCTGTGTTGAATATACACGTAAGAACAGCGGATAGCGAGAAAATACTAGAAGCAGTGGAGATTGATAAATGAAAAGACCATAAATAAATAGATAACAAACGTTTCTTGAATCAAGGCTGCAGAACTGTTTAAAACAATAGTCACCCACATCACACTTGAAGCAGGATTGTATTGCTTCTTCAGTCTGTCCTCACACCAAACACAGAACAATTTTTTTTTCATTCTGTTTGCTGTTTTGTGAGACCTGCAACCAACGAGCAAATCAAATACTCGGAGTACCGTAACAACACGTCGGCCTCTTTCGCAAAGTCAACCACCGCAAGCCTACAGCCGTTGACTTTCCAACGCTTTCCACAACACTTGAAACGACGGTCTCCAATCAACAAATCATGATAAAACCCACTACTCTTCGCTCAAAATCGCTGACATCTCCGTACACTTATAATACACAGACGTGGTAACAGCTGCTCATTTGACGTACGCATATCCCTGCTAACTGTAGATCCCGGCAGCCTAGAAATCTACAGAAAAACAGAACAACTAATCCTTCGTCTGGTATACCGACGCCCACAAGAAACACACTAGCAAGTCTGTTTTGTATTACGTCAGTAGACCTTCCCCGACATAGATTCCTTCCTCCGTATACTAAACTACTGATGTGGCTTGTAAAGCAAAGTTCCTCCCTTCCATTGGAGACTTTATAAACTGTCAAACTAAGAATTCCGAACGTCTAATTACGCTAATCAAGCCTTTGATGGAGGTAGCTAACCCTCCCATATAACTACTCATGATACCTGCCACCATAGAGGCCACAATTGCACGATTTCTTAGGCCAACTACTAAATTTTACTCTTCCACGTTATCTTCTTCTAAATATTATCTTTTCCACATACCTCCCTGACGCTTGATTACAGTAAAAGTGTCCTCTTCTATTCAAACCCATCGTACAATTACTTAAAAGGTAATTCCATCGCCAACCAGCACCCGTTAAATGAACAGGCAGCAGTCGTCTCTCTCAACAGCAGTCGACCCTAACCCTATTGTTTATACATTTTTCTGGTTTGATTTATTTATCCTAATTCTTTGAATGAAGCGTTATTTAATTAGCTTTGTTAAGAAATACTATTTCGTCCACGCTAAGTAGAATTGACGTGCTCATTAGTTTTACAGACACATTCCTTTTACACGGATGTTCACCATAACATCATTAAGTTATTCCTGTGGAACGAATCAATCACTTTCCGTTAAAAAAATAAACTGTAATCAATCAAACAGTTAAGGAATAAAATAAAAGCTATGGTCTAAGGTAGGCCATAGACAAGGATTCTTACTAGAGTTACTTTTTCATAATCATATAAGTTTTTATGCTACTTCTGTCTTTAGTGGAGAATATTTCTATTTACGCTATAACGGAAGTAGAATAAATTAAATAATTTAAGATACAATAAAAGTATAAATACCAAAATGAAAGTATACCGTGATAATAAAAGTACATCGAATTTTTTTGTTTAATGTAAAACTGCGTGGATAATTGGGCAAGTGGTCTGGAGCAATACGTTGGGTTCTTAAATTATAAATCTATAATGACAAACTTGGAAGAAATTATTTTTAATTGCAAAATTTTTAGTGCTATTATCTACACAGATTTTATTCTTTTATTGCATCAAAGGTCAAAGCGACGTGTCTGATTAGCCATTTTTTTAGTTGACATTTAAATGTACTGCCTAAGCGACCCAAAATATTTCAAATTCAAGAAACACGTTTCATCTGTAAAATGGCGTACTTACTTATCGTTAATGTAAAATATTAGGTTTAAATTAATTAATTATTTTACTTTAAAAATAAATGATTAGAATTTAATTAATTTAAGCCGTTTACATTACGTACTGAAGTTAGATCATTTTAATTGTAAAGATAATTTTACAAACTAATTGTAAAGAATTTTCGTTTTCTTGATAGGCCTATATGAATAGACAGTTTCTTTAAAATGTTAAGAATTTAAAATTCGTATTAATTTGTGAAGCTCATAGGGAATGCTGACATTGTATTTTTGTTCCCATAACTTAATTTACTGCAGTAAATTTCATTTCATTTACAGTAGTATTTCTGAGACACTCTGAACCAGTTAATCCTGGCTTAGTTACAGCGAATTCAGTTAGCGGGTGCAGTAAGTGCAGAGCAAACAAGCTGTAACCTATTTGCGTATAGTTATTGCACTTTATGTCAACAGAACTGCTTGACTAGCAGGTAATTGTAAACTGCTTTATTAGCATGCGGTAGTACACACTGTAACACTGGATTTTACTGTAGCGTTTTACACAGTACATTTTTACATTGTATATTCTATTCACTGATTTCCCATTAAAGATAAATAGTTTAAGATATTAAATAATACATCAAGTCCCTAACCTTTACATCACATATCCAAACTAAAAGTAGTTGAGATGGATAATAGTAAAATTTTTAATTATTAAAACTTTATTTTACCTTAAAATTGATTCTTTCATGTATCTATTTTATTCTACTTACTATTGTACATTTTGTTCAATATGTGCGTTTTCAATATAATCGTAAGAACGTTTAAGATTTAATAACATTTAATTTTAAATTAAATGATATCTTAATAAAATATTTATTGTAAAGTATAACACATTTAATGTAAATAAAACTATCGCTTCAACCAAAGCTCACTGAGCAACTATTAACCATGTCTATTTTACTTCACTGTACCACGTCTTGTACATGCTCAGTGCTCAATGTGATATACGAGTGTTGCCAAAGAATCAGTTTCTACGTGTAAGGATTTTCAGTTTTAATTGATTAAAAGAGAACGTGTGACTTTGTTATTAAGAACAAAATTTATAATGTATCTTCTACATCCTACAGGAGGTGACCCTGTTTTCCCAGAACAGTACGTATCTAGACCGGAAGGTCGATAAACATTCCTGGTGAAGGGCAGTAGTATCCACCAATACCAAGTTAAGGCGTTAAGAAAGGGATCCTGGAACGGTTAATCTTTGGAGTATTACAGGCGTGAATCTGGATGATTCAGACGGCTGTAATACTGGGGAAAACGGGGAGGGGGACCTCGAAGCCATGGAGAAGGCAATCTCCCTAGGACAAGGGAAGTCCAAATTACATCACCTCCCTTCGGATCGAGGTTGTGCAGATAAGGCCAGTAACCCACCCACGTAAAAAATATCTTACTTGTAGGATCCAAAAAAAGCTCGGAGATGGTGTTAAGGTGTTAATGGTAAAATAACCACAGCAAATAGATCAGGAGTAGTCAATAGGATAGCAGACCAATTTAAGATTGCTACCTGGAATTTGTGCGGAATAGCAAATAAGCCGTTTTAGCTGGTGAAGATTTTAAAGGATAGAAATATAAATCTGGCAGTGGTAACGGAGACAACAAAAAATTAAAAGGAGCAAAATATGTTGGGAATTATGCCATGTTTTATAGCGGTGTGTGTTTGAAACGGAGAACGGCAAAAAGAGTTGTATTGTTTATTGAAATAAGCGGTAATCAGAAATAAAGGAGGTTCAGTATCTCAGTGAGAGGATCATTACTGTAAAACTAAAACACGATAAGGGGGTACTTAGTTGATATTGGGGTTTACGCTCCAGAAGAAGGGAGAAAAGAAGAAAAAGAAAAATTTTATATACTCTCCAGCACATAGTTGATAAATTTAATTTAAGGTATGATGTTCTATTGATAGGGGACATGAAATCTAGAGTAGGAAATATAGGTGTATCAAAAGTAATATGTGGTGAAGAGGTAAAACTCAAATGGAGAAACGTTGAGAGAATTAGCCGGTTTTAACGAACTAAGCACTTCTAATACCTTTAAACAGAAGAGGGATATACATAAGTTGGGCCGCCACAGGTTGTAGATCTATAATTGATTATGTCATAGGTACGTAATATTACGTAGGTACGTAATATGTAATAGGACAACGTAAAGAAGACACTACAGTAAAAAGAGGATGCGATATAGGCTTTCACCCTTTCTTAGTGGTTTCTAGGATAAAGCTTTGAGCAAGGTAAAAAAAAGATAGGAATTGCAGAGAATAATATTGTTAAGGTTTATAAAATATACCTTTTAGAAGATAAAAGTGTGAGACAGTGTATCAGAGTACGATAAATATGGCAATTAAAGCTTATACAACAAATGATGATGTAGAGGAAGAATGGGAAATTTTAAAGAAAATAGTACAACAAACAGCAAGTAAGTTCATGAGAAAAAAAAAACAGTTTAGGACAAGAAAAGGATTAAAGGCATGGACTGAGGAAATAGAGGCATCTGTAAAATGTAAGCGTAAAAGGCATTTGAGGTGTCTTGACGATACCACAGAGGAAAACAATGATACCACAAGCGAGGAATAAAACCAGGGCACTGTCAAAAAAAGCTCATAGAAACTTTGACATTTGGGAGAGATTTATAGGATATGTTTAGCTTAATTTGTTTGGAAGGCGATCATTGGCCTAAAAAATAATTAAAACATTAAATAGGAATGAGAGAGAAAATGTGCAATTCAATGTGGTTGGAAAGCAAATTTAGAAAGAACATTATAAGCAGTTATTGTACAAGGAGGAAAAACAAGAGGATGTAGGGTTGTACAGTACATACACTGAAGTAGACAGTCTAACTACGGAGGAATTGCTGGAGGCATTAAGAAAATCAAAAAAACCGGAAAGCACCGGGCATAAATGGACTAAAGACTGAATTTTATAATATGCAGGTATAATGTTTCACTCACACCTCCTATATTTTTATAATATGTGCTGGAAGAGAAAAATGATTCCAAAAGAATGACGCCTAGCAAAGGTAGTTTCTCTTTTCAAGAAGGGTAATAGAGCAAACCCAAGTAACTACGAGGGGTAGGTCTGTTAGACACAGCGTACAAGGTATTCACAAGGATATTGAATGAGAGGTTAAAGGTGGCCTATGCCACTTTCACATCGAAGAGAATAATTGAAGAGAGACGAGAGTTTCACTGTGAAACACACTTGGCCTTTGTAGATTTGACAAAAGCTTTTGACAATGTTAAAATGCCATTATTATGGCGAATCATTGACAGAAGAAGTTACCCTATACATCGTATAGAAACTGTAAAGAGCCTCATCCACTGGTTATAGGAGAAAGGATGACTGAGGAAGTTCCCACATATAAGGGGGAAAGACAAGGCTGCTGTATATCGCCGACGCTTTAAAATATATATATTGTGACAAAAGAAATATAAGGCATAGTGTTAAAACACAATAATAATAGTCTTTTATCTGGAGTAAGGTATATATTTTATACAAATTTTAAAATGGCCTGTGGTTGACAAAAATTATTTAATCTAAATTGAATAATGTCTATTAATGATTTAAAAGTTTCTTTCCTTAAATGTCTATTTTACTTGGTCGTTGAATTCCTTTTACGACACCGTTGAACCGTTGTACTGCCACCTCTCGCTGGTTTCGCTGTTGAATCTGCTACCACTCGCTGCCTGCTGAAATCTGCTGCTCTGATGACACGTGAACAATGGACACTCCGCTCACTCGCACGGACGCCGATACATCGATAGCGTTTATCTCTTTACTCAGGGCTCGATAATGGATTGTAATTTAAATTAGTGTAGTTTCGGTGTATTGTACGTACACTTTCCAGAGTCTTAATGTGTCCTCGCGTTCACACAGATGTATTCCGGTAAATACACCTGCCCTATGAGGAAATCTCGACTCTCGCGAGAATAGCACTACTTAAATTAACAATTTAATTTTATTATTTGAGTTATAGTACCCAATAGGATTTTAGCAAACGGGCAACTCGTTGCTAAGATTCTTTACTCGTGACCCTTATATAGAACGTATACTGAACGACAAACTCGCACAGAGACAATGTCTGTTTAGGCCGAGCTGTTAGGTGGAACTGGCCTAAGCTTCGTTGGCGAAAAGCCAATCTGACTGAAAATTGGGGCCTCTGATTGGTCAAAACCCCTAGCACGTGATTGATGGGTTAAATTGATAGACAGAAGTCCTGCACAATTTGGCTGAAGTCTGCAAAAGCATGTATAGATTTTATCAAAAAGTTTTATGATTTTCAGAAGATAAGGATTCTTTAGAAAGATGAATTCTGTTAAAAATACATATTGAAATAATATGTTTCGAGTCTTTGACATACGAAAAATGTGGCGTTAATTTAGAAGCATGAGCTGTCCAAGCCTCAATTCAATACGTTAATTTAAACCAGAGTTATTCATGTAAATACGAATAACACGCGCACACGCGCACTAAATTCGCACTTAACATGACAGAAAATAAATTTACGGCATTTTCACATACAACAGTTAATTATCCATTTCTTAATTCAAAACTTATAGCTATTTTACAAAATTTAAACAAAATCAATTTTCATCATGTCTATAACGTCATAAATTGATATAAAAGCATGTAATCCTGACTACAAGTTCCCTTTCTGCGATGTTCCATTGCAATATATATTGCGACGATACAAATAAATATTTTCGCATAGGATAATTATACGTGTTTAAATTATGCACAAGTCTATATTGGAGGTGTAGAAAAATTATTTATTTATAAACAAGTAAATAACTGTTTATATGATATATTTATATTAAAAAATATGTCATGTATAGTATTTTATTTGTTATCAAAGAGTTTATATAGTTCAGTTTCGGTAAGTTTTACTTGAAACGTAGAATACTTTTATACTCGGCGTGACGTCACTCGCTCCGCCGCTGTTATGCTCTTCTCTGCAATGATCGCCGCTCTCCTCTCTCACTCTCTCTCTCTCTCTCTCTCTCTCTCTCTCTCTCTCTCTCTCTCTCTCTCTCTCTCTCTCTCTCTCTGCGCTGGGGTTTGCCGAACAGCTGATAACACTGATGCAGATGTTACACACGGATTTGTCACTTTCTGAATCGATTGTTTACTCGCTCGCAATTGGCTATTATCAATTATTGTTACTCAGGGTGATAATGAATAATATTCTTTAAAAGCGGTGTATATTACTTACACCTTCCGGCTATTCTTGAAGTGTTCCGCGTTAATAAGGATTTATCACGGTAGATAAATCTCCCTAAGCTGAAAATGTTCCACTAACACGTAATAGCACTTGAATATTTTATAAGTAGAAGTTCACCCGCTTGGTTCTAATCGACAAACTCGAAAAGAATCCCAAGAGTAGTCGTTGTTGTTGTTGTGACTGAAATTGTTTACGTGATTGATCATTATTATTATTATTATTACTTGGGTTATTCACATTATCTCATTTAGTCAATAACAAGACTAGTTCTTCTAAGGATTTAACCCGTTGTGTAATAACCGCGATTTGAATTCTGCGTCGAAAATGGTGAGCGAACTTACTTACCATATCTGCTTCTGTCACTTCCGGTTCCAGATACTTGGCTTGAGATACCAGCTGGATTAAATAGTTTTCTTTTGAACCTTTCATATTTGAATATTTTCCAAATGCCAGCTCTACAGGGATCTTTCTTTCTATCTCGCTAATCCAGTACCTAGCCCTAAAATGCCGCACCAGATTTTCATACATACATACCTTGTCCTGTATGACGGTGAACCATTCAGCCGCGGTACCTTTTAACCTTCTCACCACCCAGTTTATTTTGTCCATATCTTACGTTTTGTCCATTTCGCTTACGTTGTCATTTATCGCGTCCATATCTCTCTCGCAGTTTTTGTGAAAGTGGAGGGGATTTTCAGTCTCTATACCATAGAATTTTAATTGCGAATTTGGTTCGTTACAAGTTTTCTAAATATATGTGGTCTGGTTCGCTGGTGTCGAGGTACTCTGGAGTCGGATTAACTGTTGTTTTAACTCCTGTATCCCTGTATCCGCTGTTCCTGCTCCGCTACCAATTCATTCACCGTCGATGTATGATTTACCATTCTTTCTTCCATGACATTGAGCTTAGCTTCACAGTCATTAAGACGTGAATTATTAGCTTCTAGTGCTAGCTCAATGTTAGTACGAATGAAGTCGACTTTCTCTCCGATACGCTTTTCTGTCGATTCTAAAAGTTATTTATTTTGTTTAGCTTGTTCACGCACAGCGGTAAAACTTTTCTTATTCTCGTCATGTAGTGATCTATTTTGTTTTATTGATTCCTCTTATTAGCTCTACTTTCTTTTGACATTTTCTGCATATTAGCTCTATTTTCTTCAGAAATTTTTTGCACATTGGCTAATAATGAAAATAACGTATTTTATAATTCAAATAATTCAGCCATATTTATAGTTATTTATATATTCAAACAAATATTATAGTACTTATTTAACGTAAACGGCACTAGTATTTACTCTTATTATTATAGTATTAATGTTCAGTTAAAATGTTGTATAACGTCTAGTATCTCAATAAAATATGCACAATACTTAACATAATACATACACAAATAATATTTCAAACCTCTAAATAAACGAAATTAATAATACGGTTCAAATATCTGCATACAGAGAATATTCAACAAATTACATACACCCCCTGCTTACAAATAGAACACACACAAAATAGTCCAAATGAATCTAGTCGTTACACACTTAAATATGTAATATTAATAAATTATAATAAAATCGTGCTACACGCTGACAGGTTTCAAATATCTCTATGCGACGATACAAATAAACATTTTCGCATAGGATAATTGTGTGTGTTTAAATTATGCACAAGTCTATATTGGAGGTGTAGAAAAATTATTTATTTATACACAAGTAAATAATTGTTTATATATTCAATTAAATTAAACAAAATGTCATGTATAGTATTTTATTTGTTATATAGTTCAGTTTCGGTAAGTTTTACTTGAAACGTAGAATTCCTTTACACTCGGCGTGACGTCACTCGCTCCGTCGCTGTTACGCTCTTCTCTGCTATGATCGCCGCTCTCCTCTCCCGCTCACTCTCTCTCTCTCTCTGCGCTGGGGTTTGCCGAACAGCTGATAATATTGATGCAGATTTTACACACGGATTTTTCACTTTCCGAATTGATTGTTTACTCTCTCGCAATTGGTTATTTTTTATTATTGTTACTCAGGGTGATAATGAATGATATTCTTTAAATGCGGTGTATATTACTTACACCTTCCGGCTATTCTTGAAGTGTTCCGCGTTAATAAGGATTTATCACGGTAGGTAAATCTCCCTAAGCGGAAAATCTTCCACTAACACGTAATAACACTTGAGTATTTTATAACTGGTAGTTCACCCGCTTGGTTCTAATCGACAAACTCGAAAAGAATCCCAAGACTTAGAGTTACTCTAGATTAAACCATTTCGAATAAGAAAATCTCTTGATGAAGAGCATACGTTCACTATGCAACGACTTCCGATGAACTGCCTCGAAGTACACCGACAATCGACAGATCTGACTGAATTTAGGGGCTTCTGATTGGTCAATCAACTGTCTACGTGGTAGATTGGACAAAAGATAGACGCGTTGCAAGCGAATCTTTGTATAAATCTGCGAGTGCCTGCTTAGATTTTATCTAGAAATTTTATTACTCTTCAATTGGTAAGCGTGAAAAGTTGAGTTTTCAATTACTAAAAAACCACATTTAAAAAATAGCTGATAACAACAGAGTATATAGAAAATGTAGCTATTTTCATAAATAATTCACTGTCCAAGTCTCATGCCGATCGGATAACAAACTCGGAAGATATAACACGAAGGTTCACCACACGCGAAAGCGCGCACATATTCACAAACAAAGTACATGACATTATAGAGCAAAAATGTTCAAAGAATTTGGTATAACACAAGTCCTTATCCATCACTAAATACAAAACTTATAGCTACAACGTATAGCTAATTGACAAAAATTGCATAAATCAATCTAAAACATGTTAATGTCAGTCATTCATGCTCTGATATACTTATTCTAGATCATCATCCTGTGTTTTGTTGCAACAAACACACACACACACACGACATGTTAAAACATTGAAATCAATGTTAACTCAGGGATTTTTTTGAAACGAATGTTTCTAAACTCCATTCTGTTATCAGATGATATGGTAATAATTCAGGACATCGAGGAAAAACTACAAATATCAAAATATTGTTACGGCGTCACAGTCAGTAAAATGTGAACAATATTTATTTGATGTGTTGTAGTAGACTGTCTTATTAATTACGAACTGTTTAGCTGTAAAAATTAAAGCTGGTGATTAGTGACTTAATTGGTGTCTTATATTTTTGTTTCCACTGTACCTACGACGATCGAGTAGACCGTAGTAACAATATCAATGTACATACTAAATGGAATAGCGGATGAATATGGTTTTCAAATATTAGTGGACAAGACTACAACAATGGCATTCAGAGACAAGCAACCGATAAGAACTAAGACAGTTATAGATGGAAAGATAATGGAACAAGTCCAGAATTTCAATTACTTGGGATGTTGGGTTACATATGGGACAGAAATTGATCTGGATAAAAAATTAAACACATTTAGGAATATCTGTGGACCAATTCATAGATACCTTAAAAATAAGACAAAGAAGGAAACAAGGATAAGGTTATTTAACACTGTAACGGTACCAGTTTTGATGTGTGGAGATGAAACCAGAGTCATGACAAAAGAGACAAATGATAGAAAGAAAAATGTGGATATAAGGACGGAACTGGGGGCCGACCCATTTTTGGAACAGGTAAGGAGCAACAAAAGAAGGTGGTGTGAATATTTGGGAAGAATGGCGGGTGACAGGATTCCAATGCTAGCAATGGAATATAGACCGGTGGGGAAGAGAGTTGTAGGACTGCCGAAAACGAAGTGGGTCCCGTAATGGGTTCAGGATGATCATAATCCTTGAGGTTGATGATGATTATTATGATGAGATATCTTCCCATTTTTGTAAAGTTACAAATATGCAGGCCTTGTCTTTGCAACTTTTGCCCTCTGCCGTTCTGTCGAGTGCATTATTTCCAGCACTCATCATCAGCTGTACCTGATCAAAGTATTTTCTCTCCTGCTGCTCTCTCACTGTCTTCCCTAATAGATTTCCTTCAGAATATTTAGATTAGATCCATTATGTATGAATATATGGTATAGAAATATCTGTTACTTTCATAATAGAAAACTAAACGTTTACATCCCTTCTTGTACATATACTAAAGGTTAACCTCTGTTTTTATTTATCATTCTTCATCATTTCTACATCGACTACTTCCGAAGCTTTTTTCTTTATTCTCAAGGAACAGGTTTCATTTCTGTAGATCAATACACTCTAAAAAAAAGGTTTTATAAAAGGTTAAGAAACGTCTAATTTCCTATGATTACTTGTAGCCAGACACCTTTTTATTCCGAAAAGCTTGATTAGCAGCTGGTAGGTCTACCATTCTCGGCACTTCTGACATATACCTAACTTCTTCCTTAATCATTATCTTCAAATAAAAAATTGGTTTGTAGATTATCGAATTGCACATGGTCTTCATCTACAATCATATTGTTCCGGTGGTCGCACGGATAATCGTGTTTAAACAACGTATAGCAAATGATCTGACGCCAGAAGATTTAGTTATTAAGACTTTCCGGGCTAGCAGACCGTGGTCCGATGTTAGAATTAGCAAACGTTTCAGCCACTTCATCAGTGGCCATCTTCAGTGCTGAAAGGACTGAAGTACTGACGAAGGTCTCAGTCAGTACTGTGGCTGAGGCACGGGGGACTACGGCCTGGTAGCCCGGAAAGTCTTAATAACTACGACGCCGGCCGCAAAAGCCGAAGGCAACAACCAAAAGATTGGTTACTTTCACCGTTATTCATTATTTAATCTGAACAAAATAAAAAAAAACACTCGTATATAACAATTCTTCCAGTTTACGACTGACCAACACATGCTAACAGCAGTGGTTGTCTTTTCAGTGGCGGCTGGTGTTATGGTTGCAACGTTGCACAGCCGCCAATACAGAATAACTAAACTGTAAAATAATATATGTAAACTTTAAGCAGTTAAAATTGTCATGAATTTCAACGGGAAGCGTATCGATTTCTATGCGGCAAAGTTCACGTACAAATCAAATGCGTGGCGCAGGCCTGGTGGTTGTAGGTCGATTGCAACTTCAAGAGTAATTAGCAGAGTTTACTACAAAAACATATGAGAGAACGCCCGTTACTGTTCATAATACCTCTTGAGCTTGGTTGTTGCAACGTTTTCCCAACGCTCCAGTAGGAACGCTCAGTGCATCCTTAGTTGTGTCATAAAATCAACTACAGCTTTCTTGATTTGTAGGCTGTGTCTGGCTTACTGTTTACGTTAGTTGAAAAGGTAAACGTTACCCGTTGTTTGAGGTTATAAAATAGAGATAATTTTTTATAATTGTGATCGTGATAGTAAAGTGTCAATCAACTGTCTATTAATTAACTGTGTAATAAGTATTATTTTATATTAATTTTTTTTCATTTGTTTAGTACTGCTGTATGCTTTCGTGTTTGTGTTCGTGTTTTTTGGAGGTAGTAATCTGTGTGCTTTCAAACCACGTGTATTCTGTAAAAAGCACGATACTGTTTAACTTTCGCCTTTCTTTGCATATTTAATACTCGGTTACTGCAAAGTTAGTAATGTTTTTAGCAACCATTGAAGATTACGTGGGAAGAACATGGAATCTGGCATAGTTAGACATACTGATAGAGGTGAGATCATTCCATTATCAGTGTCAGTCCTCCTTTTGAGGAAAACAGTAACTTTCTATTTTTCCTTATGACAGCACTATGCATGATGCAGATATGTAGCCCTACCTACTGTTCTTGTGGTATTTGAGCCTTCTCCCGCCCTAAACAAACTACTGCAACCACCAGCCGTCACTGGGTTGTCAACCTAACTTTGTTCACGGCACAGTGTCCTTTTTGGTGAGTTGCCGCGCCACAGAGCGTACGATTTGGCAACAATGCGGGGGCTCAGTCTTGGGCGTGCACAGCTTGCCTTCAGCAGACAGTTGGTTGCAGACAATAGCATGCAGTCGTAAAGTTATTTCATCTCAGTTGTGGTAGTTTTGCGGTTCATAGCTTGATACGTGTTATGCAATATGTAATTATTGTGTTCATTTTTCTTGTTTCAAAATCTATGTTCAGTATGGATAAGTTTCTGACTAAAAGAAGAAAATTTGAGGGAATGTAGCAGTAACAAAAGTGACACTACTGATTCCAAGTGTAAGTGTCCAGAAACTACATGAATCTACTGTGACAGTTCGTAATTACAAAGATTGTTATTTAAACTTTGGATTTACGTTCAGTGGATCTGAATACCGTCCTTAACTAGCGTGTATCGTGTGTGAGAATATTAATTAACGAATGACCAGCCATTTGAATACCAAACATATTCTCTTATCTGGAAAAAATAAGAACTATTTTAGCCTATCGTTGTCATAGTAAGCAAAGCAAGCAAAAGCTGTGGTAATGAGAGCAAATATAAAGTGGCCGGTTATAAAGTTGCTGGAATAGTAGCAAAAGAATGCAGCCCCATACTATTGCTGAGGTTGTAGTTTAACCCTTTTACAAGAATATAGTGAAATCGATGTTAGATGACAGCGCCGAAAAGAGGATATACTTGATTCCATTGTCAAACTGTACTATTCCTCGGGAGATTGATGGGATATTTCAGATATAAAAAGCTAACTAACTGTCGAATATTTTCACTACATCTTGATAAGTTTGGCGACTTTAAGTTAGGAATGTCAGTAACTGTGTTACATCAGCTTTGTTGATCAGTATTCGATTATTGTATAATAACTTTCATGTAATGGCTTGCCTTCAACAAAAACCGGATCAGATATGTATGATCCGCACACACGTAACTTTGTTTTGTTCCACATCAAGCAACTTTGAACAAAACGGACTGTCCTGGAAAATTTGTCTTTTGTTTACACAGACGTTACATCCGCAATGCTAGAAGATTAAAAGGAATGTTTCAAGACCGAAACATAATTTTCCCAGTGTAGTTTCAACACAATACATCGTAAGGTCTAATGTCGTAGACTATTCCAAAAAAATTAAATTGTTTTATGTTCAGTCGGTAAGATGGTAAATCTTGTTAAGTCGTACAGGTTAAATCTAAAATAAGTACACGTACGTCTACTTGACCTTATACTTTGACGGGGCTCCCAGTCACAGTCTGTACTCTATAAGAGCAGAATTGAGGCTTATAAAGTCAGAGCGCACAGTTGCGCCCGCGTCAACTAAATATGATGTTGGTTTACCTTCCGCAAATCCATTGACGATCAAGTTTCCACTGGTCTTATGTAATGTGGAAAGTGTGTATTGTACTGGAGATTTATTTCTCTAGTTAGTGAGATCACTCTCTTCTCTCGGTATTTTCTTCTCCAAACCGTCTGCTTGTAGATGACCACGTTTCCCACACTTGTAACACTTCGCCCTTCTGTCTTTTTCTACGTTCAAATCGTTGTGGCGCTCTTAAACTTCTGAATTGTTTGTCTGGCAACATTGTTTTTCTGCACCCAATGTAACGGCAGTGTGATACTGGAATCTCCTGACTACAGTGTGATGACACAAAACCATTAATGGTAGCGGGACGCTGTCTTGGGAGCTTCAAACTCTAGGGCGTGAACAAGATCTTCTGAGCTATTTCGGTGTCTTGTTATTCGTAACACATGCCGAAGTTCGCAATCTCATATGCCAATAATAAATGTCTGCAGCGCAAACCTCATTCGAAAATCTTCTGGTGCTTCAGGATAGAGCAGTCTAATCAGTCTGCCGATACTTGCTTCAAACTCTTGAAGTATCTCCTCGGAACGTTGTCGTCTTGTTCTCAACTGAGCGTAGTAGACATCTTGCAAATGTTTATCACCATATCGTAATTCTAGAGCTTTTATCAATTCGGCATAGTTGTTCTGGCTGTCAGGTGGCACTTTCGGTAGCAGCTCTGTGGGAGGTCCTTTTACAGCGAGAACGAGTGAAACTTTCTTCTCTTTGTCTGTCCAATTATTTGCGCATGCGGCGGCTTCGAATTGCTTGAAGTACCTCGCCCACTGAGTGCTTCCGTCAAAGGTTGGAGCCTTGACATGAACTGTCCCAACTGCAGGCAAAGTGACTTTCTCTATTGTAATTTGTGTCTTTTATCAGTCTGTTCAGACATCTGTTTTGTTTGTATCTTCATGAACTGCTCAAATTCGCTCTTAATCTGCTCTTTTGTATTTCCGATTGACACTTTTATAGTTGTTACAGTCTCCTGTACAACAGATGTTTATCAAACGTAGCTTCTTCCACGCTTGAGACATATTTTTCTATTTCAGCCATTTTTAATGTCACTGATTCTTGTACCTCCGATACTCTAGTAACATAATTATTAATCTCATCTTGTAATAGACCCAATTCTGCAGCAGTTTGTTCTTGAAACTGATTTCGCTCCTATATTAACGTTTAGATGTCACCTGCTTCCTGCTTACGTTTCTGTCGTTCCTCTGCTTATTTTCTTTCCCATCTGCATGGACATGTGGTACCATAATGGTACAGTTACTGGGAAATATTTTTAACAGCCGTAAAATATTTTTAACGCCTAAGTGACACTTATTATATGAAAGGGACTTAACAAATTAACGTGAAAAAATAATCGAGAGCTGGAGATACAACTAAGTCGGTTTGGTGTTGTGGAGGCAAACACGTTCTAATATTTTAGGTTATTTAACACAAAGTAGAATTTCAGAACCTAAATAGCCTACTTCTATTTAAGGTAAATTCTAAAACCTAAAGATTTGAAAATATCATCAATTTTACCTCTCGTTTCCTTCAAAATGAGAGTATTTACACAAATATTTAACTTTTACATTGTAAGGGAACGGATTACCGGTCTTACTTTGTTTTTAATTATTTAATTTAACTTGAAGTTTATTTATTTTTGTTTGAATTTATTTTAATGTAATTGTTTAATTAAATTAATTAACGTTGAATTAATTCGGTTAATGTCACTTGACGTTGTTTAAAAAATATTTAAAGTGTTTAAAAATTGTTCATTTTATTTTTCTTCGAAATTTGTTTATGGTGCTACGTTCTTCTGTCGACTAGGTGAATCTGTGAAGTCGATCTCTCACTGAATGTACATTTAGTTTTGTATGAAATAACTACTTACTTGAAGTGAGTCTGGCTGACTTCGCAGTGTTGATGTGACAATCTAATTTTAGATTTAATTACCACAATTCAAATTGCCGGCGTCTGTCGTGCCATCCATTGAGAGACGTTCACCTATCCTGTAATGACCTAGTCTATTGAAATAAACTGTCTGACTCTAATTTGCTGTATGAAAATTGTAATTTATTCTATGTTAACATCTCTTTAATTATTCAAAATATCATAAATCGTTCTAAGTTCAAATTTGCTTTACATTGGAATTTCCTTTTATAAAAATATTGTCTCAGGGTTGGTAGTTCTGATCTACAAACATCAGACTAGATTAACATATTTTTTGGTTAACTATTTTATTAAGGTGTGTGTTCTTTTAGCCTGCAGAATACAAAGAAAATAACTAGAAAACTTATTCTACCATTATTAGGTAATCGGAGAGTGGTTACAAATCAATTACATCTTAATGTATAATAGATAAAATAATGACCATGCCTGATTCTGGCATTATAGGTTAACTTGTTTAATTGTCAATTGACAGTGGATGTTAAATGACTTAACGAACGTTAATGAACGTTGAAAGAACTCTTTACAATACATAAAATGTGAACGCAATAAAATAATAACTCAATTCAGTGTTCTTTAAAGAATCATCTGAACCGTTATACTGGATTCCTTCAAAGAGGTAATCGTTTAATTATTAGTATATTATGTCGCTTGGTACAACATGCTTTTATTAATAATATAAAGAAATATTTCAAATAGTAGTAGACTCTTCCTAAATTAATAAACATAAATTATATTTGCATTGGTTAACTGTTGTTAATTAATTTCGTCAGCTGACAATTCTCAAATTTCTTACTAACTATCGTTAGTTTAATCTTGGTTTAACGTTAATGACTTCATTTAGGTGTGTGATTATTCGTAACACACTTAGTGTTTACATAGAACAGACTATGATTGCCTTCAGAACTCTTATTTATTAATTACATAAAATTGAATTTGAGGATTCTCTCTATAAATAATTGCTGAATGAAATTAATAGGGTGCAATGCCGTTTATACTTTGGTCTATAGACATTGCATTAATGTTGTTTGATAAATATATCGTCATTTCTCAACTTCCTTAATTAATATAAAAATTCACTTTACTCCCTGTAAATCGCGGAATTGCTAGGGATTATACACTTAGCAATTCGTATATTCACACTGTTTATTCTTCATTCAGCCTCAATTGTCACGTTGTTATGATATCGCACAAATGGAGGTTAGGTTAGCTTTTGTTTACATCGATGACGCGCACAAGCTAGGTTAAACAGCTGTTTTCTGGCGAAGCCAAGCTGCCGTCTCTACTCATCAAAGGTTATTCAAAAAGTGCCTCGAGGTGGCGTATGTTGCTGCCGTTCCCGTCTGCAATCCTTCTAAAATTTGTCGATTTCTCTTGTTTGATTGGCTGACGATCTTTACTTTAGCACACATACCCCCTTCACGAAATTATTTAATTGTTGTAATTAGCGTGGGTGGCTGGGTTCGAGATTACGAACTAACGCTAGTCATTTTTCCAAACTAACTCAAATATTTTTAAAATTGACATAACTTTCTTATCACTCCTTAGATTGTGAATCTAAGCTTACCACTGCATGTCAAATATTTGGCTCTTAATTTAGAGTCCACTCATGATATGTTTTCGTCCATGATTAAGGAAGATATTGTCTGAAATGAACACTTTGCACTATTTATTAATAGCTTTATATATTCTTGGATTATAACTTGCTAATGACAATCATATCTCTTCGAGATTATGCCTTTCAAGTCCTTTGACACCCTCTACTTATTATTTACTTATGATTATGAACAAAATACATCTCCTATGCTAACATTGTCTTAGGCCTATGAGTCTACTAACTATATTGATTAATTATATATGAGAAATAGTTTCTGGGCAATTTCTATGTTGTCCCAATTATATATACAGTGTCATTACAACTACTGGTTGACTTTGTTAACGGGAATGTATTGTTATTCCCTGGTTTTTTAGTCTATTTAGTGACCTCTGTATAGTACTATCAGGTGTCCCCTTACTTTATTTTTTTTCTAATTAAGTAGTGTCCTTTCAGGCCACTATCTGGTTCAGAATAGTTCACTACAGTTATTACATTGATTTCTAATGTGGTGTTTTTTAATACATTTGTTTGTTCTTTTGTATAGAGAATTGAATAACAGTATTTACATCTAGTGTCACATGACAGATGAGCTTAATTATGATTATTATACTTGACATTACTGATAATAATTCTCTTACACTATCATCTTAGTGATATAACATCTTATTTAATATACAGGTATCCCCCTTTTTATTCCTGTTTAATTTTACAATAGGTTTTATCTAAGTTTTACATGGTGATTCTCATTTTGTCTGTTTTTGTTCATTTTGTTTACATTAATTCTCATATAAATACTACTCTAGGTAGCTGATCTTGGTACTGGTAGAAACCTTATCACCTCTACTTGATTTTGTGTACAAGAGATTTTAGTTTAAACATGTTTTAGTTATTAATAAGTATGAGTCTAGGTGGAAAGTACCTGTATTTAGGTTATGTGTCTTCCCCCTTTATAGCAACAATGGGCGAACTGATTTGATTCAAATTTACATTTTTAATCTTGTTTTTATTAGTACTATGTTATTAATTATCAACTGCAATTTATTAATTAGTTCTCTTTTCTTTCTGTTATCATTTTTCCATAACTTAGTTAACAATTATTAGTGTTATTTAACAATTTTGATTCTCTTTTTTTTACATTAGTCCTCTTCATAATATGCTATTATGCTGTTGTTTACAGCTTCTTATTATACTAATATTATCGTTACTCTCACTCTCTTGGCTAATATTGGATGTCCTACTCATTTACTAGACTAGTGGTCATATATAGGTCATCTAAGTTAGTCAGTTAGTGTTTTGTCTACAATTTGTAAGTCTCTCAGTTAGTACTTTACTGGTGTTGGCTATTTACTTCATATTAGGCCTTCTTATCTCATTGTTATTGTAGTTTTGTGGTTCTTCTTAGATCACCATTCTGATTGATATCATTAGTATTATTATTTCTTCCTTATAATATGTTCCTTTCTTGGCTTATTGGCTTCTTACTGACAGGATCTATTGGGTTATTGTTTCTGTTGTATAATCACTATTTAATGCATTTTCTTTCGTGTTATTAATTATTATTACCATTACTATACTAACTCCTGGGTTGTGAGTTCATTCTTCTTTAACTGTGTGTTTATGTAGTTTCATGCTTGGCATTCTCATTGCAAATACTTGATGGGTCTTGTCCCCCTCAATTATTATGACATGATACTTATATTTTGATACTTAAAATAGTGTGGTTATATGTCTTGATACAACGTATTTCAAAAAATATACTATCAAAATATTAATTGTTGTAATTGTTAACAATAATTTTCTGTTTCTAAGCAATTGAACGGAACTAATGACTTTATTTATTTTAATTCAAACTGGCAACGACAACAGATGTATTCCGTAGGTGTCTCTGCAAGCAAATCCATCTCGTGGTATGTTTACACATTGTGAAATACTCTAGGTACATGGGGTTTTTTTGCTACTTTGATTGCTATGATTAGGGCACGGGTATCACACTTACACACACCCGTTTGGGGTATACATGCTGGCGGGCTGTTTGCGTGTTGGGGGTCAGTGTAAGTGCGCGCGACTTGCATTGACTCCAGCACTCATTCTGGCGCTCACAGCATGTAACGCCCGCGTGTACAGACACACCGGACCGCTTGAGCCGACATGTCCCGCTTTGCAGTCTGCAAGTTCGGAGTAAGTGCGAGCGCGCGCGGCTTGCATTGACTCCAGCACGCACTCTGGTACGCGTGCGCATGTTGCGCTCACGGTACATACACATGCTTTGTTGTTTTGATCGTGGCACTCAGAGTAGTAAAACTTTCCAACCTGATTATTTTCACATTGGGCAAATACAACCAGGGTTGAATTTATTGCAGAGGCACTAAACATCAAAACACATCTATCTAGTTATATCACTAATAACCAGCTTTAATTATCACAATTACAAAATTTGTAATATCAAGGTAGTCTCTTACAACAATTAAAGTAAAAATTGTCCACAGGCAATAATAATGTCAACTATAAAGAATCCCGCACTAATTAGAACACAACAGCACTTCCCTACAAACACTGGATCCGCGCTAAAGAAATTGCTGAACAACACTGAACTCATAAGCCGGCTGATATGGCTTTTTATAGGTAGCGCACACCTTCTAGAAAAATCTTCCATCCTCAATGCGCCACTTGTGACCTCTTGAAGAATCTAGAGCAAACTTTAACGCGGCCTTGACTGAGGCAACACCTGCCACACTTGACAGGTCGGGGACGATCTCGCCTATTTTTCGCGGTTCGATACAATTGTGGTTACAATATGTATAAATAATTTGCTAATATGTATCGAAAATTAAAAAAAAAAAAACAGAAATTAGTTGTAAATATGATTATGTGCAGCATAGCAAGAGAGACAAATGAAAAGCTGTACTTCTTAGAAGCCCCAAGAGAATGTGGCAATACCTTCGTATACCCCACAATTCTAAATACAGTTAGGGGACAAGGTAATATCGCATTAACAGCAGCATGGCCTGGCATAGTTGCGCTACTCTTGGATGGAGGAACTATACTCCACCGGTTATTGGGTCTTCTTTCCTGTGTTGCCTTATTCAGTTTCCTCCATCAAGGCTACGTTTAAAAGAGGTACAGTTCTACCTGAAGCGTAGATTCTAAATGAAGAGACGTCAATGATCTCTGCAGCAGCAGTAAACTGTGTGGATTGTCTGCTTCAAGACATAATGAAATGTAAAGATCCTTTGTTAAGTACAGTTCGAATTGGTAAAAAGGTGACACTTTCTTGTGGCGTATAAAGTCCCAAACAAGTAAAATTTTGACTTTCATAACCACACTATATTTGACCTAAATATGCGTGCCAACGCCAATGGACGAGAATTTCCCAAGTGGATACTTGGACTGGGGAACCGAACTCTTCCTATCATTATTAATATTAAACATTAATATAAAACATATTAATATTTCCATCAGCTTTATATGCAAGGAAAATTCAAATTTTGTTAATCATATCTTTGGGAAAATTAATTGGATGAAAATAATGTAAATAATATATATCAATATTCAAACAGAATATTGTATGCCCGTTGAACGACAACTGCAACCTGATCAACCAGGAGGTGCTGTGTTTACCTTCAGGGAATTTGAAGGAGTACTGGAGCGTAGACTGTCATCACGAATGATATAGCGAAACACTGAATATTCCAACAGAGTTCCATTATACCTTCCCGGCTATCTCATAAACGTATCCTCACAGTTGATGCTATTGTAATGTTCATCAGAAATATGAATCGGTTTAGTTAATGGTATCCGTATAGTGTTAGGTAGTTTAAATGGAAACACAGTAAACCTGAAGTTCTTAGACGCCTTGCGAGAGGCAATATCATTCTCATGACAAGAATAAGCTGATTAAACGGATCCAAATATGTCATTCTGTATGTCAAGGTTGCAGTTCCCATTAAGACAACAGTTGTTATGACTATAAATAAATCCCAATACCAGACTTTTAGGAATATTGGAATCTATCTGCCTAAGCCTGTTTTTACTCAGGGACAGCTGCGTGTGGCGTTCAGTCGGTGAAGGCTCTAACACATGAACGAAACGAGTGAGTAAGGCCAAGATGGTGATATGGCATATATAAAGCAATACTGTTACAGAATAACGCAACATCCATCCTGTGTTCATATTATAAGTATAATTATTACGTTCATATTATGTGAGTTATTCAAATCGTTAAAACTTTTCTTTATCACGCAATCAAACGTTAAATACTAACAATTATTTTGCAAATATTTGGTACACACTGAATGAAAGCCGTAAGCGAGAAATTTGAAACGAATTATGTAAATTAGATTTTAGATGGAAGCTAAAACGAATAATCGGAAAAACCGTCAAAATCAGAACCTGTATAGGGGAAAAATGAGGTGATAGGGGATGAGAGAAAAGGACAGAGTTAGACATTTAACAAACTAACACAGACATTTTTCAATATAGATTTCATTTGTACTTCTTCTGTAACGTTAATATAGAATGTGTGTACAACACACGCGACTAGGTATGATATCAGGTTCAGTAGTTGTGGATATACGGCTGTCGGCTTCAGTTCTGACCTACATATGAACAGTACAGTTTCACGGAGGTACAAGTGTGTTAGTGTAACTTGCGCATGTGCCATTGTGTATTAATAATAGGGTTGATGTTTCTAGGTAAATGAAAAGAAATACGCTGAACAGATGAATGTGTCGGCAGCAACAAATTCATTTATCATTCTGCATTGTTTTGAGCTAGGAGATCAGTTCATTTTGGCACAACCACATCATTCGTGTTTCTGTAGTTTTTAATAAGAGCATTACCACAATCCTAGAATATTCATAAGTGGTTCAGTTTGACGTTGGATTGAATGAAACATTATTAAGGACCGGTAGTAACTTTTCCTTAGATTTTAATTTTGAGTATTTGTGTAAATATTATTTGACATTACGGGTAAGGAATAATTTATAAGCAAAAAAATGAAAGGTAGTCGGTGTCACTTAGTTTTTGATATCCTTTATTTCTTACTTAGTATCACGTAATAACGTACGCGGTGTATTTATTACGACAGTCTTCGTGGTGTTGGCGGCCTCTGACTACTTTTACCTTATCTTTATTCTTCTTCCTTGTGTCATAAACCTATATAGTTAAATTTTTATTCTTACTATATTTTTAATGTCTTCAATTTCACGTTTACGAGCAAACCTTGATTCATGAGGTGGTCAATGGAAATTTATATAATTTTTTGATAACAAAATTTTTCAAATAATATGATGATTTTTGTACTCTTACTATATTGAATACTTACATTATTGACTTATTGTTTATAGTTTAAATTATTTATCGTAGTTGTGATGTTTAGATATGCGTATGTTTCTAGCATAAAAGGAAAATAATTTTATATTCTTATAAATTCCAATTTTCTCAAAAACACTGGTTAGTTGGTAATTTTTTAATTTATATTCTTATTGTAATTTAATTTGTCTTTTAAAAGTTTTGTAATAAATTTAGGTATCTTATAATTTGAGAGTTTTTAAATTTTTCAGAGTTTTTTATGTTTATCTACTTGTCTAATTTAATTAATTGTTTAATCTGTGTGAAAAGATTTTCTTAGATTATTACCTTCGTCATTAAATAAATTTAAAGTATTTTTTTAACTGTTATTAAATGGCTTTGAAATTTATTTGTACCTACAGTCACTTTTTAAAAAGGTTAAAGTTACAAATGTATAATTTAGTTTGTAATGATTTTGATGGCAATAACTACAGGTTTCTGTATTACTTGTAAGATAGGGACGTAAATTTCATTAGAATATTTTAATTTAATAAAAACAGTAATTTTCAAGAATTCAATGATGATTGATGATAATAAGGCTTCAAAATTTTAAAAATGCATGTATTATAAATATTATGAAACATATGTGTGAATAAATGAGATTATGTTTAGTAAACAAGATGATTGATTCTAATAAGAATATTACCGATTGATGAAAATACTGTACAATGATAAGCCATAAATGTTATTTTGGAAAATATTTTTGTACTGTCGTGTCGGTTTTTACATGTTATTGATGTTAAGTAACCTGATGTTATCATTGATCTCTATGCTGTGGCAGCATACAATATTATATTTTTAAGTAAGATGAGAAACCTTGAGACTTCTGTTTTTTCCTGATGAGTTATTTTCATATGATATTTATTTTCAGCAACTTATGATGTTACTGAAAAAAAGCTGAATTGAAAACCTTTTAGGCATAAATTTCCACGTATTATTTTACGTCACTGTAATATCCGTCAAGGTAACAAGGAGAGTGCATTGCTTGAAGGGTGTAATTGATAAATTGTATATTGTCGTGCCTTCCTAACAAATTCTAGAGAACTGCAAATGAATGTAACTTTGTTGAAATTTCAACGTCTGAAAATTGTTGAGTTTTTTAAAATGTATGGGTAGCTCCTAGCTAAAAAAATATATTAGTTATATAGTAGAGGTTTGAATCTTTAATAGTGTATTTTATGTAAGCAAATAAAAAACAGTGTACTTTGTTTAAGCTTTATAATGTCCCATAACAGTTTTTATGGGAAGACTACTCGTTTAAATTTTATCCTATAGCCTATATACGATTGATAGCATGCACTTCAAAAAGTATCTCACCTGAGTTTAGTTTTATATTATGGAAGTAGTGACATGTACTTCTCACCGATAAGTGCTTGTCGAAAGCTTATCGAGAAGACCAAAACACATTTTTTGAAAAGGGAAAAGACACTCATGTCTTTGTATAACACGTGTCTTCGGTTTATTTGCATAAAACAAAAAATAATTATTTATTAAATAAGATAATTTTAATACTGACTAATAAGTTTCAAACAAAATAAGATTGTTTTCTTTAATTAGATGTTATTTAATTAGTGTCAAGTATTTGGTGCTTTTGGTGTTCAATTAAACTATTACTCTCGACCCAAGGGAAGTCTCTACCTACGCTACTGGTTATAATTACCGCTACGCTGTCGTGGGACAGTTAGATATCAGAATCGATTCGACCACGCCTGAACAAAGCCTATCATTCATCAATCAGTTGTTTTGTGTGGGGGTTACGACTACGTACGACTTAACTCATGTAGATTATTGTGAAATTTATAAAACTGCTAGATTTGCTAGAAATATTTCAGGTTTGCCATCACTCAGTTTTTAGTAATAAGTAGGAGATGACTTAATGATTACAATAAAAAAATGCTTTAAAAATTTTTCAAAAATCTGTTATTTTTGTAAAAATATTTTTTTTGTAACTCATAGTTTAACACAAAAGCCGGTGTATTAAATTAGTTTATATACTTAAGTAAATAACAAGCAGCTTGTAATACAATTTTTACATACAAATGTTTTATTTTACCCTTAAAATGAAATCATCAATGTCATCGTTGGTCTTCAGATAGTTTACTCTAATATATATATATATATATATATATATATATATATTGTAACGTAACATAGTTGAGGTTCCCCAACGTTACATAAAAAATTGATTGAAATATGGTCAAGGACCATACCCTGATTTAAGGTTGTTCAATAGGTCATGTGCTTGAGAAATACCTCAAGTAAAAAGGAGGCAATGACTAATATTAAATGTAAAAGAGCCAGACCAATGAATGATTGAATACAATGAAATGTTTGTTTTGTACTGTGACATGTTAAGGTCTACAGAGTATTTATGTTGTATGTTGAATATGCTAAAAATGAAATGATGTTGTTTGATAATAATACTTCATCAATAATTATGTTTATATTTATATTAGATTTATCTTTATACAACCCAGTATAGTTACCAATGTTAGGCACTGTACTAAGTTCTCAGTATTGTATAAAGTTGAAAAATACTGTTGTTTTAATTAATGTTTATAGACTGGATCAGGAGTGTGACCAGTGTTTCAAGTCTAACAAGTAGTTCTGACAATTATATCATAAATTAATAAAGGGTTCCAGAACCAGTTAATTAATATAAAAAAAAATAATCACCAGTAAATTAAATTTCATGTAATTAACTATGTAACCAATAATTAATTGTACAGTAGGTCAGGTAAAAAGAAAATTAAGTTAAAAAAACCAAATAATGTTATAATGGTTGTAAGTGAATCTATAGGCCTAAATTCCATATTAGTGAAAGGAAATTAATACCTTTTTAGTTAACCCAGTCCAACGAAACTCTGGTAAAACATTTACTGTTTAGTAAGGAAGGTTAGGGGAGAATTTAAGGTGATTTAATGTTAATACAAGCATGGAGTATTTTATTGGAATGAAGTAGTAATATTCTATAATGCCGGCTCAAGGATATATAGAAAACGTGGTTGTTAAGGCAACTGAATTGCAGAAGTTGTTGATTTTGGATTAATTCGTTCTCATTGTTACAAGCTATTAGGTTGAGAAGGACCGATATATTTAAAAAAGATGAATAAATCTAAATGAAATATGTATCCAAATTGAAAAGCCCTTGTTGTAAAACAATCATACTTTAATGCTAATGAATAATACAAATTAAGTAACCTTCTAAATTGTCAATGAATATAGTAAAAAAGAATTGAAAGCCTCTCACCTCATTCACTAAATAATTCCGCTGAATTTGGTATTAAACCAATTCATGCTATAAATCGAAGACCAGTAAAGAATTAAAGCCTGAATTAACGGAATTATCGGAAATATAGAAGACTCGGTTTGACGAAATAACCTTCATTGGCAGCAGAAGCTGAGATCCTAATTCCAGTTCACGGGGACCAAGAATTGTGAAGATCGTAAAAGAAGAATAGAAGCCAGAAGATTTTCTGAGGGTTTACCAGTACACACCACCATCAATTTTATTGAAAATCAGAGCAGTTTCACTGGATGAAGACGAGATAAGCCGTATTTTGGCCACTGTTGACAAACGTTCACCGCCAGACGAAATTTTCGTCGGTTTTGGTAAAAAAACAACTTATTTTCATTTCACTGTATTTTTAAGTAAATAATTTTATTTTGTAAATTGAACAACCTTAATTATGCATTTTACCTGGCCTTACTAATGATTCCAAGAACTATACGAACCCTGGGATAAGAATTATTTGTTATTATTTTCAAGTGTATATGTTTTCTTTTAGAATTTGAGTAATTAATAATCGATATAAGTCTGAATGATCGATCGAATCATATTATTGTTTTTTGAGACAACGTAAACTGTTAATTAATAGAGAAAATCAATAAAGTACATTTATTGTATGAGATAACGTTTAAGTTATTGCTGAGTAAATACTATATGTAGTGGGTGGAATAATTTATAAACAGATTGATACTAACACTCCGAATAACTAACCTAAAAGTACGCTTATTTCTAGTAACAGCACTTAAAGTTTGCAGCTGGTGGGACGGGAGATTGCTGAACTAACTGGTGTTTAATACTAAATTTGAATGAAATTTTCTACCATCGAGGGACTAGGGTTGACACAAATACCCCTTATATTCAGTTAATACTCCATACATATTGCTGATATTACACAACCACTGAAAACTAAGTTGAGTCTATAGAATAATACAATTATAAATTCAGGAACATAATTATAATTTTGTTGGCTTAATAATCCATGTTCTGAGGGTTTCACCGGTCACAACCGAAAGATATATTAATTAATAACATATTAATTAAACCAGGTAACAACATTTTAATTGTTACGAATTGCCACCTGCAACGTATTACTTGGCGTTTGTTACACAGGAGTCTCTTATAAATAATTTCACCCATAGACAAGATTTCTTTACAATTTGACGTTTCCAGCGTGCAGCATATAATATAACATACGTCCTCACATAATTAACAAGTAGTTCTTTACTAAATTAGTATACAACAGTGGGGTTTTCGAACGTCCTCATAGGTGATCTTATTAGTTTTATAACAAATTGCCGCCTGCAACGTGGGGCATCATCATCTCCTCTTAACACCTTTTAGTTTATTACAAATTGGCCAGCCCAACAGTGGGGTATAAGGAGAGGTAGGTATTTAATATTATAACAAATTGGCGCTCAACGAGTGGGCTTTAGTTAAGTAAAAATTCATATTAACTGTTACTTAACTTGAGCAGGCAACCATTAGAGGCACAGGAATGCATAATACCAGAGGCAGATCGAAGAAGAGGGCAGAAGAGAAGGAGAAGGAAGAAGGTGGACAGGAACAAGAAATAGAATTAGTCACGGACAGTGAAATGGACCAACAGACAGGTGATACAGAAGAAACCGAAATAGTTATGGATACAGAAACGGAAATAGTGGAAGAAGATGCCCAAGGGGATCAACCAGATAAACCCAACCAAAAAGAAGATATAAGTATACAGGAGATGTTAAGAATTATAATGGAAGGGAATAACAAGATCCAAGAAGATAATAGACAAACTAATAAGAAAATAGACAGTATTAAGGAAAGTACTAGTGAACTTTTAAGGCAAACCATAAATGAAAATAATGAACGATTGAAGGCCGATTTTAGACAAATAAATGAAAGGATAGACAGTATAAATGAAAATTCAGAAAAGCTGGAAAATAAAATAGACAGTATTAATGAAAACTCAAGAAAACAAAACGAAATTTTGAGCGAAAATTTAATCAAGCAAATGAATAAAAGGTTTGACAGGAATGATGAGAGTTTGAGGCAGATTCTGGAGAATACCAAACGAATGGATGAGAAAATTGAAAACCATAATAAGGAGTTGCGGCAAATCATCAATGAACAAGGCCTAGCATTGAGGGAAGTCATCAATGGAAGTATTATAATTGTTAATGAAACACGGAGCAAAGGAGTTGATAGCTATGAAGTGGAGGTAAGACAGCAAATACATGAAATTAAGGTGGATCTGGAAAAGACAGTGAACCTATCATGCAACTCAGAGTGGAAGTAGAGACCAAAATTACTCAAATAGGAAAACTATAAGCGAAGCCCCAAGAAAAATTTGACAAGATACCAATTGATAGAACCGGAAGAATAGAACGGGTTCATGACGAAATAAAGATAGTGAGAATAAGACAAATGTGTAAAAGGAAATTAATAAATACACGGGAAGAATTGGAAATGATTAAAAGGGGATTGGTTCAGCTACATAATAGACCAATTACGGAAAACAGAGAAGTAAGGCAAGTGAGAAACTTTAAACGAACCACACTTGAATTCCCAGATGGACTAGAAGGACCAAAAAGGCCAAAACTAACTAAGGAGCATGGAGGACTAATGGAATTTATGTATGAACCATCAGAACCATTAAGAGACAGTACAGAAGAATCAGTTCAAAGGACGATGATTAGCTTGACTATAAATGACAATTTTATAGTGACAAGAGGCAAGAACTGCACAATAATGAGATATGTCACAAGGACAGAAATAACTCTATACACTAGAGAGACCCGAACAACCAGTATAGAGGAAATAATGGACCACGGTTAAACAGATTCCAAACAGAATATAATGAAAAGGGACGGATTTTATGGATACAGGACCAAGCAACCCATTGTAAATAAAAAACCCAAAATTCTAAAGAAACTGTAAGAACAACTTACTCAATAATTATTCAGAAACAGTATAATTTAAGATAAAGAGGATAAATACCCCAAAATTCAAAAACTGAAGTAAGCTCAACTTACAAACAAGTATCTAAGAAAAGAATTTATGAGGTATATAAGAAAGAGAACTTTGAAGATAAAAAAAACAACCAAATTCGAAAAATAAGTAAGAACACCTTAATATACAATTTAGAAGAAATTGCTTTAAACTAATATGAAAGAAAAAAAATAACACTGATTCAAACTAATAAAAATCATCAAAACCAAAAGACGAAATGAGTTTATCTGATGTAATATAATAGTGAGAAATGTAATTTAGAATGTAAAAGGAATAATAATGATTGTGCCAGAAGAATATAACTACATGATGTAATGTATAGTACTAACCAAAATCTCATAACCAGCTGTATTGATCATAAAGGAATATGAGCCAATGAAGATAAGAGAATGAAGAAGCAAAAATGGAACCGTCAAAAGGATCACAAGAAAAGAAAAAAAAAAAACAAATGGTTAAGAATTATCCGTAAAAAACCAATTAATAAATGTCAATAAAATAGCCAAGTATTGGAGAGGAAAAGTGTATAATAGAAGGAAGAATTAATATGAAGAAATAATATGATCTGAGTTAAAGTACAGTGAATAATCCCTAGAGTATGATTATTATTTATTATTTTATTGAAGGTCACATGATGACTACCTTACGAGGTTTATTAATGAAGATTGACTGTAGAATATTCCAGCAATCATTTAACTGGGCAGAGATGATGTTCCTCTGATCCCAGAAAGTATGTAACGGACGACGGTAATTGGTTAGCCGATAGAGCACCACCGATTCGATTCCAGTTATAATGTTAGGGAGGTTTAGGAAAATTAAATATTAGAGGGAAAACTCACAAATAAATATAGAGAATTAAATAAAACCAGATCCAAAATGTATAATTAATAAAGAATGTCACAAGAATGATTATAGAAATAAGATTTAAACTTGGGAAATAATTGATTTTAAGGAGGAACGAAGAAATGATAATAATATAACGGATAATTCTGAAATATAAAAGTACTATAAGTAGGAAACCAATTGGCCAGATACAAGTTATGCGTTTATTTCTTGCTAAACTTTGTTTATACCAAAATAAACTTATTTCGAAGGGGGGGTGTTATGTAACGTAACATAGTTGAGGTTCCCCAACGTTACATAAAAAATTGATTGAAATATGGTCAAGGACCATACCCTGATTTAAGGTTGTTCAATAGGTCATGTGCTTGAGAAATACCTCAAGTAAAAAGGAGGCAATGACTAATATTAAATGTAAAAGAGCCAGACCAATGAATGATTGAATACAATGAAATGTTTGTTTTGTACTGTGACATGTTAAGGTCTACAGAGTATTTATGTTGTATGTTGAATATGCTAAAAATGAAATGATGTTGTTTGATAATAATACTTCATCAATAATTATGTTTATATTTATATTAGATTTATCTTTATACAACCCAGTATAGTTACCAATGTTAGGCACTGTACTAAGTTCTCAGTATTGTATAAAGTTGAAAAATACTGTTGTTTTAATTAATGTTTATAGACTGGATCAGGAGTGTGACCAGTGTTTCAAGTCTAACAAGTAGTTCTGACAATTATATCATAAATTAATAAAGGGTTCCAGAACCAGTTAATTAATATAAAAAAAAATAATCACCAGTAAATTAAATTTCATGTAATTAACTATGTAACCAATAATTAATTGTACAGTAGGTCAGGTAAAAAGAAAATTAAGTTAAAAAAACCAAATAATGTTATAATGGTTGTAAGTGAATCTATAGGCCTAAATTCCATATTAGTGAAAGGAAATTAATACCTTTTTAGTTAACCCAGTCCAACGAAACTCTGGTAAAACATTTACTGTTTAGTAAGGAAGGTTAGGGGAGAATTTAAGGTGATTTAATATTAATACAAGCATGGAGTATTTTATTGGAATGAAGTAGTAATATTCTATAATGCCGGCTCAAGGATATATAGAAAACGTGGTTGTTAAGGCAACTGAATTGCAGAAGTTGTTGATTTTGGATTAATTCGTTCTCATTGTTACAAGCTATTAGGTTGAGAAGGACCGATATATTTAAAAAAGATGAATAAATCTAAATGAAATATGTATCCAAATTGAAAAGCCCTTGTTGTAAAACAATCATACTTTAATGCTAATGAATAATACAAATTAAATAACCTTCTAAATTGTCAATGAATATAGTAAAAAAGAATTGAAAGCCTCTCACCTCATTCACTAAATAATTCCGCTGAATTTGGTATTAAACCAATTCATGCTATAAATCGAAGACCAGTAAAGAATTAAAGCCTGAATTAACGGAATTATCGGAAATATAGAAGACTCGGTTTGACGAAATAACCTTCATTGGCAGCAGAAGCTGAGATCCTAATTCCAGTTCACGGGGACCAAGAATTGTGAAGATCGTAAAAGAAGAATAGAAGCCAGAAGATTTTCTGAGGGTTTACCAGTACACACCACCATCAATTTTATTGAAAATCAGAGCAGTTTCACTGGATGAAGACGAGATAAGCCGTATTTTGGCCACTGTTGACAAACGTTCACCGCCAGACGAAATTTTCGTCGGTTTTGGTAAAAAAACAACTTATTTTCATTTCACTGTATTTTTAAGTAAATAATTTTATTTTGTAAATTGAACAACCTTAATTATGCATTTTACCTGGCCTTACTAATGATTCCAAGAACTATACGAACCCTGGGATAAGAATTATTTGTTATTATTTTCAAGTGTATATGTTTTCTTTTAGAATTTGAGTAATTAATAATCGATATAAGTCTGAATGATCGATCGAATCATATTATTGTTTTTTGAGACAACGTAAACTGTTAATTAATAGAGAAAATCAATAAAGTACATTTATTGTATGAGATAACGTTTAAGTTATTGCTGAGTAAATACTATATGTAGTGGGTGGAATAATTTATAAACAGATTGATACTAACACTCCGAATAACTAACCTAAAAGTACGCTTATTTCTAGTAACAGCACTTAAAGTTTGCAGCTGGTGGGACGGGAGATTGCTGAACTAACTGGTGTTTAATACTAAATTTGAATGAAATTTTCTACCATCGAGGGACTAGGGTTGACACAAATACCCCTTATATTCAGTTAATACTCCATACATATTGCTGATATTACACAACCACTGAAAACTAAGTTGAGTCTATAGAATAATACAATTATAAATTCAGGAACATAATTATAATTTTGTTGGCTTAATAATCCATGTTCTGAGGGTTTCACCGGTCACAACCGAAAGATATATTAATTAATAACATATTAATTAAACCAGGTAACAACATTTTAATTGTTACGAATTGCCACCTGCAACGTATTACTTGGCGTTTGTTACACAGGAGTCTCTTATAAATAATTTCACCCATAGACAAGATTTCTTTACAATTTGACGTTTCCAGCGTGCAGCATATAATATAACATACGTCCTCACATAATTAACAAGTAGTTCTTTACTAAATTAGTATACAACAGTGGGGTTTTCGAACGTCCTCATAGGTGATCTTATTAGTTTTATAACAAATTGCCGCCTACAACGTGGGGCATCATCATCTCCTCTTAACACCTTTTAGTTTATTACAAATTGGCCAGCCCAACAGTGGGTATAAGGAGAGGTAGGTATTTAATATTATAACAATATATATATAAACACCAGAAACTGATACAGCTGATCTGGCATTATCATCAGGCGTTTTTGTTTTATCATACGCAAACATTGTAAGTTTAAAATATTGCCATGTATAGGTGTCGCATAGTATATATATAATCAAGATATGTTATTTGTTATATTATAACATTTGTTATATTATTTGTTATATTATGTTATATGTTATTTGAATGAAGTGGATTTATTAATGATGGTGTTATTTGTAACAGTGTACTGAGATTTTAATACAGTTTATAAAAAATAAATAATCTGTCGCTGTTGGCCTTAAATGAAAAAATTAATATTTAAAAATTCTTTTTGTCTTATTTCCTATAACGTCTATGCTAATATGATACAGTCTCTCTTTTAAATATTTTTTTTTTACAATTGTACGTAACTAATATAAGTTTAAATTCCTTTAATGGTGATTGCAGATCCTTCAGACCTTGAGTTGATCCTATCGGGACGAATACGTGGGTTGATATTCTCTGCCGGCTTCAAGGTATCTTTCGGGCGTGTATATATTTCTCTCGGGCTCGGTTACATACACTTTCACCGCCAACCGATATTTTTACAGCTTCGGGTGTATTGAGCTTACACTGTTACCATAAACTTGAAGTGTGTATACTTATACCCTTTATCGGATATTATCGAATATTATCCCTAATCCTTCCACTATCGAGGTTAAGCACATTATAATAATTCTTCCAGTAACTCACAAAATGTTCTAATTTGTGTTTGTCGCGAATGCAAAACCAAACCCCTGATATCCGATCGGAGTTTACACGTAATCGATCAGAAGATAGACTCATTTATCCGTTCAAAGTCGTTTTCGACGACTGAATTTTTGTAATCTAATTGGTGTTTTGATAACGCTTTCTATGATTGTCTTACAAATAATAAATGTTCTTGTCCAAGAAAGCTTAGGAACAGAACAATTCTTGTTCAAAGAACCTAAATACTTTTACGGCCAAATTTATGGGTCATGAAGTCTTTTTACTTAAAAAATGCATAAATTTAGTTACTGATTTTTAAAATAACTATTGTCATCAAATAGGTCTTTTTATTATATATTATTACAAATATTCTGATATAAGTCCCATCTCACAAATTCCCATTTCTCTAAAAGTTATTTAAATTAATGTGTTTTTTATGAATACCCAGTAAAATATTTTCGTACCCTCACACATTTCTACCGAGCACTACACGCGGCTAAGCATCTTTATGCACTATTTCACAGCAGTTAAAGTTGTTTTAAAATTATAAAAATACCTGCAATCTCTACTTATTCATACAGCCTCTTTAGATGCGATCATATACTTTATTCTCAGATATATTCCATATGGAATTAAAATGTCCATATATATATATATATATATATATATATATATATTATAACAAATGTAAATTAATTTGTCACCTTGATTCCTTAGCTCATACCCATGTCCTCCGTTGATCCGTAGGTCCTCTTCTGATAGAGTTCTCTGTCCGTTCCTCGGTTCCACTCGTCGTCCTCCAGTTACTCGTTCCTTATGGTAATCTCTGGTTGCTGTAGTGTAGAGGGATATGTTGCTCTGCACTTGCTGCTGTTGTGCTAGTAGACACCTCTATTGTTCTGCATAGCGTTCCTCTGCCTGATGTAACCTTGATGCTTGTCTTGAGTGACGAACGTTTGTGGGTGTAGACATTGTAGAGTATGTTCTATAATCGTATTAGTAACCAAACCAAGAGTTACTGTTTGGTACATAGATGACCATATCGTCCATCCAACTTTACAGTTCAATTAACAAAATTTAAAAATCGCGTCGATACTGGGCATAGCGTCCAGCCGCTTCTGAAGCGGGAACATGTTTCGCGAAGCATTGTGTTCCCATCTTCAGCCTTCCTGATTTAGAGTCTGGTGAAGTACTTGTGTTTTGGTTGGTTGTTATTGTGATTTCCTGTTGGCCTCTGGTACTTTAAATTGGTATTATTGTGTGTGATTGTGGTGTATGTATTAGTATTTTGTGTATTTTCGATGTTGAGTGCTTTAAAAATTATGTCATGTTTTGTATTTGTTCAGGTATTAGTTTGTTTTATGTTTTATCTTTGTATGTTTGTAAATTTGAGGTATAAATATTAAATATAATATTATATATATATATATATATATATATATATATTGTAAAGACACCAAAATTCTAAAAGAAATAAGCGCATCTATTTAAATCAAGCATAAACAATATATATAGTAATATAATAATAATAATGGAGCACAATATTAATGACAAAAGCCTAAGAGAAATTTAATAAACTAATTAGAAAATGAACTTGCTGAAGAAGAGTTGCAGTATAAAAACAGATAGAATAATAGAAGGATAATTAAAACTACTATATTACAAGAGGTATTGAATAACAAAGGTGAATAATATTAAGGCTAATAAATCATTGAACTCTGAAGTGGAGGTATATAAAAGAGAAAGAAATCTACTTAAGAAATATACCAACAGTAATATTGAATATAATAAATAAATGGAGTTACTGGAAGGCAAGGTAGAATAAGAAAAAATATTCAGAAGATAAAAGATTCCAAGGATGTGTATAATGATATGATTTTTAATTATTTTTATTTATAGAGTGTAGAAAGCTAAGGCACCACTCTAGAATTATTTTATGGGCAGCAGCCAAAGTGCACTGTACCAGGTATGTGAATGTTCGGATGAGCAATTGGACGTAAAAGGGCCACTCAACGCCGATATTCATTCATAATACCATATTAATATAGGGGGAATCATTTAACATTATATGGAATCAATGTGAATAAAAGAATGGAATATATAAATAGAATACACAATGAACCAAGAGAAAACTCAAGAATTACAATTCGTTAAAGCCACCAATTCAAATAAACAAACTCCAGAGATAAAGAAGAAAATAATTGGTATCGAGAAGAAAGGTAGGTTTCAGTTTGCCTATAATAATGAAGAATTTGTTTAATAAATGTCAATCTTATTACCAAGCAATATTAATACCATAATATCATACACTTCAACTGTTGAAGACATCAGCAAGCAATAACAACAAGTTATCTAAACAAATCGAAATCAAAATAATTTAAAAGGAGAAACAATTTCAAAACCAAAAGTCCTACAACAGACATTACTATGACAGATTAATATACTATATAGATTTACAGTTAGATTTGGAGTAGTCCATAAACAAATAAATAATGATAATAAATTTAATGAATAATGAATGAATCAAATAGAAAGTCATATAAAGTACAATAATGTAAAATGTAATTAAGATGTGCTACAAATGTAATACAAGACAGGTGTAATTAATTGGTAAGAGTATGTGAGATACAGTGGTAGTCAATTAAGAATAACTGTGAGTGGATAGTAATTATAAACAATTATTTAATGAAATGAATTACTAGTCCATAGTAGCAGATGATACTGACATTAACATTTAGTTTTTTCTTTATTAGTGTTGAGTTATATAAGTTTAATAGATATTAATCACACAGACAATGGTTTAAAAGTATGCATTCATTTAAGCCCTGAAGGGAATTATAGTAATTAAAATATAATTGTCAATTAATATTTTGTTTATATTTAAAGAAATTAATTAATATAAAACAAGTGTAAGCAGGATCGATTATGAGTCTTCCAATATAAAAATATAATCAGTCAACATAGGCCTAGATGATTATGTTCAGTAAATAATAACTTATTCAAAAATATTTGTCAAATTACAAATAACTATAATATTTGATATTAAAATTGTTCATAGTTTTGTCAGATAAAATAATATGTAAATTGTATTAAGTATTATAATGTAATAACTAAAAAACAACTTGTACATAAAAGGTAAAATAATGTATTATATAAAAATAATATCCTATGACAACTAAATCTCAATTTGAACAGATATGACCAGAGTATTTATGTGTATCCAGGAAACAAAAAGAGAGAAAAAGAATGTTGTTCATTATTATTAAAAAAAATAATAAGCCAAGAAGGAGAGTTGAGTGTAAATTTTTGAAAACAAGCTAAATATTTATACAATAAACATATGAATATTATTAAAAAATAATATAATAGGAAGTTAGAGAACCTTATATCAAACTATAACAGAAATAAGATTCAAGTAAAAAAAAAGAAACAGCTTAACAAACCAGCCTTTAAATCTTACTGATGACACAAACAGAAGAGCAACTACACTTGGATTGAATTAATAACAAGACACTGGACTTCAATCACAATATTCCAACAGAAGGCTTCGGACCACGAAAGTGACAAGAGTTAACATTTATTGAACACCAAAAGAAGTGGATTCCTTCATTTTGACAACATAAACAAACTAACATTGGAATTTTTCATCAATGTGACCAGGAGGCTGTATGAAACCAAACTGAACCGATAAACATTGTGTAACGTATATATATTATTATAATTAATACTCAATTTATATTATTCATTATTATTATAGTTTGTAATGTAATGTACTTTCTATACTTGTTTTTTCTTTATAATTACTGAACCTTTATATCAGCCAAAAAAACCTAAAAATAATATTAACAAAAGAGAAGAGAATCGATCCTGAGATTTCTAAATTATATTAATAGTTACACTAAATAGACTATAGCAATTTTTTGAATAAAAATACAATTATATTATTATTATTATTAACAGATACCATTCCATGTGTTTTTATTTATATAGAAATAGAATTAACAAGTGTTACTAACTGATGTACACAAAGAGAGGGATAAATTAATTTAAAACCCATCTTGTTGTAATTTGACACATCCAAGGTGAGGCATAAAGAACCTGTAATTCCTGAAGGGTAATAAATTGGCGAACCCAGCAGTGGGGTTTTGAGAAGATATTGATACGGGAGAATCCCGTGTAGTTACAATATATATATAAACACACATCTATATTTTAGTTTATTCATTTGCAAATATAAATTAATGTCATTTTAGAGTACCTCGAATTAGTCCAAACAAAATATCGATCACATTTCATGTCATTAATTCTGTTACTAATTCAAAGAAGCTAATTTTCCGTATAGTAAATCATCAAATGCGAATCAGATCCACACCACCAATTAACCTATGCATTTTGAAAATCACTTTTAGATATATGTATTTCACCAGTTAAAGTAAACAACACTTTTACAATACCGTACTTAGCAGATAAACTAATGAGTCTTCTAGTGTATACTGCTTATGTGTGGTGAAATTGTCTGTCATCATCATGATAGAATTGTAAAAACTAAAAACTCTGTGAGCGTTTGTTTCCTTTAAATATAAATAAATAAATATACTCTCTCTTACACAACAGTAATCAATTCTAGCCGTAAATTTGATAATTCTTGTCTGTTCTTGGACTTCTTGTGATCTATGGAAAGAGTGAGCCTATAACAAGGCTCTAATAAGGAGTGTTCCAAACCAATCAACTATTAGCGAAGCTACTCAAAGTGAGCAGTCAGTACGTACGTCACGTAATTAATTCCTTGTGCAAGTAAAGAATAATGATTTCTTTTAAATTAAAGGGATAACTTATACATATATATAGTTTTAAAATCGGCTCATTAGGTAGAGAGGGGCACGAACAAACATCACCATGCTGAGTATTATAATTATCTTGTTAAATTCAACATGGCAGTACGGATTGTGGCCGATACTCACGGGTAGTGAGTTAGGTAGGACTAGTCGTATACCCGTGTCGAAACTGTACATGAATTTTGACCGTCTAAAAGAATAAAATTTAATTCCAATTCATTGAACATCCAAGTTAGAGGTAGTTGTGTAAAAATCGCGACTCAACATGAAAAGATATTAAAATAGACTGTCCTATTGTAACCGGAGGTGTATATAATGAAAAAAATCAGTAGTTTATAAGCGTGTAAATCTCAACCCGCTGAAAACTGAACTTTCTGAACTACTAGGTATCGTTGTATGTGTTAGCCCATAAACGTTGTAAATGATACGATTGCTTTTACTGAGGCTCTCGATGATTCGTATTACAAGCTAACCATCGTCATCAGTATGCACAGTATGGCTGTTTCCTCACGATAAGGCAACGTGATAAATGTGTTTTAATCTAACCTGCTAGGCAGTGAGAACACGCTTTTACTTTAAATTTTCGCCTTGGTACTAAGACATGACGTAATTAGTTTTATAAATTACGTTAGCCAGAAACTTTTACCACACAGGACAATTCAGAAATTGCCCCCTTTCTTATGGTACTAAATTAAACTCTTTCTATGTACTATGCTCCAGTCTACCCTATTTTGGTCTGCCCAGTTAACCAAAACTGTCTCGTTCTTTCTTTCTTCTTAAGATACTCTCTCTTTTCATTCTGTCTCCACATGCACACTTGCGCGCGTAAACGCACAATCTCCCTAATCTCCCTACGTATTAGCATAGTACTGATAATATGCTTAATATGTCAGGTTGTATTGTAAATTCTTTCCACTATAGTCGTAATAGCGATACGTATATTTTTTAATATTTATTTGATTTTTATAATGCCTCAACTCCGGTAATAAGATAATTATTTGAAGTCTGTAGAGAGTTTCTTTAAAAGAATAATGGTAATACAGTAAAACCCTGTTAAAATACCCCCTTTCGTAATGTAAAGGAGTAAAATTTAGTGCATTCGTGCACTCTTCCTTACAATACTCACTTTGTGTTCCACCACTGCACGTCTTATATCTTGTTAAAACATTAAATAAAACGTTACTAAAATATCCCGTTTACTGTGTATACGCAGTACGTTTTCCTCATTATCATTTTTATTAAATTTCGTTAGAAATTCAGATTTGCAGCTAAAGTTGACTTGGAAATATCACTTCAGCGAATTTTCATTTGAATGCATTGATTTATGCAGTTGACAAGGTTATACAGAAAACAGAGGACCAGTTACAGCGGGCGATATATACATTCAATTGCATCATACAAGACTATGGGCTACAGATCTCTGCTACAAAATCTAAAACGATTGCATTTCAGGCCAGGTATCCTGTAAGAACTAATATAGTTGTAACTAATCAGATTTTGGATCAGGTAAGTTATTTTAATTACCTGGGTCGTAATATCTCATATGGAACTGATATTGATTGGGATAGTAAGCTAACAAAATTTAGACGCATCTGTAGAACGATTCATAGGTATTTGAAAAATAAAACACGGAAGCATACTTGAATGAAATTTTATAAAACTGTGGCTGACCCACATTCCTGTATGCCAGTGAGACATGGACTCTTGGTAAAAGAGACGTGTAGAGGATTGAGGCAGCCGAAATGAAATTTGTAAGGGGGACGCAAGGTTGTTCTCTCTTGGCTCGGAGAAGGAACGAGGATATTTGAAGCGATTTAAACATTGTATAATTGCACCACAAGATTGATGACCACAGAAAAAGATGGTGTGAACACTAGAATCGCATGCCTGATATCCGTTTACCTGTGGCTACATTGGGTTATCACCCTCCTGCGAAGAGAGATGTCGGTAGACCGAGGAGGAGGTCTAAGACCTAGTCCTTGGAATGGTGATGATGACGATTATGATGATGAATCCACTTTTATTTTTTATTAGAAATTTAGCCTTTTAGTAAAATTTTTAATTTAAAAATTATATTTAAAAAACTATACAGTACGTAGAATTAAAACACGTTAATTTTAAATATAAGTTTTAATTATAATTAAAAAGTTAGTTTTTAGTAAGTATTATATTAAAATTGTCTATGCACTTTCATTCGTTTGGAACAAGTAGAACTATTATCGCAATGATATGGACTCAAGTAACAGTGCCGATGGTAAGGTGGCCACTTACCTCGGCAGCATTTATTTTTGAGTTTATGCTAGACAAATCATAGGCTTTCAAAACTGAAATTGTCGTAGTGGAAAACAAGCGAGGAAAGCCCAATTAGTGTTTAGTGCTGCTAATTATGTTAGTTCTAAAACTGTCTCCATTCGTGGTAGGCTAAGTCAGCTACATAGCGATACTCCAACACGTAAACACCCGTCATGGATGAGAACCAAGCATTGGCATGTATGACAGTCGGGTTGTTTGTAACAACATCAAAGTTATGGAAACCGGTTTCTTTTAGACGCCATATGTTATAGACTTTGTACTCTTTGAGCGTCAACCGGTTGTCCAACGAATACGTGCTCAAAAATTATACTGCAAATGACTTTGTTTAGAAAAAAGTAAGTAGGCCTACAATATGTAATCCTAATGGCACTGTCTTTTGTTGTTGTTATTATGATTATATTTTTAATATTTTGAGGGCTTGGCAATCAGCCTTCACTCCGACAACACATCGACCTGGTGTCTTGCTTGACTGAATGTTTTTTTCTCACCTACAGTCTAGTTAACTCAATGAAAGCTACTTTACACCACCGGCAAATTGGCTGATGATATCAGAAATATTTCGGCATCTACCAAAAACTAATGCCTACTTCCCTCCACCCTCAGAGGAGAACTTTTTCTGTGCAAGGATTTTTAAGAGAGCTCTCAACTTTCTCTTGCATAGAATTATTTTGTGAAACTATCATGTAGCTCCCACGAGTACCAGGAAAATAACAAACTACCATGGCAGAGCCCTCGAGTACAATGACTAGGACTAAATACACCACGGTGCGCACTGGTGTCCTCAGACCATCGTTCGGTACTCACTAACGTACCACGGATTACGTGTGTTTTCAAGCGGTACACACAACCTTGTCTAACTCAATTACCAGCGCCCTGTTAGCCAGTTAAAAAACAGTAGCTCTGGCCCCCTCCACAGAGGCCAAGATGTAGTTTAGGGCGTAGGGTTGGGTTTCTGGGGTTCATGATATGACAATGATTATTATTATTATTATTATTATTATTATTATTATTATTATTATTAAACAGAAGAACTTAATTTTTAAAATGTATTAATTGAAACTGTAGTTTTACCTTCAGTAATTATTTCTTCAAAGATATTGTTTCAGATTACTGTGTGCTGAGTCAAAAGATTCAGCGCTAGTTCAGTCATTTTATTGGCAGTTTTGACGTTATTGGCAGTACGAAATTTAAGGCAGTAATTAGTGCTGCGCTCTACCCGTGGATAGGAAAAACTAATAGTTCAGACAACGGCGGTCGGAGGTCGACACCGCCGTCTTTCAACAGCATTAACGTTCCTAGTGCCGCTTTCTGCCGAGAGGTTTGGTAGGTAAACCGACACGGTGGCAGACTCCAGCTTAATGTTCGTCTAACAAAATACTTCAGGGTTGACGGACGCTTTTCTCTTCGGTGGATAGGTATTAATTTCCAACATCTTCTAACTACTATGGTGAGATAGTTTCTTAAACGACTGCGGTGAGTTTTGATTTCATTATATTAATTATATACTAAATTTCACGGGAGAAAACGTTTTTTTAGTAAGCTTGAATAAGCCCCCACTTGTCGAATCATGCATTGTGAGAGACGTAATTGTTGTAAAGTTTTTATAAACCAATAAAACTAGATTATTGGAGTGTCAGAATCTCGGCCTTAATACCTAAAGTACAATAACCACAAAATAATTAAGTTTGAACTTTCATTAACACTGATGTAACGAGATTCTGTTGAGCACTTAACCTATTACACAATGTGTCGTAATTAAGTGGTATAAGGTTTTGCGACAATAACTGTAAAACTTTATACATATATATGGGAACTTACTCAGGCACGTTTTAAACGTAAATCATGTCTCATTCAAAGTAATAGTATTCTCAGATTCGATGTAGTAAGAAAACTATGTGTTTTAAATAAATTCTGCACCACGTGGTAACCTCAATTTCACTCAAAGTAATAAGTTCATAAGATGTTACAGAGCCAAGATAAATTATTATATTGCAAAAGCAACTCACATTCAGTGAGGTTCAGGTTATAAAGGGTTATAAAGAATCATTGTTAGAGAGTTTTTTTTAAGTAAGGCATGTTAGCCAAAATAATGTTACCAAGTTTTATTATGTAGCACATAACTAGGTGTTGTTTTTATATATGATTTTGGAGGGTGTCCAAACAGTGGGGGCATTTGTGTGTGGTCTCTCACTAAAAATATAATATGTGATCAGGGTTCGCCGAACAGAGACAAGTCCTGCTACATGACTGAAAGAATGACATCTTAAAAGCTCCACACTCGACACCGAAGAGAATAAGACCACAACAACCACAACAACATGCCAATCATAAGATCGCCACGTTACAAATAAGAGATCATACTTCTGGACCCATAAGCAGGTGAAAAACAACCATTTATAATTAACACGTAGAATCAACATGGCACCAGTTATACATAATCATCAGTTTTTACCTTTCAAGTTAAACTTTCATTTGGATCCCCAATTGATGGGACAGTTTAGTGTGAACACTAAGAATTAATTGTAAAATTTCAATATATGTATAGTAAATTGTCAGTTCAGAGACTGACATGTCTACAACACAGCATCCAACTTAGATTTCCACTCATTTCTTTATAGGGCTTTCGCTACAGATTTAAAGTCAGTTTTGTTATTAGTAATTTTCTCAAGTTTAATTTACTATGCATAAAAACATATATTTTCTCTTATTTTTAAAATCAGGTTATGTCATTTGTATAAAAAGATTACTGGCGAGGTAGGTGAATTTTTAATTAGTTTCAACCAAGCTATGCAGGTCGAAACACTTTTCAACTTGTTTGTCGAAACAAGGTTGTTGAGACAAATTTGTTGAGACTGGTCATAAGTTGAAGGAACATGTCCGTCTCTGACACACAAATGTATTTTTTTTATATAAGGTGCTAATATTGTGCAATTTTTCTCTTTTCATTAATTGGCCCTATTTTAGTCTATATAAATTCTTTATATTAATCATGGTAACTGGGGGGGGGCGTTAATTATTTAAACAATTTTATTTCTCACCTTAATTAAGTATTTTAGCACTTAGCCACTTAGGCACTTCCTTTGAATTTTTATTAGGTCCTGGGGACATTTGTATGCAATACTTTATGATACACATGACGTGCAATTAACCCACACCATGGGGGTACATTTATAGATATAAATCTTTAATCCTAATTCGGATTATTATAAACGGAAAAGTTAGAATTTATATACACCAGAAGGGTAATATAAAAAGGGGCGTGGCAAGAGACCTTTATGTATTTGTATACTATTGTATAATGTAATTTGTCTTGTGGAACGTGTTATGTCTGTATATTGCTGTGTACATTTTGGGGGATATATATAAATATTATGCATTACTGTACTTTTGGTGGGAACTTGGGATATAGGGATTTATTATTCAGGGTCTTTTACAACAGAAAGTTAACACATGTAGGCATGTGGATATATCCTTTTCATTTTCTTTTTAAGGGAGGTATTCTATCTCAATAATTGTGCCTGATCATTTCTTTAAGGAAATTAATTATTTAATAGTATACCAAGTATAGGAAGTGTCACCTTTAAAGTTCATTTAATTGGTTGAGTAATTATTTTAATTATAATAGTAACTGGGAATGAAATCATTTATCTTCATTAATTTATATACTGCATTTTAAAAGGAACATATAAAATAAATTTTATATTTTATTAAATAGTTTAATGGGAGCTTTATTTTGAGGTTAATGATTATTTTAAAATTTCAATTCATTGATGGTGACATAGCAATTATTTTCTTGGATTCAGTTTATATTTTTCAGGTGGCCTTGTTGAGAGGGTATACTTCTTTATTTAACCATTTAAAGGGGAATTATAAATCACTGTTGTATTTATTTGTTCATTATATTTTTATTATGAAATAGAATAATAAAATGGGATTGTTAATTAATTAATTCTTGAGTTTTCATTGCAAGTCCCGTCTCACTGGATCCAGCGCAATTTTTAGCTTCTCTAGGCCTAAGCCTAGTTTTAATTAACTTGTAGCCCCTCTTTACAAAAAGAAATATTCTTTTTGTTCTAACTACTCAAAATGAAGTAGGGGTTTCAACTGAATGTCTGAGTGTTAAACAACTGCAACTTGGGTTATAGACATTAAACTATATATCGTGTATACTTATCACTAGTTCTGTTGCAGAAATGATGCGAATTTATTAAACAAGCCATTTTCCTTAAATGCCTTTTCAGCACCGTTCAATGTCACGAAGTTTAACGTATTGTTGCAAGAGAGTGTCTGCGTATGTGTGTGTGTGTGTGTGTGTGTGTGTGGGTGTGTGTGTGTGTGGGTGTGTATGTGTGTGTGTGTGTGTGTGTGCGCGCGCGCGTGTATTTTCGTGTGTTTATGTGTTTTATAAACATTTTGCACCGAGTGCAATTTAGTTTGGATCTCAAATTCTGACATGTCGCCAAAAAGAAACTAATGTTAGTTCTATGATTATAGCCAGGCTAGAGAGATAGTAGCAAACAATAACGAATTTCTAAAAAATGAAACAGATGTATAATAGCATACATTTTAAGAAAATACGTATCAAAAGTTACCGCGCTTTTAGGAGGTCCGTCATTTGAATAATGAAAAATGATAAACTAATATGTTACATTACTAACGAACTGTTCAGTGCACCCGTGTAAAACACTGGATATCTAAGTCTATTCAATGGGGATTTTTCTAGGGAATTGTAGAAAGTCTCCATGGATTTTCGTAATTTTTTTATTGTCTTCTTTAAACCTTATAGAAAAAAGTTAAAAAACTTTTTTTTGCCGCTTTTGAATTTAAGGGTGGTTTCCACCCCTTTTTCGAAGATAAAAAGAAAAAATTAAACTGACCCCATTAATCGATAGAAAATCAAATAATTCTAAGTAAATAATATAGAATAATTTTTTTTTTTAATGCGTTGTTTTTTAGTTATTCAGACTTGAAAATTGGGGGTTTTTGCGAAAAATTCAATGTTTTTGGAGGATTTTTCGTACTTTACTCGAAAACTATCAACTTTTCGAAAAACGTATAATAATCAAAATAAAAGCTAATTCAATAAGGAAGAATTTGCACTTTTTTTCATCCCCATATATTGACTCGTTATCGAGATATGCTATAAACAAAATGTCAACTCTTAATTTTTAAACTGAAGAAGCGAAATTAAACTTGATATTTATCAATGAAAAATAACGCAACTTGCAATGATATTATTACTAGATGAAAGCTCTTGAAATTTCCTATAAAATGGTAAGTCGATATTTTGCATATCTTGAAAAAGCAACGAAGTTATAGAGCAAAATAATAAAAATTCTTAAAATATTTTTAAATCAAAAATAAAATGGTCGCCATTTTGTCAGTTTTGCATATTGGTGCGAGATATTGTAGATTTATATTGTCTATTACATTAGGAATGTCCTTATTTTTTTTATGTATTATAGATTAGAAATTCGTACCGGATACGTAAATTTTAATTTTTTTGATTTCAGAGAAAATTTGTGGTTTTCAAAAATATCTTGAAAAAAAGCGTTTTATCAAAAAATTTGTATTAACCAAAAATATAGCTCATAAAACGGTGAATATTTTCATTCTTATTTCATGTTTTTTTAAAGTATTTTTTGACAAGTTACAACTGTTAAAAGGTGTGTTTATACGATTTTATGATACACTTTTTTTAATTTCTAAGTACAATATCTTAGAAACAGTAGGTTTTTTGAATATGGTCCATCCCAAAAAAGTTGTAGCCCTTTTAATTAAAAAAAAATGCATTTTCTTTTATTTTTTATCTTTAAAATTAACCGAGTTATGGTCACAAATGTGAGCGCTCAACGATGATAAAATTCGGTAACTTCTTATTTTATCAACGGCTACTAAGTGGAAGTCGAAAATAAATAATAAATATGAAGTATTTTGTATATTATAGTTTTTAAGATAAAAATATTATTTATTATTTGTTATTTTTTCGTGGAATTTGAATTTTAACCTATGTACCCATGTCGAGAGCTTTCGAGCGAAATATTAGGCTATGTTATCAACCTATAATTTTGGCTATTTTCGCCCTTAAAACCACCCCTTTGCACTACAAGTGCAGTCTGACCTCGGAATCGTGATCAGCGACCCAAAAAACCTATATATACCCATGTCGAAAGCTTTCGAGCGAAATATTATATTCTCAACTCCTAATTTTGGCTATTTTCGCCCTTAAAACCACCCCTTTGCACCACACGTACAGTCTGACCTCGAAATCGTGATCAGCGACCCAAAAAACCTATATATACCTATGTCGAGGGCTTTAAACGGTGTCCTAACGTTTTTTTACATTTTTAACACTTTAGGGGCGTTTTTCAACCCTTTAAGGGTGAGAGCGGTCAAATTTTTTTGTTGACTTTGCTGTATAAGCTTGTAGGAAGACAATAAAAAAAATTACGAAAATCCATGGAGACTTTCACAATTCCCTAGTTTTGCCGATTTTTACGCCTCATTGAACAGACTATAAATGAAATACATGTATAGGCAATATTAACCAATGTTTTATTATGCGAATAACTCATAATTTTTACTTTGAACAACAAGCAGTTTTTAGTTAAAAATTTTTCAAGTTTTGAAAGAATTCATTAAATTTAAAGGTGTCAATTCGTTATCTTATGTGTCAAGTGAACCAAAAAATTACTCGATGTTAATTGTTCCATCGAAGTTAATTGCTTCAATTGAAGAACATGAAGTGAAATCGCTAGGAACGTCGTGTTAACAGCAATGCCGAAACAACAAGAGACCTATAAGTTACATTTATTAAACCTATTAAACTATTAAACCTACACTTATAGTCTTTCTATGGAAGGAACCGGCATGATCAGATATATTGGAAGGATTTTTTCAAAGACTGATCATAACTCGCGTTAGAATTAAAGGTGGTGATTTTTAAATCAAATCAAGTAACGAGTGACTATCATAAAGACACGAATTCATACAATTTCAGAGGCGAGTTACTAAAAAAGACATATTCCGAATTTACCATCTCGAAGTGTTACTGTTATGGACACACCTCATCGTATCATAGCGTACAAGATATCAGAAAACCCAATTCATTATCTACTACAAGACCAAAAATTGTGGATATCAAAAATAAAAATACTTTTTGTTTAGAGAAACTGGAAAACTAAGTATACAAATTAATTAAATTATGTAAGCTTGAGTGACATTTGTGATAGATCAGATATTAGCATAAAATTGTACGTTTTATTTATTATGGTTGGTCATGAAGAAATCGATTAGAAGTTAAAAGACGATGATAAACAACTGTGTGAAGAAGAGGTCGGTTACTAAGGAGATTGGGCTGCAATGTATTGTCACATAAGAAAAGACTTTATACGAAAGGAGGGTTGTTAAGCAGTATTCCAGATAACATCATTGTAAAACTTGGGCGAAGGATCTAATAGTTCTAGCACCAATTTTGACAGTACATCATGCAACAAGTACACACATTCTACGACAGAATGTCAATAATAGGAACATTATCTGACAATTACTATTGTTTTCAAGATTTTGCAAAATTCAAACAGTTGTACGGAGAAACATTGAATTTCTTATTGAAAATGTTTGTGTCAAATTGAATATTGTCAGAAATAAATTATTTAAAAGTTAATAATCTTTTTCCAAAAAATTGTAGCTAAACCTTTAAAACTGTTGTATAGAATACTTTTGGTAAATAATATTTGCCGTATTAGCAGTGCCACTGAAATCTCCTTCTCCAAGAAGGTTTGTGCTTGTTGCCTACCAAGAACAACTTAATAGGGTTTACGTCACTCATGAAAAAGTACGTACTGTGAAAACAGTAGAGTTTCATAGAAGTTCAGAGAAAAAGTAATACACAAAAGTGTATTTTTTTAAATTAAAGAACGTACTTTAAAATTATTTGTTTTTTTTATAACAATAGGCTTAATAAAAACAACGAAGTCTAGACACCAGCCAGAAGTAGCAAAGAAAGTATCGTAATCTCGTTTAGTACTTAAGTAATAAATAATTTTAACATTTAGTTACAGTCTTTCTTAGGCATTCGATTTATTTACGTTGCTTAGTCACAGAGTCATGTGACATTGTTGTGCCTCCAAATATCACCTCACATTTCTATACAATCTAAATTATAGCCTTTGTTTGAAAAAATGATTTAAAAATCGTTGAATATATATGCAGTGTAAAGCATTCCTTAATATTGGTCGCCAACAGATGCTATTTTGGGCTTCAGAGACACATGAGAAGTAAATATATCTTTCGAACCACGAAGATACGACTTTACATGACTTGGATAAGACCTGACCTGACATATGGATATGAGTGTTAGACGCTGACAAAGCATGATGTGTCTGCTGAGATTTGAGAGGCGAATCTTGAGAAGAATTTTTGGAGCAGTACAAGAAGGACAAAACTGGAAGCAACGCGTCGATTAGTAATTCATGGATATGTACAAGGATATGGACGTAGTTCATATTATTAAAGTGGGCCAACTCCGCTGGGCTGGTCATGTGTCAAGGATGTCAGAAGAGGAGATTCCAAGGAAGGTTCTACGAGAGAGGATTTATGGAAGGAGAAGGACTAGCAGACCAAGACTGCGGTGGGCGGATGGAGCGGCGGCCGACGCCCGATCTGTGTTAGGAGTGCGTGACTGGCAGACGGCAGCGCTGGATAGAGTGGGATAGCGATCAATGTTGAAGGAGGCCATGATACCTTGAGGGTTGTAGCGTCAGGGAAGTAAACGATTCCTTGCTAAAAAAAAATGTACTATACGTCGAAGACCCGACGAATAGGTGGTATGGTCACCTGAGCAGAAGGAAAGAGCTTAATTTAAGGAAAATCAATAAATTGAAACCAAGCAAAAAAAAGGAAGAAGGATGCTAAAAATTAAAATTAGAAGCGAATAAAGAGGAATGTGTAACGTAGAGAGGTTGTTAGATGTAGACAAGTGAAAACCAAGAAAGGTTGAAGAAGTGTGACGCAAACTTATAGGAGATTGAATGAAACAAAATGTGAAGTGACCCACCACAACAATTATGTAGGCCTAGTAAGTTACGTTTTAATGTTAAAATAGAAAGAGTTATATATCAAAATAACTAATAATAATAGTTGTAGTAGTAGTAGTAGTAGTAAGAAGAACATGTTTACTAGTAGTGAGGCAACTGTATTTATCATGGCAATCCAGGACATATTCATCCCAACAAAATATTACTGTAAACACATAGCCTACTAAAGGCAGACATCACAGATTACGGATGTAAAACCCGTCACCCTGAAATCGTAGAGCAGATCACATTATCCTACCCTATGCCTGGTGCAAATGAATATCTGAGAAGACATACAAATTTCCCCTACCTACGTAGCAATGCATAACGCCTGCCTAAATGCGGGAGTCTTTGCTTCTCGCTTGAAGAGGATGAGGCTAGTGCTCTGAGCAAGGGGAATGGCCTTCGTCCGGTGTCCCCGTTTTTCTGTAGACCTTTCTCCGTGTACACACATCGGAGAAAGTGTTGGAATAGCTGCTAAAATCCAGACTGAAGAAGAATATCAGGGACCATAGATGAATATCGAAGGTTGGAAAATTGTGAAGTACTATATTCAGGAGAACTTTAAAATCGACAGGATGATTTTAGGGCATGCTACTAAACTCAATGCGATCTCTGAGTTAATGGAAGCTGTTAAACGGAGAGATGTTAGAGCTGATGATTTCAAAGTCCGAAATTGTCATGCTGACCATAAATAGAATACCGACGGTTATCCCCGATGAGACTGGGGGACGTAGTGGTTCAGGCCTGGAAATCAGCCAAGTATCTAGGTGTGACGCTGGATAGCGAACTCACCTGTTGTGGTCATATCCGTAATGCATGTGAAGGGATAGCGGAGGTGAACGTTTTTGTCATCAGATTGATGGCTAATGTTGGGGAACCGAGCTTTAGCAAACGACAGTTCCTGATGCTAACGGTACAGTCCATCTTAATTATTGCGCTGACATGTGGGATGATGTGACAAATCACCCGGAAGTACGGAATGTGCATTTGTTCAGCGGCGGAGAGCACTACGAATAGCCTGTTCGTACCGCATTGTGTCTGAAATGACTGTAGTGGTTGTTGCTGGTGTTGTCCCTATTGGCCTGCTTGCCCATGGGGGTAAGCCTATTTACGCACTCAGTAGTCAGTTGAACACCTACTGAGACTCTTTAGTAGCATAGGTGGACAATACACGGAGGCTGGGCAGCCAGGTCGATAGGGAATCTTGGCCCGTAGGTGGAGGGCAATCACAAAGAGGTTAACTTTTACCCCACTGAGTTCCTTACAGGGCATGGGTACTTCAGGGCATATCTTTACGGCACAGGCAAGGTGATGGAATCCGCAATGCCGGTACTCAGGAGCGGAGAAAGATGATGTGCACACGTTTTCAAGTATAAAAAGTACACGTAAGTGGTTTTTAGTGCAACGTTAGGAGAACTTCACTCCTGTTAATATTATCGGAGAAATGGTGAAGGACGAGGATAGCTGGGAATCAGTCCTGCGCCGCAATAGAGTTAATGGATATCTTACGTAAGACGAGAATCTGAGTGTAGCATGGGACAGTTGAGTGAGTAGCCTCTCAGAAGGTTTAACAGCACAACCTTAGGTAACACCACGCCTCAGTCTGAAGAAGTAATGAGGAAGCGGTTCTAGAGTGAGGATTTCATGAGCAATGAAGGTGGGTGTTTAGTGCGGAAACATTCCACACTACTAGGCACCTGTGTCTTTTCAAGTTGTTTTCCACCTTCAGAAATGGTAATAATAATAATAATAATAATAATAATAATGCGGTGGAGTTGGCAGTTCTGGTGGTGGAAACGTCATCACGATAGATCTCTTGGCACAGAGACCAACTTTAACTACACGTACAGTGGAGATCTTGGCGGAGTAGAAGCTGCTGTCTAGGCTCGTGCTAATATTATGGGCTTATGGCAGCAGATGTGTGACGACGATACCAGAGGTTGCAGTAGGGCAACTCATCAAGAACTTAGGACCACGACGAGGTAAACATTTTTCTTACGCAGTTCCTGACAGGCCATGGATACTTTCATGAGCGCCGGATTGGAATGGTAGCATCCCCTCACTGCAGGCACTGCGCGTCGCAGAGGGACAGTATTTTGTCCACTTTTCTGTAGTGCTTACCTTCAAGGATGACCGTCGGAACCTCAGCTCAAGGATAGGAATAATCGATCCTGCTAGCGTTGTTGGATTGATGGTTCAGAGTGAGGGCAAGTGAGAAACAATCACAGCATTCACAGAATGTATCCAGCGTCGCAAGAGAACGACGGGTATTTGTCCGACCCGTGACAGTACACAGGAAGCTGCCTGTCATAGATGGTAGCTCGTTGAGCTAAGCATGCACGCCCCTAAGCCGAAGTAATGCAAAAGCGGTCCAGACTGGGGAAACGTAAACAAATGACCTTCAAATGTCCCATGTTCTACAGAGTAATATGAATACGTGCAAGACTGACAATGCCCTTCTTTATCAGCTGGCACATGAAGAGAAATCTGATCTACTGATCCTAAGTGAATAGTATGAGGATAGGGAATCGCTGAACTGGTAACTGATTTCCTCGGTACTGCCGCTGTCTGGGTCCTGGAACCGGCAAAAATACAAGTCGAAAGCCACGGTCAAGGAAAGGGATTGGTTTGGGTAAAATGTGGAGCGATAACTTATTTTAGCTGCTACGTCACACCAAATTAGTCCATACACTACTTCGCAGACAAAGTAAACGGTCTAAAAGACGTGATCCAGAACACTGCAGCAAACATGGTGGGTTCTGGGCACTATAATAGGAGAGCACTCGAGTGTGATGTGTCTCATTCAGATAATCCAAAATACATGGCCACAGGACAGGAGGCTAGAGAAGGAGAGCACATCCAAATTGGCGTCTATTCCTTAGAAAAGTCAACAACTTTGTTTATTTAGGATGCCAAGTTAATTCCGATGGGGAAACAACAGAAGAAATAAAGCGAAGAATCACCTCAGCTAATAGGTGCTTCTTTGGTCTCAGACCTCTGCTCCAGAGCAGAATAATTGCCAGGAGCATCAAGCTGCTTTTGTATAAAACACTGATCCACCCAGTTCTCACCTATGGTTCTGAGACCCGGACCATTTCTAGAAAGTCTGAGTCACGCCTGCTGGTTCATGAACGCAAAATCCTCCGCAGTATATTTGGTCCAATATGTGTAGGAGGTGAATGGAGGAAAAGAACCAACCAAGAACTGAACACTCTTCTGAATGAACCAGATACTTTGAAAATTATAAAATTTGGTAGACTCAGGTGAGCTGGACACGTGATCAGAATGGGGGAGAATGAAATACCAAGAAAGGCACTCACAGAACAGACCTATGGCACCAGGAGAGTTGGTAGACCCAAACTACGTTGGGAAGACGGTGTGAACTACGATGCGCGCCATATCCATGGAACCCGGAACTGGAGAGCAGCTGCACTTGACCGGGACAACTGTTAAAAGAGGCCTGAACTCAGTAATGGGTTGTTGCGCCGCTGAAGAAGAAGAAGAAGAAGAAGAAGAAGAAGAAGAAGAAGAAGAAGAAGAAGAAGAAGAAGAAGAAGAAGAAGAAGAAGAAGAAGAAGACGGAGAAGAAGAAGACGACGACGAAGAAGAAGCAACATACAGTTACCCATAGTGTTTACTTTTTGTTTAGATACTCACGAGTTGGTTAGGAACTGTTGAAATTTTCAGTCGTACTTTACGAGTGTAAACGTAGAAGAAATTCTGAGTAGAGATAAACAGTTTTACTAAAATTTTATTATGTATAGGCTGCTGTGGTGAGTTTGTGGAACGAACGTGCTTCGCTGTCAGATTATATTCGTGACATTTTAAATTTACTTTAAAATTTTAGAGTTAATCCAGCGTTTGACTTTTCTTTTTTTGCGAAATATATTATTAGAATATAAAAAGGTTTCTTCATTACGTTTAGTCTCCAGTCATAAACGAAGCTTCAGTTGTACAATAATTTGACTACTTCTTACGTACTTCTTACTTTGTATTCTCACTGTATTTTCAATCTATATAATATAGTAAAGTTCCCTGTTCTGTATTTAGTCTTCAAGACTAAATACCTCATTTTCAGCTCTCAGACTGTGTATCTGAACAAACAGTAACTTCTAATGCAAGGACAAGCGTACATACTAACCAAACAGTCAAAGTCAAACGACTCATTTTGATTTGCTTATGAAACATTTCCGATCATATATTCGAATCCGCAAAGTTATTATACACACATTTGAAAATATATGTACGTTTACGCATTTTTAATAGGTATTTACAGTTTTCAAACAATTTTTACAAACAAAATAAAGATTAACATTTTATGTTCATGTAATGCACAGTGCATGATTTTAACTGGCACTTTATGCTTACTCTCTAAAAAAATTAAGTAACCTTAGTGTTACACATTCAGTGACAAAATATTAACAGTATGTAATTGACTGTACCTTAAGACTATGAAGACACTTTATGACTAATACGTAACTCGGTCGAAGAGGAACAAGGGATGCTATTACAGCGTCTCGATGTAATCAGATTACAAGCAGCTACGGACAAGACAGAAACAACTACAAAAATATATTGTTTTTTTTCCTGATGGTATTGAATTTGTTTCTTCTGCAAGTAGTATAATTTCGTATATTCTTTTTAACACCTGACGCACGTTTCACTGAAAAATATCAGTATCATCAAAGGTTTTATAAGTAAATTAATAATCGAAATAATTCTATTAATATAAAAATTAACGAATATTCGAATTTGTATCGATTTTAATGTAAAATAACTGATAATCAATTTAGGTCGATTAGTTAAATTTAAAACTGTGGATAGACTCGGTTTCCTTGGTATCCTGTGTTGTTGTTGCTTGTACCGTGGTTGTGATTTGGATAAGTCCTAGTTTCTGGCCGATCATTCCTTCTCCGGCTTTGTCTGTAGTATTCCTCATTTTCGTAGTTCTCGAGGAGTTCTGTCATGGCCTGTATGGTCTTAATTTGGCTGCCTCTCCTCGCTCGAATCACCTCCTCATCATAATGGTACGACAGCTTGTTGATCAGGCATTCTTCAGGTATGGCTGGTTCCAAATGTTTGGCCATACATACTTTGCCGAGGAAGTACGCCGTCATGGAGCTACCCACTTGTGGTTTATAATGGCCGTGGCATATGTTGTCACGGATTAAATTTTGGGTCGTTTCAGACCAATACTTCGCCTTGAAGAGGCTTTTAAACTGCTGGTAGTTCTCTATGTCACTGCGGTTGGCCATCCACCAATGATCGCTCATTTCCCGAAAAGACTCGTCTAATAATTCTCTATTATGGACCCATCTGTTTCCCCTATGTTTGTCCATGTATTCTTCAATTCGGGCCAAGAACTCCATTGGCTTTCGTTTATATTGTCGGAAGTTCAGGCATTCTCTATGTTCGTTTATGGGGAAATTAGTGAAGCTAGTCGGCCGGTTCCGGATTACCTCCATCTCTTCCTGGCTCTGTCGCACTTGTCCAGTGATATTTGTCATCGCCGCTTCCATACCTTCGCATCTTTCAGTGACATGGGTTCGCACCTTATTTATTTCCTCCTGTGTTACTTTTTGGTTTTCTTCCCATTTTAGTTTCTGGTGTTCTTTGACCTGGGTAATTTCCGTATTTATTACCTCCCTGACTTCCTGCACTTCATACTCCGTTTGACGACATCTTTCGTCCACTTCCCTGGTCTGTTGGTTTACGATTACTACCTCTTGTTCCAATTTTTTAACTATGGATTTCTTAGTGTCGTTTATTTTTCTATTCAACTCGTCCTTCGCTAACTCGATTCTCTCGTCTACCTTGTTCATGTTTTCCTGGTTGGCTTCCCTTAATTCTTCTCTAAGCAGTTGGTTATCCTCTCTCATCTCTCAACTCTTCTAACTTCTCCCCCATCTTCTCTTCCATTTTCTTGTTATTTTTCCTTAATTCTTTCTTCAATTGTTGGTTGTCACTTTCCATCTTCTTACTATTTTCTTCAATCTTCTTTTCCATCTTCTTGCTGGTTTCCTCAATCTTCTCTTCCATCTTCTTGTTAGTATTTTCTATTTGGTCAATCAATTCTTCCTTGGTTGATTTGAATTCTTCCTTTAAAGACTGGTTGTCCTCCTTCAAATCTTCTAACATTTTATTTAAGGAGTGGTTGTCTTCTTTCCTTTCCTTACTCAAGTCTTCCTTTAATTCCTGATTCAACTTCTTACTACTTTTTTCCATCTCCTTACTGTTTTCATTCATTGTCTCCATCATCTGCCTGAACATTTCTTGTATCGCCACGTTCACGGTTCTTGATGCTTTCTCAGGTTGTTCTAACCGTTCCTCCCGTACATTGATTTCCGCTGTTTGTGTTGGTACTTCAGGTTGTTCCTCCGGTGGTGCGGGTTGTTTATGTTCCACCGGGGTTACTAGCACTTCTAGATCCTCCACGGGTGTTGCCTCCTTATCCCCCATGTCGACTTCCTTTTCGGCCTCTGCCGCCCTCTTCTTAGAAGTAGCTCGTCGTTGCATTTTGCCTCTTTCTCTACGGTATAATCGCTGCCAAGCTTACTTAATTAAGCCCTCTAGTTGGACGCCAATTTGTAACTAGACCTGTTTACACTGGTTAAAAATAAATAATTTCTTTGTGTAGGTTCAAAGAAAAAATTTAAAAAAAAATGTTATTAAAAAAAAATGTGTTCAAAAAAAAAGTTTATGTTTGTTTGTTATTGTAATAATTTAGAAATAGTCCTAGTTATGCGTTTTGGTTAAATTTTTAAAATGTTGTGAGTTTATCTTGGTTAAATTTTACACTTCTGGTTGACGTTAACTAAATCTGGAGTTAATCAGGTTATCTGCTGACAGTAATCGATTTGTGATTTTCAGCTTTGCTCCAGTATATCACTTTCAGTTGATCCTTGTCGTCTCCCAGTAAGTCCTGTAGTTAGTTAAACTCTTAATTTAATATGTGAAATAATTGTAAAATCCAGATAATTGAAATAATTTAATTTATTAATAATAATTCTTAAAGATCGATTTAAAATCGATGTTGAGCAAATATTCGACTCTTTCACAGGGATATATCGATTTGCAATTACAGGTTATTTTTTTATATAAATATTGAAAAAGGTTCTTATAACGATTATATTTATATAGTCAGAGAAGGGTGCAGGCATAGAAAGTATAACATGTACAAAAATAATTCTTAAAAGTAATAAATGACAATTTGTTAATAACATATAATGTTTGTAGTATACACTTTATACCCAATAGTTGACTCGACGACTTCGTTGCTGGTTGATACTTTGCATCACGGGAAGATCAAAATGGCGGCACGTCTCGCTGTAGAATATTACTGTGGATTGATGTTTAAAAATTCTGATAATAAAATCACCTTCACAACTGTTTTATTGGTCTCCGTGATAGTGTATATTGTCTATTGTGTTGTTCTGGTATCCTGCATAAGTGTTCAGTGTTCACTGGTGTTAATTGTCTTATTTTAGATGTATGAATGTTTGCTGGTTATGGCGAAAAAATCTAGAAGTTGTTACGAAGTGAATTATTAATGTTAAGTTGTTTGACCGGTTTAATTCACTTGTATTGTGTTGTGCATTGTTTGTTTTCACTGTTGTGGTAGAGTATTTCACTGATTTTAAGTCAAAAATTGTCAATTTAGTTAACTCTCGTTTCCACTGATTTTCGCTTTATACTCCATTACAATTCGTTATACGGTTTTAGAACGCGATCGAGCTTCAACCGTTCCCGTTGAATGTTAATAATGAACTATTTTACTTCCTTCGTCTTAGGAAATATCTTGCCAAGTTAATATTGGAAAAGTATTGTTAAAATAATTTTCACTTCCTATTTAGGTAATTATAAAGTACATTATATATGGAATATTTTTAGTTTATTGATTGCTTTCATGAACTATTAACCACATAATTGGTTTATTTATCTCATTCTGTTTAATTTGATATGTCATAGTCCATATTTGTTGAGATTTTTGTTAAAATAGCCATATTTCTGTCTTTTTAGAAATCTAGGCCCAAAAACCTACATGCTGTTCTTGTACACAATTACTGCCATTTTAGGTGTTATAAATTGAATTATAATAAATTTCAGATGGTCACAAATCCTTCCCTTTCCTTAAACCCTTATAAATTTAACATTTGCACTGTCTTTTAGTGATAATTCATTAATTTACTATTTCTCCTCTGAAATAGTTAGTTTTTACATTTCGAATATTTTTAATAATTTAAGACATTTTTCTATATTACTCTTTTAAAACATAGGATCATTTACAGTAGTTAGCTATCGATCCACCTTACATAAATCTTGTTAGTTTACATGGTTCATTGGTTAATTAACTAGTTTATATTAATTTTGGGGAATTCATTATTTGGCCTAGAGTTTAGTATTTTACATATATGGTTTTTTCAACTAAAGTTAATTCTACACCTCCTCTGACTTTTAAAAGTTAACATAACATGAAATAAAATTGCTTACATAACTACTGATACCAGTAGCATATAATTCATGCTACTAATACAAAAAATAATATTTGACATGAATTAGCAGTCTTCAAAGTTAGACATGTTTGTTGGAACTATTTTGAACATACATTTTAAACATTTTATAAACTGATACAGCATCCATACCTAAACATTTTAATCTGTATGCATGCTGTTATGTAACTAAAAAATCTTACACTAAATATAAACCTTATTCTATAGGAACTCTTTGAAAGTTGGAGTTCCTAGGCTCTAAACATTATTAGCCATTTAAATTTCTTAAACTTTATTTAACTTAAGTTACTTTCATTCTTTTCTGATTATACTATATTATTATCTTTAATCCCCTTGTAGAGTAAACATTCCCCCACATACTTTCCATATGATTGGCATTACTATGAATGTTTTGATATCAAAAAGTGAGCTTATTTATGAAATATAGGAAATATTTGTCATTTCAATATTTCATCACCTGTTAATTATAAAATATAAAAGTTGTTTAATAGCACCTTGTTTAAGTTATAGTTACACATTAACTTGAAATTTATTATACTTAAAACCACTTCCACTGGTACACATTCACTGTTGGTTCTGACTTATATTTGAGTTTTATTATATTCTCAGACCAAACCTTTTGTCATAATGGACTGTGAAGATTTGTTTATTTTACCTATATTAACTTTAGTTGGTTCACTTCTTATCATACTACTAAATACTTTTGTCTATAATTAGTTACAATTTCATAAGGTTTTGGGGTGTTATACTTTCTTTTGTGGTATTAACATTTGGTTTGGGGTTCATGGTCGTTAATAATAGGTTTTTATCGTGGTTTTTCCATCCTATATCTTCCTTTCTTCTCTTCTTCCTTCTTGGGTTTGGGGTATCTTTTTTATCATGCTACTAAACTTCCTCTTCTCTCTTGGGTTCGGAGTATCTTCTTTATCCTGCTACTAACTTTACTCTTCTTTCTTGATTTCGGGATATCTTATTTATCACCTGCTACTAAACTTCCTCTTCTCTCTTGGGTTCGGAGTATCTTCTTTATCATGCTTGCTCCTAATCTCCTTTGTAATCTCCTGATTTTTTAATATGAGTTTCTTTTAATTTATTTTCTTGAATTTTATTGTTGCATTTTTATTACTTAATTACTTTTTTCTTTTATAGTGGTGTTTTTCTTTGAAGTGTACTTTTATTGTCATTTGAAATTCTTGGTTATATGTAATTTAATTGTCTTTATGATCTTAATGGAATTAATGCTATTAATTAATTAATTTAATCTTAATTAGTGGATTATCTGTCATGCTACAAATTGTATATAATATTATATTATAATATAAATTTTATATTATACCTGGGCTACAGTGTCTTATAGTTCATGCAACGACGTTGTGAAAAATTGCATAAGTTCAACCTTATGTGCTGGACCATTAGGCAAACCCTTAAGTCAGCATATAAAGGAACACGCCTAAAATTCTACAAGGTGATGGCTTCTCCCACACTTCTTTATGGTTCTGAGAATTGGACTTTAACGAAAGCCCAGGCCAGTCGCATCCAAGCGGCTGAAATGAGTTTTCTCAGGCACGTGGCAGGGTATACTCTCCATGATCATAGAAGAAACACAAATATACGGCAGGAATTGAATATTATGAGTATACTCGCCCAGTATCGGCTGAATTGGTTGGAGCATCTTTGCCGAATAGATGACTGCCTCATCCCCAAACAACTATGGAACTATAAGCAGAGGGGACGTACGAGGAAGCGCTGGTGTGACCAGCACTAATCTTCCTATTTGAGACCGGAACAAACCATTTTTGGTTTATTAACCCGTGAAGAAGAAGAAGATGATGATGGTGATGATGACAATTATATTATTAATTATTATATAAATTATTCTTATATTATCTATATATATAAAAACGAAATATCACTCACTTATTCATACACACACTCATCACGAAATCTCCATAACTATAAAGCCTACAAACTTGAAATTCGGCACATACGTATGTTCCTCTTGGCTTCTAAATGCTTGGTAAGAAAGGGTTTTGAAAACTTTAACACGTAACCGCGGAAAACGCGAAAACCCGCTAAAACCCGTGACACCGATAATGCAGCTTTTTTTCAACTGAACGCTTCCTGGAAGTCTAATGTTTATTTTTTTACTTTGCTTTAGTCTTTTGGGGAGTTACTAAACAGTATTTTTGTCATCTAACCTATAACCACGAGGAGGCGCGAAAATAATCGCGACAGAGTTCAACCTGTCCCTCTATTCCTTGCTATGTGGTGTTGAGGGTTTATTTTGAGTTCTAAGTTCGGCAAATATATTCCGAACAGGGTACGGAGAGATTCTTTGGCCAGTTGCATATGAAAAACGTTCAAGCAAACCAAATAAATCCTGTTTCGATTGTACTACAAATGGTTCAATGCTGGTGAAACACAGCACCTATATGTAGGCCTATCTATATATATATATATATATATATATATATATATATATATATAAAAGCCAAATACCACTCACTCATTCATACACGCATCACGAAATCTCCATAACTATAAAGCCCACAAACTTGAAATTCGGCACGTATGTTCTTGTTGGCTTCTAGGTGATCGCTAAGAAAGGGTTTTGAAAACTTTAACGCCTAACCGCGAAAAAACGCGAAACCGTGACACCGATAATGCAGGGTTTTCAACTGTCTAATGTATATTTTTTTACTTTGCTTTAGGCTTTGGGGAGTTACTAAAACAGTGTTTTTTTTTTCATCTAACCATTAACCACGAAGAGGCGGTAAAATAATTGCGAAAGAGTTCACCCTGTCCCTGTATTCCTTGGTATGTGGCGTTGAGGGTACATTTTGAGTTCTAACTTCGACACATACATTCCTCTTGGCTTCTGGGTGCTCACTAAGAAAGAGTTTTGTAATCTTTAACACCTATTCGCGAAAAAACGCGAATACCTCAACACTGATAATGCCGCTTTTTTCAGTTGTATCCTTCCTGCAGTACTTTAGGCTATACCTATACCCTGATTAACGAAAGAAAGTGACTGGCGGAGCGGCCGCGCGGCGACCGAGTTTGTAGTAAAAACATTCCACTTTATAACCTCGTGGAAACGTAAAATACAGGGCGAGAAATGTCTAATGAACTGTATTTTAATCATCAATTAAAGACGTTTTTAACAAACTTTTCTAATTTTTAAAATCTCTTTTCAATAAATTTACATTGTGAGTTAAAGAAAAAAATACACGAATTTGAATTAAAAAATTAGGGTTTATCGTTTTTATTACGTAAGAACTCAGAGGTTAAGCATCGGAAAAAAATTTCTTGTAGACAAATGGTAGTCCACCTTCTTTAGTACAATATATCAAAAATTGAGATTCCTACGATTAAAATTAACGACGTTATTAATTTTTTTCTAATGTCCTGTTAACTCAGTTGTTAAAAGTTGTACACGAATGAGATTTGCGTGACGCTCTCTTTAGATAACTAAATGTAGAAGACATATACAACTTACACCTTGTACGTGATAGGAATACTACAATGGATTAATATATAAAGTGAATTTCACAGAGAGCAATGCGTGGCGCTCTGCGGCGGAAGTACAGTCAGAACCTATTGGACCCATTTTATTCGCGCGCTACCGTCATTCCCGTACAGCGTCTCGGCCTCTCCTTTATGTCTACAAATAGCACACGCTTCCAGGAAAACTGAACCGTTATACGCACACTAAGGGTAAGGGAAATTTTCAGCTTTCAGTTTAGTTGATGTGGTGGTTGAGTGATGTCCGGTTGTTGGTTATCTTGATTTTAAGTGTTAGTTTCTTGTGCTTTCATTATAAATTGACGTGTTTTTAAGTTATTTTGTGTGAATATACTTCGGTGGCTGAGCATGGAGCAACGTAACGAGGCTGAACCAAGGAAACATAGGGGAAGACCTAGGACTCGAACTCCAAAGAAAAGACAAACTTCGGGCCGAGGCGTACCTATGAAAGGACAGTCAAGAGAAATTGTGTGCAAAGTGCGGGAATATTTTGATAGAGAAAAGGCGAACAAAGGTCCTTTGATTCCGGTTAATAATGCAATACAGCGAACTGCAGATGCTCTGAAAATACATAAAAATACAGTTCTGCGAGTTTGCAAGGAAAAAGAATTGAAAGAAATACAAGATGACAGTAATAGCCAACTTTCAACTCCGGGCAAACAGAGGAAACGGGAGAAAACTGTGACAAAACTTGACACTTTTCAGGAAGACGCTATACGAAGACATGTATATCAATATTACATAAGAAAAGAATATCCTACTTTGAAAAAACTTTTATCATCGTTGGAAAATGAAGAGCTGTTTAATGGCAGTCTGTCTTCGCTTAGAAACGTGCTAAAAGGTTTAGGATTTACGTGGAGAAAATTTTCGGGCAGAAAAGTGATTATGGAGAGAAGCGATGTCGCTGCCTGGAGGTGTCGTTTTCTTCGCCAAATCAAAGACGAGAATTTCGATAATATAATTTGGCTCGATGAGACCTGGGTCAATGCTGGGCATTGTTTGAAACAAGGATGGACTGATGAGTCACTTCAGGGGACAATGTTAACACCTATAGGGAAAGGTGAACGATTAATAATATGTCATGCAGGTTCTTCAAAAGGGTTTGTTCCAAATTCCCTTCTACTATTTAAATCGAAAAAAACCGGTGACTACCATGAAGATATGGATCACGACAAATTCTTCGGTTGGTGTTCTGAAACTTTGCTAAATAACCTAGAAGAGCCTGCAGTAATAGTCATGGACAATGCTCCCTACCATTCTAAGCAAATTGATAAAGCTCCCACAAGCAAAGATAAAAAAGCTGACATACTTGCATGGCTGGATAGGAAAAACATTCAATCTACAACCGACTTGAAAAAATCAGAACTTTTGGAATTAGTGAAATGGCACAAGCCCCAGAACAAAAGGTATTTTGTTGATGAATTGATAGAGAGCAGAGGTCACAAAGTGATAAGGCTACCACCTTACCATTGCCATCTTAACGCCATTGAGCTTATATGGGCTCAGGTTAAGGGGTATGTTGCCGAAAACAACAAAATGTTTACTTTAAAAGAAGTTGAACGACTGACTAAAGACGGATTTAATCGAATTACTGCTGAGAGGTGGGAGCAAGTAGTGGACCACACCAAAAAAGTTATTATCGATGCATGGAATAACGAAGGACTAATGGAAGAAGCTGTGGAGGAAATGATTATATCCGTGGAAGACAGCAGTAGCTCCGAGGATGATAATTGTTCAGAAGATGATAATAGTGATGACGATCCAATGGAGGGTATCAGAGAACTTTCATTTGAAGACTACTAACTCACAGCTATAAGTGTTTTTTATAGAGTGTTTCAATAGTGTATTTTTATGATTTATACACATATTTTATGAGCGGATTCCATAAAAGCTGAAGAACACTACAATACTTGTAAGTACCGTACTGTATTTATTATTTATTTTTCAATGCTAATAACAAGTAATTTACTAATTGTTTTTACATTTAAATTACATTATAACAGTAAAATACTGTTATAATTATGCAATATCTGGTAGACCGAGCTTTGCTCGGTAGTTTTAAACTGTAAACTATATTTCATAGTTAAATAATTAGTTATTGAGAAATTTGAATGGCATTAACAATTTCCCAGTAACTACATTGCACTTCAATTATTAGTATTAAAGCTGATCACAAAACAAAAACAGTTTATTAACAAGAAAACAATAAATACCGTACCGCAAAAGAGTAATAAACAATCATTCAAGACTGTTATAAAAAGCATGTAGTTCAACTAAACCACAAAAGTCTGGTCAGATGTACGTTTTTGACAGATCTCCAGGTAGAAGATTAGATTAAATAAGTAGACAGATAACTAAGTATATACTTATGAGAGATTGGTGACTCGTAGTAAGTTGGCTATGTGTCAATGTGTGAGCCGTGAGCGTATGCACCACTTTCTTTGGGCTGTTACTGTACCTTGACTCGATCGCGCGCCGTTGAGCGATGTTAGTTCTAATTTTCCTATATTAACTGATTGCGGTTATATTTCGTAATATTTGAAGGTTACATACCACTTTGTATTGATGAATACAATTTTGTTATGTTTATTGTGAAAAAAACAATGAAAAAAATTATTAATAACGGAGTTAACAGTACATTCGGAAAAAATTAATAACGTCGTTAATATTAATCGTAGGAATCTCAATTTTTGATATATTGTACTAAAGAAGGTGGACTACCATTTGTCTACAAGAAATTTTTTTCCGATGCTTAACCTCTGAGTTCTTACGTAATAAAAACGATAAACCCTAATTTTTTAATTCAAATTCGTGTATTTTTTTCTTTAACTCACAATGTAAATTTATTGAAAACAGATTTTAAAAATTAGAAAAGTTTGTTAAAAACGTCTTTAATTGATGATTAAAATACAGTTCATTAGACATTTCTCGCCCTGTATTTTACGTTTCCACGAGGTTATAAAGTGGAATGTTTTTACTACAAACTCGGTCGCCGCGCGGCCGCTCCGCCAGTCACTTTCTTTCGTTAATCAGGGTATAAGCGCGGTAAAATGTTCGGACGTCTTCTTTAGAATTCGTACCACAATCCGCTAAGCTCCCCACCATGCCAGATTTGCGCCTTGGTGAACGTCTGACACTGAGCCAGGGTTGCCAGGTGTGGGGATTTTTTCGCAAACTAGCGAAATTTGCAGCCTCAAAATGGTAAGTGGGGAAACGGTGGGGATTTGTGTAAATGTAGCGAATTGTTGGTGATTTCAAATAATTATAATTTCAAATAATGCAGATGTGACCAAACTGCAGTACAGAAATCCTGCGATTTTTAAAAAACAACAAAATATTTATGTAGGTGCTATAAGTGCACTGGAAAGTAAAAATCCAAATCTCTCACTTGAAGAAATACAAAATTTCAGAGTAAATTGCTTAAATTTCTATGTTGAATGTTCATGCCAACAGTTAACAGTTAATGTGCCTTCCTTTTAACAGTTAAAAGCCTAAAACATCTAGAATTTCTAGATAGGAAAAAATTAATGATATTCGGTCACTGGCTTCAGCAGCAGCACCAGCCTTAGAGAAGAGTATTGAAATAAAGATGATACATCTAGACAAGGAATAGAGAGAGATCTTAGGAGTACTAATATTAACACCGGTACAGATGAAAGCTTTTAGAGAGAATTTTAAAATACAAAGAACGCGAATGATACTGAAGCTTTTCCAACTTAAATAATTTTGTGGCTTATCTATTTACCACTTTAGTAGTGTGTGTGTTGAAAGCTTTTTAGTGTAATCAATTTTAATAAAAACAAAATCAGAAATAAATTGGGTGCGGTAACACTGTTTGGCCAGTTGCATACGAAAAACGTTCCAGCAAACAAAATAAATCCTGTTTCGATTGTACTACAAATGATTCAATGGTGGTGAAACAGATCACCTATATGTAGGCCAATACGAACTAAAAACCGGTGTGAATGAGTGTAAATTGTTTTTGTAAGTTAAATTATTGGGAACTTTTTAAATATAGTGTAATGTGTGAATATTGACTCAAGCCTATAACGAACTAAGTCCTTAAAAAGGATTTCAAAAAGTACTGAGGCTGACCTCAGCAGGTGAGAACATTCTCTTTTATTGTAAAAGTATTTAAATATTTAGAATATACTCAGACTCTATAATATGTGAAGAGGTGAAGGAGGGCAACTTTATGCCAATATTCAAAGTGCAGGGGCAGGTCTACCACAGGATAGGGAGCCTCAAGCCGGAGCCTCAGCAGCACTCTTCATTTCTCCATATAGGGGAAGGTTGCCATCATTGGACCACATAACAGTTTTTAATTTTTTTCATCACATTTTCAACTTAAATTTACCATTCAATATCCAGATAGTCTTTCTATTACTTCCTGATTAACCATGAGTATTTACTTTGTTTTTAGATTTTTCAAATATGGTAGTAGGAACAAAAAACTAAATTTTAACAAACGGTCCATTGATGGCAACTGGTTGCTATGAATGGACCATCGAGTTTCCATCGATGGACCGATTACGAAAGTAAAGAAAAACTGTCTCTACATAAGTGTATTACGTTTTATTATACGTATCTACTAGTCATGGTAAAACAAAACTAAAACATATAAAGTATGAAAAATTATCTCAAGAAGCCTGAGACTTAATTCGTGATGTCGCCGCATAAAATTGTAGTAGCCTACCATTTTTTCCCAGCCAATATCTTCTCTTTGCTGAATCAGTGTTCGATGTTATTTTGTTCAGCGACTTGAAACGCGAGTTTTCGTAAGTCTTTGGCTGTGATTCCAAAAACATCTCTAATTTTAAAATGTGGTCTACTAATTCCTTCTCTATCTCAGGAGGCAGATCTCCTAAACTACCAATAATTTTCTTCCCCTCCACAGCAAAATTGTTTTTGCCTTGTAAATGTCTCTTTAAAGTTGCTTTGGGCACTCCATACTCTCGGCAGACTTCATTCAAACCCATGTCTCCGTTACGAAAGGCTGCCACACGTTACGTTACGAAAGGCTCCGTTACGTTAGGTTCCATTGCCTCGGTACTCCATTGTCCATATTTCACTCCTTTTGGCATTTTTCTGAAAAACGAAAATTAGTATGTTAATTTATAGACAAGCTACTACAATATTTTGTGTATTTAGGCTTTTTTGCAATGATTAATATTTAAAATTAATAAATTTCATTTCAGCTTTTAAATACAATCAAATGTCTATCTACTCTTCAAACTGAATGCCATACAACGACCATGTTAACAGTAAGAACCTAACGCCCTTGTGACTAAAAGTGTAAGGCTATAATTTTATTAGTGTTATCATAGTACAGGGAGACTCAATATGTTTGTATTGAAACTTTTTTATTTTCATTTTTCTACCAATTGTTGCTATAAACTTATTTTCAAATGACTACAATATTCGGGCTAGAATATAATGATGTACATTTTTCAAGGTAGTCTACAGAGTTTAAATGTTTATATGTAGTTGTAGGTTATACTTTAGGCTAATAGTTAGGTTATTTGTAAAAAAAAAAAAATAGCACTTACATTGAACACAGTGTATATTTGAGTATTATAGCACGTTTTTCTAGACACTAACGCAGCTACCAACTCACACACAATAATACGCTATTTCCTCGCATCTCCTACATTCTTAGCGTTATAAAAATTAATATTTGCCATCTCCTACATTCTTAGCGTTATAAAAATTAATATTTGCAATTTAACAGGTTGTTAGTTGTACTGTAAACCGTAGATTATAGGTTCATAAAATTTACTAACAGGCCTATCACAAAATATCAGTAAATGGAAAAGTACCAAGCAAACAAGGTTTCTGTGTCCCATGTAAGAGGTAAAACTTAAAATGATAAAATTTAGTCTTACTTGTAGTCCAAATATAAAAGAAAAGATACTTAACGTAAAACGGAAAATAATAATAATTCAAAAATTTGTTCACGTTTCCATGAATGGACCACCTGATAAACTGGTCCATTCATGGAAACGCTAAGTGGTCCAATGATGGAAACTCGCCATATTGGATTCTTTAGATAAACACAGCCGAAATGATGATTCAAATTGGAACAACCAATATAAAATTTACAACTTTGAAAACTGCTTTTAATGTCAACAAATTGTGATATTATTCAGTAATATATATTACTCCATTCGTGATAACTGACATTAAAAAAGACTAATAGTTATAGCACAGTGTACAGAAATCTAACCTGGATTTTTATCTCGGAGCGACGCAACTCCAACTCGTTTACAGCACTGCACACAGCTGGCGTGAAGGAAACAAAGATTCTACAACTACTACCGTGCATTTGCACGCTTTGATAGAGGAAATACGTAAGAGGTCCATCCATGGAACCGGTCCATTGATGGCAACCTTCCCCTATACTTTGTTGGTGACGATGACAATGAGAGGGACATCCGTTGTGATATCTACCCTGGCGTTAAGCCAGAACTGGTTAGCCAACTGCAGAAGTTGCTGCATGAACACAGCAAGTATATTCTGGACTTTAAGGCTGCTGTTGATTCTGTTCCTAAGGGCCAGAAGGACTTTAAAGTGGTGATTAACACCAATAGGAAGCCTTGTGGAGAGCACCGAGGTCGTTTCAATGCCCCCACAACTAGAGAAGTGGCAGTTGTTCTTTCTTGACCCTCCTGGTGGCACTGAAAAAACGTTCTTGATCAATATGTTGCTAGCCACAATTAGGGGATGAGTGCACCATGGCTCACACGGGAGGTATTGAGGCTCTAAACAGGACGCTCCAGGGCATTAGGGTCCGCAACCGTCTTACGGGTGGAGTTACGGTGCTTTTGGCTGGTGACTTTAGACAGCTTGCCTGTTGTGCCACGGGAGACACGTGCAGATGAAGTCAAGGTCTGTCTCAAATCATCCCTCTTATGGCCTAATGTCAAAGTCCTGTCCTTGAGAGTTAACATGCGTGTCCACCTCCAACTTGACTTGAGGGGAGAAGAGTTTTCTAACTTATTGCATGATATTGGTGATGGCAAGCTTTTGGAAGAGAAGGGAAGAATAAACATTCCTGGTAACCTTTGCAATGTTGTGGGAGATCTGATCAGCTTGAGTGACAGAATATACCCCAACATTCATCAGGCTAGAGAGGATTGCACTTCATGGCTGAGGGAAAGAGCTATTCTCACTCCAACAAACGACTCAGCCAACAGCATCAACAACTTTCTGTTGGAGAAGCTGCCGACTGAGCATATGAGGTATGAGTCTGTGGACTCTGTGGTGGAGGTCGAGGATGCTGTACATTACCCTGTGGAGTTCTTGCATACTCTCGACCCACCAGGAGTTCCACCTCACGTCCTCTACCTCAAGGTTGGCGCTCCAATCATGGTGTTGCATAGTGGCTGGTGTGGATCTGAGAGTGACTGTTTCTCCCATGACCAGTTGTACGTGGCGTGCTCCGGAGTCAGTTCACCTGACAGCCTGGTCATCCTACATCCAGAGAGCAAAATCAGGAATGTTGTTTACAGGGAGGTCCTGAGCATTTAATCTGAGGGAGCAACTGAAAGTATATGCTAAGCAAGTTATTAGCCATACTACGTAGACCAAAAACCAGTGGTGGTGGTGGGATCAAAGGGCTTAAGCCCATCTATTTTATTGTTGTTAGACTTACAATAAAGGACTGTCTTAATCTCTAACAGAAACTTAGTTTACCCTCTTTAACTAAATAATACGGCGTCATTTTTGAAAACTCATTAATTTTCAAGCTTTAATAGTTGATTGATCGAGCTTGATGAACTTGATCATTTTCAAGCTTGAACATCTTCAAATTGATCGAGCTTAAATAGCTTAAATAGTTTCTCTTAGTTTCAAACTACCGGTATCTAAGCTTCACAAATAACCTATTTTTTTTCTGATTTCACATTCCGTTTTTTTCTGACCCGTAGCGAAGCACGGGTATCCAGCTAGTATTATATAATTCTTACTAGGTAAGAATTTTTATGCGCCAGAGGTATTAACATGACATTTACGTTGCTGGAACGTAATTTTAAATCACCTTTGTAACATTTTAAGAAATTCTCCAGTTATGTTTTCTACTTTCTAGTTCCATTTTTCAATTTCTTTTAAATCTTATTTTTTGTTTCTTCACACTGTCTCTTTCAAGCTACCGAGCCACATCCAACACGTGTTAAACTCCAAGATTCAATTATCTGTAAGCGAAAGTAAATAAGCACACGCGCGATTATTGTTGTTTGAGTTTGCAACAGACGTTTGTTTACAAACCTATTGATTCGTAATTTATTACAATTGTAACAATTAAGTACACGCAAGGAGAGAAAAAGGAGTTGAAGTTAATCTGGAGTTAACAATTGAATGTCAAATACTCTTAATGTCAAGTAAATAACACATACGTTGACAGAATTTTTTAAAGTTAAAACTGAGAGGGTCTAAACATGAGTCAAAAGGAGATTCCGTTTGTAAGACCGAAGTAACTGTTATCCGTCTCAATAAAGTAAAATAACAGATAGGGCTATAATTCTTGCCACCACTTCAGGTGTCGCCTGTTTCTATTTCCTACGTTTTCGGTGTTTTTTTGTTGTTAAAAAAATATTCACTAAAACAGCTGCCTTTTTGTTCATCCTGTAAATGACTGTCATGTTTGTTCATGAATGAAAATGTACGTGAAACATTAAAAAAATTAAGCAAAAGCACAAAACACAGGCCTATTTAATGTAGATAATAAGCTAAAACATGAGAATATAATTTCTGACGGGATAGTGTTAATATTTTCCTTCTGTTATGTACAACATAGTACAAAATATAGTGTGTCAATAATGTATAAACCGCAAATATTATTATATGGATAGCGCAGATAGTGGGCTACAGTATAATTTAGTAATTAAATACACGAAAATCAATACAATCACAAGTTTTTATTAGATCAAAATTAAAGCAAAGACAATATTGCTGTAATAACTTTAACTCGTCTTGTGCAATAACTAAATGTCTGTCTTTAAAAATCGCTCCATCAAGATGTCGTATACAATGATGTAATAGGTGGTAACACGCTACAACAGTTTGCTGAAAACATTCTACAGTTTTCTATAACATTCTGCAATATGTTAAAGGTGTTCACTACGTAATAGGTCAACAGCACACTGCATGTAAGTGTTCGACGTGCTCTGTAAGGCACTATCGTGACTTTGTCTTTAAAGGTAAATAAGAATATCAGTAACATCTTTAATCGCTTACAATACTGGATATTTTATATCTATTTTATATCAAATTTTAAAACAGAGGTTAGCTATTGTTGAATGAATTTAATCAAATAATGGCTAAAGTGATACAAAAACTTTAATATTAAAGTTAGTGAATAACAAATTTCATATATTAAATAAGCTTACAGTATTTCTTACTTTAGATTTCTAACCAGAAATGTTTTTCATAATGCAATCTGAAAAAAATCTTAAATTAATGTACCTTTGCTCTGTGTTACAAATAAACCTATTATTGGAAAGACAGCCGATCGCTTCCGCTGCATCTAATATAAGTTGGTTAGTAAAATTATAAATTCTTTATACTTTTGAACCCTATTAATTTAGAAACGTAGCTTGTAGTTTTAAATATTTATCTACATGTCACATTACACTACTTTTAAATACATTATATATTAAGTCTCACGTTTGCAATATGTTAATTACCGTAATGTAATCCGTCTTGCGACTTATTGCTTTCAGATATTAAAATACGAACATCCAAACATTATACTTAAAGTTAGGCATAAATCTTAAAAATACAAAATACTTTGTTCGATCAACAAGAAACATAGTTCAAACTCTTTAAATAAAGGCGACAAACATTTTGTTATTTACTTAAAATATTTGCACAGACAAAAGAAAGTATTTTTTTATTATAAACCATCACTTAATAAGAAAAATTTGTTGATACGTGACTGTCACTATAAAACAAAAAGTTCCCAAAAATTTTGATTACTTTAAGATTAAGTTAAGTTACACCGCATTATTTTAAACACCAATTATACCAAAATTACTGACGGGGGATAATGGTTAAATCGCAAACTTCAGACAGCTGGTTACTGTAGTGTGCCGTAGTATAACCTGACTACTTTAAAAAAGCCATCACCGATTTCAGTACGCGCAAAGTAGAGAAGTAAGGCTCCTCCCTCTCCCACTTTCCGTCATACTGTCCCACTTCCCTTCCTAATCAACGACACTCTATATAGTTAACATACGGTGTTCGGCGAGTTAATGACCCCTTCCACACGTGACTTGCCTTGCGTGGATCCCCCAATTGTTTGTTCTCCGCAGGTCGTTTTCAACTTTGAATACCTATAGTTGCATACTATAAACAGATTTATTATTTTGACTATTTATTGCAATCATAGCTTAGAAAATGGAGCGTTATTCATAGCTTTATGAGCTCTATACTTTATCACCTGTGTTATTTTTCTTTTTCTTCTGAGTACTTTGCTCATTCACTGGACGACAGGATTCTGGAAGATAAGTTACTTCTCTCAACTATGAGTAATAATTAGTATTGTGAAATATATTGTGAAATACAATGTTGTTTCTAACGTTTTATGCCTAAATTGATAAAAATTGCAGAGGCCTACTTTTCCACTGTCGTTTATTGTTAGTTTCTACTAAAAACGGATTTTTAAAGATTTATTAAGTGGTGACTAAATTAGTATTTACTTTAATTTTGATAACAGTAATGTAGGTAACTGAGATACTAAATATAGAAATAAGTCGCAAAGTTCTCGTTTCAAGCAGACAGAAATTAGTTTTGCCAATTCTATATTATGTATATGTCAGATCTGACTGAAATGGAGCTGATTTCGTGTAACAGGTGTCATCATCACAATTAGTTATCAGATTTACTAAATTATAGTTATCTGAAAAAGTAAATAAATATTTTATTGCTGATGTTTTAGTAATGTTCATTACGGTGATGACTTAAAATCTGATACGCTACAAATTACTTTCAAAATAATAAAATAATTCTCATTGAATCGTACTTAGGTGTGTTAGAAATTTCTTATGGCTGGATTTTGGATTTTGAGGGACAAACACCCTCTTAGAGCATTCAGCTTTAGCATGCTGTTTGTCAGACAACAAGGTAACTATTCACACAGTAATATTTAAATATTTTTCAACTGAAAAATACAATATATACTTACAAAAAGTACAACAAAATATATAGTTACTTTTCTACTGAATTGTTGTATTTACAAATTTGAAAGTGCAATCAAATAAAAGTAATACTTGACACTAGGGCAGCATGACTTGAAAAATATTGGTGTTAATAATTAATATAATTATTATAAAAACTTTGTGTTTTTTGTACCTTACATTGTCAATAGATCTTGCTTTAACAATTGACATAACTTCCAATTTTCTGACACTAACAATGCAAGTTTATTATTAATATTATTAACGTTTGACATCATTATAAGAATTTAGTATACAAATTAATTCTTTTATACACTGAACTAATGAATCGATAAGTGAAAAACATTACAAGTACTAAATTTTTACAACTACTTGTGAATTCAAAGTTTAATAACTTTTAGAAATTAACGAGATTTAATTATAATGCAATTTAAGCGTGATATCAATTTTTCTAATAACATTATTCTTCTTCCGGTAAGGAAATATATTCGGTAATTGGTCAATATAACCATTGATGTATAATTTTTCATATAACCTTTTCATATAGGCCTACGTGTACTTTGAATGCGTAACTACGCATTACGTAACTGCTGAAAAGTCGCACAGGTAATTTACATGTTAAAATACGGTCTGCAACAAACAAATTATAAATGAGCACAAATTTAATGAATTATTCAGAGCTTATTTGAACATCCGTAGAGTAAATGATACAGAGCGTTTTCTATTAAATTTTAATGTAAAACTCAAATTATAAATATCGGTATGGAAAACCATACATGACTTCCATGTTCTAAGATTTACATTTAAAATCATTTACTTGAATTCAGTTTGATAATTACTAGAAAAATATTCCCCACCCTCAATCTGTTTTCACTATTTATAGATATTTTTGTAATTGTGGGGTAGTCGTTTAATATAATGTTATTTTAAAGTTGCTTTATCTATAAAAATTAGGTACTTTATTCTTATAAAGAATCTGAAGTTTGCTCCTCCTCCTCCTCAACCGATCACCACCATTAATGATATTTACACTTACATTTTGTTGTACATTTAAAATACACTTAATTTACACTCAATGGTTTTATCATATGCAATTCCTAAGGTATCTTATCCTTAAAAATAAAATACTCGTACTCTACTTGAGATCAGCAAACAAATTTTCCAAAAATCACCCCTTCCTCCGTCAACTACCTCCTTCATTTATAAATACATCATTTACCAGTTTACAGTAGATTAATATGACTTCATTTTCGGAGCATCTATTTATCAAAATTAAGTGCTTTACTCTTATCAAAACACAACCCAATGCAGGTAAACTAACCCTCCCCCTTGACCAAACAACTCCATTTTTGATATTTTCACTTTTGTTGAGTAATAGTTTCATTTTATGTAATTAATAAGGTATCTTATCCTTCAAAATGAAGTAGTTTATTCGACATGAGAAAGATAGTTTTCAAAAAATTACCCCTCCCCATTCAACTACCCTCTTTATTTATAGATATTTCATCTACCTTTCTACAGTGGATTATTATGACATTCTTTCAGGACATTTTATTTATCAAAATTAAATACTTTACTCTTGTTAAAACGAAAAACTACTCCTCTCCCTTAACCGATCTTCACCAAAATCAGTAGGCCTTGAGTCTCTACAACTCGGACACATATTCAAAAATTATTTGATTTTGTTTGAATTTGCGGCAGTTATCGTTCACCATAGAAAAAATTCTACATCTAGACACACAGACAGAAAGACACACGTGCTACGTTTCGGAAAATTACTTTTATTAATGTTTTGAAGATAGTACAATGAGAATCAGCCCTTATCTCGAATACAATTTTTTCACGACCACCATTCTTCCATTTCCTTACGGAATATGGATGTAAAAAGGAACCTCCAAGTAACATAGAACTGTATGTATGCCCGAAAACAATGCGCGCACAAGAGTTACCATCCTACGCTATTCTATACTAAACATTCTGCCTGACGCCATACAGGTTCACGTGGCTAGTCGAATACCAGTGTTCGAAAATTCTTCATACTGATTTAAACATGCAGCCGTACAAAATGAAAATATTTTAAACCTTAAGTGACAGTGATAAAGGAAACTGTGTGACTTTTTGCCGTTAGTTTTCGTACGTCATAAATACGCGTGACAGCGTTGACGTTATTCACAACATGTGAAACGCATTTCCATCTGAGCGGATATGTAAATAAACAAACCTTTCGGTAAAGAGAGCCAAATAACCGTCGATAAATGCTTCGAGAACCATTGCACACTGCTAAACTTACTAAAACTTACTACTGTATGGGTGTGCAATAGCTTCCTTTCGATTAATCAGTCCTCACATATTATTCTGGGAATTCCATTACTGTCACATCAGAGCAGTATGCTCCAATGATAACGAATTTTGCCTCCCCAAGTTGCAGAAAAGTCTGAAATCAACGCAAACAGTAAGGGGAGCAACCAGCCATAGGGCTAGGCGTCAATGGGTACAGTCTAAGGAGTTACCTTCAGGAATGGCAACATTCAGTGGCCCGCGAGATTACCAGCGTGCCATTTATTCTACTGGGGATATTTTTAGAGTAAGGTGTACAATGATCCACTCCCATGAAACATCTAAACACTCAACACTCGTTGGTGTAATTTGTGTTCACATGTTACACCGTGTAATGGAAAACGTAAAAACTCGACTTCAAAAGTGTGTGAGTTGAAATCGTCGCCACATTAGGGGCGTATTGTTCAAAAACTTGTAGTTTCTGGGTCTAGTTAAATGCTATTATGTATACTTTCAATTTAGTATAAATGTTAATTTTGCAATCCATAAAATATAAAAACAAAACTGAACTTTTAAAGTCACCCATATCATTGACTGATTCTGTATTTTAAGAATTATTTTTTACAAATGTTTAAAGGTATTACATCATAGTGGACATCATAGTATGTTATATTTCCTATTAACCCAAATTACAGCACTTAATTCCCACTATTTGTAAAATAGTAAAGCATTTAGAAAAGAAAAACTTAAACATTTTTCATTCTTGTAATTGTTAATAACAATAAGTTGTTTGTTTCTAAGCAATTTATAGAAATTAAATGAAATTATTTAGTTTATTTCAAACCAGCAACGATAACAGATGTGTCCTCTCGGTGTCTCTGCAGATAAATTCAGCTTGTGGCTCCTTTACCCACTGTGAAATACTCCAGGTAATGGAAATTTTGCTACTCTCACTGTCATGATTAGGATACGGGCATCAAACTCACGCACACCAGTTTGGCGAACACATGTCCTGCGTTGCGTCTGCGTGTTAGGCGTCAGTGCAAGCGCGCGCCTTGCATTGACTTCAACACGCACTCTGGTAAGCGCATGTATGTGTTGCCCGCGCGTACAGTCTCACACCGCACCGCTGAGCCGACACATGTCCTGCGATGCAGTCTGCGTGTTGGGGATCAGTGCAAGCGCGCGCCTTGCATTGAGTCCAGCACGCACTCTGGTACGTCGCATGCATGTGCGCTCGGTGTACACACATGCTTCGTTGTTTTAATTGTGGCAATCATAGTAGTAAAATTTTGCAACTGGTGTATGTTCGCAATGGGCAAATTCAGCCAGGGTTGAATTTATTGTAGAGACAACATACAAAACACGTTACATGTTCTGGACTACGATTTGACAACATATATACATTTTTGGTGGATGAACACGTACACCATGTTGGACTTATAACAGAAACTACAAATTTGTGTTTTCTTGCTACTTCATTTAATACATTTCTGTAATTACTAGTTTCCACATTCTTCAATAAATTTATAAGAAATTCGTTAATATATTTGTTTAATTTTCTGTTGTTGGCATTGCTCCTATCGTAGAAGATGGTATCGTACAATGTAGGTTGTACTTTGTAAACGCTTAACTTTAACAATGAAAGTTAACTTTACATAAAAGTTATATTATATAGTTTTAGTTTTTTTCTTTTCAACTCAGAGGTTAATGGGCTTACAATTTCTTTTTTTACGTAGACAGCCGCTTGGTCACCATATACCTTCTTCCTTCTCTTAGCTGACCCGTGTAGTCCTACCTGGGTCTGGACCTTCCCCTCCCACAGCGCCCTCGATCGGGGCGGCGGACCAGTTTGAATTGCATACTCCTTTCTGTACTTACTTTAATACTGTCTTCACACTACTTCAACCTGGGTCTGCCCCATTTCCTTTTACCTTGTGGTTTTGCTTCTCATGGTTTTCTAGGGTATCTTCGATTTTCTATTCTACAGACGAGGCTAAACCTTCTCAACTCTGAGCTTCGTATCATATCAATTAGAGGGATCATCTCAAAGTTCCTGATGATGGTGAGGCTTCGTATTATATCTGTTACTATTAACAAAACATTTAATTTCATTCGCACACTTATACCGACTGCCAATTGGTGGAGCCTTATTAACAATTTCTTCCACACTTATTCTGAAGAAACCTTTATGCCTTCCAGAATGGGTTCATCAAACGTGCTTATCTGAATTTTCATCGTTCACGTTCATCAAACGTGACCTCAACTGAATTTTCACTAAACAACTCCAAATCTTATCAGAAGACATACGTCAAACAACTACTATCATTAGGACGTATCACACAAAATTTCGACTACTAAATCTGTAATCGTCTTTAAGTGTTATGTAAACTAGTACAGTAAATACAAACTTAAGGCTACTCGAGATTCGTTCACTAACAAGCGAGTACCGCAAAAACAAAAATCACCGTCTTCTACAAAGTTAAATACAACTACAGAAAAACTATAAAAAGAACCGTTACTTACCAGCGGGACAGACCCGGGAAACACCACCACACTGACGCAAGTTTACGCAACGAACAACCTTCGATCAATGGTGGTCCTTCTCGGTTCTGTCCAGCGTGCTTAAAGGTTAAGTAGCTGTATGTAGGTAGGACTTATGTGTGGTAAATTCTAATGATGGTGCTTGTCCTGCTGATAATGTCCACGTACTACCAAAAGTTAGGTTCAAGTTTCTATTTTGAGAGTTATACCCTAGCTATTCTGTGCCAATTCTTTCTCAACCTAATGTCTGTTAACCTCCAGTAATATTGGAAATAATGTGGTCGTTCCCTGGCTTACCCTCTTCTGTCTTTGATGATATGTACATTTTGATTTCACGTGTTATTTTATTGTCTATGAAATACAATAAACTTATTTATGTAATGAAAGACAATTTAGCATACATGATTTCGGTGGTATCCAATTCACTAGTATGAATAGATAAACTAACCTTTTTAATCGGTCTTGTGACATCTTTTTTTACAATCGATGACGCACCTCAAAGCATATGCTTTGTTGTCAGATATTTAACTAGTAGCGTGTTCAGAGCGTCTAATCCTGAAGTAGCCTACTTCTGCTTAGCTTAAAAATTAAAGTTAGACTATATTACACATTTAACTATCTTCCAATAGTTTTTGTGTGTTCGTACATTGGACTCTTTTTAAATATATTTGTCTCATTATGATTAACTAGTAGGCCTGTGCTCCCTGAGCTCCAGAACTCGCTCACTATATCGAACGAAGTACACTTATTATTACATAAATTTTGTTATTAGACAATTTTCCAATTGCGGGAAAAATTACATCTCGATTACTCAATTATTTCTTTAGTAACATAAGAACTGTTGAGCACACAATCATAAAATAAACGCAAACAATTAGGTGCATTTGGATTTGGGTTACAATTCCTTTTAATCTGACACCCAGTTAAATTTTCAATTTAAAAAAAAACAATTGTGATCTCTTTACTGGTTCTTACAGTCCAAATAATTTTAAATTTTAAAACTTAACATTACATTAAGATTTTAGTCAAAATTGCTTTAACTTAATATGCGACATGAATTTTTGTGATTTTATCAAACATTTCGCCAACGTTTTAGGCTCTGATGTCCAAAATCTTAAATTATATCATAAATGAAAATTATATTCAGATTTTTGTTTAAATTTCCTTTAATTTTTATATCTTACTGGGATTTTGCGATTTTTTTCGTAATTTTGACTCACCGTCCTATTTTTAGGGTGATCAGTCTCAAAAACAACAAGGTTATGTAGGGTAAAGTGTGGACATGTGTGCAAAGTTTTACGAAAATCGGTTGAAACATACCCCAATTAGTTAGACAGACAGACAGACAAATGCCAAACGGTCGAGTTAAACCCTGAGAACTCGCTGCCTCGTTCAACAAGAGGCGTATGTTATAGGGTGACTTTCAGATGTAATTTTCATTATCTGTGCCAATCAAAAAGACCATAAAAGGACTAGTGACCGCTACTAGTACTTGTCTATAGATGCTCTCAATCGGGTGCTCTGAAAACGGAACCACGAAAACGTACGTTCTTTACTCTACAATCAAGACATGACAGGTACAGAATTTTACGTTTGTATCTATAATACATGTTTGACAAGAAGTAGAGTATGTTTGTCATATGGTGACAAAACATCAAATAAGTGGACGCTTGAATTCTGAATGGTACCCCCATGTCATGAAGGTGAAGACTATCCCCAACCTTCGTGAGGAAGGAGTGTACTTTTGGATAAAATGTTTGTAGGTCGAACGAAGAGCTGGCCAAAGGAATCTGTGATCTGATTTCTGTAATGAATTTGGACTCTGCCTGTGAGTTATCGGCCGAGGGTGAATGATGTCTGTAGTGTTATCAAAGTATTTCCTGTCAATACCACACTAGTCATTTTACTTCCATATTCCTTAAGGAATGGAAGTATGGTGATGGCAAAAAAAATCGTGTTCGAGATTATTGCAGATTCTGATTCTACTACACTCAAAACATGAAAAAAAGTCGTTTTCCGAAAAGTGTCTGTGCGTGTGTCTGTCTGTGTGTCTGTGTGTATGTCTGTGTGTGTGTCTGTAGATTTTTTTTCTATGGCAAACGATAACTGCCGCAAATTCAAACAGAATCAAATAATTTTCTGCATACAGCCCTGATTTGTAGAGTACTCACGACCTATTGTTTTTGGTGAAGATCGGTTGAGGCATAGAGGTAGTTTACCTGCAACGGTTTTTTTTATCAAGGGAATTTTTTTTTTTTGGCAAACGATAACAGCCGCAAATTCAAACAGAATCAAATAATGTTTCGCATACAGCCCTGAATTGTAGAGTTCTCAAGACCTCTTGTTTTTGGTGAAGATCGGTTAAGGGAAAGGGGTAGTTTACCTGTAACGTTTTATGTTTTAACAAGGGTATTTCCTATGGCAAACGATAACAGCCGCAAATTCAAACAGAATCAAAAGATTATTTGCATACAGCCCTAAATTGTAGAGTTCTCAAGACCTGTTGTTTTTGGTGAAGATCGGTTGAGGGAAAGGTGTAGTTTACCTGCAACGTTTTTTTAACAAGGGTATTTTCTATGGCAAACGATAACAGCCGCAAATTCAAACAGAATCAAATAAGTGTTTGCATACGTCCCTGAATTGTAGAGGTCTCAATGACTTTCGATTTTGGTGAAGGTTGGTTAAGGGGAAGGGGTAGTTTACCTGCAACCTTTTACGTTTTAACAAGAGTAAAGTACTTGAAAATTTATTTAAACTTTTTGAAACAATGGTAATTGTTAAAAATAAAATAATTTTGTTGCCAGGCAATAAAATTATAATTTTTTCATTTTAATGTAATATAATATTTTTCATTTAATAGAGCAATAAAAAGGCAGGTAAGACACAGCCTGGCTGTTTGGCTGAAAATGATTTTAAATATAAATCTTAGAATATGGAAGTCATGTATGGTTCTCCATACCGATATTTTACTTCCATATTCCTTAAGGGAATGGAAGTATGGTGATGGCAAAAAAAATCGTGTTCGAGATTATTGCAGATTCTGATTGTACTACACTCAAAACATGAAAAAAAGTCGTTTTCCGAAAAGTGTCTGTGTGTCTGTCTGTGTGTGTGTGTAGATTTTTTCTATGGCAAACGATAACAGCCGCAAATTCAAACAGAATCAAACAATTTTCTGCATACAGCGCTCATTTATAGAGCACTCACGACCTATCGTTTTTGGTGAAGATCGGTTGAGGGAAAGGGTTAGTTTACCTGCAACGGTTTTTTTTTATCAAGGGAAATTTTTTTTTTTTGGCAAACGATAACAGCCGCAAATTCAAACAGAATCAAATAATGTTTCGCATACAGCCCTGAATTGCAGAGTTCTCAAGACATACTGTTTTCGGTGAGGATCGGTTAAGGGAAAGGGGTAGTTTACCAGCAACGTTTTATGTTTTAACAAGGGTATTTCCTATGGCAAACGATAACAGCCGTAAATTCAAACAGAATCAAAAGATTATTTGCATACAGCCCTAAATTGTAGAGTTCTCATGACTTATAGTTTTTGGTGAAGATCGGTTAAGGGAAAGGAGTAGTTTACCTGCAACATTTTTTTAACAAGGGTATTTTATATGGCAAACGATAACAGCCGCAAATTCAAACAGAATCAAATAATGTTTTGCATACAGCCCTAATTTGTAGAGTACTCAAGACCTGTTGTTTTTGGTGAAGATCGGTTAAGGGGAAGGGGTAGTTTACCAGCAACGTTTTTTTATCAAGCGTATTTTCTATGGCAAACGATAACAGCCGCAAATTCAAACAGAATCAAATAATTTCTTGCATACGTCCCTGAATTGTAGAGGACTTTCGATTTTGGTTTAACGCACTTACCATTTAAAAAGCGTGCAAATGTAAGAAAATAAACATGAGTGAGGTCCGAAATAACGCGAATTGTGTGTGTGTGTGTGTGTGTGTGTCCTGCCTGCCTTTGTATTGCGGTAATCATAATAATAAAACTTTGATAACGTAAACATTGTGATTAAACATTTTTACAAGCAATTAATTTTATGGATATTTTTATATGTGTACTACATTATCGGCAACAAAGAACTAGTTTGTTGCTAAAATTCCTTCCCGGGCTGGTTGGCTAAGGTCCAATGTTTTATGAAAAACCAGATGTTTCGGCAGTGCCATCGCCTTTCATCATCAGTGAAAATCGAATGGGCTAACTGGAGGTGGTATAAGTTAGTGACCACAGTACTGTGGTTAAGGCTGAAGAAAGAAGTAATTTCTGTAGAAATATTTTATTTCGAAAATGATTTTTGAATATAAATCTTAGAACACGGAAGTCATGTATGGTTCAAAATACCGATATTTTGAATAGCTTATATAATAAGTGATGTACCTTCTCTATAAACAAAACATTTCATCTTTTTCGCACGTGGAATTTATTCTGATTAATCAATACATAAAATTTGTTATTTAAATTAAGTTGTTCTATGTACACTCCTTCGTAACCCATACTGTGAATTCAAAAGAACCATAACTCATTTTTAGAAGAATTCACCAATGGTGTCATAATGTTGGCAAGCAATGCTGGTTTTGCGTTCTGTTGCGATATCTAGACGCAAGCAGTGCCCAAAAGTCGCTTTTTCTATTAACAGACATCAATTACCAAGAGATGTTGCAAGGGAGCTGGTTGGACTGGATTTTGGAGAACTGCATTCTGGTTGGAGAACATTCAAGTTTGGACGGGTATCCACAACTTCAAAAAATCGTTTCGCGTTGCAGAAAACTAAAACAATAAACTTGTGGGCCTGAGAAAGGCTCACACAAGATGAAACAACTTTACAGCAGATGAGTGTACATTTTAACCAGTTAAGAGTCACCATTTACACCTCTTTTTTACAAATTCTCCGCAAAAGTTTATTTTACCATAACCTTATTAGATTAATTTTTTGTAGTCTCATTAATCATTATTTTAATTTATTATACATTTCAAGTTATATATAGTAATATCATTTTAGCACAATTACACAATACTAGTGGTTTTGGCATTAAAGGCTATAACACAATTCTGGGTGTCTAAATGTATTTGTGCGAGAGTGTAATAGGGATAGAGGAAATGTACGTTTATTATTCCTGCTATATTCAGCCTGAGATCATACGTAACCGGGAAATTCGAACTCACTCTGTAAATCATCGTGTCCAGAAATAGCCGTCCCACTACTCCAGCGGAGTTACGTTATATAATCATGTCACTCACTTGTGTTATTCTGGTGAGTTTATTAGCCCTTTACTGATATAAAGGTTGCGTGGTTTCCTCACTAATCCCTTCCTAACTGACAGGATGTCATAATGTTAATCAAACAGAAGATAACTCTGTATTTTCGTAACTTTATAATTAACGACTGTGGGTAGATTAACGTTCGTAAAGTGGCGTGGTTCTGTCACGTCACTTGTAAGCTAAGGTAACAGTTATTAGATTAAAAAACCATGTACTTTTTCCCTCCTACAAAAAAATGCACGAAGAATGCGTTTCAATTGAAATGTCAACATATTAGATATGAGTTCTCTATTTCCATAAATGCCAATAGGTGAGAGTAGCTTATACATTGTGAATTATAACATAAATTTCTATATAAAGCTATTAACTTTATAACTTTTACACTGTTTACAGTTCATTATTATCAAAACGATGAAAGGATTCTGGAGAAGACGGCAAATGCGCCAGTTTCTTTCCCAAGAAGGGAAGTTAATTTATTTAACTAAGAGAAGTTTTCAGACCGTTTGTGCTGGGATTTGTTATGGAATATATGTTTTAGAGGAGTGTAAATATTTACACAATGCTAGGATTTTAAAATTCATGTTGTCTTAAAATCACACGCCTTAATGGTATATGTTTTACCTAGTCAGAGCGTTTTTACTAGTTCTAGTGTGTAAATATAGAGAATTCGATTTTTTACGAGTAAACTAATACCTTGCTGAGAGTATGGGACGTTTTCAGACCGTTTAAGTTTGAATTCAATTTCCTAATTCAATTCATCTTTATACTACGTGCACACACTGATTATCTTTATTTACTCTCTTGGTTAAGAAGATATGTTTACAATATACGTAACAAAATAAAACAATTTTTAAAGAGTTATGATTTAATTGTTTTCTGTACTAAATTGCAGGTACGTAAGACGCTATAACCGATCCTTTACTTTTAATTAAGTAATGTAATTTAGTTTAGGAACTTTTGAACCAACATTTGTTGCATAAAGTCTAAGAAACTCTGGGACACAACGAGTCCCTGTAATGTAATTTTTTGCTGACGCTGATAAACTGTTGCTTTTAATCTGAGGAATAAAAGACAAAGTAAATGCGATCGACTAAGCTGTATGTATTTGTGTGTGTGCGCGCGCGCGTAGGCGCACACTATTTGTTTCCTATAGTGTGGTTTTTCCTCCTCGTGTCTGATGTCTTTACTACTGTTTATTTCAAACGATGCATAACTTTAATGTATTTTATACATAATGACCACAACTTCAAGCAATGAGTGCACACTCGACATGGAGTTCACCAACCGGTTCGATAACAACGTCTCGACTCATTTCAACTCAAACTCACTTGCTACCTAAGAAACTGTGGCTTCATCAGGATACGCGGAAGATAAGAATTAATGTAACGTTCAACAGGGTAAACATATTCTATTACTGTCAGATATAGCATATTAAAAATAAAAAGTAACAACGGAAGATCGCACCCCTCGTATGTTTTATAGACAACTGAGCGAACAAACTCTTCATACAACGCCTCAGCACTATCTGATAAAACTTTAGAGGAAGTTGCAAACACGTGCATGTCAGGATGACTAAATGACGAAAAGAATATAGATGAAGTAGTTAAAGATCTGGGAAAAGTCATGACAGGAAGTCATAAGCCAGTACAAGAAACAGCAATCCAACAAGAAGAATCCAACGAAGACTGGAGAAAGATAACATTAACGTACATACAAGGAGCAACAGACTATGTTAGTAGAATCATTAGCAATCCCATAATAAACAAAGCATTAAATGGAGTTTACTTATTGAAATAACATTGGAAAACCGTATTCCAAATGTGATGTGAAGTCAGTGTTTATATTGTACTTGTTAAAATAAACCAAATAACCTTAAACGTATCTTAAAGAGATTTTATAACGTACGGTAAATTTCAGGATGAATTTATGAAAACGCCAAATTTATAAAGCGTCAAACAAAATCAGATTGTAATTTTAAACTATTAATAGTAATGTCACTCGTCTTATTGATTACGTAATGGAATGTGACGACCAAGTAACCATGCCAAGTAACAACGCGATTCATAACGTGGTGCAAATAGCACGACCCATAACATTGAACGGAAGAAATACAGCATCTGGCCTAATAGGTATCTGTTGCAGAAAAAAATTTTTTTCAATTTATTGCAGATTTGTAATCTGTTCGACTAAGCGAACATTGAACAAATTAACTGACAAAAACGCATACATGATTATGAAAAGCTGACCATAAAAAAATTGAATAAACGTTATTTTAACCGACATAAGGCATACAAAAACCAGACATTATAAATCCAATTTGGCCACATATGCAATAAATACATGACATGAATTCCCAGATATCACCGACATGACACTGATAAAACACATACCACAAAAAAGCACAATAATGATTATACGAGAAAACTTGTAAATATATAAACATAAAACACAAGATAAACTAAGAAGGCTAAGAAGGATGGGAAAACTATTTGATGCCCCAATCATTTTCAAATTAAGGAAATATATGTGTGTGTGTGTGGGGGGGGGAGGCGCCAAGTCATTCGTTACGTGTACTTTTATAACAGCTACCTATATAAAGTGGGTTGCTTTAGAACGATAAAGGTGAAGTTGCGTGTTGCAATTAGTAGGAGGCCACACTAATTATAGGTATTGTTACGACGGTGTACTGATCGCCGTATGGTACAGTGGAAAACAAAATACAAGACACCAATTACGTCACTAATCACCAGCTTTAATTATCACAATTGAACAGTTTGTAATCAACAAGATAGTCTCTTACAACAAATAAAATAAAAATTGTTCACACGCAATAAAATGTCAACTAATATAAAACACAAATTTCATTACAATTGTCCTTCACGATTATAAAACACATAACACTTCGCCACTAATAACCACTTGAACGCACAGAGTAATCGCCCGAACAGTAACTCTGAACTAAAATACTACGAACCACATTCCAATAAATCGCAACTCAAACTGAACTGAACGTCGTTGAGCACTTGTATTTATACCCCGCCAAAAATCCAGAACATTCCACATACTACGCATTAGCTCTACACTACGACGTAATTGATTGCGGCCTTGACACACTCCGCGCGGCTGGCGGCGTCTAGAAAAGTCTCGCGAATGCATGTTGAAATCACGTACGCACACATTATAGTCGGATTCTTCTGAAACATTCGAGGAACACGTAGACCGTCCTGTAATGTCGTAACAGTATCACTAGTAAGTTAATGAGTAGGTGTCATTGTTTTCCAAATTTTTTATAACTTTAGTGAATGTTATTTTGTACTTTGAATAGTGCGTGAAAGATTAGTGTATTTGTATCGATGTCTATTTGAATTTTTAATTAGGATAAAAGTAACAAATAAAACTCGTAATTTATTTACTGTCTAAATTTTCCATAACAACATACCAGCAGTTATGAAAATCTTGAAACTGGTATAGCTTCTCCACTTCACCGATTATTGCAAGTATAATGGAACTGTTACACAAGAAGAAGGTTTTGTTGGAAACAATAATTCCTGAGCCAGTCTACTGAAAATATCAGCTTATAACATCAACAGTAGCTTGGATCGTTAGAGTGTTCATGTCCATTGGCTTCGAACAGGTCAACAGATAAGGTCACATTTACTTAATACATGATTTATTTCAGTTGAATTCATTTAACTTCCACCATCCATATCTTCTCGACAGTCTTTTTTAAAGTAATTTACAGATAACTATTCTGTTACTTTTGTGAAATAGGTCATAAATGTTTTTGAACTTGATTAAAGGTTATGTAGGAAATGACTATTTATTCAAATGTTTTTCGCTCCAAATTGTGTGCACCTTCTTAGGGTTGTGAAGCGAATATGTCACTCAGTTTTTTTAGACAGGCTTACACGTAACAATGAAAAATGAGAGAGTATGGGGCACGCAGAAATGAGTCAATTTCCTGTCTCTCTATGCGGTCACTTGAACCATGTCAAGCAGAGTGTTGTCCTTGTTGGTGCTGGGTTAGAAGTATCTTATATTTTTAATTACATTCTTGTTATTTATTGGTAAAATCCACGTAATGTTTGGGAAGGATACATGAGGAACATGTTGTTGATACTCGAAAGTAACATGTGATTTATCGCCAAAATTTATTATCACGTGACTTGGTATTTATACGCGTATTAGATAAGATAAACTGCAGAACTACTTGCAGCTTAGTAAATTTTAACTATATACTGGCACGTTAAATTTACGCTTATATTTAGAAATATCTGTAAGAATTTAAATTTTAATAGGTACAATTGATACAGAGACACAGTTACTTCTGCTGAGATGTTTGGCGATAAGTAGTCTTAATCACGTCATCACTATCGTTACGTGTAGTATATATTTAATAAACGTTCACAGTGTGATACAGACACGCAATACAATCGGTTTGTGTAGCCTATAATCCAACCAGTTAGCCAGTAACAACATTTTCCAGGATTCGCTTAAACTTTTAATTTTTGCGCCAGTCTGGTGTCAGTTGTGTGAGTGGCAAGTGATCTGAACAACTTTTTCAATTTTTTCATTAGGTAAGTAAATTTTTACACTAATGTATTAGCCTTAACAGACTCTGTAATTTTAGATCTTCATAAGCCACTATGGCTTATCCTACTAGACTGTTTGTGGTTATTTTAAGTTATTAAATTAATTGTTTACCTCAAGAATGAAACTTGGAGGTTCAGTTATAACGAAACATGACGAAGTGGCAAGTTTACACAGGGCACATGGGGCAGATTTACACAGTGTGTAAATCTCCCCCATGCTTGTGTATATTTGCCACTTGTCGTTAATATACTTTGTTATTAGTTTTTAATGACTAAAATTTTTTCAGATGAAAAGATGGTTGTAATTACAAAAGGAAAACCAATAGAAGCCAAAATATTGATGCAAACGTGATGATGATGGCAGTAGAAAATGTCAGAGGTGGGCAATCTTTGAGAAAAGTTGCTGCAGCTTTTGGTTTCAATTTCAAGACGCTTGCTAATTACTGTAAAAAATACAACCCCCCGGAAGAACATGCAAATGTTTCGATCGAGGCGACGCTGACAGTCCCCCCAACACTATGACCTGAGGAGCCTTTGATGCCGGAGCCAGAACCTGCTGAGATATTGGGGGAGGATCCAGGACCTTCAGAGGCTTTGAAGGTAAATAAATTAGATAGCCTAAGTAAACTTATTGCATTAAACAGTATGCATCGCGTTGCAGCATAAATAAAATAACACAATTGAAAGATTATTATTTTAAATTTACAAATCGTTATGTGTTAACTAAATGTCAACATAATTTTAAAAAAATTTTTTTTTTATTATTAAAGGACATTCTTTAATTTAGTTATCCCAGATAAATGCTATATACTCGTATATTGTGTAAAAAGCATTTTAAATTAAAAGATTTTTTTAAATTTAGATTTGAATTGATTTTTATTGTTTAATTTTTAATTGTTAAAATGTAGAGCCAGAAACTGCGGAGACTTGGACGTGGAGCCAGGATATAGTGCGGAGTCTTCCGAAACGGTGCCAAGACATGTCGATGACCTCGGAGAGCGTCTTTGGTCTCGATTTGGCTACGCTAAGATGAAAGCGGTGAGTTCTACATTATGGTATTTATACTAGTATTACAGTAAATCCTCGCTAATTGAATTCAATTCACCTCTTCGAAAATTTTAAAAAAACAGTAATCCTAACTCTGGACGATCTTATGCTTACCTACAGGTGTTCGAACCGGAGCAGGAAAATCTTCTTGTACAGTATTTGAAGAAGGCTTCGGACATTTGCTTTGGGCTAACACCAAAGGAAGTCAGAAGATTCGCTTATACATATGCCGTTGCGTGTAACCGAAAAATTCCACCATCTTGGGCCGATCGTGAAATCGCGGGAGTGGATTGGTTCTCATGTTTCATGAAAAGAAACAAATCTTTGTCTATCAGGTCAGCTCAAAGTACTAGCCTAGTGAGAGCAACAAGCTTTAATAGGACAAACTTTGAGGCTTTTTTCAAGAATTTGACAACTGTTATGAAACGTCTTAAGATTGGGCCATCGGGCATATGGAACGTCGACGAAACTGGCGTGACTACAGTCCATAAGCCTAACAGGGTGGTTGGACGGAAGGGATTTCGCCAGATTGGCAGAATTACATCCGCTGAACGAGGGACTCTCGTTACAGTGGCAGTTGCTGTAAATGCTGCTGGTAATAGTATACCTCCATTCATAGTGTTTCTCAGGGTTAACTACCAGCCACATTTCGTTCGCGACGGTCCTGTGAATCCATCAGGGTGGATGGTAGAGAAAAATTTCTTAAAATTTGCCAAGCATTTTGTTCATCATGCTCGATGTTCTCCTGCGAGACCCTGTCTATTGCTACTCGACAATCACGATTCCCATCTCTCAGTTGAGGTCCTAGACTACTTTAAAAACAACGGTGTGACACGTCTGTCGTTTCCTCCCCACTTCAGCCACAAGCTCCAGCCACTTGACAGAAGTGTATACGGATCTTTGAAAAAGTTTATCAACACGGCTTGTGATTCGTGGATGTCAAACAACAAGCGTCCAATGACAATTTATGACATTCCAAGTATTTTAGCAACAGCACTACCCCTGGCGACCACTCCTGTGAATATCAAGGCAGGGCTTTAGAGTTTCAGGGATTTACCCTTTAAATACTGAAATACTTCAAGACGCAGATTTCATGCCGTCCTATGTAACTGATAGGGCTGCTCCTATTATATCCAGTCCGACCCCTCAAATTTCTAGCCACACTTCTGGTTCTTCAACACTGTTGCCTTTCGAACCTGTTCCATACACTTCCACATCAATGCCTCCTGCTCTTGAGCACCCTGTTCCTAGTAAATCCCCTAAAAAGTCATTCCCAACACCTGAAAATGTGCGGCCATTTGAAAATTTGAAAAAGCAGGACCCAGAAAAGGAAGTAATAAAGGTAGGAACAAGAGACAAACTGCTATTCTTACAGACACACATGTAAGAAATGCTTTGAAAGAAGAACAGGATAAGTCAAAAAAGAGAAAAATTAATCCAACCACTCCTACTAAAAAAAAAGACAGCAAATCCCTCTAGAAAATTATTTGATCATGAAAAAGCAGGAGCAGCGAAAAAAGTAAAAGATGACAGTAACCGTGGCCTTAAATCAAAAGTAGGAACCTATATAAGAAAATAAAAAAACAAAAAATATTTGATTCTGATGATGAGTGCGACGATGAAAAATGTGTGTGTATTAACTGTTTGAGACCATACCAAAAGTCAAAACCTGGAGAACAGTGGTGCAATGCGGCCAGTGTAAGAGGTGGTCATATGATGGTTGTATTACGGGTGATTCAATATTCTTTGTTTGCAAAAATTGTGAGAGCGAATTTGAAACCGATGAGGACTCATCCTAACTGATTTGTATAATCTCTTATGTACTTTTTGAAATAAACTAAAGTAATTTTGAAAAAAAACTTTTATTTTATTTACAATAAGCCTTTTATTTCACAGTTTTTAGTGGTGTGTAAATGTACCCCAGGCACGGGTATCCTGTATCCTGCTCCGGTCACGGGGCAAGTTTACACAGGTGACATCACCGCACGAAAAAATAGTTAAATTTAATAAATATAATAATTTAAGGTACATTAAAGGCACCACACTGTAGCTTAAACTTCAGCTAATGAATTAGTATTAAAAACAAGAAAAATAGTGCAATATCTAAAAATAGAAAATTAATATTTAAAAAAGCGTGTAAACCTGCCCCGGTCTACCAATCAGGCAAAAATATAGTTTACTTTGAACACTAAATAATAAAATACAAAATTTAAGACAAATGTATGATGCAAGCAATTCCCAAATAACAAAATCCTATGTTTTTGTGGAATTTACGAATGGAATTTTAAAGAAAAGCATTCGGTGGACTAAAGACTTATGTATAGGTTACAAAAATTTGTAAAAAATAGAAATATCGAAATGTGTTTTTAGAGCTTGTGTAGTAATAATGGCTGAAAAGAAATTAGATTTGAAATCAAATTTAGAAACCCAGAAAAAGCAGTAGATACTAGATGCCAGAGTCGACTGGTATCTGTTAAATGCCAGAACCCTTTTGACATTAGGAAGTTAGATTAAATAAAATTTATAAAGTTATGTATTGTGTTTTAGTAATAATAAAAATACTTAAAAAATGTTTACCCTCGAAAGTCTTCAGGCACAGGGTATAATAATACATGATAACCTTTCGTGTTACTTATTCACTTACTAATACGGAACTACGTGTTTACGTGTCATATAAAAAAACACTAAGAGCTTTAAAAAACACAGAAAATCAAAATGTATAGGATTATCATATAAATAGAAGATGATCCTACCATATTAATAGATTCTTTAAATTTAATTTTTACATTTTCGAAGAACGATGTGTAAATATTTTTATAAGTAACCGCCACTGACTTATCCTACGTTGAGTTGCTATCAAGAATTCTTAAATAACAAAACAGTGTTTTACTTAACGTGCAATACCTATTTTCTAAATTAAGTGCTACTAGAGTTAGAGGTTTATTCTGTATAGACATGTCAACATTTCTCAAATACGTGAGCCAAACGTTTAGCTCAGAATCTACATCTCGCTTGGGAAATCACAGCACTGTGACATCAGTTTGTCAGCTTTCAATATTTCAATTCCCCAAGGCAGATGTAGGTGTGTCTTCGCACCGTACAGAGTCGTTGCGTAAGTCTTCCATTACTTATCTCTTGAAAAGTGCTTAAAGATTTTAAAACATTAGCCTATACCTATTTTCTGTAAACACATATTAATGAATGGTAACAAAGTGTATATACGACAAATCCCATCCGAAAATTAATTAATCTCATCTGTCTTGTAAACGTAAATAGCAAAAAGGTAGTCCCACAAAACAAACGGGAATAATAAAATACGGTATGGAGAACCATAGATGACTCAATGTTCTAAGATTTATATTTAAAATCATTTTCGAAATGAAATATTTCCATAGAAACTACTTCTTTCTTCAGCCCTAACCACAATACTGTGGTAACTAATGTGTACCACCTCACGTTAGCGCACTCGTTTTTCACTGATGATGGCAGTCGATAGCACTGTTGAAACGTCTGGTTTTGTAGGAAACATTGGATCACGCCAAACAGGCCGGGAAGGAATTTTAACAACAAACTACTTCATTGTCGCCGATAACGTAGTACAAATGACAGAAATAATAATTATCCCCTCCACAATCAACTATCATTTCCATTTATAGAAAAATTACCCCCACCCCCTTCAACTAGTCTCTTCATTTATAGATATTTCACTTACGTTTCTACAGTGGATTATTATGATCTTCTTTTCAGGATACTTTATTTATCAAAATAGTTTACCTGCAACATTTTATGTTTTAACTTGGTTAATTTTTCTTATGACGAATGATAACTGCCGCACATTCAAACAGAATCAAATATTTGTTTCCATGCGTTCCTCAATTGTTAAGTACTCAAGATCTGTTCATTTTGGTGAAGATCGGTTAAGGGAAAGGGGTAGTTTACCTGCGACATTTTAAGTTTTAACAACGGTAATTTTTATTTTACGAACGATAACTGCCGCACATTCAAACAGAATCAAATAATTTTTTACATATGTGCCTGAGTTGTAGAGGACTCAAGGCCTATTGATTTTGGTGAAGATCGGTTACGGGGAAAGGGTAGTTTACCAGAAACATTTTTTGTTGTAACATGAGTAAAGTACTTAATTTTGATAAATAAAGTATCCTGATAAGAAGAGCTTAATAATCTACTGTACATTACTTTTTTTGTGTACATTCCTGAATTGTAGAGGAATGAAGGTCTATTGATTTTGGTGAAGATCGGTTAAGGGAAAGGGGTAGTTTACCTGCTACATTTTATGTTTTAGCAAGAGTAATTGTTTCTATGACGAACGATAACTGCCGTACATTCTAACAGAATCAAATAATGTTTTGCATGCACCCCTCAATTGTAGAGTACTCAAGGTCTCTCGATTTTGGTGAAGATCAGTTAAGTGAAAGGGGTAGTTTACCAGCAACATTTTACGTGATAAGAAGGGTAATTTTTTTCTATAACAAACGATAACTGCCGTAAATTCAAATATAATCAAATAATGTTTTGCATAGAACCCTAAATAGTAGAGAGCTCAAGGCCTGTTGATTTTTGTGAAGATCGGTTAAGGGAAAGGGGTGGTTTACCTGCAACATTTTAAGTTGTAACAAGAGAAATTGTCTCATGACGAACGATAACTGCCGTAAATTCAAGCAGAATCAAATAATTTTTTACATATGTGCCTGAGTTGTAGAGGACTCAAGGCCTGTTGATTTTGGTGAAGATCGGTTACGGGGAAAGGATAGTTTACCAGAAACATTTTTTGTTGTAACATGAGTAAAGTACTTAATTTTGATAAATAAAGTATCCTGATAAGAAGATCTTAATAATCTACTGTAGAAACGTGGATGAAATATCTATAAATGAAGAGGCTAGTTTGACGGGGTGTGGGTAATTTTCTATAAACGAAAATTATAGTTGAAGGGGAGGGGATAATTTTTTTTATATATGTACTACGTTATCGGCAACAAAGAAGTAGTTTGTTGTTAAAATTCCTTCAATTCTTTCTACGTGTTTAGATATTACATGCTTTTCCCAATTATTAGGTGTCACAGTTCAAATGTTTTCTTCGCATACGTTTTTGACGTTGTTTAAATTGCAGATTACGTTTTTCCGCAGCATGCCAATATGCATGCTGCAACATCATGATAATATGTTTATTTAAATAACATATTAGCATATGTTATTAAACATATTAGTTAAATATATTTTAAATTAGGTTTTTTACTTTCTATCAATTTTATAAAATTCTGATTAACCATATCAGGACAGAACATTATTCCTTGTCGTGTTGACCGACCAGTCTTGCATATTGCTTTTCGTACTGCCAGGGCCCGCGTACACCGCAACTGCTGGGGTGGGCGTAGTCCCGGAGACATGGAGGCGGTTTGAGAGAGGAAAGTTTTGGTCGTGTAAAAGAGGGCGGTCGCATTGAGTAGGCAGTATCTCATGTATCTGGACTACTTTGGGTTGACCCTCGTCCGGTTAGGTGTGAAATGAAATTGAATGACAAAATTTAGACTGCACGAAGGACATATCTGTAGCCTATTGCACTGACTAAAGGCAATAAGATAAACATGAACGAAACCAAAAAACAACTTACTTTCCTTTTCTTTTGATTTTTACCGACAGCGACATTTTTCGTAAGGTGAGACGCTACACGCTGATAAGTAGGGCTATGTGACTTCACAAAAGTATGAAGTCACCGCTCTTTATTTCATCAGTCTTCCTTGCAATTTTACAATTCGTCCTTTTTAGACCCGCGACCGATAACGATTGTTTATAAACATTAGCTGGAATATTAGTTGAATAGTTCATGCATATTTCGGTAAACAATCTGAAAGTTAATTTGTCAGTGTCCAACTGTAGTTCATATGACACTATGGGAAACTGTGACACTGTTCTGCGCACGTGTGAAGTAAGTTAAAATTTTGCTACCCTCGCAACAAGGTAACTTGCCCACTGTGTATCTCAGTTCACTGTGGACAATCTATCATCGGGTCTGTAGCCGCACGCGTCGCCAAGTTATCGACAGCTCTTGTTATGGAAGTGATTAGTACCATTAAGGGGAAACCGTCGGCGCACTACGCTTATCGAAAGCGTAGACGTAATTGTGTCGAGGACCTTAAAACCTTAAAAAAAATGGGCATACCGTAAATTAAAAATGAAATGCAAAAACGAAGTCGTATTAGAAGACTATCAGTGTGGAGCGCCTGAAGAAACATGAAGAAGCATCGCTAGATGTTAATACAGGCAAATACAGGCTATTCGTCCAGAACAGAAGACAAAATCTTAACGCAACAATCAGACTAGAACTCTGTAAGTAATATACGGTTCATTTAATTACGTAATTACAAATATTTTGCTCAGTTCTTTCACCCACTAGGCAATGTTTTGTTTACTGTTACCAACTAAAATAGTTGAGATTTGTTCCTCTAACACATTCTTTGTACTTAGTTATTCTTACCATCTTTTTGAGAGTAGCCTAATTGGCAGAAACAATTTTTATAATTTAAAAATAAATTTTGTAAGACTACAAAGAATTTTTCTTTTTTAAATGATTTTATTAAGGTAAATCAACACCCTTTTGCAATTAATGAACAGTTTTTCGTTTTTAAATAAAAATCTTATTATTAGTATTTTTTATAGGAAAGAAGAGAGCCTATCTCCATAGGGATAGAACCCATAAGAATCCATCCCCATATCCCAAATATATCCAGAAGTGATCTGCATAAAAGAGGTTACGACTTTGTAAAAAATTTCCGTCATCTAGCACTTTGAAAAGAACATAGAAGTGTCGCTCGGAGAAACAAAAAAGTGCCGAAACTCACAATGAAGACGACGAGTGTTTGAAAATGAATGACGGAATTATTCACTTTCTTTTAAGTGACGACTGCTTAAAGAAAGACTCGTACTGTTCAATGGCCAAAAAGGCACAGAAAGCCTGAAGTACTCCAAGATATTTTTCATGGATGGAACGTTCAAGAGTTGTAGTAAGCAGTTTGCACAAATTTATACCATTCATGCAAACTTTGAAAGTAGAAATAAAGGAACAAACGTTTTTTCTGTAGCATTTGCTCTTCTACCGAACAAGAAAAAGGAAACCTACGTACGTATTAATTTCTGTCTGCGGCTTTCACGGCCGGCTTCAATGTGATGAGAACTTCGGCTTGCCGGGCTACCGGTAAGGTTGTTCGGTGCCAACGTTTCGACCGAGCAACCTGGGACCACGGCCCGGCAAGCCGAAGTTCTATACGTACGTAGGTTTCCACTTATCCTCAAAACTATTTTCGAATGGAAAACATACAAAAACAACGTTACCTTCGAATCAGAGCCAATATCGGCGCTTTGCGAAATTTTCCCTTCGGCAGAGGTAAATGGTCTTTCTTAACATGAAAAAGTGTTTGTAAAGGAAAGTACAGGAACTTTGTCTTACCAGCGATTACTGAGAAACCACGCACGATTTCATATAAGAATGAGCGCAGCTCTCGCCTTTCTTAAGCCAGAATATGTAGAAGATGATTTGTCGAAATTCATCTCAAACTCCGGATAGTGGAAAACTCTCTGGGTTTTTTTATTATTTTGTTGATAAGTGGCTAGCAAATAAAGACCTTTCTTTAGTGCTGTAGACGTGCTACCATAGGCGACACAGGAATGACAAAGGGTTGTTGAGTGATAACGTCATAAAATCAACACCACTCTTTTAAACCTCAAGCCCAAAGTGAAAGATGTCATACCGCACACTGAATGCAAGAGAGCCATAAGTGCAAAAATTTTAGAAACTGAGTTATGGCACAATATTAACTGATTAAATAGAGCTTTATTAAATACAATAGACCCACAAGTGATACCATCAAATATACAGTTGCTATAAAAATGTGTCTTTATGCTGTTGAAAATCTGGAACACACATTTTAATGCAATACAGCCACATGTCACTTATGGCTGTATTGCATTAATAGAATAAAACAATATTTAGGAAGGTTTTAAATAAAGGTGGCCATAACTGTAATTGTGGCCATCTATGAGAGTAGCATATTGTTAGTTTCTTAAGCTGGCAGCACTTGTTCCCTTTCCTGCCTTTTTCTATAGCTTTCACATTTCATTAGTATAACCTATGAATAAGTTAAAGTTTATTTTTTCAGATTGTGTTGAGTTTTACAGAATGTTCTCAAACAGAATATTGCCGATTGAGGTGAAGTTAAATGAAATAAATGAGGTAAGCTTTATTTAATATTTCTGAAACAGCCTTGCTTCAATTGTTATATAACAAAGTACAAGATGAACAGAAGACAAGAGGACAAAAACGAAAAGTAAGGGAAAGTGAATGAAAGAGAAATGCAGCCAAGGTGAAAAGAAATAGGATGAGGCATAAATAGACTCAAAGGGTAACCATTTACAAGAAATGGTAATGAGTAAAGATTGCCAAGGGAATTGCCATTGTAAATGTAAGCAAACGTGCTTACAAGATGACCAACGTACTCACATTTTTAAAACATTTTGGTTGCTTGTAGAGATTAACAAACAACGATAATATATACCTGTATGAACAGATTAAGACCTCAATATCGGAGAGTTGGTATATTACTATCTTTTTGAAATCTGTGAATTTAGTGCATTCTTCTTCATTATTTAGCTTTTGCAAAAACATTTTCAAAGACTTTCAGGAAAATGCCTACTCAAAAAAATGCATTTAAAAATTTATTAGTGACATAAGAAACTCTAATAAGTAGGAGGCAGAAGTTAGAGTCATAGAAGGCACTAAAGAATTCTTGGATTTCATTGTCCATGACGTGTCCGTTGATTAACTAAATATAATTAAATCACTACCGACTCGGAACACAAAATTTTCTATGAGTAAAAACGTCAAAGTTTTACCTTATAGCCTGAACGAGTTTTTGCTTATTCCAATAAGCTTGTAATAAGTGAAAACTGGTTCAGGCTATAAGGTAAAACTTTTACGTTTTTACCCATAAAAAGCTTTGTGTTCAGAGTCTGCAGTGATTTAATTATATTTAGGCACTAAAGAAATATAAGTGATGTGTACTACTTTAAAGCAGTTGGAGAAATATATCTTGTTTGTAAAATATTCTTCATAGATACAATAACAGTAGGAGACAAAATTATAAGGAATATTATCAAGATATGGAGTTGTCAAAGTTGAAATTGTCAAACACAACAACCAACCTACACTAGAGTCCACACTTAATATAAATATGTTCGAAAACATATTTATATACCACAAATTAAGTCTCATTACCTGCGCAAACAAACAAGTAGAGAATATGTTAGTGGTTGAAAAACATTAGCAGATATACACAGAAATTATGTAAAAGAGTGTCAGCAACAAGCAAGAAGATATGAATATTACTCAGCCTACAGTAACTTTTTCTTGACAGAATTTAATATTAGCTTTCTATCCCAAGAAAAGAGCGGTGCTTATTCTGTGAGAAATGTAAAAATTCATATGAAAAAGAATTTCTATAATTTAAGTATAAAATCATTGTAAAGAAGTTAAATTAAGCAGAGAAGAAAAGGCCAAACATGCAGCGTTTGCAAATGAAAAGAAGTGTATCACAGAATTCTGTGATTTACAGGCAGTCCTCCCAAAACCTTGTGGTAATATTTCTGTTGTATATTATACACGGCAGCTGTCAGTTCTGAATTTTACAGTTTACGATATCGGGAGATGTACATGACATTGCTATGTTTGACATGAGGGTGCTGGCAAAAGGGGGTTTGAATGAATTCAGTTCATAACAAAATTCAATTCGTGAATATATTTTTTGTTGTAGACGGCCATAAGTGCCAGAAAGATTAACACTTTCTGTCATCTTGTCATAGAAAACCAGAAAATTTTTATAACAGTATTTAGACAATTCAATTTTATTAAAATTAATGAAAAAATGTTTTGTGAATATGTGATTTTAAAAATCATTTGAAACTTAAAACCCGATTTCCCACAAATGTGTCTTTTAGCACTTGTAGCCCTCTACGTTTCAAGGTGCAATACGATATTTGAAAAAAAAAACGGAGGTTACTACCAGTATGTAGGCTATATGAGAATGAAATTAAGCATGGAAGGAAAGAAGAGGAAAATAAAGTAAGTGAAGATGGAAGAGAGGATAGAAAGAAATGTACAAAGTATGAAGAAACAGGCTATATCAAGCCATGCTTAAAAGATATTTCTTTCTTTCAAAAACTGGAGTAAGTCGATGTTAAATTTATGTGTACGTATCTATATAACAGATAATGTAACAGATAAAAAATTATAAGTATTAAAAACCAATAAACACAAAAATGTAACAAAAAAAGAAGACACTCAAAGCTGATTTTAAACACGCCAAAATGACTTACCGTCCTTTTGCCAATCCAAAAGATGGGAAAAGGTGCTTTACAACAATGTATTTGATATGGTCTAAACGAAAAATATTTAGTATTTCTACTTGATCCCCTCCCATAGTCTGAGGTGGTGTCTGCACACTTCTAATGTCAAATGATTGTGAAACCGCAGTCTACCCTCCTCAGGTATCCGCATCGATATATAATATATTATACATCCATGGGTATCAGACTGCATCTCTGTTCGCAATCGTCACAACATTCCTTTTGTTCACTTTTTTCGTATATCCCATTATAAATTATTGTAACACTAACAGCTAGAAAAATTAAACGTCGACAGAATAGTTCAAAGGCGAACGTAGTAAGAAGAAACTGAAGTAGCCGGAAAAAATAAGCCCTGATAAGGTAATTCAAAAAATAACCGGGTTTTTAAAATTAGAACTAGAAATCCCAATAATAACATAACACGATCTTAGGGACAGTAAAACATGTAACTATACAACCAATAATAAAAACCTCGTTTCAGAAACAACATAACATTATGAATCTCACGCGTTTAGTAATTATTTTAAATAACCAAAAATTTGAGAATGATATAAAACAATTTTGTGATACACCTGTGTACTGTGGTAACAAGGTAAGCCAACAGAACAAACGCATCATCAACAACATTAACGAAATTGTGATGTAGTTCTACATCACGTGATGTGGATCGTGATGCCAAAAAATTGATGTCATATATTATTATGCATTTTACCACACCCTTGATGCATATAACTATCGCAAAACAAATCACCAACAAACTTTTTGTTTATTAAAAATAACAACAAAAACGGCAACCATAATAATAATAATAATAATAATAATAATGATGCTTGGAATAGTAATTTTAGAATGAAACCAACAATGGCTTAGGCTTATCCACATTATTAGTCTGTTTTGTGCCGTAGCACTTATAAGTACCTTAAAACTTTACACATACTATCCCTGCCCTTATTATTGGACAGACAAACCCAGGGAAAAGATACGAGCACAAATAAGAGGGTTGTGAAAAATAAGCAAGTCGGATCTGGAAGTGACGTTGAGAAATTGCGGCAGTTAAGAGAATATTTTTGTGTGAACCTAGTGTCTGATAAGTCGCTACACTAATACTGCAGCTGAACGGGTTTAATGGTAAACATTAAAATACAACTAGAATACAACTTACGGTTTGACGTCATATTAATTTATGCTCTGTGACAGTCACAAAATATCAAACACTCAAATCATAATACTAAACTCCTTGCATGGCTCCAAGTATAAATTTCTTCATTAGTGACATAAGAAATTCTGTAACGTTTCTCGTAAAATTTCACGGTTTACATCAATAACAAAAACACTATTTAGTGTTTTAACACATATTTGTTTTGTTAACGCTTATTCTGTATTGAGTAATTCATAGACTGGTGCTTTAAAATAAACATAGAAGAAATAGAGACTTATTACACTTCTTCAACTTGCTAATAAAAGTAAGTCAATATTTGAAAACGACGCGCGCGCGCGCGCGTGTGTAGCGAGAAGTAACACGAAAATGGCTCAAGCAAGAAGGTGCCAACACTATGAAACACAAGTAGTAACTTGTGTTATATTATGTTTTAGTTATGTCCTTGACATGTAGGAGAAACAGCTTCAGAAATTACACTGTATCATGCAACTAAATCAAACTAAGTCGATCTGATTCTCATAGATTTAAACTAAATTGTGCATTAATTAATTTTTAAATTTGCATTTTATTTTCTCCTTATTGAGTACGCTACTTTCATGAAGTTTAAAAATTATTTGTGGTATATAGCATGTAAATTAAAAGAGAGATAATCTGTGTGTGTGTGTGTGTGTGTGTGTGTATGTGTGTGTGTGCGCGCGCGTGTTTGTTCGTGTTTAGGGACAAGCAAACATACACAGCAAATATTTTTTGTAAAATGTAATTAAACAAATTTATGAAACAGGATTGAAACAGTGTGTATGTGCATGTGCGCGTGCGAGTTCAAAATATTAAGTAAAAAATGATTTTCTAAAACCTCGACTTTGTTTTCAGAAACCATTTGCGTTGGTCAAGTACACAGAGATCAAAATTCTACAAGAGATTTTCCGTGAAATAAAACACAAATATATTTCAAACGTACACATCAAGACCTCTTTAATAAACAGTAGTCATGTTTTCTGTTTATATGGCTACTGTGCAAACTCTCAGTCGTTCTAGTTGCTACTATAACTTAACTTTTTATATATATATAATCGGGAGTCCAATCTTAAGAAAAATCATTTCAAGAAAGTATTTTTTTTCCGATAGCTATTTGCTTATATTTATTATTTATTGGTTTGTATCCTTCATACAGAGTTTTAAAGTCTTCGACAAATCGCTTAATTTGCACGCTATTAGCATCACCACATAACTTATTAATAAGTGCTTAATGATCAAGTATTGTAGTTCATCTTGAAACACTGCCAGTAACTGTGCCCATCATGTGTTACTAGACGATACGCTTTCACACTGTTCATGCGAAAAGGAAACACTTTCATTTGTGTAATTAGAAACACTATGACTTATGGACCACAGTCACAGAGTAAAAATAAAAAAAAACAATAAATACTGCTAATTGATATGCAAGATTAAAGATGGACACTACACTAAGTAATGGACGCTGTATGGATAAAGTATGCGAACTTTAGGAAAATATTCACAGGAATGAATTTGAATAGAATAGTGACGAAAAATATTTTCTGTCCCGAGAATTTGTAGATGAGGTGTGGGGGCAATAGAAAATATGTCTCTAGGACTATAATATTCTGTTGCATGCAAAATAAAGCAGAAAATATATAAACCAAAACCTGGTAGTTACAGACAGTGAGAAGAAATCTGAAGATATAAGAACAATAATTATGTTTACGTTGTGGATTGATTAGAGGAATCGCTGTAAGGATAAAGATTAACGATATAACACCAAAAATTTCGAAAATTTTATTTTATAATTAGCAGTAAGAAGTGTCAGGAGAAAGCAACGAAGGTTGTATGTGTGGAAAACATATTGTGTAAGGGACAAAAGGAGAAGGGAGCAAGCACGCTGTAGTGACGGACAGGTCATAAATTTCGTAGGCAGCTGCAACGCATACCCTGCGAACAAGCAGAGTTCACTGCTCCCGGTACGTAGAACACCAGTTTTTTGTGAAAACACATTGATTCCATAGGAAACAACATACAATGTGTACAGAGCCATTTAAGGAGAAAAGGCTTAACAATGGTCAAGCATACATGTGTACGCCAGCTGTCAGGAGAAAGCGACGAAGGGTGGATTGATTTGAAGGACTCCAGCGGTCGATGACAGGGTTTTGACCTTACTTGGAAACGAAAGCGCAGAGAGTACGTCCCAGACTCAAGGATGGGGTGTTGTCTGGCAACTAAAAGAAAAAACCAACTTTCAAAGAAGGGTAGGCGAGGCCCTTGAACAACAATAGATAAGAACGCCAGAGCGACGAAGTTCAGAAACAATGCAAATGGAAGAGAAACTCAGAGTTGTCACTGAAGACTTCAGAAAAAAACGACAGATACAATTTATTGCTGCGTTGTCTGGAAATGACAACGACCTCAAAATACGAAGCAAGGGAAGAATCTGGTGGGGAACCAGGAGCCCTATCAGAGAACGCCTTTGAAAAGATAGGTGGTATTTGGACTTGGAGGGAAAAATATGAAACCAATAAAGACACGGCGTCGTTGGAATCAGAAGTCTGGTGGGAGATTTGGTAAGGAAAATATAGGAAGGAGACAGGAACGCGCTCGGGGAGTTCTAACTAAATTTTGGACGCGATCGAAGTGAAGTCCGTGACGGGAGAAATTAACATTTTATCGAACTTAGAATAATTCGATACACAGTGTGAGAAGGTAGGTTTCGAACTTATAACAAAAATTAATACAGTCATTACAAGCAAACGAACTATGAAGTAGAGTCACATTATTAGCCTACCAGTGAACATTAGCTGAAACAGATAGTAAACAGACAATAATGTAATTTCAGTGTATACGAACACTTTACAACAATAACTTTTAAGAACGATTAACACCACAAACTACATTCATGAACACTTAATAACCAGACATACCGCAAAAAAGGTGCGTCATATTAATTCAGATTTGAAATAATTTACGATGTCGGTGTACAACAGAGAATGCTAACTTTTATTCATAAATTATAATCCGAATGCGTACAGCTGGTGAGTGAAGTGTCTGTGAGTGACATCGTGGAATTCATCCAGTACCATCTATCATCTGGAGGAGTTATCTGCACGATTCAAGAACAATCGACATGAGGGAATCATCACCGCAACCACCGAGTGATTGGATATTCGAATACCAAGTATAGTAAAACATGTCTTAATTAATGTAGATCCACTGTCTGTCATCTCAAAGAATCCACACACACTAAAATTCAATAAAGTAATCGTAAAGGAATTAAAGAAATCGATTCTAAAGTTTGTTTAGAAGTAAAATTATCATTCTTTATCAGTTTTGAATTAATGTTTATTTCCAAGTTCTAAATGAATCCGTATTTACAAAGTATAGTAATAACTTCAGAGATTATTCATATTAAGAATTTATAAGATGAAGCTAAACATTATAATTTACTTAAGTACTAAACACAATTGATGAATGATCATTAATATGCAACCATTAGATTGAGAGTTTGGATAACTAATTATATTAATGTATTATTTTTGATATTTACAATTTATTAATGAGTATTCAATTTTATTAATTTATTATTTTGATATTTACAATTTAATAATGAGTATTCAAGTTAATTAATGTATTATTGTTTGATATTTACGATTTAGCCATGAGTATTAAATTTTGGTAATGTGTTAATTTTATATTTACAAGAACTAATGAGTACGTAGAATTTTGTGCTATTTTTAATATTTACAAATAATAACAAACTAGTGTGAATAAATTTAAAATCTATCAGTAGAAATGAGCATTTATTATTTTTTAACCCTGGGATAAAGAGCATAAACATAATTTAATGTTAAATTGGCGCTCCAGAACTTGGGGCACAGCCAAATAATGTTAAATTGGCGCCCAACGTGGGGCTTGATAGAATAGTAAGCTAGGGCAGTGACAGACAGTGGCTAGCAATAAGTTTAAAATAAGTACATGTAAGTAGCTTAAGCTATATTATTGTTGTCGTATATCGGTCTCTAAGTCTCTGAATGATAACCCGAAGTCAAGCTAAAATGGCATCTAGGGGAGAGAAATCAGATGAGTTTGATATCAATAACCAGATGGGCTATGAGCAGCCTGAGGACGGAAACGTAATGAATGAAGAAAGCTCAACAACCGGTGCAGGAACTAGGGCCGGGGGACCGCAATCACAGTCGCAGTCATCTGAAGCAAATTTTCAAATGTTAATATCATTCATAAAACAAAAGTTTGAAGAATCGGAAAAGAAGAATGAAGAAAGAGATGAAAAACAAAGACAACAGAATGAAGAAATGAAAAAGCACATAGACGAAAAAATTGAAGAATCGGAAAAGAAGAATGAAGAAAGAGATGAAAAACAAAGACAACAGAATGAAGAAATGAAAAAGCACATAGACGAAAAAATTGAAGAAACGAAAAAAAAGAATGAAGAAATAGGTAAACAACTCGTCGAGAAATTAGACAAAGAAATGGAGTTAATGAGAAGAGATTTACGAGGACAAAACCACCAGGTGGGTACTAATTTACAAAAACAATCAGAAAAAATGGAAGAAAACAAATTAGATGGAAATACTATGGATCAAATTGACACCGAGTATCAATCTTCAACCACTAAAGCATTGTCTGCACATCATGCCTCAAGATCAAAAGAAAGCTCTACAATTATTAATGGTAGATATGAAGATGATAAAGACACTTGTACTGTGTTTGTTAGCAACTTACCAAACACAACTACAATAAAGAAAATTATCAAATATTTAAGGAAGCTTGGTATAGTTGTAAATACGAGATTGCGATATGCTGCAGTATCTGATCCACGATTTCCCAAAAGACGTACTGTTATTAAGAAAGAGTTTCATAAAGACAGAACAAATATCCATGCACATGTACGTTTTACTGATGAAAATAGTGCATATCGTGCGTTGGAAGCAAATGGTAATGTGTATGAGGGTTACCACCTGAGAATTGATTTAGCTAACACGAAGGCTGAAGAAAAGCAAAGAACTAAAAAGAAAAAATTGAGTACTACAATTAATATTACCAGTACTGATAGAAAATTTAGAAGTAGGACTGGGGAAGTGCGTAAAAATTTTGGAACCAAACCTGAGATTAAGAAGATGAAAAACCGTTCTGATGATTATCAAGGGCGAACTGCGTTAGCACGAAAGAAGAAAAGGATGAAATTTGCTGGACCATTCAAGAATATTGTGAAGATTGGTATGAGAACGAAAGGAAGATTTCAAGCGATGGAGATGAGATTTCTTAGAAGTCCTGAAAACAAAACATCATTACGTGAGTACGCGGGCAGGGAAACGAATGTAATTAATACTCCACAAGTAGAAAATTATAAGTAATTAAATGTAACCGATTAAGGAAAACAATCTTAAGAATGTCCGAAAAATTTATAATTAAGTTAGATAATATTGGGTAAAATACATTAAATAAGATTGGTTGTGTAAAATTACATTAACCGAAGAAAATAAATAGATATGAATATAATATGAATAAAATTAAATAAATGGTAAATAAAAACATTGCCGTGAAAGTACGGAATATTAATGAAGAAAATTAATAGCGAATGAAATAGTAAGATGAGTTATACGAAGGAGCAGAAGGAAATTGATCATTAAGGAATGAAGGTCACGAATGGATAAACAAATGAGGGTTATGCATACCTAGGAAATAATTGATATGGATTGAAAAAAAAATCACCACCAGGGCATGACAACATGATGAACCCGAAAAAAAATGGGATTTCCTCGACCAAAAGGCACCAGAAGGCTGAAGTAGCTCTGATTAAGGAATGCTTGGAATGGGATTATTAAGAATATACCCAAAGCACCGATATCCAATCTCTGGGAACTGCAAGTAAAGGGGTACGGGGTTATGTAATAATGTCCAGATGCCTGGTAGGTAGATCGTTTGCAATTGCCTTGTATAAAATGGAAATATCATTCAGGGTTTTAAAATATCAACGAAAATGTAAAAGAATTTGTATAATTTGCTAGAACAATTAATGAAATGTCTTAGTAGTAACATGAGATAAAAGAAAATAGAAATAAGAAAGCAAGTATATAAAATGAATTATTTTAATGATTAGTTGTCATAGTCAATAAATGTCATGTTAATGATTATGAATAAAACAATTAATGATAATAGATGTCAATAAGAGTGAAGAAGATAGAAGGGTAAATGTTTAAATGGTATATATGTGAAGACAATTAATAGAATTTTGAGAGAACTATTCAAGTTGTATGTATTTAAGATCTTGTTTACGTAAGGACAATTTACAAGCTTAGTATAAGATTGTATAATTTAATTGTGTTCAAAGATGTTAGTAAATAGAAAAGAAAAAAATGTTTTTTTTTGTGAAAGTGCTAGTAAGATATCAGAAAATATGGACTAACTAGAGACAGTAATAATAAAATAGGTTAGGAAACTATAGTGAATTATGATATAGAAATACGTATTATTATTATTAATACCAATGTGCTATTTATAATTTAATGATGATAGAAAGTATGATGGTCACTAAGAATTCTATATATATATATATATATATATATATATATGGTAAGTTTGTAAAGTCAATTAATGTGGAGATATTAATGCATATTTTAGTAATTAGTGACATAAGAATTAAATCTATTAAAAGGATACAAAGAAAATTAATCCTAAAGGCAAGAAATATTAATACTATTATCGAATAATTTGTGTAATTGAATTTTGTAGATATTGAAATATTATATGAAGAATAGTTAAGGAGAATTACAAATTTAATTTAAGATTTTTGACTTAATATAAATTTGTAAATATAATACTATGTTAATTAGAGTGAAAGAAAAACGGATTCATTTAGGATGTCGAAAGCGAAAGTACTTTAGAGGGGATGGGGTGTGTTTACCATTATGTAACGAACCTTTTTCTGTTACGCTGAGAATAGGTCAACGAGGAAATGTAAACAACACTATACTAGGTCCAATGAAGAACGAGCCACTACAAGGCAACACAAAGTACGCATATTGGGACGCAGATTTTGGCATTTAAACCTTAATGAAAGGGCGCAAAAGTTTGGATCAATTTTGGATGTACAGAGTCCATCCAAACTGACAAAATTTGGGGACAATATAACACCAAAAATTTCGAAAAGTTTTATTTTATAATTAGCAGTAAGAAGTGTCAGGAGAAAGCAACGAAGGGTGTATGTGTGGAAAACATATTTTGTAAGGGACAAAAGGAGAAGGGAGCAAGCACGCTGTAGTGACGGACAGGTCATAAATTTCGTAGGCAGCTGCAACGCATACCTTGTGAACAAGCAGAGTTCACTGCTCCCGGTACGTAGAACACCAGTTTTTTGTGAAAACACATTGATTCCATAGGAAACAACATACAATGTGTACAGAGCCATTAAAGGAGAAAAGGCTTAACAATGGTCAAGCATACATGTGTACGCCAGCTGTCAGGAGAAAGCGACGAAGGGTGGATTGATTTGAAGGACTCCAGCGGTCGATGACAGGGTTTTGACCTTACTTGGAAACGAAAGCGCAGAGAGTACGTCCCAAACTCAAGGATGGGGTGTTGTCTGGCAATTAAAAGAAAAAACCAACTTTCAAAGAAGGGTAGGCGAGGCCCTTGAACAACAATAGATAATAACGCCAGAGCGACGAAGTTCAGAAACAATGCAAATGGAAGAGAAACTCAGAGTTGTCACTGAAGACTTCAGAAAAAAACGACAGATACAATTTATTGCTGCGTTGTCTGGAAATGACAACGACCTCAAAATACGAAGCAAGGGAAGAATCTGGTGGGGAACCAGGAGCCCTATCAGAGAACGCCTTTGAAAAGATAGGTGGTATTTGGACTTGGAGGGAAAAATATGAAACCAATAAAGACACGGCGTCGTTGGAATCAGAAGTCTGGTGGGAGATTTGGTAAGGAAAATATAGGAAGGAGACAGGAACGCGCTCGGGGAGTTCTAACTAAATTTTGGACGCGATCGGAGTGAAGTCCGTGACGGGAGAAATTAACATTTTATCGAACTTAGAATAATTCGATACACAGTGTGAGAAGGTAGGTTTCGAACTTATAACAAAAATTAATACAGTCATTACAAGCAAACGAACTATGAAGTAGAGTCACATTATTAGCCTACCAGTGAACATTAACTGAAACAGATAGTAAACAGACAATAATGTAATTTCAGTGTATACGAACACTTTACAACAATAACTTTTAAGAACGATTAACACCACAAACTACATTCATGAACACTTAATAACCAGACATACCGCAAAAAAGGTGCGTCATATTAATTCAGATTTGAAATAATTTACGATGTCGGTGTACAACAGAGAATGCTAACATTTATTCATAAATTATAATCCGAATGCGTAGAGCTGGTGAGTGAAGTGTCTGTGAGTGACATCGTGGAATTCATCCAGTACCATCTATCATCTGGAGGAGTTATCTGCACGATTCAAGAACAATCGACATGAGGGAATCATCACCGCAACCACCGAGTGATTGGATATTCGAATACCAAGTATAGTAAAACATGTCTTAATTAATGTAGATCCACTGTCTGTCATCTCAAAGAATCCACACACACTAAAATTCAATAAAGTAATCGTAAAGGAATTAAAGAAATCGATTCTAAAGTTTGTTTAGAAGTAAAATTATCATTCTTTATCAGTTTTGAAGTAATGTTTATTTCCAAGTTCTAATGAATCCGTATTTACAAAGTATAGTAATAACTTCAGAGATTATTCATATTAAGAATTTATAAGATGAAGCTAAACATTATAATTTACTTAAGTACTAAACACAATTGATGAATGATCATTAATATGCAACCATTAGGTTGAGAGTTTGGATAACTAATTATATTAATGTATTATTTTTGATATTGACAATTTATTAATGAGTATTCAATTTTATTAATTTATTATTTTGATATTTACAATTTATTAATGAGTATTCAATTTTATTAATTTATTATTTTGATATTTACAATTTAATAATGAGTATTCAAGTTAATTAATGTATTATTGTTTGATATTTACGATTTAGCCATGAGTATTAAATTTTGGTAATGTGTTAATTTTATATTTACAAGAACTAATGAGTACGTAGAATTTTGTGCTATTTTTAATATTTACAAATAATAACAAACTAGTGTGAATAAATTTAAAATCTATCAGTAGAAATGAGCATTTATTATTTTTTAACCCTGAGATAAAGAGCATAAACATAATTTAATGTTAAATTGGCGCTCCAGAACTTGGGGCACAGCCAAATAATGTTAAATTGGCGCCCAACGTGGGGCTTGATAGAATAGTAAGCTAGGGCAGTGACAGACAGTGGCTAGCAATAAGTATAAAATAAGTACATGTAAGTAGCTTAAGCTACATTATTGTTGTCGTATATCGGTCTCTAAGTCTCTGAATGATAACCCGAAGTCAAGCTAAAATGGCATCTAGGGGAGAGAATTCAGATGAGTTTGATATCAATAACCAGATGGGCTATGAGCAGCCTGAGGACGGAAACGTAATGAATGAAGAAAGCTCAACAACCGGTGCAGGAACTAGGGCCGGGGGACCGCAATCACAGTCGCAGTCATCTGAAGCAAATTTTCAAATGTTAATATCATTCATAAAACAAAAGTTTGAAGAATCGGAAAAGAAGAATGAAGAAAGAGATGAAAAACAAAGACAACAGAATGAAGAAATGAAAAAGCACATAGACGAAAAAATTGAAAATCGGAAAAGAAGAATGAAGAAAGAGATGAAAAACAAAGACAACAGAATGAAGAAATGAAAAAGCACATAGACGAAAAAATTGAAGAAACGAAAAAACAGAATGAAGAAATAGGTAAACAACTCGTCGAGAAATTAGACAAAGAAATGGAGTTAATGAGAAGAGATTTACGAGGACAAAACCACCAGGTGGGTACTAATTTACAAAAACAATCAGAAAAAATGGAAGAAAACAAATTAGATGGAAATACTATGGATCAAATTGACACCGAGTATCAATCTTCAACCACTAAAGCATTGTCTGCACATCATGCCTCAAGATCAAAAGAAAGCTCTACAGTTATTAATGGTAGATATGAAGATGATAAAGACACTTGTACTGTGTTTGTTAGCAACTTACCAAACACAACTACAATAAAGAAAATTATCAAATATTTAAGGAAGCTTGGTATAGTTGTAAATACGAGATTGCGATATGCTGCAGTATCTGATCCACGATTTCCCAAAAGACGTACTGTTATTAAGAAAGAGTTTCATAAAGACAGAACAAATATCCATGCACATGTACGTTTTACTGATGAAAATAGTGCATATCGTGCGTTGGAAGCAAATGGTAATGTGTATGAGGGTTACCACCTGAGAATTGATTTAGCTAACACGAAGGCTGAAGAAAAGCAAAGAACTAAAAAGAAAAAATTGAGTACTACAATTAATATTACCAGTACTGATAGAAAATTTAGAAGTAGGACTGGGGAAGTGCGTAAAAATTTTGGAACCAAACCTGAGATTAAGAAGATGAAAAACCGTTCTGATGATTATCAAGGGCGAACTGCGTTAGCACGAAAGAAGAAAAGGATGAAATTTGCTGGACCATTCAAGAATATTGTGAAGATTGGTATGAGAACGAAAGGAAGATTTCAAGCGATGGAGATGAGATTTCTTAGAAGTCCTGAAAACAAAACATCATTACGTGAGTACGCGGACAGGGAAACGAATGTAATTAATACGCCACAAGTAGAAAATTATAAGTAATTAAATGTAACCGATTAAGGAAAACAATCTTAAGAATGTCCGAAAAATTTATAATTAAGTTAGATAATATTGGGTAAAATACATTAAATAAGATTGGTTGTGTAAAATTACATTAACCGAAGAAAATAAATAGATATGAATATAATATGAATAAAATTAAATAAATGGTAAATAAAAACATTGCCGTGAAAGTACGGAATATTAATGAAGAAAATTAATAGCGAATGAAATAGTAAGATGAGTTATACGAAGGAGCAGAAGGAAATTGATCATTAAGGAATGAAGGTCACGAATGGATAAACAAATGAGGGTTATGCATACCTAGGAAATAATTGATATGGATTGAAAAAAAAATCACCACCAGGGCATGACAACATGATGAACCCGAAAAAAATGGGATTTCCTCGACCAAAAGGCACCAGAAGGCTGAAGTAGCTCTGATTAAGGAATGCTTGGAATGGGATTATTAAGAATATACCCAAAGCACCGATATCCAATCTCTGGGAACTGCAAGTAAAGGGGTACGGGGTTATGTAATAATGTCCAGATGCCTGGTAGGTAGATCGTTTGCAATTGCCTTGTATAAAATGGAAATATCATTCAGGGTTTTAAAATATCAACGAAAATGTAAAAGAATTTGTATAATTTGCTAGAACAATTAATGAAATGTCTTAGTAGTAACATGAGATAAAAGAAAATAGAAATAAGAAAGCAAGTATATAAAATGAATTATTTTAATGATTAGTTGTCATAGTCAATAAATGTCATGTTAATGATTATGAATAAAACAATTAATGATAATAGATGTCAATAAGAGTGAAGAAGATAGAAGGGTAAATGTTTAAATGGTATATATGTGAAGACAATTAATAGAATTTTGAGAGAACTATTCAAGTTGTATGTATTTAAGATCTTGTTTACGTAAGGACAATTTACAAGCTTAGTATAAGATTGTATAATTTAATTGTGTTCAAAGATGTTAGTAAATAGAAAAGAAAAAAATGTTTTTTTTTGTGAAAGTGCTAGTAAGATATCAGAAAATATGGACTAACTAGAGACAGTAATAATAAAATAGGTTAGGAAACTATAGTGAATTATGATATAGAAATACGTATTATTATTATTAATACCAATGTGCTATTTATAATTTAATGATGATAGAAAGTATGATGGTCACTAAGAATTCTATATATATATATATATATATGGTAAGTTTGTAAAGTCAATTAATGTGGAGATATTAATGCATATTTTAGTAATTAGTGACATAAGAATTAAATCTATTAAAAGGATACAAAGAAAATTAATCCTAAAGGCAAGAAATATTAATACTATTATCGAATAATTTGTGTAATTAAATTTTGTAGATATTGAAATATTATATGAAGAATAGTTAAGGAGAATTACAAATTTAATTTAAGATTTTTGATTAATATAAATTTGTAAATATAATACTATGTTAATTAGAGTGAAAGAAAAACGGATTCATTTAGGATGTCGAAAGCGAAAGTACTTTAGAGGGGATGGGGTGTGTTTACCATTATGTAACGAACCTTTTTCTGTTACGCTGAGAATAGGTCAACGAGGAAATGTAAACAACACTATACTAGGTCCAATGAAGAACGAGCCACTACAAGGCAACACAAAGTACGCATATTGGGACGCAGATTTTGGCATTTAAACCTTAATGAAAGGGCGCAAAAGTTTGGATCAATTTTGGATGTACAGAGTCCATCCAAACTGACAAAATTTGGGGACAATATAACACCAAAAATTTCGAAAAGTTTATTTTATAATTAGCAGTAAGAAGTGTCAGGAGAAAGCAACGAAGGGTGTATGTGTGGAAAACATATTTTGTAAGGGACAAAAGGAGAAGGGAGCAAGCACGCTGTAGTGACGGACAGGTCATAAATTTCGTAGGCAGCTGCAACACATACCTTGTGAACAAGCAGAGTTCACTGCTCCCGGTACGTAGAACACCAGTTTTTTGTGAAAACACATTGATTCCATAGGAAACTACATACAATGTGTACAGAGCCATTAAAGGAGAAAAGGCTTAACAATGGTCAAGCATACATGTGTACGCCAGCTGTCAGGAGAAAGCGACGAAGGGTGGATTGATTTGAAGGACTCCAGCGGTCGATGACAGGGTTTTGACCTTACTTGGAAACGAAAGCGCAGAGAGTACGTCCCAAACTCAAGGATGGGGTGTTGTCTGGCAACTAAAAGAAAAAACCAACTTTCAAAGAAGGGTAGGCGAGGCCCTTGAACAACAATAGATAAGAACGCCAGAGCGACGAAGTTCAGAAACAATGCAAATGGAAGAGAAACTCAGAGTTGTCACTGAAGACTTCAGAAAAAAACGACAGATACAATTTATTGCTGCGTTGTCTGGAAATGACAACGACCTCAAAATACGAAGCAAGGGAAGAATCTGGTGGGGAACCAGGAGCCCTATCAGAGAACGCCTTTGAAAAGATAGGTGGTATTTGGACTTGGAGGGAAAAATATGAAACCAATAAAGACACGGCGTCGTTGGAATCAGAAGTCTGGTGGGAGATTTGGTAAGGAAAATATAGGAAGGAGACAGGAACGCGCTCGGGGAGTTCTAACTAAATTTTGGACGCGATCGGAGTGAAGTCCGTGACGGGAGAAATTAACATTTTATCGAACTTAGAATAATTCGATACACAGTGTGAGAAGGTAGGTTTCGAACTTATAACAAAAATTAATACAGTCATTACAAGCAAACGAACTATGAAGTAGAGTCACATTATTAGCCTACCAGTGAACATTAACTGAAACAGATAGTAAACAGACAATAATGTAATTTCAGTGTATACGAACACTTTACAACAATAACTTTTAAGAACGATTAACACCACAAACTACATTCATGAACACTTAATAACCAGACATACCGCAAAAAAGGTGCGTCATATTAATTCAGATTTGAAATAATTTACGATGTCGGTGTACAACAGAGAATGCTAACATTTATTCATAAATTATAATCCGAATGCGTAGAGCTGGTGAGTGAAGTGTCTGTGAGTGACATCGTGGAATTCATCCAGTACCATCTATCATCTGGAGGAGTTATCTGCACGATTCAAGAACAATCGACATGAGGGAATCATCACCGCAACCACCGAGTGATTGGATATTCGAATACCAAGTATAGTAAAACATGTCTTAATTAATGTAGATCCACTGTCTGTCATCTCAAAGAATCCACACACACTAAAATTCAATAAAGTAATCGTAAAGGAATTAAAGAAATCGATTCTAAAGTTTGTTTAGAAGTAAAATTATCATTCTTTATCAGTTTTGAAGTAATGTTTATTTCCAAGTTCTAATGAATCCGTATTTACAAAGTATAGTAATAACTTCAGAGATTATTCATATTAAGAATTTATAAGATGAAGCTAAACATTATAATTTACTTAAGTACTAAACACAATTGATGAATGATCATTAATATGCAACCATTAGGTTGAGAGTTTGGATAACTAATTATATTAATGTATTATTTTTGATATTGACAATTTATTAATGAGTATTCAATTTTATTAATTTATTATTTTGATATTTACAATTTATTAATGAGTATTCAATTTTATTAATTTATTATTTTGATATTTACAATTTAATAATGAGTATTCAAGTTAATTAATGTATTATTGTTTGATATTTACGATTTAGCCATGAGTATTAAATTTTGGTAATGTGTTAATTTTATATTTACAAGAACTAATGAGTACGTAGAATTTTGTGCTATTTTTAATATTTACAAATAATAACAAACTAGTGTGAATAAATTTAAAATCTATCAGTAGAAATGAGCATTTATTATTTTTTAACCCTGAGATAAAGAGCATAAACATAATTTAATGTTAAATTGGCGCTCCAGAACTTGGGGCACAGCCAAATAATGTTAAATTGGCGCCCAACGTGGGGCTTGATAGAATAGTAAGCTAGGGCAGTGACAGACAGTGGCTAGCAATAAGTATAAAATAAGTACATGTAAGTAGCTTAAGCTACATTATTGTTGTCGTATATCGGTCTCTAAGTCTCTGAATGATAACCCGAAGTCAAGCTAAAATGGCATCTAGGGGAGAGAATTCAGATGAGTTTGATATCAATAACCAGATGGGCTATGAGCAGCCTGAGGACGGAAACGTAATGAATGAAGAAAGCTCAACAACCGGTGCAGGAACTAGGGCCGGGGGACCGCAATCACAGTCGCAGTCATCTGAAGCAAATTTTCAAATGTTAATATCATTCATAAAACAAAAGTTTGAAGAATCGGAAAAGAAGAATGAAGAAAGAGATGAAAAACAAAGACAACAGAATGAAGAAATGAAAAAGCACATAGACGAAAAAATTGAAGAATCGGAAAAGAAGAATGAAGAAAGAGATGAAAAACAAAGACAACAGAATGAAGAAATGAAAAAGCACATAGACGAAAAAATTGAAGAAACGAAAAAAAAGAATGAAGAAATAGGTAAACAACTCGTCGAGAAATTAGACAAAGAAATGGAGTTAATGAGAAGTGATTTACGAGGACAAAACCACCAGGTGGGTACTAATTTACAAAAACAATCAGAAAAAATGGAAGAAAACAAATTAGATGGAAATACTATGGATGAAATTGACACCGAGTATCAATCTTCAACCACTAAAGCATTGTCTGCACATCATGCCTCAAGATCAAAAGAAAGCTCTACAGTTATTAATGGTAGATATGAAGATGATAAAGACACTTGTACTGTGTTTGTTAGCAACTTACCAAACACAACTACAATAAAGAAAATTATCAAATATTTAAGGAAGCTTGGTATAGTTGTAAATACGAGATTGCGATATGCTGCAGTATCTGATCCACGATTTCCCAAAAGACGTACTGTTATTAAGAAAGAGTTTCATAAAGACAGAACAAATATCCATGCACATGTACGTTTTACTGATGAAAATAGTGCATATCGTGCGTTGGAAGCAAATGGTAATGTGTATGAGGGTTACCACCTGAGAATTGATTTAGCTAACACGAAGGCTGAAGAAAAGCAAAGAACTAAAAAGAAAAAATTGAGTACTACAATTAATATTACCAGTACTGATAGAAAATTTAGAAGTAGGACTGGGGAAGTGCGTAAAAATTTTGGAACCAAACCTGAGATTAAGAAGATGAAAAACCGTTCTGATGATTATCAAGGGCGAACTGCGTTAGCACGAAAGAAGAAAAGGATGAAATTTGCTGGACCATTCAAGAATATTGTGAAGATTGGTATGAGAACGAAAGGAAGATTTCAAGCGATGGAGATGAGATTTCTTAGAAGTCCTGAAAACAAAACATCATTACGTGAGTACGCGGACAGGGAAACGAATGTAATTAATACGCCACAAGTAGAAAATTAAAAGTAATTAAATGTAACCGATTAAGGAAAACAATCTTAAGAATGTCCGAAACATTTATAATTAAGTTAGATAATATTGGGTAAAATACATTAAATAAGATTGGTTGTGTAAAATTACATTAACCGAAGAAAATAAATAGATATGAATATAATATGAATAAAATTAAATAAATGGTAAATAAAAACATTGCCGTGAAAGTACGGAATATTAATGAAGAAAATTAATAGCGAATGAAATAGTAAGATGAGTTATACGAAGGAGCAGAAGGAAATTGATCATTAAGGAATGAAGGTCACGAATGGATAAACAAATGAGGGTTATGCATACCTAGGAAATAATTGATATGGATTGAAAAAAAAATCACCACCAGGGCATGACAACATGATGAACCCGAAAAAAAATGGGATTTCCTCGACCAAAAGGCACCAGAAGGCTGAAGTAGCTCTGATTAAGGAATGCTTGGAATGGGATTATTAAGAATATACCCAAAGCACCGATATCCAATCTCTGGGAACTGCAAGTAAAGGGGTACGGGGTTATGTAATAATGTCCAGATGCCTGGTAGGTAGATCGTTTGCAATTGCCTTGTATAAAATGGAAATATCATTCAGGGTTTTAAAATATCAACGAAAATGTAAAAGAATTTGTATAATTTGCTAGAACAATTAATGAAATGTCTTAGTAGTAACATGAGATAAAAGAAAATAGAAATAAGAAAGCAAGTATATAAAATGAATTATTTTAATGATTAGTTGTCATAGTCAATAAATGTCATGTTAATGATTATGAATAAAACAATTAATGATAATAGATGTCAATAAGAGTGAAGAAGATAGAAGGGTAAATGTTTAAATGGTATATATGTGAAGACAATTAATAGAATTTTGAGAGAACTATTCAAGTTGTATGTATTTAAGATCTTGTTTACGTAAGGACAATTTACAAGCTTAGTATAAGATTGTATAATTTAATTGTGTTCAAAGATGTTAGTAAATAGAAAAGAAAAAAATGTTTTTTTTTGTGAAAGTGCTAGTAAGATATCAGAAAATATGGACTAACTAGAGACAGTAATAATAAAATAGGTTAGGAAACTATAGTGAATTATGATATAGAAATACGTATTATTATTATTAATACCAATGTGCTATTTATAATTTAATGATGATAGAAAGTATGATGGTCACTAAGAATTCTATATATATATATATATATATGGTAAGTTTGTAAAGTCAATTAATGTGGAGATATTAATGCATATTTTAGTAATTAGTGACATAAGAATTAAATCTATTAAAAGGATACAAAGAAAATTAATCCTAAAGGCAAGAAATATTAATACTATTATCGAATAATTTGTGTAATTAAATTTTGTAGATATTGAAATATTATATGAAGAATAGTTAAGGAGAATTACAAATTTAATTTAAGATTTTTGATTAATATAAATTTGTAAATATAATACTATGTTAATTAGAGTGAAAGAAAAACGGATTCATTTAGGATGTCGAAAGCGAAAGTACTTTAGAGGGGATGGGGTGTGTTTACCATTATGTAACGAACCTTTTTCTGTTACGCTGAGAATAGGTCAACGAGGAAATGTAAACAACACTATACTAGGTCCAATGAAGAACGAGCCACTACAAGGCAACACAAAGTACGCATATTGGGACGCAGATTTTGGCATTTAAACCTTAATGAAAGGGCGCAAAAGTTTGGATCAATTTTGGATGTACAGAGTCCATCCAAACTGACAAAATTTGGGGACAATATAACACCAAAAATTTCGAAAAGTTTATTTTATAATTAGCAGTAAGAAGTGTCAGGAGAAAGCAACGAAGGGTGTATGTGTGGAAAACATATTTTGTAAGGGACAAAAGGAGAAGGGAGCAAGCACGCTGTAGTGACGGACAGGTCATAAATTTCGTAGGCAGCTGCAACGCATACCTTGTGAACAAGCAGAGTTCACTGCTCCCGGTACGTAGAACACCAGTTTTTTGTGAAAACACATTGATTCCATAGGAAACTACATACAATGTGTACAGAGCCATTAAAGGAGAAAAGGCTTAACAATGGTCAAGCATACATGTGTACGCCAGCTGTCAGGAGAAAGCGACGAAGGGTGGATTGATTTGAAGGACTCCAGCGGTCGATGACAGGGTTTTGACCTTACTTGGAAACGAAAGCGCAGAGAGTACGTCCCAAACTCAAGGATGGGGTGTTGTCTGGCAACTAAAAGAAAAAACCAACTTTCAAAGAAGGGTAGGCGAGGCCCTTGAACAACAATAGATAAGAACGCCAGAGCGACGAAGTTCAGAAACAATGCAAATGGAAGAGAAACTCAGAGTTGTCACTGAAGACTTCAGAAAAAAACGACAGATACAATTTATTGCTGCGTTGTCTGGAAATGACAACGACCTCAAAATACGAAGCAAGGGAAGAATCTGGTGGGGAACCAGGAGCCCTATCAGAGAACGCCTTTGAAAAGATAGGTGGTATTTGGACTTGGAGGGAAAAATATGAAACCAATAAAGACACGGCGTCGTTGGAATCAGAAGTCTGGTGGGAGATTTGGTAAGGAAAATATAGGAAGGAGACAGGAACGCGCTCGGGGAGTTCTAACTAAATTTTGGACGCGATCGGAGTGAAGTCCGTGACGGGAGAAATTAACATTTTATCGAACTTAGAATAATTCGATACACAGTGTGAGAAGGTAGGTTTCGAACTTATAACAAAAATTAATACAGTCATTACAAGCAAACGAACTATGAAGTAGAGTCACATTATTAGCCTACCAGTGAACATTAACTGAAACAGATAGTAAACAGACAATAATGTAATTTCAGTGTATACGAACACTTTACAACAATAACTTTTAAGAACGATTAACACCACAAACTACATTCATGAACACTTAATAACCAGACATACCGCAAAAAAGGTGCGTCATATTAATTCAGATTTGAAATAATTTACGATGTCGGTGTACAACAGAGAATGCTAACTTTTATTCATAAATTATAATCCGAATGCGTAGAGCTGGTGAGTGAAGTGTCTGTGAGTGACATCGTGGAATTCATCCAGTACCATCTATCATCTGGAGGAGTTATCTGCACGATTCAAGAACAATCGACATGAGGGAATCATCACCGCAACCACCGAGTGATTGGATATTCGAATACCAAGTATAGTAAAACATGTCTTAATTAATGTAGATCCACTGTCTGTCATCTCAAAGAATCCACACACACTAAAATTCAGTAAAGTAATCGTAAAGGAATTAAAGAAATCGATTCTAAAGTTTGTTTAGAAGTAAAATTATCATTCTTTATCAGTTTTGAAGTAATGTTTATTTCCAAGTTCTAAATGAATCCGTATTTACAAAGTATAGTAATAACTTCAGAGATTATTCATATTAAGAATTTATAAGATGAAGCTAAACATTATAATTTACTTAAGTACTAAACACAATTGATGAATGATCATTAATATGCAACCATTAGATTGAGAGTTTGGATAACTAATTATATTAATGTATTATTTTCGATATTTACAATTTATTAATGAGTATTCAATTTTATTAATTTATTATTATGATATTTACAATTTAATAATGAGTATTCAAGTTAATTAATGTATTATTGTTTGATATTTACGATTTAGCCATGAGTATTAAATTTTGGTAATGTGTTAATTTTATATTTACAAGAACTAATGAGTACGTAGAATTTTGTGCTATTTTTAATATTTACAAATAATAACAAACTAGTGTGAATAAATTTAAAATCTATCAGTAGAAATGAGCATTTATTATTTTTTAACCCTGAGATAAAGAGCATAAACATAATTTAATGTTAAATTGGCGCTCCAGAACTTGGGGCACAGCCAAATAATGTTAAATTGGCGCCCAACGTTGGGCTTGATAGAATAGTAAGCTAGGGCAGTGACAGACAGTGGCTAGCAATAAGTTTAAAATAAGTACATGTAAGTAGCTTAAGCTATATTATTGTTGTCGTATATCGGTCTCTAAGTCTCTGAATGATAACCCGAAGTCAAGCTAAAATGGCATCTAGGGGAGAGAATTCAGATGAGTTTGATATCAATAACCAGATGGGCTATGAGCAGCCTGAGGACGGAAACGTAATGAATGAAGAAAGCTCAACAACCGGTGCAGGAACTAGGGCCGGGGGACCGCAATCACAGTCGCAGTCATCTGAAGCAAATTTTCAAATGTTAATATCATTCATAAAACAAAAGTTTGAAGAATCGGAAAAGAAGAATGAAGAAAGAGATGAAAAACAAAGACAACAGAATGAAGAAATGAAAAAGCACATAGACGAAAAAATTGAAGAATCGGAAAAGAAGAATGAAGAAAGAGATGAAAAACAAAGACAACAGAATGAAGAAATGAAAAAGCACATAGACGAAAAAATTGAAGAAACGAAAAAACAGAATGAAGAAATAGGTAAACAACTCGTCGAGAAATTAGACAAAGAAATGGAGTTAATGAGAAGAGATTTACGAGGACAAAACCACCAGGTGGGTACTAATTTACAAAAACAATCAGAAAAAATGGAAGAAAACAAATTAGATGGAAATACTATGGATCAAATTGACACCGAGTATCAATCTTCAACCACTAAAGCATTGTCTGCACATCATGCCTCAAGATCAAAAGAAAGCTCTACAGTTATTAATGGTAGATATGAAGATGATAAAGACACTTGTACTGTGTTTGTTAGCAACTTACCAAACACAACTACAATAAAGAAAATTATCAAATATTTAAGGAAGCTTGGTATAGTTGTAAATACGAGATTGCGATATGCTGCAGTATCTGATCCACGATTTCCCAAAAGACGTACTGTTATTAAGAAAGAGTTTCATAAAGACAGAACAAATATCCATGCACATGTACGTTTTACTGATGAAAATAGTGCATATCGTGCGTTGGAAGCAAATGGTAATGTGTATGAGGGTTACCACCTGAGAATTGATTTAGCTAACACGAAGGCTGAAGAAAAGCAAAGAACTAAAAAGAAAAAATTGAGTACTACAATTAATATTACCAGTACTGATAGAAAATTTAGAAGTAGGACTGGGGAAGTGCGTAAAAATTTTGGAATCAAACCTGAGATTAAGAAGATGAAAAACCGTTCTGATGATTATCAAGGGCGAACTGCGTTAGCACGAAAGAAAAAAAGGATGAAATTTGCTGGACCATTCAAGAATATTGTGAAGATTGGTATGAGAACGAAAGGAAGATTTCAAGCGATGGAGATGAGATTTCTTAGAAGTCCTGAAAACAAAACATCATTACGTGAGTACGCGGACAGGGAAACGAATGTAATTAATACGCCACAAGTAGAAAATTAAAAGTAATTAAATGTAACCGATTAAGGAAAACAATCTTAAGAATGTCCGAAAAATTTATAATTAAGTTAGATAATATTGGGTAAAATACATTAAATAAGATTGGTTGTGTAAAATTACATTAACCGAAGAAAATAAATAGATATGAATATAATATGAATAAAATTAAATAAATGGTAAATAAAAACATTGCCGTGAAAGTACGGAATATTAATGAAGAAAATTAATAGCGAATGAAATAGTAAGATGAGTTATTCGAAGGAGCAGAAGGAAATTGATCATTAAGGAATGAAGGTCACGAATGGATAAACAAATGAGGGTTATGCATACCTAGGAAATAATTGATATGGATTGAAAAAAAAATCACCACCAGGGCATGACAACATGATGAACCCGAAAAAAAATGGGATTTCCTCGACCAAAAGGCACCAGAAGGCTGAAGTAGCTCTGATTAAGGAATGCTTGGAATGGGATTATTAAGAATATACCCAAAGCACCGATATCCAATCTCTGGGAACTGCAAGTAAAGGGGTACGGGGTTATGTAATAATGTCCAGATGCCTGGTAGGTAGATCGTTTGCAATTGCCTTGTATAAAATGGAAATATCATTCAGGGTTTTAAAATATCAACGAAAATGTAAAAGAATTTGTATAATTTGCTAGAACAATTAATGAAATGTCTTAGTAGTAACATGAGATAAAAGAAAATAGAAATAAGAAAGCAAGTATATAAAATGAATTATTTTAATGATTAGTTGTCATAGTCAATAAATGTCATGTTAATGATTATGAATAAAACAATTAATGATAATAGATGTCAATAAGAGTGAAGAAGATAGAAGGGTAAATGTTTAAATGGTATATATGTGAAGACAATTAATAGAATTTTGAGAGAACTATTCAAGTTGTATGTATTTAAGATCTTGTTTACGTAAGGACAATTTACAAGCTTAGTATAAGATTGTATAATTTAATTGTGTTCAAAGATGTTAGTAAATAGAAAAGAAAAAAATGTTTTTTTTTGTGAAAGTGCTAGTAAGATATCAGAAAATATGGACTAACTAGAGACAGTAATAATAAAATAGGTTAGGAAACTATAGTGAATTATGATATAGAAATACGTATTATTATTATTAATACCAATGTGCTATTTATAATTTAATGATGATAGAAAGTATGATGGTCACTAAGAATTCTATATATATATATATATGGTAAGTTTGTAAAGTCAATTAATGTGGAGATATTAATGCATATTTTAGTAATTAGTGACATAAGAATTAAATCTATTAAAAGGATACAAAGAAAATTAATCCTAAAGGCAAGAAATATTAATACTATTATCGAATAATTTGTGTAATTAAATTTTGTAGATATTGAAATATTATATGAAGAATAGTTAAGGAGAATTACAAATTTAATTTAAGATTTTTGATTAATATAAATTTGTAAATATAATACTATGTTAATTAGAGTGAAAGAAAAACGGATTCATTTAGGATGTCGAAAGCGAAAGTACTTTAGAGGGGATGGGGTGTGTTTACCATTATGTAACGAACCTTTTTCTGTTACGCTGAGAATAGGTCAACGAGGAAATGTAAACAACACTATACTAGGTCCAATGAAGAACGAGCTACTACAAGGCAACACAAAGTACGCATATTGGGACGCAGATTTTGGCATTTAAACCTTAATGAAAGGGCGCAAAAGTTTGGATCAATTTTGGATGTACAGAGTCCATCCAAACTGACAAAATTTGGGGACAATATAACACCAAAAATTTCGAAAAGTTTATTTTATAATTAGCAGTAAGAAGTGTCAGGAGAAAGCAACGAAGGGTGTATGTGTGGAAAACATATTTTGTAAGGGACAAAAGGAGAAGGGAGCAAGCACGCTGTAGTGACGGACAGGTCATAAATTTCGTAGGCAGCTGCAACGCATACCTTGTGAACAAGCAGAGTTCACTGCTCCCGGTACGTAGAACACCAGTTTTTTGTGAAAACACATTGATTCCATAGGAAACTACATACAATGTGTACAGAGCCATTAAAGGAGAAAAGGCTTAACAATGGTCAAGCATACATGTGTACGCCAGCTGTCAGGAGAAAGCGACGAAGGGTGGATTGATTTGAAGGACTCCAGCGGTCGATGACAGGGTTTTGACCTTACTTGGAAACGAAAGCGCAGAGAGTACGTCCCAAACTCAAGGATGGGGTGTTGTCTGGCAACTAAAAGAAAAAACCAACTTTCAAAGAAGGGTAGGCGAGGCCCTTGAACAACAATAGATAATAACGCCAGAGCGACGAAGTTCAGAAACAATGCAAATGGAAGAGAAACTCAGAGTTGTCACTGAAGACTTCAGAAAAAAACGACAGATACAATTTATTGCTGCGTTGTCTGGAAATGACAACGACCTCAAAATACGAAGCAAGGGAAGAATCTGGTGGGGAACCAGGAGCCCTATCAGAGAACGCCTTTGAAAAGATAGGTGGTATTTGGACTTGGAGGGAAAAATATGAAACCAATAAAGACACGGCGTCGTTGGAATCAGAAGTCTGGTGGGAGATTTGGTAAGGAAAATATAGGAAGGAGACAGGAACGCGCTCGGGGAGTTCTAACTAAATTTTGGACGCGATCGGAGTGAAGTCCGTGACGGGAGAAATTAACATTTTATCGAACTTAGAATAATTCGATACACAGTGTGAGAAGGTAGGTTTCGAACTTATAACAAAAATTAATACAGTCATTACAAGCAAACGAACTATGAAGTAGAGTCACATTATTAGCCTACCAGTGAACATTAACTGAAACAGATAGTAAACAGACAATAATGTAATTTCAGTGTATACGAACACTTTACAACAATAACTTTTAAGAACGATTAACACCACAAACTACATTCATGAACACTTAATAACCAGACATACCGCAAAAAAGGTGCGTCATATTAATTCAGATTTGAAATAATTTACGATGTCGGTGTACAACAGAGAATGCTAACTTTTATTCATAAATTATAATCCGAATGCGTAGAGCTGGTGAGTGAAGTGTCTGTGAGTGACATCGTGGAATTCATCCAGTACCATCTATCATCTGGAGGAGTTATCTGCACGATTCAAGAACAATCGACATGAGGGAATCATCACCGCAACCACCGAGTGATTGGATATTCGAATACCAAGTATAGTAAAACATGTCTTAATTAATGTAGATCCACTGTCTGTCATCTCAAAGAATCCACACACACTAAAATTCAGTAAAGTAATCGTAAAGGAATTAAAGAAATCGATTCTAAAGTTTGTTTAGAAGTAAAATTATCATTCTTTATCAGTTTTGAAGTAATGTTTATTTCCAAGTTCTAAATGAATCCGTATTTACAAAGTATAGTAATAACTTCAGAGATTATTCATATTAAGAATTTATAAGATGAAGCTAAACATTATAATTTACTTAAGTACTAAACACAATTGATGAATGATCATTAATATGCAACCATTAGATTGAGAGTTTGGATAACTAATTATATTAATGTATTATTTTTGATATTTACAATTTATTAATGAGTATTCAATTTTATTAATTTATTATTATGATATTTACAATTTAATAATGAGTATTCAAGTTAATTAATGTATTATTGTTTGATATTTACGATTTAGCCATGAGTATTAAATTTTGGTAATGTGTTAATTTTATATTTACAAGAACTAATGAGTACGTAGAATTTTGTGCTATTTTTAATATTTACAAATAATAACAAACTAGTGTGAATAAATTTAAAATCTATCAGTAGAAATGAGCATTTATTATTTTTTAACCCTGAGATAAAGAGCATAAACATAATTTAATGTTAAATTGGCGCTCCAGAACTTGAGGCACAGCCAAATAATGTTAAATTGGCGCCCAACGTGGGGCTTGATAGAATAGTAAGCTAGGGCAGTGACAGACAGTGGCTAGCAATAAGTTTAAAATAAGTACATGTAAGTAGCTTAAGCTATATTATTGTTGTCGTATATCGGTCTCTAAGTCTCTGAATGATAACCCGAAGTCAAGCTAAAATGGCATCTAGGGGAGAGAATTCAGATGAGTTTGATATCAATAACCAGATGGGCTATGAGCAGCCTGAGGACGGAAACGTAATGAATGAAGAAAGCTCAACAACCGGTGCAGGAACTAGGGCCGGGGGACCGCAATCACAGTCGCAGTCATCTGAAGCAAATTTTCAAATGTTAATATCATTCATAAAACAAAAGTTTGAAGAATCGGAAAAGAAGAATGAAGAAAGAGATGAAAAACAAAGACAACAGAATGAAGAAATGAAAAAGCACATAGACGAAAAAATTGAAGAATCGGAAAAGAAGAATGAAGAAAGAGATGAAAAACAAAGACAACAGAATGAAGAAATGAAAAAGCACATAGACGAAAAAATTGAAGAAACGAAAAAACAGAATGAAGAAATAGGTAAACAACTCGTCGAGAAATTAGACAAAGAAATGGAGTTAATGAGAAGAGATTTACGAGGACAAAACCACCAGGTGGGTACTAATTTACAAAAACAATCAGAAAAAATGGAAGAAAACAAATTAGATGGAAATACTATGGATCAAATTGACACCGAGTATCAATCTTCAACCACTAAAGCATTGTCTGCACATCATGCCTCAAGATCAAAAGAAAGCTCTACAGTTATTAATGGTAGATATGAAGATGATAAAGACACTTGTACTGTGTTTGTTAGCAACTTACCAAACACAACTACAATAAAGAAAATTATCAAATATTTAAGGAAGCTTGGTATAGTTGTAAATACGAGATTGCGATATGCTGCAGTATCTGATCCACGATTTCCCAAAAGACGTACTGTTATTAAGAAAGAGTTTCATAAAGACAGAACAAATATCCATGCACATGTACGTTTTACTGATGAAAATAGTGCATATCGTGCGTTGGAAGCAAATGGTAATGTGTATGAGGGTTACCACCTGAGAATTGATTTAGCTAACACGAAGGCTGAAGAAAAGCAAAGAACTAAAAAGAAAAAATTGAGTACTACAATTAATATTACCAGTACTGATAGAAAATTTAGAAGTAGGACTGGGGAAGTGCGTAAAAATTTTGGAACCAAACCTGAGATTAAGAAGATGAAAAACCGTTCTGATGATTATCAAGGGCGAACTGCGTTAGCACGAAAGAAGAAAAGGATGAAATTTGCTGGACCATTCAAGAATATTGTGAAGATTGGTATGAGAATGAAAGGAAGATTTCAAGCGATGGAGATGAGATTTCTTAGAAGTCCTGAAAACAAAACATCATTACGTGAGTACGCGGACAGGGAAACGAATGTAATTAATACGCCACAAGTAGAAAATTAAAAGTAATTAAATGTAACCGATTAAGGAAAACAATCTTAAGAATGTCCGAAAAATTTATAATTAAGTTAGATAATATTGGGTAAAATACATTAAATAAGATTGGTTGTGTAAAATTACATTAACCGAAGAAAATAAATAGATATGAATATAATATGAATAAAATTAAATAAATGGTAAATAAAAACATTGCCGTGAAAGTACGGAATATTAATGAAGAAAATTAATAGCGAATGAAATAGTAAGATGAGTTATACGAAGGAGCAGAAGGAAATTGATCATTAAGGAATGAAGGTCACGAATGGATAAACAAATGAGGGTTATGCATACCTAGGAAATAATTGATATGGATTGAAAAAAAAATCACCACCAGGGCATGACAACATGATGAACCCGAAAAAAAATGGGATTTCCTCGACCAAAAGGCACCAGAAGGCTGAAGTAGCTCTGATTAAGGAATGCTTGGAATGGGATTATTAAGAATATACCCAAAGCACCGATATCCAATCTCTGGGAACTGCAAGTAAAGGGGTACGGGGTTATGTAATAATGTCCAGATGCCTGGTAGGTAGATCGTTTGCAATTGCCTTGTATAAAATGGAAATATCATTCAGGGTTTTAAAATATCAACGAAAATGTAAAAGAATTTGTATAATTTGCTAGAACAATTAATGAAATGTCTTAGTAGTAACATGAGATAAAAGAAAATAGAAATAAGAAAGCAAGTATATAAAATGAATTATTTTAATGATTAGTTGTCATAGTCAATAAATGTCATGTTAATGATTATGAATAAAACAATTAATGATAATAGATGTCAATAAGAGTGAAGAAGATAGAAGGGTAAATGTTTAAATGGTATATATGTGAAGACAATTAATAGAATTTTGAGAGAACTATTCAAGTTGTATGTATTTAAGATCTTGTTTACGTAAGGACAATTTACAAGCTTAGTATAAGATTGTATAATTTAATTGTGTTCAAAGATGTTAGTAAATAGAAAAGAAAAAAATGTTTTTTTTTGTGAAAGTGCTAGTAAGATATCAGAAAATATGGACTAACTAGAGACAGTAATAATAAAATAGGTTAGGAAACTATAGTGAATTATGATATAGAAATACGTATTATTATTATTAATACCAATGTGCTATTTATAATTTAATGATGATAGAAAGTATGATGGTCACTAAGAATTCTATATATATATATATATATATATGGTAAGTTTGTAAAGTCAATTAATGTGGAGATATTAATGCATATTTTAGTAATTAGTGACATAAGAATTAAATCTATTAAAAGGATACAAAGAAAATTAATCCTAAAGGCAAGAAATATTAATACTATTATCGAATAATTTGTGTAATTAAATTTTGTAGATATTGAAATATTATATGAAGAATAGTTAAGGAGAATTACAAATTTAATTTAAGATTTTTGATTAATATAAATTTGTAAATATAATACTATGTTAATTAGAGTGAAAGAAAAACGGATTCATTTAGGAGGTCGAAAGCGAAAGTACTTTAGAGGGGATGGGGTGTGTTTACCATTATGTAACGAACCTTTTTCTGTTACGCTGAGAATAGGTCAACGAGGAAATGTAAACAACACTATACTAGGTCCAATGAAGAACGAGCTACTACAAGGCAACACAAAGTACGCATATTGGGACGCAGATTTTGGCATTTAAACCTTAATGAAAGGGCGCAAAAGTTTGGATCAATTTTGGATGTACAGAGTCCATCCAAACTGACAAAATTTGGGGACAATATAACACCAAAAATTTCGAAAAGTTTATTTTATAATTAGCAGTAAGAAGTGTCAGGAGAAAGCAACGAAGGGTGTATGTGTGGAAAACATATTTTGTAAGGGACAAAAGGAGAAGGGAGCAAGCACGCTGTAGTGACGGACAGGTCATAAATTTCGTAGGCAGCTGCAACGCATACCTTGTGAACAAGCAGAGTTCACTGCTCCCGGTACGTAGAACACCAGTTTTTTGTGAAAACACATTGATTCCATAGGAAACTACATACAATGTGTACAGAGCCATTAAAGGAGAAAAGGCTTAACAATGGTCAAGCATACATGTGTACGCCAGCTGTCAGGAGAAAGCGACGAAGGGTGGATTGATTTGAAGGACTCCAGCGGTCGATGACAGGGTTTTGACCTTACTTGGAAACGAAAGCGCAGAGAGTACGTCCCAAACTCAAGGATGGGGTGTTGTCTGGCAACTAAAAGAAAAAACCAACTTTCAAAGAAGGGTAGGCGAGGCCCTTGAACAACAATAGATAATAACGCCAGAGCGACGAAGTTCAGAAACAATGCAAATGGAAGAGAAACTCAGAGTTGTCACTGAAGACTTCAGAAAAAAACGACAGATACAATTTATTGCTGCGTTGTCTGGAAATGACAACGACCTCAAAATACGAAGCAAGGGAAGAATCTGGTGGGGAACCAGGAGCCCTATCAGAGAACGCCTTTGAAAAGATAGGTGGTATTTGGACTTGGAGGGGAAAATATGAAACCAATAAAGACACGGCGTCGTTGGAATCAGAAGTCTGGTGGGAGATTTGGTAAGGAAAATATAGGAAGGAGACAGGAACGCGCTCGGGGAGTTCTAACTAAATTTTGGACGCGATCGGAGTGAAGTCCGTGACGGGAGAAATTAACATTTTATCGAACTTAGAATAATTCGATACACAGTGTGAGAAGGTAGGTTTCGAACTTATAACAAAAATTAATACAGTCATTACAAGCAAACGAACTATGAAGTAGAGTCACATTATTAGCCTACCAGTGAACATTAACTGAAACAGATAGTAAACAGACAATAATGTAATTTCAGTGTATACGAACACTTTACAACAATAACTTTTAAGAACGATTAACACCACAAACTACATTCATGAACACTTAATAACCAGACATACCGCAAAAAAGGTGCGTCATATTAATTCAGATTTGAAATAATTTACGATGTCGGTGTACAACAGAGAATGCTAACTTTTATTCATAAATTATAATCCGAATGCGTAGAGCTGGTGAGTGAAGTGTCTGTGAGTGACATCGTGGAATTCATCCAGTACCATCTATCATCTGGAGGAGTTATCTGCACGATTCTAGAACTATCGACATGAGGGAATCATCACCGCAACCACCGAGTGATTGGATATTCGAATACCAAGTATAGTAAACAATGTCTCAATTAATGTAGATCCACTGTCTGTCATCTCAAAGAATCCACACACACTAAAATTCAATAAAGTAATCGTAAAGGAATTAAAGAAATCGATTCTAAAGTTTGTTTAGAAGTAAAATTATCATTCTTTATCAGTTTTGAAGTAATGTTTATTTCCAAGTTCTAAATGAATCCGTATTTACAAAGTATAGTAATAACTTAAGAAATTATTCATATTAAGAATTTATAAGATGAAGCTAAACATTATAATTTACTTAAGTACTAAACGCAATTGATGAATGATCATTAATATGCAACCATTAGATTGAGAGTTTGGATAACTAATTTTATTAATGTATTATTTTTGATATTTACAATTTATTAATGAGTATTCAAGTTAATTAATGTATTATTGTTTGATATTTACGATTTAGCCATGAGTATTAAGTTTTAGTAATATGTTAATTTTATATTTACAAGTACTAATGAGTACGTAGAATTTTGTGCTATTTTTAACATTTACAAGTAATAACAAACTAGTGTGAATAAATTTAAAAGCTATCAGTAGAAATGAGCATTTATTGTTTTTTTAACCCAGAGATAAAGAGCATAAACATAATTTAATGTTAAATTGGCGCTCCAGAACTTGGGGCACAGCCAAATAATGTTAAAACGACGACGGGGAACGGAAAATCCACATACCTTAATCCGTGTCAACGGTTGGGCTATAAGAGGGCGTCGTTTGCTCACACCTAAATCCCTAACACGAAAGGCCGCTCCCTGCAAGTGAATGTTGACTATAGTTGTCCCTTTGATTTTTCTGAGTTTAATGTATTTTTTATGTTTACTTTATGTTAATTAATTTATCATTTTTCACTTTTAAAAGATTAATTGGCTCGTTGTTTAATTGTTGATTATAAGTTTTGTTGCAGTTACTTAAATGTCTGTCTTTTTAATCTGCACTTACCATATTATATATGTGTGTAAAATTCAGCAGTCGACTAATTGGATAATGGATAATAAGCTATTTTTGAGGCTCTAAATTTGCTTTTAATTTTCTAGTTTTATAAATCTATATTTGTTACACAGTTCACTACTACTTTGTATGCCCGTACATTTTATTATTCATGCTCATTCTGTGCCTCTGAAATTTTAGTCCCAAATACTAAATTTGCTTTTTTGAAAATTTCACCTGATTAACTGTTTAATTGTAAGTTTTATGCTAGTTATTTAGTGGTTTTCTTCTTTCTTATATGTTCTTAACATCATATTGTATGTGTATTGTATATATGTTTGAGACTAATTGGGTAGTAAACTATTCTTGTATCCCTAAGCATAACTTTTACTGTCTCGTTTTATTGATTTACATTTATATTGGCATTCTGTACCATTGTCCTTCGAATTATTTGTGTTTCTACGATGCTTTAGGCCTAAAAAATAAGTTGGCTGTCTTAAAAATATCTTATGTCTCACTATTTAATCGTTAATTATATTGCTATAGCCCTATTTATTTGAGTTTTCTTTTCTTTTCTCTGTTTTTTATATTGCTAACATATTTTATATACGTCGAATTAGATAGTCTAACAGGGTGGTAAAATATTCTTATCCTTAGTTTAAGTGTGAAATAATAAATTTTAATTGTTACACTAATAATGCGTTTTTCAACCTTTGCTTCTATTAGTATGTGCAAATTTTTGAACCAAAAGAATTCTCTTCATCTTTAACTGCATATTAACACAGATTTTGTTCAATTCACATTGTGTAACCAAAATTAAGTCATTGGCTGTTTTTCATTGCCTTAATCTTTGAAAATAATAAAATTTCCATTTTTGAAGTTAAGACGATGAGTTTTAGTTAGAACTTATGTAAAAATAATATTTTATGTATTGAGACAATATTTGAAAAACATATTTATTGTGTTAAAATATTAAAAGTGGTGACCAACAATAAAATCGATCAGTCTTTCTACTAAAAGTAAAATTAGAAAGACACAAAGATTACAGGAAAACACCAGGCGCCAGACTTACAGAGAAATAATGGCAACAGTCATTGTCAAATCAATACAAGCGTCAAGTATTTCTTATAATCAGTTCTCAAATATAATAACCATGCCCTATATTGACTTTGTTTGATAATATAAGTAATGTCCTAAACGAACTGATTTCACTTATTTGTCTTTGCACGTTAATAAATCGTTTTACTTTCCTTAAAGGCAGTCAAGTAATGTAGAGCTAGAAGACGTGTCTGGTAGTCAGGTAGAGGCAGTGGATTAGGCCCAGTTCAGTTGGGTAGGGGCGGAGTTTACTCACACGTGTTAATGAGGGTATAAGGTGTGAGGAAAGGCCGCTCCCGTCAAATAATCTTATGGCCCGACCCTTCGAGCAGTGTGAGCATTCGCCCAGTATTTTGACTGTGAAAATTTGGTCTGTAGTGGATCTTCCACTTTGGGAGCAACCTTGGTATTCTCCCAATATTACTTCAACATATGGTTCTGGTCTCTTCTGCAGTATTCGAGTGAATATTTTGTAACCTGTACTCTACATTGAGATACCTCTGTAATTTTTGCAGTCTAAATTATTCTCTTTTTGTAAATAGGTACTATTAAGCTAATGTTCCTAATGTTCCATTCTTCAGGCATATATTGCTCCTTCCGTATTTCTTTATTTATGAATTTTGATTCGTCAATTTATACATCTATTTTTTATACGACCGTATTTTATTAGTTAATTTGAGACTGAGTCAACTCCTGAGGCTTTAAAATTGTTTAAATATTGAAGAATATCTTCCACTTTCTGTTGACTGGCATCTTCAACATAATCGTCATGTATTTGTTGTTCTTTAGTTTCCTTCCCTTGTACTTAATACGTTTGGATTCAGCAGTTTCCCTTTAATCTGTGTTTAATTTTTAATTCTGTGTTGGCTACAAAGCTTTCTTTAATAGTATTGATTTTCTGGTAGGCCAATTTGATATTACCATCTGTGAATACCTGTTTAATTCTATTGATTTCTTTTATTAGGGCAGTCATTTTCTTTTTTGGCAGACATTAATAACTTTCCTCCTTAATTCTTCTTATTTCTCCCTTCTCTGCCTAGTTGATCTTCTGAGATATCGTTTATTTTCATCATTTTGCTTTTTAATGCATTCCATGCATTCCTCATCGAACCAGAGATTCATTTCTCTCTTTGGTCGCTCTCTCCCAGAACTTCCTTGTCCGTTTCTATTATTTTGGTCTTTATTTTCGGCCGATGTTCCTTGATTCTACTGTATTTGCATTTATCTGTTATTTGTGGCTCCACAATAATCTAAAGATCACTTTAACTAGAAAATTATCTGTCCCACAACATGCATCCTGGAAGGATCTTTCATCTGTAATACCTGTTGCACTTCTATTCTCAAGTAATACACGAAATATTTGATTGATTATTTTCTGGTCAGGTGACTTCCAACTTCCTTTATGTATGTTCTAGTGTGGGAAGAATGTAGAGCTTATTAGCATATTCTTGCTTGCTGCAAAATCAATAAGCCGTACGCAATTGTCGTTGGATTCTTGATGCAAGCTATGATTCCCGATTGTTCCTTTGTATATTTCTTGCCTACCTACTTTTGCGTTAGCATCTCCAACTATGATCTTCATATCATTTGACGGGAGCTTGTCATATACTTGTTCAAATTCTTGATGGAACCCTTCAAGCAGTGTGAGCGTTCCATCCCAGACCCAACGACGGCAGAGTGTGTGATGAACACTCGTAGTGTAGGTATGCTTGGATATTTATGGATATTTAGTTCCATCTTATGAAGGAAGGGACTTTCACACATCCTGTAGTGTTACATATTTAAAAGAACTATAATTTTTGTGCCGATATTGTTTTTTCAAAAATTAAAAACTGTAATATCGGGGCTTATGATTTTCTTGAAAATCCGTAATTGTATGAAATTTACAAAAGAACTGAGCTAGTATCATAAAAGTCTGTGTCGTTGATACCGCACTTAATTGAATAAAGGCTGACCCAATAACATCTAGTATAAACCTAGAATGAATGAAAGATAATGGTTATTGGGACTGGACAATGAAAGACAAAAATGTAGCTAACAGGTGATGACTTAAAGCGTATAATTCCTAGTAGCACTTCAGTGCTGACAATCTAATACTTGCATACTTGGTGTGTGTGCGTGTCTGTAATGATAGTACGTTTCAGTTAGTTAATTGAACGTTATTTATTATTAGCGGATTCTTTTTGTAATACTGTAGAAGTTTAAGATGGCCAGGATGCCTATGTGAAACGCATCAGCAAGGCACTATGTTTCAATCGCTTTTTTAGTAACTCGTTTATATTACACCAGCTATACGTTTTCGCAGGCTCTATTTACATATAAGACATTTTCTACTGTTCTCCTACTGTAACGACGTCGCTATATCCTAAAATTTTGCAAAAGGAAAATAATGCGGTAGACTTCTATATCGATTGCTTTGGTCAATTTTGCCAATCTTATAAATCTCTGTGCAGATTATTAATCTCAGTAATTTAAGTAAGCCAGAGGTCACGTCAAACCACCATTGCAAGCCTAGTCAAGTCATTACGGCCGATGTAGCCCAACGGACACTCTGGAGAAGTGATATCCACAAGTTTCCATCATCGATTCGATTTCATATTATCTAAGATTGTAGATAATACTAGAGCCTCTTAATAGAAGCAGCTTATAAAGAGAAAAGTATGACTAGAGATGTGTTTGAGCTCTCTCTCTCATGTTACCACATGTTCTTACTTGAATAGGCTAATATTTGCAATATTACATATAAACTATTTCACGATTTAGATGTAATTTCATAGACACCGCTTTCCGATGAATGTGGTTTCTTATAAATATAAGTGTCATTTTTATTCAGAGACAAGCTCTATTCAGAGACTATCATTGGATAGTTTGCTGCCTCCTCGGCATTTGCACTGTCTTGCTGAATAGAATCTATGCTGGTATAGCATTTCAATTCAGATTGAATTCGTCTAAGGACATTTTCATTAAGGTCAAGTGACTCGTGGTTTTTGGAGTCAGGATTGCACGGTTAGCAATGCTGTCATCTCCTGATTGGATGACCTCAGGAAAGACAGCAGCAACAATACATCCATTTTCAATCATGCAGACTGGAGGAATTTCGAAGATGCCTTCCTCTAATCCAGGCTCTTGGAGTTTTCCATTTCCAAGTTTTAAAAACCAATCGGAAAAGCCTCGGTGTTATGATGGGACATTGTCCTCATTGGCACCCATGTTTTGGTCTAACTTTAGGACATGAATATTTTTCCAACACTTACTATTCTTCATGCATGAAGAAAGTATTTCGGTTCTGCTGCCATGTGGAACAAGAGGGAGAATTTGTCTAAAATCTCCACCGAAAAGAAAGACCGCACCTCCAAATGGTTTTTTAGAAGGAACTTTTGGATCTTCAGCTAAGAGTTCTTTATACAGTGTGTCAACTGCATTTACTCCATGTGCTGGGGCCATTGAAGCTTCATCCCAGATTATCACTTTGGCCTTTTCCAGTTCTTTTGCCATATTAGTCCCATGTCGAACATTACAGGTTGATGTTTCATTTATTGGAATAGGCAGCTTGAAACGGCTGTGGGAAGTTCTGCCTCCCTCAAGCAAAGTTGCTGCTATGCCTGTAAATGCACATGGCAAGACTAATTAATTTTTGCTACGCACATAGTGCATGATTGTGTTGTAAAGGAAGGTTTTACCACTTCCGCCAGGTCCATCAATAAAGAATAGACGGTTGGGTAAGTTAGGGTTTTCAATTGCTTCACTGATTTTGTCGAAAGCCCTTCTTTGCCCTGGGTTGAGCATTTGAAACTTTTCTTCGAACATGGTTTTTTCGGCAATTGGATCGTAATATTTTCCAGAATGGATTGGCTCGTCATAGCTGCCGACTGGAAGGTCTAGGCCACAATCTACCAATGACTTTCCATGTGTTTGAAGGACAGATTAAATTCCTTTAAGCGTCAAATATAGAGCTTTTTCTCCATCAGGAAACCGTCTCTTATAGTCTTGCATAAGATTATCCTTATTTCTGTCGAATAATTCTGCTGCATCCGACGGCTCACACATGATACAAATAAATGCAAACAACTGCCTTTGATGGGTTGCAGCTTCTGTTGGGCAAGTATCCCATTCTGAGTCATCATTAGTTAATCCCCTTGCAATGCATGCTTCTTGGAAAGTTGCAAAGGGGATAGGATTTCCTTCGACCGTTCTTAGGTCCTCGAAAGATGTTGCTCCTCTAACATTGAGAAGGAGAATTCGGAGGAACCATTTTTCTCTATCCGTGGGACTTACGGCAAACATTCTGCCAATTGTAGTTTCATGTCCTCTAAGACGTGGTTTCCATTTAGAATTTTTGTCATCCCAGGTATAGTGTTCGGGAATTTCAAAAAAACTCTCGGGCATTAGGGTCTTCCTGATTAAGTTTAAACCAAGCCAGAAGTTTGGACTTGGTGGCTTTTTGCTGTACAGCTTCAGCTTCCTTGCCTGGTATAAAACACACTGTATGCTTGTCCTCAAGGTGGACACTTAATCTTTCCACATGATCAGTTTGGTGGTGCATTTTGTATTCCCTAAGCCTCCAGCATGCTTCAGGTGCACTTACATATCGGGTCTCCAAGTAATTTTTTACTTCGTCCCATTCAATAGTAGCTTCCTGTACTGTGGGAACAGTAACGAATTGAATATTTGCACAGTCATGCCCCTTGTAAACGTATTTGAACAGGTATTTAACGCTTTGAATTGAGCTACAAATCTCTACGTTAATGTGGGCGTTGTATTTCAGAGACAGGTATGGGTTGTATGGCACCACCCATCTGTTATCCACTTTGTTTCCCCCAAGTTCAACAAAGTTACCATCATCACGGCGTTGATATTTTGGGTAACCATTGACATTGCTGTTGGTCTCGGCACAGAAAACTTTTGGGAATTCTTTTGTGCATTTGCCGTTTTCCATACACGGTGCTTTTGGATTTAATGGACCACATGGGCCGTGTATCATACAGGATTTTACAATTTCATGTAGCCTCGGGTGGGCGTCTTTATCAGGGAGTTCTGCACAGACAATTTTGTCAATTCTTTCATTCTCCCAGGTTTTGTCTTCCGGGGCCATGAATAGCAATATGTGCCCATGTGGTAGACCACGTTTTTGGAACTCGATCACGTGGAGCATAGCCCTAACACGTCCAAATCTATGGTGTTTGGTTAAGTGTTCAAGTAGCAATTTCAGTTTCAACTCAAACACTCTTGCTACTAAATCAGGCCGGTCGCATGGTTGCTGAGCGGGAAGTAAGTTTTCCCTGATTTCCCTCCATTTAGGATTGCACGTGAATGTTACAAATAAGTCAGGTTTGCCATATTTCCTGACCATGCCATAGCATCTTGGTAATTTTGAGCCATATTTCTTGGACTCCCTTGGAAGGTTGAAGGCAATATAACTTTCTTTCCAGGCAATATATTAACGTCCTCAAAATTGTGGTTGTTCACAAATCGGTAAAGGATATCATAGTCTTCAGCTCGTATTGTGTTTTGATTTTTTCGAAACCAATTCAAACGGTTTGCCTCGGTCTTGCAATAGGCATCAACCATGAATTGGTGAGTCAGCTTTCCTGGGTTGAGGAACTGGTTAAAGTTTCCATTACGAATGGCAAAATGCTATGAATACCATTGAAGGTGGGACACATTTCCTTGACCAACAGCTTTCTTCAGATTTGTGGTGCACCCTGAATCCCCATATGGGAAAAGCAAAGGGTAGCACATTGGGTCACAGAGTCTACTCAGGATGGATATATTTTGTAAAATACCGCTTTTTGGATGAATTGTAATATCCCGATTTTCTGGGGTTGCACCATCTGCACTGTGAAAAACGGTAGCAATTTCTCCTCTGGCAGTGGGAGCGTTGGTTCTGCCGGGGAGCACATTATTTACTCTTTCTCTCAAGAAAGTCATGCTATATTCAACTGGCGTTCGGTTTTCCCGATTTGCCTTTAGCATTTCGTCTTGTACAAATTTGAGCATGTTCTTTTATTCTCTAGAGAACGGATTGATATCTCCAAGTGGTTTTTGGAGGTTCTCCATTACGACACGAATGCATCCATTGTTTGCTTGATTGTTCATGCTTTCTGTCAAGGCTTGGGCCGAATCCAAAATGTACAGTTGGGCATACTTTGGTAATTCACCTTGATTTGGGTGTAATGCAGATGTAGCGTGATAAATAATCCCACGGATTCTGTAACAAAAGGACCTGAACGTCTGGTCACTGATTGGTCAACTTGTGCTCCCATTGAGGCAAAGGCCATTGCACTATTGTAGGATCTTATGTTTTCCATGAAATTTTTGGAATTTGGATCAGATCCATTCATGTAATTTGTAATGAAGGGATGCATTCGTATTTTATCTAATGCAATGGTCCCTTTATGGCAGCAATTTGACATTAATTCATTTTTGAAATGCGTGGCATTGCAAAATGGACATTTAGCGTCCATTGGGTCAAGATAACTTTCTTCAATTTCGTCTTCATTGAAGTTTTCGGGAAGCAAAGCGGTGTTGCGGGATCGGACATATCTACTCAGACGTCCTCTTTGATGTTGGCGTGCAACCCTTTGTCTTTCAGCGTTTGCCTCGCGCTCTTGTTGAAGTTGATTTTGTGGCATGTTTTCTCTGTGTTGCCGGTGACTTACAGCATTATCTTCACATTCTGCTTGAAGCTGCTCTTCTGACATGGCCGCTCTACGGCGTCTTTGAGCTTCAGCATTACGTGCTTTTTTTGCTGCAATTTCTTCAGCAGTTGGTGGTTGCTGGCGTTTAGGAGGCATATTTGATCGTATTTCATTACTTATTCATTGGATCATCAGAAATACGTATAAACATAAATATCACAACTGAAACATATACAGAAATATAGGACAATTACGAAATATATAGACGTACCTGTATACAAAATTACAAAACATATCAACATAACCGCATAGTAAAACATTAAAAAAAACTATAGGTGTAGTATATAAATGTTCTTTCTGGGACAGATCAGAGGTCTAGGACAAGGTCAGAGGTCAGGTCAAGAGGTCACCTTATCAGTGATAACCCCGCCTTATTAGTGATGACCCCAATTAAATTCCAATTAACCTTTTGATAACCTCGCGTTATCACTGATAACCCCAATTGACCTCGAATTAATTATCAGATAAACCCGTTGACCTTTTGTAATCAACAAATAACCCCGTTGACTTTTTGTAATCAATGTAAACATGACCTCGAGGTTACTAGACTGTAACACACTGCCCTAGTAAAAAATGTAAACATAAACAAACGTTTGTGATAACGTCGTAAACATGACACACTAACCAAGTAAAAATGTCAACATAAACATACACGTCAGCGTTGCACATTTAAAAACGTAAACCTGACCTAGTAAAAATCTAAACATACACGTCAGCGTTGCACAAACGTAAACATAAACATTCCGAGTTCATTGACATAACCATAAAAAACGTAAACATAAACAGTTCTTATGATAACGTCGTAAACATTGTGCCGGTGTCATACCGGCCTTTGAATAAGCTTTAGAAACATTTCTATTTAATTGTGAAAGTGAGCAACGGCGCGCGACCTTTGTTCCTTGCAGTAGAGTTGCGCGCGCAATCCACGGCGAACGTTCGCTGTAATCTGCTGATTGCAGATTTCTCATTCACTGCTCGGCTGTAAGAGACAACGTTCCGACTCCTTCTCCGACCTTTACGACGTAGTTTGTATCCGTCTGCATGGCTTGGTAAAGCGTAAATCGGCTCCCGGGTTCTCGAACTAACCCGGATTCCAGGCATGCTGATGGCTGTACACCTGCCTAAGCCGTGAACCATGAACAAGATCTTGTCGGACGAGGGAGAAGGTGACTCGTTCTCAATGCTGCACTTCCCAGCTGTGATGAGGTGATATGCACTCTATTATTTTCTTACCAATTATCATTACATCTATGGGCCCACGTGTGCAGACTTTCTGCTGGATTGGGAAGCCGCTGTTCATGACTCAGAACTTTACTGGTTAAATTCAAGTACACTCTTTTTTTTTATAATTGTATTACATAACGCAAAGTGCACTGCCTGTAAGTGGGTGATGCACTGCGGGAGCGTGCCAGAGATATTTTCACTTTTGCATATTGTACAGGTTGCTGACCATTCTCATGTTAGTTTTTACTGTATTTGTTGAACAGGTTAGTTTCTGTTCCGGCTGGAACAGAGATGAATAAATTTTAATTTGACTATGGGTTTCACCTTTAAGGGCTGGGGGTTTTTCTGGGTTTTTTTGGGAAGGGACGTTTTCTGGGGTTATAAAAGGGCACTTAGTTTTTCTCTGACTCATGCTGGTGCACCTCAGACAGGTTGGAGGCCGGTCAAATTTTATCAACTACATGCCGGCGCGCTCCCACAGAGGCTAGAGCATCCACACCTTATTGTATTTTTTTATTTTAATTATATGTGCATAGCCATTCTGGGTTAATAGAAATAATTTACTATTTTTCTGGAAATATATTAGTTGATTTTGCCCCTTGCACAGGGGCTATGCTGATTGTTTTCTTAACTGACAAACACATATGGATTGACTTCCACTTATAGTATTTGCTGTTTAACTTTTTGACTATAAAACATGTATTCATCATTTTTCTTGGTAAATCATATATTGTCAAAATTTTCTGAAATTGTAAAGCCTCGAGCGATTAATTCTGTTTGTTAAAGTACATACGGATTTTTGATTCCTTCGGAATTTGTAAAGTAAAATAACCGTTTAGAATCCTATCATCACTGTTTGAAACCAGGTGATGTGGTTCTGTCAATTTCTATCTAATACTGTGAACGGAACGTAAGGTTCATACACTCATGAGGGGTCATTGATCAGTGGAACGCTAGACAAATGGGCGGTCCGGTTTTATTCATGCGTTAAGAATTAGTATCACCTTTCTGGGGTGGCGTTTATGTAATTCTACAAAACGGGTTGTTGATTGGCAAATATTTTATCACTGCTGGGTTATAAGTTTGTAATTACATGGCCTGCTGGCCGGGTGCAGTCCAGGGGCAGTTGTGTTCGAATTATGTAATTGTGAGTTTGTGTGCCTTAGGTTTCTGTGTGTGTTATGTTGTTCATGTCTAGCTAGACACAAGATGGGGGAGAATTTCATAAATATATATACATGTATAGTTACCTTGTAAACAGATATATACACTTGTTATGATGTACCATTTTATATTTTATATAGGCATATAGGTTCACCTTGTACACATTTATACACACTTGTTCTGATGTACACTTGATTTTATATATACTTGTTATGATGTTCCATTTTATATTTTATATATGTATCTAGGTTTACCTTGTACACATTTATACACACTTGTTCTGATGTACACTTGATTTTATATATACTTGTTATGATGTTCCATTTTATATTTTATATATGTATCTAGGTTTACCTTGTACACATTTATACACACTTGTTCTGATGTACACTTGATTTTATATATACTTGTTATGATGTTCCATTTTTTTTTATATATATGTATATACGTTACCTGGTGCACATTTATATACATTTGTTATGAGGTACACATGTATGAATTCTAGGAATATAATAAATCTGTTATTGTTACATTACGTGGAGTTCATTGCAAGTCCCGCCATACTGGACCCGGCATAATTTTTACTCCTCTAGGCTCCGGCCTAGTCCTAATTAACTTGTGACTTCTCTTTCAAAAAAAAAATTAAAATAAAATAAGTTGTTCATACTCATAAAAAAAAAACATAAAAGGAAAGAGGGGTTACAAATGGTAGCTCAGAGCGTGGTTCATTCTAGGCTTGAAGCCTTGGGTCCTGGTGTGTGACGGGGCTTGCAGACTCGGAAATATTAATGCGATTGTTGTGACATAGTTGATATAGGCCCGTGTAGGCTAGTTATAAGTTGTTTAATTTGTGAGTCGGGTCGCACCACTGAGGAGGTTAATGGTGTTTAAAATTTTTTGATAGCTTGTACGGCCGGGGAGTCTCAAGCGTGGCCTGGAAGATGGCAGGTTGATTCGGGGTCGGAGTTTGGCGTGTTATGGTTGGGATGCGGTATGGCCCGATCGGAAATCGGTACCGGAACCGACTTGTGTCCGGTTGATGTCGAAGTATTTTTCATTCCCGAATTAGGACTTTCAGTTGATTGTTAGTTGGTTGTTGTGATTTATGTGTTGGTACGGCATGTGTGTCGAATTGCTGTTTGCTGTTATGTGTGTGTAGTATTGTTGCTTGTCTCTTGTCTCCTTTCGTCGTGGATGTGCATGGTTCAGAATAGGCCAGGTCTCCGCAGCGCTAGAGAACCCGGGGGTCTACTCAAAGGAAGGACAGTACTTGAGTTTTTCCGTTTCTTGTAAATATGCTTTTGTGTGTTATGTTTTGTGTTCAGTGTATTGTGTGATTCTGGCGGGGGTAGGGTATCAAGGACTACCCAATCCTATTTCCGGCATCCTCCAGAGACTTCCGGTGGTGGATGGAGAAGATGAGGGCAAATTGTTGGTTTTTCTGGACATCGTCCTGGAGTTGGCGGATTTTCCGGGGCTGTCCGATGAGGTCCTCTTGTCCGTTATATATCCGTACTGCCGGGGTTCATTGGCTGAGCTGGTCACCCGCACTCTGCGTCGTGGTGGCAGTATCGACTCTCTCCATGGGGAGGTGTTGGACTCTTTCATACCCCGTCGGCGACGTGAGCATTTGAAACTTAGCCGGTTCTATCGTGCACAGGCCAACGGAGGGGCGTTGGGGGATTTTGTAAATGGATAGTAAATGCAGGATATCCGTAAATGTGCTCGGGTTTTGAGGTTAGGGTTGCCCGAGAAGGTTGTCGTTGGAAGAATTTTAGAAGGGGTGACGCCCCAAGAGAGATCCCGTTTGGTGTTCGCGGACCGTCCACGTTGTTTTGCGGACCTCGAACGGCTATGTGTGTTTTCTAGAACGGTCCAGGGGATTGATGAGTCCCGTGAGCACGTGACCCATGATAAGTTAAGGCACGAGAGGCATGGGGGGCGAATTGTTCCATCCCCATGTGGTAATGAAAATAGAATTACAAACTCTTGTAGCGAGAGGCGCCGTCGTTCGCCTAATGTGACTTGTTTTAAGTGTGGTAGGTTGGGCCACGTCAGACGATTTTGTACCGGGGTTGGGTCGAGTCCAACGTCCCTCCCCAGGGCGCCCAAGGTCATTCAGAAAGGGTCAATGAGGGGAAGATATGTAGGAGGTCTTCCCGTACCTGTCGCGGGTCTTCTAAGGTACGCGCCTCCAGGCCAGTTGTAGGTCCCAAGTCTTTGGGCATCAAGGTCCTCCAAACCATCTCTAGGCCCACTTCCGTATGCCCCTTCTTGCTGTTGGAGTTGAAAAAGAGTCAACTCAGAGCATTAGTTGACTCCGGATCAGGAAGATCTATCATTTCATCCAAAGTGTGCGAGGACCTTGAACGACAGGGTTTAATTAAAAGGTCGGAACAGTCTTCCATAGTGTGCTGGACGGCATCCCAGGAAATTCTGCCCATTTCCCGGATAGTTTCTTTCAAGTTCAAAATCGAGGGATTTTCTTGGGTGTGGAGCTTTCTGGTTTCTCCAGCTCTGGGAGTTGAATGCATTATTGGTGCCGATTTCATCTGCAAAAGTGGTCTCGTTATTGACATCCAAGAGCACCAATGCTATTTTAAATTTAATCGGGGAGTTGTAATCCCTTTCCTTGGATATCAGGGGACCAGGCAAGGTATCCAAGAGGTTAAGTGCCCCGACACATCTAGAGACCACCTCTCCCAGTCCCAGCGGTCCGCTTTAGATCAGTTGTGTGAGCGTTTCCCCACTGTATTAACTCCGGCCCTTGGGCTCACACATCTCTTGGAGTATAAGATCCGCCTAACGGACTCCAAGGTGGTGCGCTCCCACCCTTATAAGTTTGCCCCTCCGAAGATGAGCATCTTGAGGGAGAAGGTTCAAGAATTATTAGATCAAGGGGTGATTGAACCTTCTCAGTCCAGTTATGCCAGTCCAGCGTTCCTAGTGCCCAAGCCTGGAGGTAAGCACAGGATGGTCATCGACTACCGCAAGCTGAACGCTAACATCGAGGTAGATTCGGTCCCACTTCCTGACCTTCATTCCGCATTCGATTGGTTCAGTGAGGCGAGGTATTTTACCATCATTGACCTCAACTCTGCATATCACCAGATTCCCTTGACGAAAGAAAGTAGGCCCTACACGGCATTCTGTGTTCCGTGGAACCTCTATCATTATACTAGGGTTCCTATGGGTCTAGCGGTAGGGGCCCAAACACTCACCCGTTCGCTTGACACCGTTTTTCACGATGTCAAGTTCAAGTACGTTTTTAATTATCTTGATGACTTGCTGGTGTACAGCAAGTGGTACGAGGAACATTTGGATCATCTTGAAGAGGTGATGTGCAGGTTGAGGGGTGCCGGCCTCACTGTCAATCCAGAAAAGGTGAAGTTCGCCCAGACTCAAATTTCTTTTCTGGGCCACCTGATTTCCCATAGAGGTGTCACTGTGGATCCTGAGCGAACACAGGGAATCAGGGACTTTCCCCCACCAAAGGATGCCAAAGGCATCGCGAGATTTGTGGGGATGGTCAATTTCTATCGACGTTTCATCCCAAACGCGGCGGAGATTGCGGCACCTTTGAATGGACTCCGGAAAAAGGGCGCCAGATTTGTATGGGGGGAAAAGCAACAGAAGGCTTTCGAGACTCTGAAGGAAGCCATTATTTCCCCTCCAGTACTGAGAATGCCAGACTTCTCGAGACCGTTTATCTTACAGACGGACGCGAGTTCGGTGGCGCTCGGGGCGGTTCTGTCCCAAGTTGTTGATGGTGCTAGGCAGCCTGTGGCCTTTATATCTAGAACTTTGACCCAACAAGAACGGAAGTCTTCAGTGTATGAGCTAGAGTGTTTGGCTGTTGTATACGCTCTAGATAAGTTCAGGCGTTTTCTGGAACACGCTGAGTTCCTGCTCGAGACCGACAACCAGGCTCTCTCTTGGCTTCTTGCTCATCCCCGGCAGCTGGGTAAGATTGGACGATGGGTGGTTAAAATCTCATCCTTTAAATTCAAGGTGCAACACATTCGGGGAACTCAAAATGTGGTTGCAGATGCTTTGTCCCGTATGTTTTCCCAGCCCAGCGAAGCCCAGCCGGAGCAACCCTGTTCTGTTTTACTGGACTTTCCTTTAGCGTTTACTGATGTGTTACCCCATCAGTTAAATGAGGAAGAGTTGGGTCCGATCATCCAAAATCTAAAAGAGGGTAACGGGCAGGCCCCTTATTTCTTGTCCAGGGGCGTCCTATGTTGCAGAGAGAAGAAAGGACGGGCCCCGAAGATAGTGCTGCCTAGCAAACTCGTGCCCATGGTTTTCAGCTACTACCACAATTCCCCGGTAGGTGGACATAAGGGAATTTCGAAGACCATTTCCAGTATTAGGAAAAACTTCATCTGGAAGGGCATGGATAGGGACATAGCAACTCGGGTGAAGGCATGTCATCTCTGTGGCTTAAGCAAGCCTGCCCAGAACACCAAGTTGGGGCTGTTGTCATCTGATGTGGCGAGCAGACCGATGGAGAAGCTATTCATCGACTGCGTGGGACCTTTCCCGCGTAGCAAGTCAGGTAATGCTTACCTACTTGTCTGTGTGGATGCTTTTTCGAAGTTTGCCTGGCTACTGCCCTTACGGCAGGCAACTGCTCGATTGACCATAAGCGCGCTCCAGAGTCATGTATTTCAGCACTTCGGTCTTCCGGCCATCATTGTCTCGGACAATGGTCCACAGTTTATTTCAGGCGATTTTCGGCGAATGTGCTTCGCCAATGGCATCAAACATGTAACCACTTCCCCCTATTACCCACAGCCGTCCCACGCGGAGAGATTCAACAGGAATCTCCGGTCCGCACTCATCGCCTATCATGCGGAACAACAGACCACCTGGGACCAGAACCTTAAGTGGTTACAGCTAGCTTTCAATACGGCCCTGCATGACAGTCAAAGGCCGTTCCTTTTGAAGTTATGTTTGGTTTCTCGCCTACGCTTCCCTTGGCCAACTTATGGAATATAGACGATCTTCTGCCGAGCAATCCAGACATTAGGACGGCAGATAGGTGGAAAGAGGCCCGGAAGAATTTGCTCCGTGCGCACGAGCGCGTCCGTGCTCGGTATAATCAGGGGCGTATTCCAAATCCCTTTAAGGTAGGAGATTTGGTCTACTGCCAAAGCCACCCGATCAGCTCGGCTGCCGATAAAAGAGCCGCCAAATTATGCTATCGTTGGTCGGGGCCGTACCGTATCCTCGGGTTTACGTCTCCGGTGACGGCGCGATTAGAAGAACAGGGTGGTAATCCTAAAGAGATTACCACCCACATTTCCAAATTGAAATTATGTCGAAAAGGGTGAACGGGCTGTAAAAGGGGAGGGAAATGATGGCGGTCTCTGTGCGGGTGGGGATGTTGTCGGTTTTGAGAGGGTGTGCTCCGGGGGGGGGTATTGAGAATAGTATGGTAGCGGGTAGATGCTTCCCACAGTCCCGGTGGGGTTCGTCTACTTCAGGGATGCGCCCCTGCCAGCGCGAGCCTTGGTTTTCTCCAATTGTCCTTATGTCCGGATGGAGCCAGGTCCTTACCTTCAGTCCTAGCCTATGACCGTTTAATCATCCTTGACCATCCACTTTCCGATGTTCCTAACCTTACCTAGAAAAAAAAAACCTAGAAAAAGCTAAAAAAAAAGGAGTTAGAGAGAGGATCGTGGGCAGCGAGGGGCTCAGGGGCGGTGGTGCGCTCTGGGGCCCTCGCTGTTCACCACATGCCCTTGGAGCACACATGTAAAACTCATATATATATATTGGATAGGTGCCATAGTCACAGTTGACATGGCTTTCCGTCAGGTCCCCAGTGGGGACCACCGCATCATGGGGACTGTCATCGCCCCTTTTCCCCTTGGCCCGCGCAGTAAAGGTATTGTGTAAAATGGGGGGTAGTATTAGGGAATTGTCCCGTAAGTACATGGGGCAGATGGCCCTGTTTAGGTGACTATCGTGTTCTGGCTTGGGTGGACAAGCCTCAGGAGGTCGGAACTCAGGGAGCTCCCGAACTTTTCTTTTGTCTTTCTTCTCTGTCCCTCTTTGCTGTGGGCTGGCCCTGATCAGGTCAGCGTGCAGCAACCGCACACTTATACTCTACATGTCTTCTTTCCGCTCTTTCGTCTTCCCTTCTGGGCCTCTGTTCTCCTGAGAGCAAGTGCCGCCGGGCCGCCTTACCCACGATGTTCACCGGAGTTTTTAAGATGGGGGTACACTGCAGGGTACTTTCCCGAGTTTTTGAGTGGGGCAACCGGGTTGCCCTTCCGGGGTGGGGGTGTGCCGGTGTCATACCGGCCTTTGAATAAGCTTTAGAAACATTTCTATTTAATTGTGAAAGTGAGCAACGGCGCGCGACCTTTGTTCCTTGCAGTAGAGTTGCGCGCGCAATCCACGGCGAACGTTCGCTGTAATCTGCTGATTGCAGATTTCTCATTCACTGCTCGGCTGTAAGAGACAACGTTCCGACTCCTTCTCCGACCTTTACGACGTAGTTTGTATCCGTCTGCATGGCTTGGTAAAGCGTAAATCGGCTCCCGGGTTCTCGAACTAAGCCGGATTCCAGGCTTGCTGATGGCTGTACACCTGCCTAAGCCGTGAACCATGAACAAGATCTTGTCGGACGAGGGAGAAGGTGACTCGTTCTCAATGCTGCACTTCTCAGCTGTGATGAGGTGATATGCACTCTATTATTTTCTTACCAATTATCATTACATCTATGGGCCCACGTGTGCAGACTTTCTGCTGGATTGGGAAGCCGCTGTTCATGACTCAGAACTTTACTGGTTAAATTCAAGTACACTCTTTTTTTTTATAATTGTATTACATAACGCTAAGTGCACTGCCTGTAAGTGGGTGATGCACTGCGGGAGCGTGCCAGAGATATTTTCACTTTTGCATATTGTACAGGTTGCTGACCATTCTCATGTTAGTTTTTACTGTATTTGTTGAACAGGTTAGTTTCTGTTCCGGCTGGAACAGAGATGAATAAATTTTAATTTGACTATGGGTTTCACCTTTAAGGGCTGGGGGTTTTTCTGGGTTTTTTGGGGGGGGGACGTTTTCTGGGGTTATAAAAGGGCACTTAGTTTTTCTCTGACTCATGCTGGTGCACCTCAGACAGGTTGGAGGCCGGTCAAATTTTGTCAACTACATGCCGGCGCGCTCCCACAGAGGCTAGAGCATCCACACCTTATTGTATTTTTTTATTTTAATTATATGTGCATAGCCATTCTGGGTTAATAGAAATAATTTACTATTTTTCTGGAAATATATTAGTTGATTTTGCCCCTTGCACAGGGGCTATGCTGATTGTTTTCTTAACTGACAAACACATATGGATTGACTTCCACTTATAGTATTTGCTGTTTAAATTTTTGACTATAAAACATGTATTCATCATTTTTCTTGGTAAATCATATATTGTCAAAATTTTCTGAAATTGTAAAGCCTCGAGCGATTAATTCTGTTTGTTAAAGTACATACGGATTTTTGATTCCTTCGGAATTTGTAAAGTAAAATAACCGTTTAGAATCCTATCATCACTGTTTGAAACCAGGTGATGTGGTTCTGTCAATTTCTATCTAATACTGTGAACGGAACGTAAGGTTCATACACTCATGAGGGGTCATTGATCAGTGGAACGCTAGATAAATGGGCGGTCCGGTTTTATTCATGCGTTAAGAATTAGTATCACCTTTCTGGGGTGGCGTTTATGTAATTCTACAAAACGGGTTGTTGATTGGCAAATATTTTATCACTGCTGGGTTATAAGTTTGTAATTACATGGCCTGCTGGCCGGGTGCAGTCCAGGGGCAGTTGTGTTCGAATTATGTAATTGTGAGTTTGTGTGCCTTAGGTTTCTGTGTGTGTTATGTTGTTCATGTCTAGCTAGACACAAGATGGGGGAGAATTTCATAAATATATATACATGTATAGTTACCTTGTAAACAGATATATACACTTGTTATGATGTACCATTTTATATTTTATATAGGCATATAGGTTCACCTTGTACACATTTATACACACTTGTTCTGATGTACACTTGATTTTATATATACTTGTTATGATGTTCCATTTTATATTTTATATATGTATCTAGGTTTACCTTGTACACATTTATACACACTTGTTCTGATGTACACTTGATTTTATATATGCTTGTTATGATGTTCCATTTTATATTTTATATATGTATCTAGGTTTACCTTGTACACATTTATACACTTGTTCTGATGTACACTTGATTTTATATATACTTGTTATGATGTTCCATTTTTTTTTATTTTTTATATATACGTATATACGTTACCTGCTGCACATTTATATACATTTGTTATGAGGTACACATGTATGAATTCTAGGAATATAATAAATCTGTTATTGTTACATTACGTGGAGTTCATTGCAAGTCCCGCCATACTGGACCCGGCATAATTTTTACTTCTCTAGGCTCCGGCCTAGTCCTAATTAACTTGTGACTTCTCTTTAAAAAAAAAATTAAAATAAAATAAGTTGTTCATACTTATAAAAAAAAAAACATAAAAGGAAAGAGGGGTTAAAACATGATCTCGACAACACACTGACCTAGCAAAAATGTAAAGATAAACATACACGTCGGCGTTGCACATTTAAAAACGTAAACATAAACATTCCGAGTTCATTGACACGTAAACTGTTTTTTCCTTTTACAGTATAGATAGCGTCGTCTTTATCTAATATAGTACATTTTATATGTAACGATTGTCATGGTATACGGATAAGATATGAATTAGCTTAGTCGGTAACGTGCAACTATTTTATTCTAATAATAGATTATATGTAAGGTGAGTATCAATTGTTCAATCCTTAGCTAATTCATATTTTTATATTTTTAATAAAAAAAATATATTCATTTATATATAATACACGTTAGTAGTTGGTTTATTAGTGTTCCAACGTGAATTCTGAAAGTAACATCCTTGTTAATAACATGTTGGTAGTAAAAAAATTATTATATATAGTAATTGTTCAAATATTACTAATAAATTCTTTAGCCAATAATACAACACAGATTAAAGTGCACAAAGTTAAGCAATATTTATATGAATATGGTTATCTTCAAACAGATGATGAATCTTCGTTGCAAGCTGTAAATGAAACAGATATTACTAATGCGTTACTTATATTTCAAGAATACTATAAATTACCTACAGATGGTAAGTTAAATAATGAAACTATAAATTTAATGTTAAAACCTAGGTGCGGTAATAGTGATATTATTTTTGATTATCGAGTATCCAGTTTTAAATGGAACAAACCTGAAGTAATATGGCATTATTATTTAGTAAATTTTTTGAAAACTTAAAAAAAATATTATTTGTTCAGAATAAATACAGATTTTTAATTTTTTATTAGTATGTTGTAATCATATGTAAACAAGGTTAAAATAACATTGATGTAAGCAATCACGTTGTTTGATAATAAGTAAAAATATACTCATATAGATAACAAGAACATCCAAAATATTCTTTTACAATAACTAATAAACTCGTTTACAACTTTTGATTTCAGTTAACATGGAAAAAATCTACCTTTTAAAAAACGTCAGTTTCTTAGAAACGAAAATTTTAGTAATAGAAACGATCCTCAATCTGGACCTTCACATGCACAAGATCCGCATGTCAGATATCAAGTGTCTGATTCATTTATTAATAGAAACGATAATCTACCTGGACCATCGCACGTACAGGATACAGAACCTGATCCATCGCACAGTAGACCTCAAGCGTCTGATTTTAATAACGCAAACGATCCTCAACCTGGACCGTCACACGATTGGTATCAAACGTCTGATTCGATAAGTTTATCACCATCATCATCATCATCATCATCGTCATCATCATCATTGTATAATAATAGGAAAACCAGTAGATTAAGGAATACAACAATTGAAAATGAATTCATTGAAATTGAGAATGCGTTCAAAGGTAACTTAAAAACATTTTTTTATAAAAATACCAACGAACATGTTAAAGATATCTGTTTATTATTATCACATTGAGAACTAAAAATAATAAATATTTTATATAATATGGTTTCGTTATATAACGCAATTAAATTTAACATAGTAGTGGAATGCACTTACGTAAGACCTGTTTTAAATGATTATCAAGATAGATCATTTAAAACTAAAAATATTAGTCTCTTCCAAAGTAGTTCACTAACAAGTATAATACGAGATATAATTAATAATATTTGCTCTGAAGAAGAGACATATTTACAAAAAGGATCCGGATGGGCTTTACATTCAATAGATGGAATTTTATTAAGAATAAATCGTTTCAAACCGTTAAAAGGCAGTTCGTACATCCCACTACCGTTACATTTAATCACAAAAAATGTATAATTAACCCCAAAAATAACGATTATTTATGTTTTAAATGGGCGATTCTTTGTCGCTATATAAAAGACTCGCATCCAGAGCGAATTAATTTTCTATATAAGCATATCGAAAATAAATTTAATTTTAATAATATTAATTTTCCTACACCATTAAGAGATATAAAAGTTTTTGAAAAGAATAATAACTTATAAAAACTTATAAAAGAATAATATAAATGTTTATGGTGTAGAAAAAGGTAAAACAATTTATCCACTAAAAGTGTGCGAAAATGAGCAATGTAATCATTTTGATCTTCAACCAATTTCTTACACAACATTTCATTACACAATTCTTACTCACTATAAAGATTTATTAATTACTAAAATCATATATACAAAAACATACATATAATAAGATTTTTTATACACAAAAAAATGCTCATATACTATAGATCATGTTTTCATTCGTTATCGTAAGTCATTTAAATCGATCATCGAGAAACTTGATGATATCACCACAAGGTGTAGACACATAACAACAAACACAAGTATCCAGTCCATCCACAGTAGATTCATGTGCCCATGGACATTCAAGAAAATGTGTAAACGCCTCACCGCTTTGTTCTCTACGTTCCGGTGTAATCTCTTTCAGTCTGTCTGAATTATAAAATTCCAACACCTTACGACACTTTTGGAGTACCAAAATTGTATCTCGCATAAATTCACTCTCTCCTTTATTATTATTCATAATAAATCTTTCAAACATAGGATGAGATAAGACATCTTGCAGTGTTAAATTCTTCATTTTGACTGAACTATCAAAGTTCGAGTTTACGTTGATTACAACGTTATCACGTTGACATATCGTATGGAGGAACGTTGTACCACGTACAACAATTCATTTTCGACTGCTATACAACACACGATTTCATCGTTAGGTGTCAATAAAGACGACGCTATCTACACTGTGAAAGAAAAAAACAGTTTACATGTCAACGAACTCGGCATATATTTTTAAATGTGCAACGTTTACGTGTCAACAAACGTCGTCTATTTATGTTTACATTTTTTAAATGTGTAACGTTTACGTATCAACACTGTGAAAGAAAAACAGTTTACGACGTGTCAACGAACTCTGAATGTTTATGTTTACGTTTGCGCAACGCTGACGTGTATTTTTTACTAGGTCAGTGTGCTAGGTCAGTGTGTTGTCGAGGTCATGTTTACGACGTTATCACAAGAACGTTTGTTTATGTTTACGTTTTTTACGGTTGTGTCAACGAACTCGGAATGTTTATGTTTACATTTTTACTAGGTCAGTGTGTCATGTTTACGACGTTATCACAAGATTTGTTTATGTTTACGTTTTTTTTACAGTTGTGTCAACGAACTCGGAATGTTTATGTTTACATTTTTACTAGGTCAGTGTGTTGTCGAGGTCATGTTTACGACGTTATCACAAGACAGTTTGTTTATGTTTACGTTTTTTACTAGGGCAGTGTGTTACGGTCTAGTAACCTCGAGGTCATGTTTACATTGATTACAAAAGGTCAACGCGGTTATCTGTTGATTACAAAAGGTCAACGGGGTTATCTGATAATTAATTCGAAGTCAATTGAGGTTATCAGTGATAACGCGAGGTTATCAAAAGGTTAATAGGAATTTAATTGGGGTCATCACTGATAAGGCGGGGTTATCACTGATAAGGTGACCTCTTGACATGACCTCTGACCTTGTCCTAAACCTCTGACCTGTCCCAGAAAGAACATTTATATACTACTTATAGGAACGGATAAATGTATACATTCGAAGCCGGTAAATATCATTTGTTTATTTACTTATTACTATGGTAACATACCGATGACGGACACACTACCTAGCGCGTTATATTATAGATATCTTACAAAATGTAAACGAATTATGTTAAACAACATAGTGATCTTCAAGCGTTCCTTATGGCCAGCGTGTTGAGTAGCTATTTAATAAGTAAACGCTGACTCTCTAGGAAAACGCTGAACGCTTTCGATGAAGATGAGTTTTCCGTTACCTACTGCTGATTAGTTTTTAGCTAAAACCTATTTTGAAAATTTATAGTAAACTTTATGGCATTGTCTTAAGAAAATCAACGTAAAATTTTATTTGTTTTTTTCAGAATGTCTTCTTTTTCTTATATTATACAGCGTAAACGCTTGAAAGTCATACAATACACAATCAATGACTTTTCTACAAACACATATCTATAACAAGATTGAAAGTTAAGGGAATGGAAATGCGCGAAACGCTAACGGTCAGAGGGGAAAGGCGATATGGAGGGAGTTGCTGTGAGATATAAGAAGTGAGAAGAGAATTGTTGTTATCAGTGGCAGTATAGATAACCTATGAATATTATTTCTAATAGTAACAAAAACTCGCGACTATTAAGGTTTGTTTGTAAATGTATCACCACGAATCTGTGTGTCAGGGTACTTATTTGTTGCTGTTACATATCAGAATGGTTTATAAACATATCTGAGTATTGTTTGGTTCTGCCCATTTTGTACTGCCGAGAAGTAAAAAACTACAGCCTTCCTGACCGTTCTTATCGCAATGAAATTTGCAAACTGTACACTTCCAGTCCTTAATTACACTCGACTATGTCTCCAGTGTATCATTACATAAAGGAACGCGTTGTTCGTATTAGTTAATTGCAAGGAACTTTTTAATCCTGGACAACAACAAACTGTTTCTAGAAGAAGTAAAAAGCAAGTAATTTCAATACAGAATTTTAGGAAAAGAATATCTTTAAAAATTGTTTAACACTAAATGTTTTACAAACGATAAAAGAAACAGATGAACGAGAAAAGAGATAATTTATGTTTTACCAGCTGGCAAACAACGTTTTACTGTAAATAAACCGAAAAGATGAAGTTATAAAATGCAGTGTTCAATATCTATGAAATTTCTTTCATTTCAGTAATCTATTTCATGTTATTATTAAGCAAAATTTGAGGGCGCGCGCAGACTCACACACACACACACACACATAAAGGTACGTATATTTATTACTATAATACAACTAATATTCTACTATTATTTCTGTTCTTTTTTATAATTAATTACATTTATTTTAAAGAAACGCAAAACCTTAATAAAACAGCTTCAAACTCATTCTAGAGTGTGCAAGAGCTAGCATGAATAGTTTCATTTTAAGAAAAGCTTATTCAATTACCGTATTTTGACGCTCAGGCCTTACTGTATCCAATTTTTCTTGGAAGAGCTCTGAGGGAACGAATTTGGCCCTTGAAGTTAATGTTTTCTCTAATGATGGGTAGCAATGCGCTTACCGTTGGATGCTTCTTGTGAGTGATATGGAACTGATTAACAGTCCGACGTATAACGTGGGTTTCAAAGTCTTTCACACTTGTCTTGGGACTAACCTGGAGTCTGGGCTTTTTTGGACTCATAAACTGTCCTCCATCTAATTTTTCTCCCTCCTTTGCGATACGCGATAACGTGCGAGTAGATATTCCAATTTGCCGCAGTAACTCGTTCGAAAACACTTTTAATTGGACTTGTTATTCCTTAAGCCGCTTCTCTTCTCATAAATTGTAAAACATTAAAAATTACTTCCCGTGCTTGACTATGAACAACTTTTCTGTCTTTACTAGTTGCAGGAGAAGTATCCATTTTAACAAATCCCGTTACTGGGTGATAGCACAAATAATTACGATAATACATAATTACAGAATTAAAAACTACCAATAGAAATTAACTAAAAAATTAAATAACTAATAAAAGTAAGTGACTGTAAAACAACGATACAATTAATAATAAAGTGAGGTAATAATAACAAATCCAAGACTGAGATAGCGCGTAACACAGTAACTAACAATGTACTTGTAACTAAAACATCACACGCAAGTTGGCAACACCTTCACTTGCATACCAGCTGATTCTCCGTTGCCCTCCCTCCATTCACAATTTCAAAGTGGACTCATAAATTGGTTCCTGCGTATACGCCCTTAACTTTTAATTTTGCTGTACATGAATATACAGTTTATCAATGTAAAATTTTGCATAATGCTTTTATCTCCGTTGTCACAGCTATTAGGCTTGCCTACCTGTTTTGGGATTACTTCAAATTTTTTCTTTGCCTATGTGATTTCTTCACCTTACGTCTAGAGTAAGTACATCTTTGGGTCTGTGGATAAATATCTTTCTAAATAAAAGTCATAGACTGTTTATATACTTTGAGATACATAACGTCTACGTTATAGATGTAAATATAGTATATATAGGTGTGTGTGTGTGTGTGTGTGTGTGTGTGTGTGTGTGTGTGTGTGTGTGTGTGTGTGTGTGTGTGTGTGTGTGTGTGTTCTGCCGGCGGTAACATGATTTGTACTACGAAGGGGAGCACCTTTGTGTACGTATGTAACTTAGGTGTAATTTAGTAAATTCTGGTTTAAACATCACTGAACAAGAATAACTAAATATGTTTAATAACATTTGCACGTTTCAAATTACGTATAGCTAATCAGACAATACCATTAAAAGCCCATCGATGCATGTGTTGACGAGATTTTATTGCAAAGCGTCTGAAAATAACAGAATTATGTAAATACGCCTGTAAATGGATGTTATATTTATAGGTCTTACGTAAATAATTATGCTTGAAATTAATAAGTAACAAAGATTAAGTTACATGCATATAACGAGTGGAAAGTCGCCCATTTAATGCAAATCTGTTTTGCACATTAAATGTGCCGTTTGTGCAAAAACATGTAAAAAAGTGATGAATGGAAGACCGACGCTATGCATGATTGAGCTCAGTTGAACAGGTTAAAGACGGAATTTTTCCATACCTCACATGTTGTTTTACACCAGACTACAAAAACCTCGGACAATTTCAGACGAGGAACAGACAATAATAATTTACTGATGGGAACATTATGTCGCTCTGTGTCGCGATATCATCATTATCTTCAGGCTGTAAACAGCACACATATCACGATTGACGGAAGAACACCAGGACAATCATCATCAACATCATTCAATAGTAACACAGTCTACCAATACTGTACGTGGGAATCAGCACGCCATCGTCATCATCAACATCCAGAAACCGCACACACGCAAAAATAACTTCGCAGTGGTAACAAACCAGATACGCACGTGAATTTATTTTAAAACAAAGAACTTATAAAAAACATGATTATGATCTAACAGAGAAAAACAAGTACATAAATAAAATGGTAAAAATATTGTAATTGAAATAAATGTAAAGTAATTTTATTTTTGGTGCAGATAATTATGTATTATATTATAATGGGTGCACTATTGTAAACAATAATTCTATTTACTTGAAGTAAATATATTGTTTTTATTAAACTATTAATATTTAGCCTTTAAATTTGTGTTGGATAAGAAGATTAATAAATTCTTGTATGATTTCCTATGGTTAAAAGGAATTAAAACTGAAATTGGATATTTGTGTCAGACACGCCAGGAATTTAAAGAGTTTAATTTTTTTTACATATGTGTTTCATGTTTGTATATCATTCTTGAGAGATACATGTAAGGTGTACAATATGTCGCCATTGTAGGTTCTTTTTTTTCAACATTTTATTATTTATTTCATGCCATCATAGTATATTATGTAATTAGTATAGGCCTACTTAGTGCAACGAACACGCAAAATCCTACCACTTAGCAGGTGGGTTTTAACAACACAGTTGGGTTCCGTATTAACATAGAATTGCGTTTATAATAATTGTAATGGATGTCGCAGTGTGTATGTATATATGTAGTGGGCATACAGCTAAAATCCACTAAGTCCAACTCATATAAATTTCTGGAAATTGAATTTTAAAATTTGCAATTAAATTAGAAATAGCAGGTACGGTGAACTACTACGAAACCATCTCTGTCTATTTACACCATACACCAAGTAAATAAATAAGTAATATCCACTACTAAAATTAATTATTTTCCCATGAAAAATAAATTTTTGGTGCAGGATGTCTGGTAAAATTGAGTTAGTTAATTTTGGCTGACTGAAAGTACAAGACTCAGTTCACAAAGTTGGTGAGATAATAATTTCATTACTTATAAATATTAAAGGAAATTAGCAGTCAAAATTAATAAGGCACAGTTTAGTTTTAAAAATTGTGTTAGATGAATGAAATAATTAACACAAAACAGAGCTTTTCTTATCTTAAATTTAATGAGCAATTTTCAAGTTCCTTGCAAAAATTAAAAAATATTTTACGCACACTAAAAATTGACAAATAAGAAAACAATAATAATACGATAAATAATAATAAACATTAAAAATAATTACAGTAAAAATCTAGTTAACAGTTACAAATTTTATTTATACCAACCACAAAATTTAAAAATAAAAGAAAAATAATTATAATAATAATGAGTTTATGAACATTTTAAAACGTGAAATAATTAAGTAAGCAATTGTACAATAAAAGATCTAGTTAATATTAAAGTTTTGTTTATACTGACTAAAAAAGACTGAAACATAATAATAAATAATTGAATGAATAACAATAATTATAATCTTTCAAAAGAACTGAAATTGTTACAAGTAAATAATAGTCTGTAAAGAACCTAGTAACAGGATAAAAATTTATTTTTGCATTTAAGAAAAACTAAAACAAACAGAAAGGTAATAGAAATTTTTCATATACTTCAGTCTTTAATCACTTTCATCACTTGAGCTACTTTCAGGGACTGAACCTGTTGCATAATCTTTTAATGCAGAAGATGTTGGAGGTTTCTCATACCAGCTATGAAACTGTTCGGGAGTAATATTACTTCGACATAATTTTAAAAGATCATTTTTAAAGCACGGTCAGCACGGTTTATTTAAAGAAGATCTTGTGTTTTTTTGGGATAGTATTTGTGTTTTATTTTACGACCTACATTTATTGGAACTTCTTACTTATTAAAAAGAAGTAGCCCCTATTACTCAAGTGCAACTTCTATTTTTGTTAACATACGTCCACCAGAATTAAATCAATATAATTTTTATAACTTTGTAACCTATATTAAAATATAGTTTAAAATATTAAAAATTTTAAATAATATTTACTTTTACTATACAACTAGCGATTCACTTCGGCTTTCTATGAATAATTATGACTTTCTCGGGTAATTATGAATAAATGCGACAGATATAATTAGGGTCTCTTAAGATTTTCGTTTAGGCGATTCAGTCGTTTTTCTGCTTTTTTGTACTAACACGTCACTGATCGGCTCACTTTTGTTATCAATTAATGTCTCACATACTGTATCTAAATCCTTCTTTGCAAATTGCCTACGATAATAATGAAAACTCTATCAAACTCCGCCCGGTGGTTCTTGAGATTAGCCTGAACAGGCTAACAAAGCCTACCGAGAACTATATTTTTTAGTATATAAAGACAGTGTTAGTTGAGAGATGTGCGATTTATTCTTCGTTTGATTGTTCGTTTTTTGACTTGATTTACTGTAGTTCAGTGTTGTCATAGATTAGTGTATTGCAAAACTTAAATTTTCCACGGTTAATGTCGTATAAAAAGCTGAAAATCGCATTAAAATCTGCCCAGTGTTTCTCGAGAGTAGCCTTCGAACAAGCAGACGAGATTTGTACAGATTTTTATAAGGTTTAAATTTATATTATTTTGTTTATATGTACCAAGGCTAGAAATTCTATAATTTTTAAGAGATTTCAGTGATGTAACTTCTCCTGGAAATCCGTGAGTCACTGCAGCTGCCTTTAATTAACTTAATCGTTCTTAACTCCACAGCAAGAGCAACGTAGAGTTTATGACTGCGACCCAGTTTTATAAATTAGTGGCTTATGTTATTAAAGAGGATTTTCTACTGAATATACGAAAAATTAGGACTGGATTATATACGTTTGTATAATTACAATGTTGTTTAAACTTTACTATATTAGTTGTTTAATAAACTTAGGAAATTAGTTATTAGATTGCATGTCTGATGTCATTCTCCTAGTTTACTCTCATTTGATCCCCTTCTTGTCAAGTTTTCATTTTGGTTTCTATTTTTCTGACACCGTTTATTATACGTCAAATTACTGTCTCTGTAAACATGTGTTTTCATGAGCCTTACAACTCAGAGTTTCTTTGTGGATTTGGCTACGTGGCTTACAAGATAATAGGAAATCATCTTCTAAAGCGATATATTTCTTACAAATACCATTACAGGTACTTACAAATTTATTTTTACGTTATTATTATGTAAGGAAATGCCGTATTCTCATTAGATAACTGTACTTACATACTTCGTATTGTTTAAAGTAGCAACCATCCTTACTTTTCTTTTATAAAATTGCTAAACTGCTATAATTGTTATTATTTAGACAAAGCTCTTCGTCATCACTGACATGAAGATGTCAGTGATGACGAAAAGCTTTGTCTAAATAATAACAATTATAGCAGTTTAGCAATTTTATAAAAGAAAAATGTACTTACATAATAGTATGTGTATTACGCAAAACCATGTAGCTTTCTTTACAAAAAGTAAACATCCTCTCACGGTTGTCGTTTGTTTACACAAGTTAATTTATAAACATTATTTTATTATACGTGTCTGTGTCCTTATTTTGACAAAACAGAATTATTTTATGTTTTTGAAGACGGTTGAAATTAGGGCCATATCTGTTACTTTACGTATTTTGGTGAGTTCTGTAGCTGTATTAACGTAGTAAGGTAGTATGATGTGGGTGGGATCTTAACAGCAAGGATTTGATGGAGTGATATTATTATTAAGTATACTTTTGCGGCCATTAATAATACAATAATTATAACGTTTCGACCACAAACTCTCTGTTGCCGTCTTCAGGTGAGTTGATGAAATGAAATAGTAAAATGTACTATCTATTCGAAAATAAAGTTATCATCGAAAAATATAACATAAGAAAGTAAAAACGACAAATCACGAATTAAGTTAAAATTAAAATTAGCCTCTAACCCACTTACCTGTAAATAGGCCTACTACAAGAGACTCGTGTAGCTGAATGTGAGTAATTTGACACGCCGACGTGGGCTTACTACAACAGCCATGGAATTTGTCTTAAACGCTACCTACCCACACACTATAAAGCGAAAAAAGCTCATTCCAATACACGCTTATTTTCTGCAACGTTCTAAATACAATATTCGCAACTGGTTCTATAAACATTAGAAATTTCTTTATACAGCTGGCACAGTTATCGTCTTTAGCTATGCTATCGTCTATATCTATGAGTATTAATAAAAGAAGAAGAAAACTATAATTATAAATTTGATTGAATAAAAAAGAAGGAAAATGTAAGTATTCTCATGCATCAAGTTTAAGTGAAATGTGTCGTGTTTGGTTAGTTTTACTAGTGTATTATATAAACTTCTAAAACTATGCTCACAGTTAAGCAGTCATAATACTCTAGTTAAAATTGATTTGCACTCTCAAAACACATTTGTTAGGTTACGTTTGTAACAAGAACTGAGACGTTAATATGGTAGTTATTGAAATTATTTTATTTAAATAACTCTTCATCTACTCAAACATCACAATAAAATAGGTATATCTGGCCAACTGGATGGTAAATATATAAGTATGGTCATGGATTTGCCATTTACACACACACACACACACACACACACACACACACACACACACACACACACACACACACACACACACACACACACACACACACACACACACACACTGCACACTCAAAGATGAACATTGTTTAAACTATTAATTACCAAAGTTGAAAAATAAACAGCCGTGAATGAGTGCGTCAAATATTATAACCCAATTTCGTTGTATGCGAGAAATTCTGTATCTCATCAGCTGTCATCGTAATAGATTCATAATTTGTGTTATAATAAAAAATTCTGTTACCTTCATACCTGTCTACCCTCTTGCGGTATGGAAATTTCTACGACCCCTTAGAATCCTCTGTTATTTATTGCTGCCTCGACCAGTTTCACCCTCCAAACGCGCCAGTTTTTTCTAAAGCGACAGGTTTCAGACACGTTTGCCGGTTGCTCTCTATTTTAATTACTACCTAACTGTATTTTTACATAAATGTACAGAAAAAGGCTATAGTGACACTGTATAATTACAGGAATTAGTTAAATAACCTGCACCACCGAAAAATAGATACGCTTTTAAACAATACATTATTTATAATTAACTGATATGATTGTAAAGTGTTCATATATAAACATGGATTTGCCATTTACCAATACACACACTCGACAACTACAGAAGACAATTTTTTAAATGTTAATAGCCGAAGTTGAAATATAAACAGCCGTGACTGAGTCTATGTCAGTACAAAATATGTGCTTTCGGCAAAAACTAAATCTGGCTTTGGGTTCTGACTATATAATTTCTCTTCTTGTTATGTCGTTCGGCCTACCTTTATCATCTCTATACATTATACATAAAAAGCTCACGTGCTAGTTAGGGTAATAGAAATACTTTTTCACTTGTTTTTTTAATTTTGGTTTATTAATTTATTTTCTCTAAAATATTAGCATTTAGTCACAACTTTAAGAGAACATTGATCAAATAATATTAACGTTAATATTATGTAATAAACATTGTGTCTAGCTATAACGGGCGTGATACATACAGATTACGTCCGGCAATCGTACATACGAGAAGTGTCTCGTATGTTATAACGCTCGCCAGATGCAATACCTTTGACGTAAATGCCCGAATAATAGTCGAGTCGTCTCTCGGAAGGCGCAGAACGATCGACAGTTTGTTACGCAGTATAAGAGTATTGCATCGTTCTCTGCTTACACCGTAGGCGATGTCATGTACGTGACGTATATTGCCTATGAAATCGGTTTAACACTACTTATCCTTAAGCCTTAACCAGAGATTTAGTTTACTTTGGATCATGAGAACTAATTTTCACATTTCTACAGCACTTTCTCCGTTCTGCGCAAACAACTTTCCGTGGATTCCAATCTACCCTCCCAGTTCACCATCAACCTCTTGCGTAACTTCCTCTTTAGCACCCTCGCTGTTCAGTTGTAACAATGTCCTTCCAACTTGGAGTTCCTTTATTTCCTCAACTTCCGCTACGTCTTTCCATTCTGTTTCCACATTCTTTTTAATTATAGGTGATTCTTGCTCTCCAGCGGCTTCACACAAGTGTGCTTCCTCCCATTCATTAACGACCACGTGTCTCCGTAATTAGCATTATTGACTTTTCAATAACCCATTCTGTCATCACCCAAGATGGTTGTTCGTCGTCCTCTTACTCTTCCATTTACTCATCCGATAGTAAGCGTTCCTCTTCTCCGCACTTGTCAATTCCTTGGTTGGTCACCGTCACTTTATTAATCAAATAGTTGCCTGTCCATTTCATTTCAGCAGTTTAAAACTTTATCTTTTCTCGGCCAACCCTCATAAACCGACAAGCACTTATAATATCCTTGCCAAATATCGCGCCATCGAAAATGTCTGGAACGAGCGTGTTGTGGCTAAACTCGAGAAGCCTCAGACGTAAGTGAAAGTTAGCCACTCCTAACACTTTGCCATAGCTTCCATTCGTAATTCGAATAATAGAAGAACACGAATGAAGCTGGGGAATACTCTACCCTTACATCAGGTCACATCATGGATCCTGTGGAACTTTTGCCAATTGTGGCTTGCTGCTTATTCATCTCCAAATAATCATTCAACATTCGAGTTCCCTCTAAACTGATGAAATGTAGACATTTTGTGCTATTCTGGGTTTTTACACCTCTAGTTAGTGCGATCATACCCGCCCTCTCTTTGTTTTCTCAGTTCTTAACAAAATGTTTGAAGACGGCCAAGTTTCTCATGTTTGTAGCAGATAAGCATCCCTGATTGTTCTAGACAACATAAACCCTTGTGACACTCTTGACGTTCTAAATTGATTTTCATGAATAATGAATTTGCTACTCATCGTACCTAAACTGTGGATGAAGATCTCTTTCATTATTTCACCGTAACGTTCTGTCAGGTGGTACCTTCTGATACATTTCAGCAGTAGGTCTTATTAAGACAAGAATGAGTGAAAGGCCTATTCCCTTATCTGACCACACGTTAAGCGTGCGGCAACTGTAATTGTCGGGCAAGTCACTCAATGTGAACTTTGATCAGTTGATGGGACCTTGGCGTAAACTTTGCTACTTTCCTTTTTCGGAGTAATTTCTATTTTCATCTTTGACATCGCCTGTTCAACTTTGGATTCCGTAATACTGCGAAGGCAAAGGCCATTCACTTATTCACTTGACGTCTATTTTTTCATAGTTGATATAATTTTTTCTATTTCAGATGTTTTAGTACCTTCTTTACTCAGCACCTCGTAGTACACTAAATTTTATAACGGTATGTTTTCCAACTGTTTTCCTTATGTATCAATGCCTAAATATCTTTTCCTTTACATTTACTGTCTTCTTCATATCGTTCTTCTGTTTCTTCATTTTGACGATGAAACAGTTGTGATATTCTTTGTCGTTCTACATCTCTGTTCTCGTTAATGTTCCTCATCTTAGAGTTTTCTCTCTCTCTCTCTTTTTGACGAAATCATTTTGCTTTAGAAAGCTTCTGTAATGCCATATGAGTGTTACCTACTTTTACAAATAGTTCAATATTAATGAAAGTACAGAGAAATATCCTACGATGTGGACATTCACTGGTTTCCATTGTTAAAGATCCTATGTTCTGCTTTTCAACCCCATTGCTTCAATGATTGCACGGATCATGGTCTTTACACAGTGTTACAAGTTATCGGATGCCAGAGAAATTTGTAGAGAAATAACGTCATAATATTTTATAAGAGTTACATGAGACAAACACGCTCATTCTACGACAGTTCATGAAAGTGACCAAACAGAATTACAATAGTCCTCCCACGAGTTCAGTAAGTAACGTTTAGCACTTCCAGTTACCATCTGTGGCTCTACGACGCTTCAGAAGTTCTGACCTAATCCAAGAGTCGATTCCATTAGCCACTTTCTTTATTCTAGTCGTCCAGTTTCTAATATTAGGTCTTCCTTTAGCCTAATTCGTGTTCTTCTTCTGAGTCTATAAGTCACGAGCCTCTAATAAAATAATTGTTACCAAGTTATTGAGTACATTTATTTTAATACATTTCACAATACTAGGTTGTCCGTAGGGATGGTAGAATTCGACATTAAGCTTGCGTCAAACCTACCCTCTATCATCCTCTTATATAGCATCCAATTATCATGGTCAGTATCATTCTCTCAAAGCTCTATAATAATTCTTGATTGCTTGTTAATGTACATTGTTTGAGCCGTATGTCAACACCGGTCTAATTTATAGTTTGTACATACAAAGATCAAATAAAAGAAAACAATCCTATCCAAAATACTAAATGCTACGTTTATTGTATATCAGGTTTTGCTATATCACCTTTTTAAGGCATATTGATAAAGCATAAACTTTTATTATTAAAAATATAATTTTAATATCCAAAATATGTTATAATAATCTTTGTTATACTATACTAATAAAAATACTGAGAGATTTTGCAAGAATATGTTAAAAAAGGTTAGTTAAAATATTATTAAAATTATTCAAATTTTAGGAATTAATACTTAAATTTTATTTATTAATATCATTAGTTTCAAACACGGGATGCTTATATTTTTTAATATATTTTCAATAAGAGTGAGAAATTTTAACAAAACAATTTAGGATTGAGAAATTTTAAACTAGAAAATGTTAAAAAGTGGATACTCACTTATACATTGAATTTAATACCAAACCAATGTTGGTGTAACTTTCCTTTGTAAGTTAGACGAAACTTTTACTTTGATGTAACAGTTAGTGTAGCAACGTAAGTTGATTTAAATAAACTGTAAAGGAATACTTCCCACTGATTCGTGTTATCCACCAATTGGATTCCTCATTTCATGCCAATGGGAAATACCAGTGATAGTTTGTTGAATTAACATCACTGCTGTATGTTTAGGTTTTCAACGCTAACAACACATTATTGTATACGTAATTACATATTACCGACACAATTTTATTAAAGCGTAATGTTTATTTTTCATCACTATTATTATTATATAACTATGTATTTTTACATTAGCGACAAATTAGTATTGAGGCAATAATTTTCTTATTTATTTGTAAAAATCTGTAGTACTTGTGCACAGACTTCCTCAGGCCAGCAAATCAAAATCGTCATATGATACGATAGACTCTAACTTACCTAACGTTTATGGAATGTAAAAATCCAAATGTATAAGGATATATAATAACGCTTTACAAATGTATAAGGATGAAAGTTTTGTGTATTCCTTATAGTAACTGCTGTAATTTATCAACCTTCCCTTCTTGGATCATGAAGACACAAATTATGCTGTGGATTGTATTACACTTTGTCGCTGTGGTAAAAGATTGATTTTTTTAAAAAGTGAGAACAAATAAACAACGCTTGTGCTTAGAGTATGCACTCTTCATTAGAGTCTGCGATCAAGTTTCTTCTGAAGTAAGGATCACTTTAAGAATTCAATTCAGTTACACACTTCCCCTTGTTTGCAGCAGAAAATATTAATCAAATTGTATGTAATTTTAAAGAAGATTATTCTACTTTAAGATCTCATGGCCTTATTAAGAGTACTAGAATTTTTACTATTAATAAAATCAACCAGGTCGTGGTCCATCATATGCCCACCGTAGTAACTGCCAGAGGTTTCGACCGTGCCCACGACGACCGTCATCAGTGAAGCGGGAACAGAGATACACTACGTCCGCATAGGACAAAGTTGAGACAACCAGAGACGGCTATTTCAATCCAGTTCCAGTTCCAGTTGTTTGAGGCACAAGCTGGACGCGCCCCAGTGGTCGCAGTGTCTTGTGAGCTCGATGACTGCTTGTCACTCTGTAGACCTATTATCTGAGTAGCAAACATGCGCGTATGGGAATGGGATCCTGCTTTCATATTTTTTGGGAGGGATGAAAGGTTTTTTTTTTTTAATTTTTCTGACCCGCAATGCCAGACTATTGACCTTAAGCTGAGCACAATTAAGGCAGGCGCAGCTTCCAATCCATCTGTGGCTCCGAACCGGCTAGGGCATTATGTTGGCAGAAGTGATAGTTGATGATTTGCGCAAGAGGAGCCGATTGGAAAGAAGAAAGCGTATGGCGTAAGACACGGGGTGTTTGAATTTTTGTGGTAGCGGGCCTTAGTCTGTACTAAGAAGGTAATGGGTGAGGAGAGGTGGAGGCACGGTTGAAAAGCTTCTGCGCGAGGAAGCGCACAAACTCGTCAAGAAAAGGAACCTGCAACCCTCGCCTGAAAGCGTAACTGCGGACGAACCAGGGAGAGTTGGACATATAGCAAAGGATCCTGGATTAGAAAGCTTTCAGTCGTTTAGCAACGTAAGGTTGAAACAGGGACGACAATGCGGGCGCAGCGTATGGCTCTGTGAGAGAGAGAAGAGAGGGAGAGAAAGAGAGAGAGAGCAGACAGATACTGAGTTTAGTGCGCACTGGCGCTGTCTCTCGATGAGAAAGAAACGGGAAAAGTTTGGCTTTGGCGCCGCGGGCACGTTAGGGACAGTTGGATACGTGGGCTCTGAAGCTTACGTGCCGGTCAAGATTTTCACGGACCGTTTTCACAAGATTGGGCTCCTGTTTAGGAAGAAGGTCTGGCATGGGGAAGTGAGACGACGGGAGAAAGGATACGACTGGAATTTCTCTGTATTCACTCCCACCCTTCATTTCCTTAGACAGTCCGGTAAAAGGGCGAGCTGACTTTGCACCACTTCATCAGAAAAACTAGAATAGCTGAGCTGTAGTTGTACACGACATCATCCTCATAGAGCGAAAGAATGACTCCAAGCTCTACAGGCAGATCGTTCGTAATGTTCTACAACAGAACTTAAAGGACGCCTGCGGCGATGGAACGGATGAGTAAGAAGTATCGACGCGTACCCTACAGGAGCGGCCATAAAGGGCACGATTGCCTGACATGAACAAAACAAATAGGGAGAGAGGACAAGGCGAATTTATAGAGAAGGCCTTTGTGCCAGACACGATTGGAGGCACTACTCACATCGAGCAGCACTGCTGCTGTGGACATTCTCGGCGTCAGGTAGCTTGGTGATTACCTTGACGAGAGGAAGGGTGGTAGAATGCTCTCTGCAGAAATTGAGCTACTTCTGCCGAATAAACATATCCAGCAGGGGAGCAATCTGACACTGTAATAGCAGCTCAAACACTTTCGAGATTACTGGCACCAGAGAGATGGGGCGATAATTGTCGCGGATTATACGCAACTTGCGGGGCTTGGGGATCATAGCAATTTTTGCACTTTACCACAGGCTGGGCAAGTAATGGAGTCGGAGACATGATTTGACAGCTCGTGAACCAGTGTGATGAGGCGGGGGAGGATACTGTAATGTTGTAAGGTCACCGCGCCGGCGATCCACAGCGAAGGCAAAGAGACCAAGCGGGTCTTGTGGAGGGGAGGAGAATAACCAGTAAGATAATTGTGACGACGGACAAATGCCAGGAGACAGAGACACCTCTATGAAAGGGAAATTGCTCAAAGGATCAAAGCACGAGTCCTGTCGATCAGCAATAGCATCATGACCTGTGATCGGAGAGATATGACACCTGGTGATGACGTTGAACGTACCTGCTGAGCGAGGGAATTTGTGATACAGCAGTTCCTTCCACAGGGGAAATTTGGAGTTGAAATCTCCGGTAGCAATAGTGGGAAGAGAATGGTTAAAACTGGCGTCCCATTCCTCTTCTGGCAAGGCCCGCCGCTCTCTGGTCGTAGGTAAGCTGAGATGAGGGGACCCTACCAAGCCCCGTCAGAGGGGTATCGACGCTGCCTCAAAGCGTCGAGTCGCTGAAGCGGGGAGATGAAGATGAGCAATGCGCCTGCTTACTAGTTGTGTCGCCACTGTGGTGAGCGGGGTTACTTTATGCAGAGCGATTAGTGATATTCGATGTAAACGCTGGAAGCTTGAAGGGGACTGCGGGAGTAAAAAAGATTTCAGAGAGTATTACGATGTCGAGACTGTACTTGGTGCCAAAGGCGGCCAATTCGGACGGCCATGGGTGACGGGGAGGAAGTTCAAGGTAGAGGACAGAATCATAACAGCTCAGACTAAACATCTGTGGCATTCCAAAGTTGAGAGACTGCGGATTCAATTCAGGTTTGCAGGCAGTCGGCTAAAGTCGGTTGAGAAGAGCCTTCCGTCGCCGAGGTTGCCTGATACGTGGGCTGATGTTACATAACTCAGTTGTCAGGCTAGGGCTTAGGTTGGGCTGCCTTGTTTCTGTAGTTTCTCTGGGCGAAGCTGGCTTGCTCCTGGCTAGTTCCTCTTTTGCTACTTGGGAGGAGAGGCCGAACTTTGTTTTTTTTCGGCTTAATAGGTTTGCGGCGCTGGGCAGTTTCAGGGGTTAAATATTTAGTCGCGACTGCTACTTAGCTATGCATTCCGGCGGGCGCCGGACGGATTTGAGTGGTTGCAGCCCGTGCAGAGGCAGTTGCGGCAGTCTGAGTTAGGCCCGCCGGGCGGCAAAATTTGAAGTAGGAAGCCTCCGGGGTGACGCAGGTGTTGGCAGGTTTGAGGACTTGGATGTCTTCTTCAAAGCTGCCTGATAGAAACTGCAACTTCGGGAGTTTGCCGAATAATGTTCTTCACAGTTTCACATGGTAAGAAGCTCACAATCACGAAGACAGGTGATTCTCCCCATACACTGCGTGGACATATGAAAAATCAGGGAGCTGTGTCTCCGAGCCGCTGAAAGTTGTAACACTGCTTCGGACGGGGCTGAACTCAAAGGCTTGTACTTTTACCCGATAAGACTACCAAGTAGTCTCTTGCTCGATGGCTTCGTATTTACCTAACTTGAATAACTTTTCCAGGAAGGCGATACCGTCCTATCGCCTGCCGAGAGAGAAGAGAGGTTTTACACAGTTAACACTAATATCCAAGGAAATATAGGTCGCATAGGAACGAACGTAGTAGAACGTTCTGCAAACAGAGCAAGCAACTGACACAGCCTACCACGGCAACAGCAGAAGACAGCCCTGACCCTGAGTTATGTATCTGTGCAGGGTTCCGCGAGGTGTGCAGTGACCCGAGTATCAATTTGGACTCCTGCCACTGGGTCAGTTATAGTTTATTTACTTAATTTTGACTATGTGGGGATGTCTTGAAGGGTCGATTATGTAGGGAAGAGGGTCGATTGGAGGGTCACTCCACAGGGCCAGCAAACAGGTTCGTTTCCAAACATCACCTAGTTGGATGTTATTTCCGAGTTCGGCGATCATTGGGTAACTCGGATCGCACGACCATAGAATCTGTGCGCTAAGACTCTCGGGCTCTTATCGAATGAGCGGACACCCAGTCCTCTTCGGAGTGCGTGTGAAGAGAACATGCAGGGTACTTGCTACAGACCCTAGTCGAACATCCTATGGAGTGACTTCCTATGACAGGCAGCCAGGTATCTCCAAGCGCCACAGACACAAATAAATAATCAACTGCAACATATATGTGTTGATGAGCTTACCAAGCCGCGGAGTCATTACCGAACTCGAAAGTACGAGCAATAACTTTTTGAGCTGCGCCGAAGCATGTATACTGATTTTCTGAGCGTGGATTCGCCAGGTGAATTTCGAATCGATGTGGAGTCCGAGACACTTGAAGCTGTTGGTTCAAGGCAACTCGACAGAGCCTACTGTTAGCGGACGATGCTAACAATTTCGTGGAGTTAATCTCTAATTACATTAGTATTGTTAGTCTCACCGCAGTTTGAAACTGAGTGCTTTCCGTAGTAGCGGAAGATTGTCCTCGTAAGTTTGGAAAGACACATCAAAGATACTGGCTTTAGTGTTTGTACATTCCGGTTGTACTGAGTTAGTTCAGTAAAATTTCCTACCCAATAACAATCCAGAAGCGACCCCAAGATATTCTACCACCTATTTTATTACTTTATAGGACTTTCGGAGATCAATTTTAGAATATCAGGCCTTTGGACGCCAGCTACGGGCATCGTTCTTCAGACTACTGTCAAGGAAAATCCAAATTTTAGTATTTATATTAAATCATAAAATCTAAAGGACTTTTAACAATTAAATACTTAGTAAAAGTGAACTTAAAAGGAAATCAGTATTAGTTAAATTTATGTTGGTGAACAATATAAATTGTCACCTAAGTGAGAAGTAAGAACTTTCGAAACTCAACCACTATTTAATTAACTTTTTATAAACCATCGTTCCACTTAAATGCCTCGGCAATGTAAATTTATCTGTGCTCATCATGTCATCAGATAGATACATCAACGTGGGGCACCATTAAAGAAAAAGAAATAAAATTGAGTAAAGTCAGTTAAAGTGTTGAGGAAAAATTCATATTATATTGTCTAGAGACTGTAAAAAGTAACAGCTTGTTGTGAATTTAGTTTGGACTGGTAGATTATTCATGATAAAAGCGTAAGTATGAATGACTCTTGACCACTTAAGTACAGTTCAGTTAAGGTTTGGTACAGCACACACAATACATTATCACATATACGATCATAAATCGCTAATTATATAAACGACATTAACCTCCTGTTACATAAGCTATCTACCGGTTATATTGATTGTGATTAAATAATTCCGCAATCAAGTAATTTCTTAGCCGCTATTCAGGAAATGAACAAACACAGATGGAGGAAATGATAAATGGTTAGAAGTTATCTGCTATAGGCTCTAGGCTATAGGCCGTCCCAGATTTAATTTTTAGTATAGGCTAAATGGACTGCGCTGTTGCCAGGTTTTTTATGTGGCGATAATGCATTCCGCGTATTTTAAACGTCGCGTTCGATTTACTGCTATACGGAGTGCACCGTTTTTAATAAGGGTCTACAAATTTTATAAAATTGTATTAGTGTTTTACTAATGGTATAAATACTTATGTATTGACAGTTGCCTGAAGTAGTATGACTCTTAGGGGAGATTGACTTATCGGTGTTGTATCTCCGGTACTGATGCGATGTTGTACAAGAGAGGTTCTTACCAATGACTGGCCTCGAACTGCAAAAGAATCTTTAAATTCATGTAAAAACCTGGTAAGCTCCTTTACTTCACACTTGAGAGGTCGTTAGAAGGTATGTTCAATAATTCCTGGAGTTATTCTCTTAATTCGGAAGTGTCTGTAGTACTGCATCTTCTTTGCGTCATTTCGTCTACCCAGGCCACAGGAGTCAATTTGCCTAGGGGCGTATTGCTTTGTAAAGTGACAGCTTGATCCAATATATTTGCCATTCTAATAGGTACATTTTTGGTTCCATCAGGTTTTACTAGACTTCTGGTAATTAGTATGCCTGGTGTGCTGACTACCTGAGGTTCGAATATAGACCATAGAATATAGAATATAGACCCTACCCCTAGCCGAGAAACGTGTAGAAAGATCTGTAATGGCGTAACAGTATTGTACATAATAGAATATTACTATAGTATTATAATGTAAAACATGATATGTAAAAGCAATGTTAGAAAACACAATATAAAACCAAATTAAAAAGCTTTGATACACATATCATGTAATCATATAACTATTAAATAAACAAGAATTTGTGTACACACACACACATATGTGTATATATATATAATATATTTAATATTTATAATTTCTTTACCTCAAGATGTTTTTTCCTTACTTGGATCTTGTTTCGGGAATCCTATTGTTCCCACCTTCAGCCATCTTAATTTTGTATCTTGTTGAGTACTTGTGTTTTGGTTGGTTGTTGTTATGGTTTCCTGTTGGTTTTTGGTATTTTATACTTTTATTATTGTGTGTGATTGTGGTGTATATATTACTTTTGAGTATTTTCGATGTTAAGTGTTTTGAAAATTGTGTCACGTTCTGTATTGATTTGTATATGTTCAGGTATTAGTTTGTTTTTTGTCTTGTAACGACATCGAAAATACTCAAAAAGTATTGTTCTGTTTGCAAATAACCTCGTTTAAAGTATATTCTACCACAATCAGATTTATTGAATCGTGAAACTTACATTTTTAGGCAGTGTTTAGGAAGAGGAATAGGTGTATCCTACGCGGAATCCTTGTCATTATAGAAGTAGTTGAAGATAGTCGCGTAATCTTGTGTTTTTGTTAGAGTTGTTGTGTAAAAACATTATGTTTGCAATTTGCGACAGGGGCAGTGAGTGAATAAAGTATAATTTGTTACGGTACCTTATACAAAGGGAAGTAAGAGTTTCGTCCAGGACAATGTACGGACAGTAAAATATTGCTTTTAAAGTGTAAACAGAATATTTGTAGCCAAATACTTGAGTATTCTATGTCAACATACTTCACGCTATGGAACACTGAATTTCTATGGAAACGGTACTTCAAACTGAGTTTCTATCGACTCACAAAGAAGTGAACTCGAAAGATAATTGTTTCTCAAGAAAGTCTAATAAATATTAAAACACCTTAATATTAGAAGCGTGAGTGAGAACGGAATTTCAACTAAAGGAACAGTTTTTAAAGGGCTAACGAAAAATTTTAATTATAGATGCAGGAACCAGAGAGACAACGTGAAACAGAGTAGGAGTAGTAGAGTTAATGCAAGTAGATTAGGAGAGTTAGGTAGAGTAGGAGAATTATGTAGTTAGAGTAGGAGTTAATGCAAGCAGATATTATCCATTACGCTCTACATAGACATTTACGTGTAATGATTTCTAATATAAGAGCATGAAGGTAACCATTCGTAAATTATATAAACTTCCAAAAATATATAGACGCTAAATTCAACAAACTAACGAATAATTCTCTTTAAATTAGAACCTAATAACAACATGTAAATTCGTCTGCAATAGCCTATGTAAAATATACAATAAAATCTTTAAGGTTAAACAGTTGCAAAATAGTACTGAATACAACATACCAAAGACAGTTCTTGTATTACAATTGACATTATTTACTATCCTTGGAGTTAAAAAGTTTGACTGCTTCCTTGAATTCTGTATCCCTGATGTAGATGCTGCATCCCGGCCATAGTTAATGTTTTTGAAGATGATGTGAGTCGAATCCTGTAGATTCCTACAGGGTTTAACTTAATCCTGTAGATTCCTGCAACTTCACACATTCTATCTTCTACTATCTTCACGTATTTTATACAATTTTACCAATTTGGGGGGGGATTTTTTGTCATCATTTAGATGTCAACCATTTTTACATCGTCTTTTTTGAAAGTTGTGTTATTTGTTTTAACATTCAGATGAAACATTTCTATTGCTTTTAACTCACAGTGTTATAATGGTAGCCTCAAAGTCTCAATATCGACGTCTTTTGCATTCTCATCTATTGCGTAATTGTGGAATGAAGTAGGATATGGAATGAACACATATCAAGTATGGATGATACAAGGATAGTGAAAAAGGCAAGAGATAGCCAACCAAACACGGAGAGGAGCATTGGTCGACCAAGGAAGAGTTAGAGTGACAGCATGAAGGACCGTTGTTATAGAACAGGACAGAGTCCTAGCTAGGAAGTTGAAGAAGAAGACGATCTTTTGCGTACTTTTCATATTTGGACTATGTTCTCGTACCAGACGCAGCATTTCTCTTGTTAGGCAATCCACGTCACAAGAGAAGATGGTCAAGTTCAGCCAATTCTTGATATTGCCTTTCCTCAAAGATGTTGTAGGTGTCTGGTCTAAACACCATGAGTGGTATTTTCAACTGTCCAGTACAACAACTGAGTTCCGTAGACAGTTTGGAAGTATTTGTTCCGTAAACCGCTTCCCATAGGTTTTATTATCCATTTCTTCATGTTCATCTCGAATGTTTTCCTTACAAAGAAATGTTAGTTCAGCACCGTCTTCGCTACCTGCATGAATTAATGCGAATTGTGGTCTACGAAAACCCGAACCTTTTAGTACTGTTGATAATCCTTCCATGAAGGCTTGGCAAACGCCCTTAATATATTTGCGTTTTAAAATTTTCTTTGTTATTTGCCTACCATTTATCCATGACCCATCATGAAGGATTTTCTTTCCTTCTTTTGGGCGTTTCTTACTTTTTTAAGTAGCCATGTCTCCATCTGATGATATCATCTCATTCAAATAACAAACTCTTATTACCACTGGTTTCTATACAATTTTTATTTCACAAAGTGGTGTACGTAACGTGCTGCTTGAAATTTCTGACAAATTTTCTTCCCCATTCATAATTTTAATTATGGCATTCAAATCTAGACGTACATTATGCCTGTAAAACTGTTGAATTTCAAAACAGATATATAAAATTCTAAAATTTACCCTACTTCAATTTTCTTGCAGTTACGTTAGAACTATTTAATTTTTTTTATTTTTGATGAAGACGTCAGTTGGCTTTGTGCTATCTTTTTTTTATGTAAAAAAAAAGAGTTCTTTCGCTCACTTCACATAGCGCACTAACTATGTCACTGTAACAAATGCTGAAATTTTCTTCTTCAATTGTTTTAAATATCACATTAAAAATTGTCTGTTTATCTCTTCTCCTAACCCTTTTTCCCTGTTTTTTCTCACACTTGATTGCATTGCTGTGATTATAAAAACGCGACGTATAACCTAATTAATGCAACGTGCAGTTAGTTATTACATTTCTTTGTGTAGAAATAGGACACAAAAATGTAGATACTAATAAATTAACAAGAAGCAAACATACAAATGTAACAACGGATCACTGCTAACTTTAATCAATGGGACAACATCCAAGAGCAACGTTACTAACTTTTACTGGTGGTAAGGGTGTGTCTTACGCATGGTCAATGGTTTCTTCCCCTACAGCCTCATTAGTTGCCAGTGTGACTAGACTATGTTGAACTTTATAAAACCCTGTGTGTCTTTAACAGTACAGTAATATTATTATTAAGTAATTCATAGTCTTTAAGTTGACATCTGTTTTTCAGATACACCTCATTTTCGGTAAAACGAAAGCTGTATACAAAGCTTAAATAAACCTGTTGTTTTCTAAATGGTTTCTGTAAATTTTTCTGCTGTCACACAAGCTTTGAGAGAAGCCTAAACGAAAGTCCCCATCGGAATACATCACTGGAGTGTTTTTGTTGGCGCGCTTAAGACGCACGCGTGTGCGCGCAATTGCGTAACAGATACGTCTATGGTAACTGTCACTGCACAATCATATTGACTACGCTGACGGTGTTCGGCTGTAGTAACTCTCTGAATAAAAAAGTTACGTAGTCCTACCTGTTTGCGTGTACAGAGGGTGTGCATGTCTATTGTTGTGGGCAACCTCAGTGATGTCTCCGTTTAGTCTGTGTGAGTTTCAAATGCCTTTCTGACTATTGCGTCTTTTTTTGTCCTCTTCAATATGTTTAAAAAATTCGATAATGCTCCCGCGTGGCAAGTGAGATTCGTAATTCGACTTCTTCACGGAAGAATTATGCGGCCGTGGGAGATTTACCGTCAAATCAGTGAAGCGTACCAAGTGGTCGTCCTTCAGTCATTACATATGATTTTCTGCGTGATGACGAATTCATCAAACAGGATCGACGTGTCACACTTGATGAAATAAGTAAAAATTTTTCTTTTATTTCTCGCACTATCGTCCATGAAATTGTCACCATTTATCTCAGTTACGAAAATATTTCTGCATTGAAGGTTCTGTGTAATCTTAACGGACATAAAATATCGGTATGGAGAACCATACATGACTTCCATGTTCTAAGATTTATATTTAAAATAATTTACTAAATGAAATGTTTCCATAGAAACTCTTCTTTCCACTTATTGCTTCAGCCTTAACCACAGTACTGTGGTCACTAACGTATACCACCACACGTTAACGCTCTCGATTTTCACTGATGATGGCAGTCGACGGCACTGCCGAAACGTCTGGTTTTGCAGAAAACATTGGACTACGGCCAAACAGCCCGGGAAGGAATTTTAACAGCAAACTACTACTTTGTTGCCGATAACGTAGTACACATATAAAAATTATCCCCTCCCCCTTTAACTATAATTTTCATTTATAGAAAATTACCCCCACCCCGTTCAACTAGCCTCTTCATTTATAGATATTTCATCTACGTTTCTACAGTGGATTATTAAGATCTTCTTATCACGATAATTTATTTATCAAAATTAAGTACTTTACTCTTGTTACAACAAAAAATGTATCTGGTAAACTGCCCTTTCCCCGTAATCGATCTTCACCAAAATCAAAAGGCCTCGAGTATTCTACAACTCAGCCACATATGTAAAAAATTATTTGATTCTGTTTGAATTTACGGCAGTTATCGTTCGTCATGAAAAAATTTCTCTTGTTACAACATAAAATGTTGCTGGTAATCTACCACTTTCCCTTAACCGATCTGCACCAAAATCAACAGGCCTTGAGTACTCTACAATTTAGGGATGCATGCAAAACATTATTTGATTCTGTTTCAATGTGCGGCAGTTATCGTTTGTCATAGAAACAATTACTCTTGTTAAAACATTAAAAGTGGCAGGTAAACTACCCCTTTCCCTTAACCGATATTCACCAAGATCAATAGGCCATGAGTCCTCTACAAATTAGGCACACATGTAAAAAATTATTTTATTCTGTTTGAATTTACGGCAGTTATCGCTCTTCATGGGAAACGTTCTCTTGTTACAACATAAAATGTTGCAGATAAACTACCCCTTGCCCTTAACCGATCTTCAAAAAAATCATCAGACCTTCAGTTATCTACAATTAAGCAAGGTATGCACAAAATTATTTCATTCTGTTTAAATGTGCGGCAGTTATCGATCGTCATAGAAACAATTACTCTTGTAAAAACATTAAAAGTGGCAGGTAAACTACCCCTTTCTCTTAACCGATATTCACCAAAATCAATATACCATGAGTTCTCTACAACTTAGGTACATACTGTTATATAACTAAATTACAAATAGAATTTTATGTTGATAAAAAAAAATTTTTATAGTTTATTAATGTATTAAAAATTTTTTTAATAATGTTTTATTTATATAATTATTTAATTTTTTAATCAATTAATTATTTTTATTATTTATATTTATTATTGTTTAATTAATTAAACTATGAATTGGTAATTGTGTAAAACTTCGTGACGAAATATTTGTTGCACCGTGTTAATCGGATTATGTCAAGCTGGGTCGAAGTGTATTCTCTTCTAGCTCAGCTCCTTTTCTTCTTCTTCTTGATTCTTCCGTTAATACTTCTAAATTAAATTAGGAATGAAATAAACTAATTTTAATAATTCAAATAATCAAGAGAACGAGTATTTAGAAACAATTCTGATGTTTATTTTAAAAGCGGTGCGACAATCTTACGCACATCGACTATGGCTGCGGCTATGACTCAACTCACAGGTCGACTGTGTCACTAGACAAATACATTAAATTACAATATTAATTAATAGAGTTCTTTGAACTGTCGAAATGGTCAGAGAAGGGCAAGTCACAAGATACAATACTTACTTAATAAAAATTTAAATACTATTACGTAAAAGTAACATATCTCAGAAAATAATGTCATTTAATAAAGAAATTTTCGAACCATTCAGCAGTGCATGACGTTACGTCGTCGTTGGTTCAAAGTGGCTGTGTACGTCTCGCTATGCAAACTGGAAACATGGCGGCCATCAACTTCGGATTTTCGCCAACCCACGCCAACTCCTCGTTCTTTCTTCTCCCTCAAATATAATGGTGGATATCTCCCTCTGCGATGATGTAGTCCCTCTGGATAATTGGTTGTAGTGTTCTCTTCTACTCGGCGATGTAGTTTGGTGCAGGATTATTTGTGTCGTGTTCCGTGTTCAAATCTGGTTGAGTTCGTTATTCCATTGAAATTGGTGTTAAATTAATAATTTCAATATGGCGGATGATTCTTTGTACGTTGGTGTTGGATCGTATTATTACTGAAATTCGTTCTTCACTTTATTATTGTTTAAGTTAATTTTTTAGTAATTTTCGGTTCATAACCTCTGTGGTAATTTTTATGTTACACCTTCATTTTTTTTTTTAATAATGTATACTTCTTGGATCTTCCTTCGGTACGTTCTCGTCCGTTCAGTTTCACATTTAACAATCAACTGTGTACTCAAATCGTCGTTTAATGTAGTAATTTCCGAAATATCTTGTTCTCCTTCCCGATTGTCTGGAATCAGCTGTTCGCCTTGGTTTAGATCTGATCGTATAGAAATATATGACATTTTTTCCTATTTTATTGCTCTAATTTAATTATTTGTTAATTTTATGAAAATTTAAATACCTATCAATATTCCTGTTCTAATTTTACATAAACTAATATACAACTTGACCTAATTTGGTTTCAAATAAGCTTAAAATTGACATTTTTTGACATTTCTTATAGGCCTTATTATTTTTTACATAATTATAAATTAAATGGTTTACAAGTCATTTCATGTTAACATTGTCCTTACATAATATTACTTCTTTCATCATTATTCTTTGTTTTTAACCATTTGTTGTTGTAACACTCTAATACTGATTAATTCACATATTATTTGTACCGAGTCCCTTGTTAGGAATTATATTACACATTTCCAATAAATTTAATTTTATCTTCTGATCATTACATTTACTATTATGTATTTCTGTGATGACTATATTTAAAAACGTTTATTTTTAATTGACTAATCTCTGCTAATTTTATACAATTTTATTTAATTTATCCCTTTGGGCTTGATTATATGGTATACGTTGATTTTGGCCTAAAATACGGTTTTGCTTTGCTATTGGTTTCTTAACTATTTTACTGCCTTATTATTTCTATGGTTTACAATTCAAAAAGATATCAATATTATTTCGTTGCCTTCCCTACCTTAACAAAATTTTAATATTAAGTAACATCATTTAATTATAACATAACATCTTATAATTTATCATTTTCATTTATATTATTTAATTATAATAAAACATCTTATATCTAACATTTTCAACTATATTATTTAATCATAAACAAACATTCTATATCTAACACTTTCAATTACATTATTTAGTTATAATAAATCATCTTATGTCTATTATTTTCAACTATATTATTTAATAATAAACAAACATTCTACATCTAATATTTTCCATTACATCTATTGAAAGTTCATGTTTTTGATATTTATATTAGTGTTCAAACAATCCTTATTTTTTACCTTTATTTTACTCTTATAATTAATATATTTGCAGTCCTTTGCTGTCTTTTACTCTTATGTTTTAATATTGTAAAACACTTTTTATTATCTACTCTAATGGTAGTCTTTAATTCCTGTTATGGCTTCTTATAGTATTTCACATTTATTATCTACTATAATAGTAGTCTTTAACTCTTATTGTGGTTTCTTATAGTATATCACATTTTATTATCTACATTAATGGTAGTCTTTTACTCCTTCTATTCTTTATTCTGAAGTTGTATCTATATTTAATTTACACTTTTTGCTTCATTTGTAATGTATCCTGTAACTTGGGTTACTGGGTTTAAGTTTTGTCATTGTTTTAAATTTCTTAATTGGTACAAGTCCTTCATGCGATTTTGGGAATAGCCTTCCTTCATTCTGCATTCTTTGTATGAAGCTTGAAATAGTCTGTTCCTTATTTCTTATTCTATGAGTAGGTTATTATTTTTGTATTTAGGTCCTCTGCTGTCATTAATTTAATAAGTTGTACTTGATTATTTTTTCATTTACTGCTCTATATCCTACTGGATATACTGATGATATACTGGGGTTTTATATAGATGGTTTCTTTTATTTGGATCAAGAGTTTTCTTTGTTATAGAGTCTATTTTTTAACATTTGATTGACTAAAATGATCAGCTTATTTAATTCATTTTTAACCATTTAGTTATCACTCACTACTGATAGTTTCTTCTTTTTCCTTTTTTAATATTGCATTAAGTTTTAAGGTGAAAATTCTGTTATGCTACAATATGTAAAAAATTATTTGATTCTGTTTGAATTTACGGCAGTTATCGTTCTTCATGGAAAACGTTCTCTTGTTACAACATAAAATGTTGCTGGTAAACTACCCCTTTCCCTTTACCGATCTTCAACAAAATCAACAGACATTGAGTTATCTACAATTGAGGAAGGTATGCACAAATTTATTTGATTCTGTTTAAATGTGCGGCAGTTATCGTTCGTCATAGAAACAACTACTCTTGTTAAAACATAAAATGTGGCTGGTAAACTACCCCTTTCCCTTAACCGATCTTCACCAAAATTAACAGACCTTCAGTCTTTTACAATTGATGAATGCATGCAAAAAAATATTTGATTCTGTTTGAATGCGCGGCAGTTATATTTCGTCATAGAAAAAATTACCGTTGTTAGAACATAAAATGTTGCAGGTAAACTACCCCTTTCCCTTAACCGATCTTCACCTATACCAACAGGTCTTGAGAACTCCACATTTCAGGGCTGTATGCAAAACATTATTTGATTTTGTTTGAATTTGCGGCTGTTATTGTTTGCCATAGAAAATACCCTTGTTAAAACATAAAACGTTGCAGGTAAACTACCCCTTTCCCTTAACCGATCTTCAACAAAAACAGTAGGTCTTGAGAACTCTACAATTTAGGGCTGTATGCAAATAATCTTTTGATTCTGTTCGAATTTACGGCTGTTATCGTTTGCCATATAAAATACCCTTGTTAAAACATAAAACGTTGCAGATAAACTACCCCTTTCCCTTAACCGATCTTCACCAAAAACAATAGGTCTTGAGAACTCTACAATTCAGGGCTGTATGCAAAAGAGAAGTTAATTCTGTTTGAATTTGCGGCTGTTATCGTTTGCCATAGAAAAAAATTACCCTTGATAAAAAAAAACCGTTGCTGGTAAACCAACAAACCCCTTTACCTTAACAAATCTTTACCAAGAACAATAGGTCTTGAGTACTCTACAAATCAGGGCTGTATGCAAAAAAATATTTGATTCTGTTTGAATTTGCGGCTGTTATCGTTTGCCATAGAAAAATATCTACAATATCTACAGAAACACACACACACACGCACACACTTTTCGGAAAATGACTTTTTTTCATGTTTTGAGTGTAGTACAATCAGAATCTGCAATAATCTCGATCACGATTTTTTTTGCCATCACCATACTTCCATTTCCTTAAGGAACATGGAAGTAAAAACCGTACGGGTGCTGCGTTGACTTTTTGTATCTTTATTTGGTAGTAGTTCCGAGTGACAACCTAGCTCTGGCAGCTACAAAACTTGAAAAACCGCGTTTTGTGTGTTTATGCGTAAACTGCCTACAAAAAAAAAAATTAGGTGCGGACGCAAAAAATTCGTACTTTTGTTTTCAAGTTTCGAAAAAAAATGCATAATTACTTATAGCGATACAGCGTTGAAATACAATACTGCTTTGAGTTGGTTGCTTTTCCAGTTATATGCACAAAAACCGAGAATTACTGAAAAAACAAGTACTGTAAAACGAATTCTGTCAGAAAAAAGATAGACATGAATAGTAACAGGCACAAAAAGTTACTTTTTGTAAGAAAGGTTATTAGTTACATTAGTTTGCATGTTAACCTAACAATGTCATTTTGCCTTATTTACGTGAAAAGACTACCTTAATTTCCGCGTACGCAGCTAAATTAGACGTGGATTCTACGTAGAAAATGACAAACCTGGGTTTTACATTATTTGCATGCCATAATTGTTTTTGCAGATTTTTTGCAAAAAAAAGACACTTTTCACGTCTGCACCTAGTTTTGAAATATAGTTTACGTAGAAACACTAAAAATCCTGTTTTTTTTTTCAAGTTTTATGGTTGTCAGAGGCCAGGTTGTCACTCAGAACTATTACCCTTTATTTAAAGGACGGGGATGAATTCCTAAGACACACCGTAACAGAGAACGGAGGTTTCTTATGCTAAACCAGAAAGTAAACGTCAATGAAATCACCTTCGTTCAACATCCAGACCAGAAAATGTTCAAGCAGGCAGTCTCAACTCGGAAGGTTATGGCTACAGTCTTCTAGAAACGGAAAGGTATATATTCTGCTGATATTATGTATTGTGAACAATACAGGCCACTCAAAATGATTGAAGGGGCCGTTTGTGTACCTGCATTTTGCTTCTTCATGATAATGCATGGCCTCACGCTGCTGAGAAATCAAAACAGTCTCTTGGGACATTTAAATGGTAAGTTTTCAATCATCCAGCTTACAGATCCTCTCTTGCCAACATTGACTATCATCTGTTTTCTAAACTGAAAGAATTGCGGGGAGGAAAGGTTTATGAAAGTATTAAAGACACAGAAAACAGCGACTACTTACAGTATCTTAACACACTGGCGGCGGAGATACATGACGAGGGAATAAAAAACTCGTCCAAACTCATCACAAATGTATACATTTTTAATAATAAAAAACTTTTAACAAGAATACATTTTTTATTTTGCAAATTACAAATGTTTCGATAGTAATAGGCCTATAACTATCATCATTAAATATGATGATAGTTATATTACTATCGAAACATTTGTAATTTACAAAATAAAAGATATATTCTTGTTAAGAGTTTATTATTATTAATAATAATATAAACACAAGAAAAAATTGAGCGCATATCAATATGTATGTAAAAATATACAATATTAATACGTAAGAAAGTAGCGTAAGGCAAACTAAAAGGTTTATTCAAAAATCCCTGTCTGTTATTTTTTTATCATTAAACAGGTATTACTTTACAAACGACCCTTGTATGTTATTGACGCTTTGAGAAATAGTTTTTACCTTTCGTGCCATAAATGATAGTTTAGTCCACATTTTCAATAGAAATAGAAATTATCTGTTACTGTACATAAAAATTGTGCATACTACGACGTATGAGAGTAGACAAGCAGTATACGACACGGTATATGCCAATTTGCTGTTCCCGGGTGCTTATTATTATTATTACCCTAGGGACTGCCTTTCACGTTTTGAATTGACCTGGAAACTACAAACAATACCTCGATTAACGGTGAGCCTTGGAATCAAACCTGAAATCTCTAGGTCATTAATCAAATGCCACTGGTTTACTACACTTATCGACACTGATCAAATTTTACTTATAAATTTTTACTTGATAAATTTTCAATTAATTATTTTTATTCAATAATTTATTATTATTATTATTATTTACTTAGTTTCTTTCTATTTGTTTTCTGATATAATATAAATATATATTTATTTTTTAATATAAAATATTTGCAGTTTTCACTTTTGTGAAATTTACGTCTTATAAGTTTCTATGCGTTCACGGTGTTAATTTCCGACAGCAACGTTAGACTTATTGTTTCCACTGTTGGGACATAACACAATCTAGTACTTGCTATTGAAGATGGCTGCCCCATGTACCACCTGAACTTTTAGTATCAACAATTTTAACAACACATCACGACTAATCTGCCAGAGAGATTTTATAACTAACTTTGACAACATTTTCTTTGACGATCAGTGTTAATTTTTCTTGAATATATAATGATTGTCTGTTAATTGTAAACATATTTGTCAATTTAATTCATATGACAAATAAAATGTTTTTATACTTTTCAGTGACAACTACAGTCGTTTTTTAAGCACACATTATTTTTTGGTTGCTTTATGTTACATCATTTGTACAACCACTACCTGTTATGTATGGTCCTTAGAGAATATTTAGAATTATTTGTTCAATTTGAACATTACAATTAATACAAAATTCCCGTATCAGAAATTCGTTTATCAGTTGTTTCTGAATAGTTCAGCTGCCAACTGTTTGTTTGCAAATAATGTCTTTGATTCCTTCTTTATCATAATTCTGGCAAAATAAACTGTTATGGTAGTGCTGCCACACCTATTACTTCAATAACATAGTAAGCAGACGTGTAAGAATAAAACGGGCGATGTTTTATCATTCTACTCACAAAGGGTATTTCCACAATGGAAATAGTGTTTTCTTCAATATACTCCTCTGCCTGACACTATTCCGTTTGAATTTCATTGTGTTATTGGGTTCAGTCACCCATGACGGTGCTTTTACATATTTTTCTAGTACATTCTCTGTGTATGTGATTCTACTCTCTAGTTAATAATAGACGGAAAGACATTTAACGTATAGATTGTTTCCGAAATTTTGTACGGGAGGCAGGGCAAGTCGGGGTATAAAGAAGTTGTCTAGTTCTATTATTGTTTTCCGATCTGATGATGAGCTGTGAAGCTTGAAAGCGCTAATCGGAATAATTTTTTTATAGTGATGTGCAACAGTGTTAAATCTGTTTGTGATTATAACCACTAACACAACTTTAATTAAAAATAGATGAATTCGACATCCATAAGGACGGGGTTGTGTGAGATTCATTCTATCACTTTCATACCCGCTTACAATGCTTACAATTAAGAATAAATATAAAGCTTCAAAATATAATTTTTAAGACGTGTTGAGGGACAATATCTTTTAGGCTAAAACTTCAAGAAATATTTGTCTTATTAAGGAAATGCTTACTAGATAGAATAACAGATTATTGACGTAATTGGCAGAAATTTGGAGTAACTGCATATGAAACTGAACAGCCTAAATTGACAAAAATTATGAAAAAGACAATGTGTAATGTCTTGCTTATCACTTTAAGGTCTTAAAACTATAATTGGCAAGTTTATTACTTTTCCTGTTTACAGATTTATCACAACTCTGTCAAGAGGACATTGCGTTATTAGAATCCTTAGGAACGTGCACGCTTGGTTATCGGATGAAATTAATGTCAAATGTGGCGTTAAAATTATAGATCCTTACTCAGTACTGCTAATCTTCAAACACGACTGGTAGATGTCGTGAAACTACGACTGCTGTCGGCCAAACGGGCTACGAACGACGTACATTAACCGTCCCATCCATTGGCATTGTCTTACCTTAGCTGTTTAACAATTTAATACGTCATATCATTGGAGGCGATATGATATTTACTCAGAATTACCTGTTTTATGTGATCATGTATTTTACATTCGTAGGGAAAAGTGTGTAATACCGCGACCTTGGTAGTTATGCGTTTCTTCCACGTCAGTCTCCTGTCCAAATGCATCCCAAGGTATTCAGTACTTTTAGCTTGGGGAATCGGTTGACCATTAATTGGTTCTGGATGTCAGTTAGTGTGGTGAGTGTAACGTGTACTGACTTAGATAAATTTATTTTATGGAGCAGATATCAAGCCATAACTGAACGATGTTTAGTAATTCTTGTATCATAAGAGATGATATTAAAGGGTCAGAATGTATCGCTAGAATTGCTTTGTCATCGGCGTAGGTAGCAAAAGTGGTCATCTCTTCCTGACGTCAAGTCCGTGGTGAACAGGACGTATAGTATTGGGGCCAGGACAGTTCCCAGCAGTACACCTGACCCTACTAGATAGCATCCAAGAAGTTTACTTGAAAGACTCTGCCCATTATATAGGAATATAGAATAAAGTAAAAATTAAGTAGCAGGTTTTTCTGTATTTTTCTTAACAGTTCAAAATACCAGACTTTACCGAATGCCTGGGAAGCGTCAAACAACACACCTGAGCGGAACTCCTTCAATTCCAGTGATTTATTTAGAACATTTGTTATTCTGTGTATTTAACTCACCCTTGAGTGCCTTTGTCGAAAGCCAAATTGATGATCCGGAATTAGATTGTTTTCTACAATTGTTGGCATAGCTTCTCAAAGATCTTAACTAATTACCGAGTAAAAGCTTATAGGTCGATAAGAAGAAGGCTATTGAGGATTTCTACAAGGTTTTAAGACCATGATTACTTGGAAAAGACGAAAGTATTTGAATGTGGTGGTGGAGATGTGTGTTATTAGTAAGAAGCCTTTGTGAGGCAACTCCTTTAGAATCTTTTCCGATAACAAATAAATCTCAGGAGCCTTTTTACTTTTTGGGTTATACTGCATTATTTATACGACTTCATTAACCTTAAAAGTCTTAATTATAAAGCTAGTTGGCACGGATAGTGTACAAATCTTAGTACTTTATTAGCAAAGGAGACGTTCTTGCTGACTTCAGATTGCAAAACGTTGACCAAATGTTCAGGAAAAGTCTGGGATTTCTCTGTGTTGCTTCGCGCCCAGGTACCATCTGGTTTATGTGTTGGTGGTATTTGCAACAGTAGCCTTTTTAGTCGTATTATTTACAAGAAACGAAAGTTTTATGTGTTGGTATAAATGGATGGCAAAGGCGATGAGGGGCTGTATAAGGGCAGAAACATTTGATAAAGAAGAAGATGAAGAATCCTAATCATTAAAAAAAAAATGAACTAGGACGTTTCTTTGCATGCTTAACTGTGAAAAAACAGTGTAGTATTTACTGTTCTGAGTGACATGCGGCTGTTTTATATACATCGGTTTCAACTGTTGACTTACTTTTATTAGCAAATTATAAAAGTGTATTGTGTCTCAATTTCGTTTATTAATTACATCATCATTTTTGGGGATTTTAGTTTTTGAAAACAAGAAACTAAGAATTACTCATTACAGAATAAGTATTGACAAAATTAAGGTGTGGTAAATTCTAAACAGTGATATTGTTAATAATTTAAACCGTGAAATTTTACGAGTAAAATTACAGAAATTCTTTCGTCACTAACCAAGAAGCGTGCAATAAGTTTAATATTACGATATAAATATTTGATATTTTGTGACTGTCACAGAGGGTAAATTAATAATGACGTCAATCCGTAATAGCTGTATTCTTTATGTTAACCATTACTACCCGTTCTACTGCAGTATGAATGTAGTGAAATATCAAACACTCGGTTTGCACAAAAATATTCTCTTGACTGCCGCAAATTTCTCACTGTCACTTACAGATGCGACTCTTTTTGTTTTCACCACCCTTCCTATTTGTACGTGTAACATTTCCCTCCTTTGTCTGTTCAATAATCAAGGCAAGAAAACTATGTGTAAAATTTTAAGACACCCATACGTTATAAGGTACAATAAGACAGTAATAATGTGGATAAATTATTTTAGGTTTAATCATGATATTACTATTCCAACTCTTCTTCTTCTTCTTCTTCTTCTTCTTCTTCTTCTTCTTCTTCTTCTTCTTATTATTATTATTATTATTATTATTATTATTATTATTATTATTAATATTAATATACTGCGATAGATCACAGGATAATGATACATGCAATGAACTATGTCTTATGCATGGATGACGAACATTCTCATGTTTAAATTTGTTTCTTGTTCAAATTGTTTTTTTTTTAGCTATAGTGTTTGTATTGTATTACCGATAAGAATTTAGAAAAGGTGAAACTCTTAAAAATTGTATTCGTCATTTTCTATGTAATGTGTTTGTGAAAGTGGGAGCTGGTGCGCGAGTTATTAACATTTTTCTCTATTGTGTCCGTTATAATTAACCGATTTTCATGAGACTTGAACAAGACATAAAATTTAATATTAGCTACAATTTCCCTATATTCTGTGATCTTCAAATAACTGTTAAGTGTGAATTTTTGTTATATGAAATCTCTGTTAAAAACTCACTCAGGCGTGAAGTAATAAAATCCCAGATAATTATCTGTGCAGGCTTTGCAAATTTCATGCAAAGTGTTGCATGAAGAACTATTAGTGCCGTGTGCATAAATTATCATGTGACCGATATTTGGCCAACTAGAACGCAGTAAAATCATTGAAAATTGTCTTTTGCCATGAGCAGATCGAGTTAGTTCATCTTGAGCATTCGTCTACTAAACGTGCGGTCCGCGTTCAAGAAGTTTCTCTTGCGTGAACACGTCAACAGTGCGAAAGGTGTACGAAAACTTAGATCTGTGTGAGTTATTCTACAGACCCAAGTATTTCAGTTGTAATAAATAATATTGTGATGTACAAGTATCCGTGTTAGTCAAAATATCCTCATAGGGAGATCTACTGACCGCGGTAGATCTGTGTGACGCGAGGACACTTGAAGACGTGCCGGAAGGTGTACGCCTATACACCGTTTTTCATTAAACACCCACGTTACACCTTGAGATACGTAAATAAACTATAACAATATTAAAACATTTTAAAAACAATTAACAATCATAATCAGTGTTATCGCAGCGAGGCAGTGTTGCAGTTCTTCGAGCAAGTTCAGCGTGTTTATCATCAGGACACCATCCCAGCAGAATCCACGAAGGAAGGACACGTGAGATATACGCATCGCCATCAGCCATCTCGCCGCATCAATTTGGAATATCTTCACTCAAGTAACAAATTCAGATCTGAACTTTATATAAACTGTTTTCAAAAGTATTTCAAAATTCATAACATTTGTGTATGTTTGGAGATATATCGTATGAACTATTATTCAATTGGTGTGCAATAAATAATTATAATACCTCCAATATAGACTTGTTGATTTATAAAACACACACCATATTCCTATGCGCAAGAATTAATTCAATTGTGTTGTCGCAATTCTTTTTGTTGGTGTGTTGTTCTTGTGTTGTAGTTGTTGTTGTCGTCGTCGTTATTGTTACTTTTGAATGTTGTTGTTGAGCCCCATTGAATCCTTATTGTTAAAAAATTCTGATTCGTTCTATTCCAGTCATTTCATTTTGATCCTGTTCAAATGAACAGGTGTGTGGCCAGCTTTAAGTCACCATCAAGGGAAGGAGTCAGAAGATATTGATTAAATCGAGAAACATGAGTAGGCCTACTATAAATATTTTTTATATAGTATTGTTAATTCTCTAACATTCTCGAATGCAGGGTGCTAGTTTTAGTTGTTTATTCAACAGTATTATGGTTCAACTGTGTACACAATGCAAATAGTGTTTTCTTCAATATACTCCTCTGCCTGACACTATTCCATTTGAATTTCATCGTTAGAAGCAATGTTGCAGGTCGCCTTCTGATAGCTTCTTCGTGATCTCTGTCACTACGTCTTCACTGCATCTATGGACTTAAAACAGTTTCCTTTTATTTCAGTCTTGATCTTTGAAAACAAAAAAAGTCGCTACATGAGGTGAGTCCCATGGGTGTTTGACCATAGGATCCTGTGCTTTGACAAAAGTATCAACAGACAGTGTACTTGTGTAGTCGTGTTGTTGTGAGGAATTCATGAATCTCCATATTACAGGTCTTTTTCTTCTTACCCATTCATGACGAGTAGTCACGATCTCCTGATAGTAGTCCTGATAACAGTCTGATTTTCAGGCACTTATTCAATGTAAGTAATTCCTTAGATATTATAACAACTCATAAAAAACATCACTGCTTTGAATTCGATTTGCTTATTGTTCTTTCTTTTGTTTGTTAAATTGGGACCTTTTCAACCTGTGGATTGTTGCTTAGATTTTGGGGTCATACTGAAAAACAATTTGTCACAAGTTATTACACTTTATAAAAAGTTAGCACCATTTCCAGTGTTTTTGAAAATGCCTACACAAATGTATGGCTACAAGTTACTTTGGTACCATCTTTGAGCATACTTTTTTCATGTTAAAATTTTTCTATAAAGTCTGTCAAACAGATGCTTTATTGATGCTAGCCAATTCATCACCTAATCTGATACTTATACAGTAATTTTTTCTTACAATTTCATTGAAATTTCGAGTGTTGTCATCTGATTTTGATGAGCAAGGATGGCCATGTTGCAGATTGTCTTCGAATACTTTCCTTTGTGCTAAAATTTTGTTAAATCACTAGGAGACCTGAGTATGCAATAGACACTCATCACTACAAACCTAATTCAGAAAATTGTTAGCACATCAGCAATTCTTGTAGCACATTTTCCTAGTTTTCAAAAAATTCCTTGTTAATACTTAATATTAATTTTGACCAAGCTCAGATACTCAGACTGCTTCTAACAACTGCTGCTGCCAAACTGTTAGTTGCTGCATCTGCTCGAAAATTTAAGTGTAGACGGGGGGGACAGACAGTGACTATCACGGCTCTCTTTTTCTTTTGCCAACATTCAGGAAAGCAAAAAGAAAAAAATCAGTCCAGTTATTGTATAGCCATGTACAGTTAAAGTGGGTGGTAAAATTATTATAAATAATTAGTTACACAAGCTGCATTAAAAAGAAGAGATGCACTGTCAAGTTTGATAGCTTTTCACGTCGTCGTAGATTGCTTCATATTCAGAACAGTATTTTTGTTAACGTCTCCCAATGAACTTGCTGGATAATTGACATTCAAGTTAATCATTTCTCTACTGTATGAATTTTAATAACTGGTGTATGCCATTTTAAATTACAGGCTTGCATACAGTTTAATTACAACAATAGGGAGACATGTGTATTCTATATTTTAATGTGTTAGTAGTAATGTAAGTTTTCAATTTTTCTTCATGAATACTAGTAAAACATCCTATTTCTAGTGTTTTGAAAGAGGCAAATGTGTTTTCTGAAGACTTTTTAATTATTTGAAAATAACACATCACATGCTAAATATGTGTACAAATCTGTAAAGAATAGATGCTTATTGCACCTTCCTGTTGTCAAAAGTTTGCAATCCACACAAAAAGTAATGTAAGTACTAGCAATAATAAAACACCGTATGGCAGTAGTGTAACATTCATTAAGAATACTTTACTAACTTAATTAATAGACAAGCAAAACTTTAATTAAAAATTGCTTTGCTAATACTAATTGTATAGTTTGTAATGTGTAATTAATATTAGAATTATCTGAACTGTCTGATTAAGTAAACATTATCAGATACAATTCTTTTAGTTTAGTGTTTCTTATGTATTGAAACTTACTTTATGTTGTCAGTTTTATTTGTATATACATCTTTATTTTAAATTCTGCAGTTTATACACATTCCATCTGTCATCTGTTCATTTAAATGCTTTAATAATTCTACAAAGTCTTGTTTTCATTTTCCATGGGAACTTCTTTAAATCAGATCAGAAGGTAAATGTTATGGATTTTGTTAGCAACAATTAAATTGGGTCCTAACACCAAAATTATTTTATGTTGGATTAATAATAAGAATATGGAAATTTCAACTTTGTTGTGTACATTGCATTTGTTTGTATATGACCAGCATATAATAAAATTAAAAAAAAAACAATCTGTCGTATGTTATCTGACAGATAAATCACCGTACGCAGTCTTATGTGCTTGTATATTGCATTTACACGCGTGGACACCGGCAAAATCACGGACTGTAAACTTAAATAAATGTTGTGGAAACTCGTACGCTAATTTAATAATTTATATCAGCAATCAGTGAATATGACTTTCCAATATCTTTATAGAGTTAAGCGAAAACTAACTTATAATTGTTAGCCTTACTAAGACAACAAACATGTTGAACTTTGTTTTTTTAAAACCATTCTTAATATACAGATACGTACGCACGCGCGCAAGCACTTTAATATTTTACGTCATAAGTGTGATAAATCGTTTTCCATCTGACCACATCTATTTATAAAACACCTCTCTTCAGTCATTTTCTATAGGATACAAACTATAGTGACCAGTTTGTCATTCGCGACGTGTCATAATCGAATCTGTACTGAATTGCTGACATGTACACGTTTTTAGGGTTTTCTCAGTTTTATCTAAAATTTTTGTTCATTGACAAGGTACTAATAAACTTCCAAGTTTCGTAATCATTAAACTCAATCAGTATTTTACATTTTCCTATTCAAAGAATATAAGTAGGAATCGTACTTTAAGGTTAATTAGATAATACTCTAGTAATATTGACTTGTTTCTTATTAAAAGTAAGGGTGAAATATTCGGATGCAGTCGGATACAGTTCAGTTAGTACACGTGTTAACATCTACACACTATGTCGTTACTTTCCGAACATCAATCTTCAGCCCTTCTTAAATTAATCCTCCCTTTGCTCCTTGTACCTTCTATTTCCATTATGTCGGTCACAATTTCCATGTTTTTACTGTGACTCATTTCTATTTTCTGACAAAGTTGTTTTCGTTAGCAATATAACTGAGGCCAATGTATGTCGAGGCAAGAATAACGAATCAATACGTTTACCACACACCGACATCGAATCGAATGCTTTCCTTAAGATTGTTCTACAACCAGTCTACTTATTTACGGTCTACGTTTTCAACGTCTGCACAACACACGGTCTTGGATTATTCTTCTTTACAAACGTTTGATATATGTAGAACTTCATACTCTCAATCATTTCCATTTACGAAATAAACATTGTTTAGTCCTTTTTAGGTATACTTAAACCACCACGTTGACCATGATGTTTTACCATTGCCAAAGTACATCACAAACATTTTTCAGGAGTAATATGAATACATTACGCTTCGTAAGTAGTAGCAGAATTTACGAAATACCAGTGACTTGATTTCAGCGCTCTCCCCCTGTTTAGTCTAGATATTTAGTAGGTTGTTAACTAGTTAACCTCTTTGTATGATATTTTAAAATAATATAGAAAAACAAACAGTTATCGGCAAAAGTTTTAGTAAAATTGTGTATGATAAAAGTATAGCATCTGGTTAAAAAAAAAAAAAAAAAAATACTTCAAGGAAAATAAACTGTATGTTGGGCAGTAGCCACAAATACAATACATCTATTGATAAGGCTCTGTGTGTTGTGGGATAATATTTGTGTTTTTTAACGATATACATTTATTGCAATTTTTATTTATTAAACAAAAGTAGCTCCTATAATACTCAAGTGCAGGTTCTATTTTCGTTAACATACGTCTCCCCAAAATTGAAAAATATAATTTTAATAAGTTTTAAATTAATTTTAAAATAATTTAAAATTTTATTATACAACTAGCGATTGATTTTGGTTTTCCACGTGGCAATAATGAATTAACGGCGACAGGAGAAGCGCGGTCCAATAAGATTTTATTCTACACGATTTAGTTCTACACGGCTAAGTCCCCCCTCCACCATATGACTAAATTGTTATTGGCAAATGATCTACACAATAATGAATTTCTCATAAAAATCCGCCCGGTGGTTCTTGAGGTAACCCGAACAGCCTGAGGAAATAAATAGTACCGCGTTGTTGAGTGCACACTGACTTTTGGCACGCCACGGCGCGCTAGGCTGCTCCAGACGTTTAGAGATCATTCTATGCGGCAGAATTACGTAAGGTCCCCTTCAGACGTTATTCAACTACCCTACCGGCATCGAGCCCCGCTATCTCGTTACAATGCAAGCTTGCGGAGGTATAAATACTGGCTTTCGAAGTGAGTGCTAGTTATTACAGAGGTTTGGTGGGAAGTGATCATTGTGTTAATTAGTACGAATGTCAGAAGGTGACTTTTTTTTTGTACAAATTTATCTTTACTTATTGTATAAGAGTGCCTTTGTTGATTTCTAATTGTTGTTTGGTCTAGTTAAAGTTTGTAATTAGTGACTTCACTAGTGTTAGTTATTCTGCTTCCATTGAACAACACGACGATCTGTCTGACCGTGGTAATAATATAAAAGTAGAGGCAAGTAAGAGATGCGTACGTTTTCTCTCCGGCATCTTCGAAAAGTGCTTTTTCAAGTTGCGTTATGCAAAGGACACACACACACACACACACACACACACACACACACACACACACATATAAATTAGAAACTTGATTTTAACAATAATTTATTCTAATAACTTATTTGATACAAATTAAGTGCTGAATAAATGAATTTTTCGCTATTTCCAAAAAAACTGCAGACTTTAACATAAAATACTTGTTGACCTACTTTTTAAAAATTAGTGTATGCTGTCACAAACGTTTGAATAGAATTTTTTATGATTCCATGTACTTCTGTGATACGGCGTAGACAGCGTAAGCCAAGAAAGAGCTCGGTCAGCTGTTGTTTCTTAAATTTGGTTCACTGTCATCGCCACTGTTTGACTTCCTGTTGTCATAAATTAATGTAGTGTAAACCTTGGCTTAAACTTTCCACCAATAAACTCAACAGAACGCTGAACACCTCACTAAAATCTACCCCGCTTGGCTTTTGACATTAGCCTAAACATTCAGACGATATTTGTTCAGATGTTTAAAATTTTTAAATATATTGTTATGACGGTCTAACTGATCGTCTTATGGTACAGAGGAAAAACAAAACACAAGACACTAATTAAGTCACTTATCACCAGCTTCAATTAATCTCAATTAACAGTTTGAAATCAACAAGTTATTCAACAAGATTATACTCTTACAATAATTCAAGTTAATCTGTCCACACAAATAATAATGTTAACTATACAAGAATTCCGCACTATAATCACCTTTCACTAATACACCACTGTGTAAATCACTTGAGACGCACTGTGTAAATCGCCCGACAATAGCTGAAAACTAAACGGCAGGCGTGGGCTATTTATAGTCTGCAGTGTTCCATAATATGCGTCCTTAACAAGCAATCGAAAATTCCAGAGGATACTTCACCGTAGCCTTTGCAGAAACACGAACACCCACCGTTGGGCTAGTTGAGAAGCTTGTCGAACAACAATATCGAATGTACGAGCATGTTCCGTATTACATAACACTGCCTCGCATGTTAAGTGTCACGTACGCACACAAACATTACATCTGGGCTCTGCTGGGGTAGCCGAGAACGTTCTGTAATGGCGTAACAGTGTGTTATTAGTTTTTCTATTCTGAAACCAGAAACGCTGTTTTCTCAATTACAAGAAATTTTGGTAATGTAATTTACTCATGAAATCCGTGAGTTCCTGCTGCTGACTTTAATTAGGTTAATCTTACTTAGCCACAGCGGAGCATCATAGACTCAATTTTGTAAATGCATGGTTTAAGTTATTAGCAGGGATTTTCTTCTGAAATCACACAAAAAAGTAGTTATTAAAAAGGTGCACACGCACTGGTGATAGTAAGTATCGACATAATGCACGACGGACAGTTAAAAAGTTACTTGCACCTCTCTATATTCTTTATTATAAAAGAGATATTTCAATGAAAGTTGTTAGTAACACTTGTAGATTTCCGCCTCTATCAGCTGTTGTAGCATTTCCCATTTGGTATTAACGTTAGTCTGTTGTTAGCCGCAAAAATGTTACTCAGTGACTCGTTTTCAATGGGCACGAAGGTGAAACCATCGCCAGTTGAAGGCAGCATACGGTGACATTTTCACGCCAGGCCATCAAAAAGTTTTTTTTAATTTATTGCAAACTTTTAATCTGTTCGTCACGCGAATAAACAAGTTAAATGATGTACATATACGTGACTCAAAGAGCTGTTTACTGAGAGCTCTTCTTATTATTGTCCATAGAATACACACATACACAAAAACAAAATTTATGTGTGTCTAACATAAATTAAAAATCAAAGTGTCATCAGAACATCTAAACAAAAAAGATCTTCCACTTACTTCTGGCATCAACTGAGAACTTATATTAACATATTAAACACTGAGCCTGTAGGACAAAAGTATTTGTTGACACTAACACTTAATGTTGACAGGAACACAAAGAATGCCTTACAGTAGGTTATAGGTAATACAGACGGTTAACACGTTATTCATTGGCCCTGGGGTTAGGTCTAAAAATTTGTGTCTTTTTAGTCTATAATGGCTTCAATATTATGCAGTTAATAGCTAGGGGTTCAGGATGATATTCTAATTTAGATACGTGGTTCCAGTTTATCCGCACAATTTCTTCTTCTACAGCAAGAATTTTAGGTCTCGGAGTACAGAATTGTTGGAAACAAACCGCGAATCGTCGATTGTTCATCTTAGTTTTTGGAATGAAGGCGCTGTAGAATCCCTATGTTGCTCGTCCTAGCAATGCCCAAAGTTGAATGTCATAAATGCGTACTGCTGTAAGATTGCTTTCTATATTAAAATATTGTTTATGTTTATGAGACTTAATCGCGGTTTTCTACCCGTCAGCCAGTAGATATTTCTGACCTTGAGGTCAAGTTCTTTGAAGTTACTAAAATCGCAGTCTTCTTAGTGCATACACTAAAATGCCAAAATGCTGAGAGTTGTTCGAAAATGGCCCCACGGATATGGAGGATGATTGCCGGGAAAGCCAATTAACTTCAACAATGTTAAGCGCGTTAACCAATAGGCAAATCAAAGTGGACGAAATTGTAGCTGACTCAGGTATTTCGTATGGAATCGTGCACATCATCTCTGAGCGTCTACAATGTCGGAAATTTGCTCGCATCGTTTGGCATACGTCACGAAGAAAATCCTTGAAAATTTTGGGTGGGAGGAGTAGGGACCCCCTACTTACAGTCTTGGTCTTGATTCGACGTGTTTAGTCCTACGAAATAAGCCCCTGCGAAGAGACGATATCACACCGATGATGAAGTACAAAGTGCAACACGGGAAGGGTTATTGAAAGTTGACCTAGGAATTTTCATTGATGGCAAAGACAAGCTCGTTTCACGCTACAATAAAACCTAAAATAAACTTAATTTTTTTTTTTTGAAAAGTAGGTTTCAATTGTACTGTCACATAAATAATCGAATACATACATACATATATATATATATATATATATTATATTTAATAGTTATACATAAATTTACCTCAAGATGTTATTTTTCTATTTGAAACATGTTTCGGGTACTATCTTGTACCCATCCTTAGCCTTCCGGTTTTTTTGTCTGGTGAAGTACATATGTGTTGTTGGTTGACTATTATTATTGTGGCTTCCTGTTGGCTTCTGGTAATTCAAGTTGGTTTTATTGTGTGTGATTGTGGTATATGTGTTAGTTTTTTGTGTATTTTCAATGTTGAGTGCTTTGAATATTGTGTCATGTTTTGTATTGATTTGTATTTGTTCAGGTATTAGTTTGTTTTCTGTTTTATGTTTGTATATTTGTAAATTTTCCCATATGTTCATTATGGTGCCTTTGTGTGGTATATGTTTTATTAGTGTTACATTGGTTATGTCTGGGAATTCATGTCCTGTGTTTATTGTATGTGTGGCTAAATTGGATTTATATATTTCTGGTTTCTTGTATGCATTTAGGTGTTCAAAATAACGTTTTTTCAGCTGTTTTTTTGTTTGTCCTCTATAACATTTATTGCAATCTTGGCATTCAATTTTGTATATACCGTTAGTTGTTGTATTATCTTTGTTGTGTGAGCTATTTAGATTTTGTAATTTATTATTATTAGTTTTGTATGCTATTTTTATATCTGTGTTTTTAAATAGTTTTGCTAGTTTTGTCATTTTATTATTTATATATGTGAATGTGGCCCATTTTTTGTTGTTGTTATTATTTACGTGTTGTTCAGTTTGATTAATTCTTAATTGTTCAGTTTTTATTTTGTATTTGATTTTATTTTCTATTTTGATCATAGTATTTTTATTGTATCCATTTTCATAACCAATTTGGTATATTATATTTCTTTCTTTGTCAGTTTCTTGTTTGTTTAGGGGTATTTTGTACATTCTGTTAAATAACGAATAAAATGCTGCCATTTTATGTTGTGGTGGGTGGTCAGAACGGTTAGGTATAATGATGTTAGTTGAAGTTGGTTTTCTATATATTGCATATTGTATGTGTTTGTTGTATCTTGTGATGGTTATGTCTAAATATCTGATTTTCTTATGTTTTTCTTTTTCTTCTGTGAATTGTATTTTGGGATGTATGTTATTGATTTGTTTCAGTATGTTCTCTGCATTTGTGTTTTTGTTATTTGATACATATAGTCCATCATCTACATATCTTATCCATATGCCATTTGGGTCATGTGTTTTTATGATATTTTGTATTTTGGTGTCTATGTGTTGTAGGAATATTTCTGCTATTATGCTTGATAATGGTGATCCCATTGCTAAACCTTCTTTCTGTTGATAAATTTTGCTATTAAATTCAAAGTAATTTTGTTTTAGTATTAGTTGGAGACTATTTTTTATTTCGGTTATATATTGTTTGTTTTCATTTTTTTCTTTTATTATGTCAATTGTTTCTTCTACTGGGATATTGGTGTACATGTTTGTTATGTCATATGATGTGAAAAATGTATTTTCATTTATATTTATTATTTTTAGTTTGTCTATTAATTCGTATGTATTTTTTATGTTATGATGGTTATTTGTTAGATGGTTACTTTTTAGTTTTTGTGCTATTATTTTTGCTATTTTGTATGTAGGAGCTTTTTTGAAATTGATTGCCACTCAAAACACACACATAATACATTCACAAACACACACATAATACATTCACAAACACACACATAATACATTCACAATAAAATTTTTTTAACATTAACTTCCACAGTTTGAAAATAAAAGGCGTGTTTGAGTGGTTCAAATATTAGGAACTTTATTTTCCTCTACACCAAAAAATTCTGTGCCACATCAGCTATCAATGTAATAGATTCATAATTTGTTTTACGATAAAAAGCCTGTAACTTTCGTACATGCCTACCCTGTTGCGGTATGGAAATTTCTACTACCCCTTGGAATCCTCTGTTATTTATTGCTGCCTCGACTAGGTATCCGACCCCGTTTTTCTAAAGCGACTGGTTTTCGGACATCTTTGTTGGTTGTATGTTTACATAAACATACACGAAAAGGCTCTAGTGATATTGGGTATGCTTTCAGTTGTTAGTTAAATAATATGCACCAACGTAAAATAGATATTATTTTAAACAATAGAATATATATTGTTACGACGGTCTACTAGATCGTCGTAGGCACAGTGGAAAACAAATTAAGTTCAGGACACCAATTAAGTCACTATCACCAGCTTTAATTTTTACAGTTAAACAATTCGTAATTAACAACACAGTCTCCTACAACAAATCAAATAAAAATTGTCACACGCAATAAAATGTCACTAACATTGCTACGGCAGCACTTTCCGCTGCTGGGCCCCGGAAGTGTTCAGCATACACTCAAATAACATAATTAAATATCTAAGTACATCAAAATGCTTAAGACACCTTTCCTGTGTTACAACTTATTTCTCAAGTGTTTCTATAATTAACATCATTATATAAAAGAAGGAGGTGCGAGTAAAAGAAATTGTTGAAAGCATCACTCTGTGAGCTGAGTCGGATGCGACCCGTTTATTTCAAAAATATTACGAGCATCTAAATTTATCTAATTATGTGCCAGTCATCAACGGTCAGTACTGAGCTAATTTCTTTTGAAAAACTGAATATAGAAAATGTTAAATGCTAAATATGGGGGTGTCGCATAAATCGATGCTAGTTTACAAAATGGTGTACACGCTGTGATCTATTTATAAATTTCTAACACTGTTATCAATCGCAAAAGTTTATAAAATTGTTTCTGACACTTATGACGAGTAACTAGTTTGTCTCGCTTTTGCTTCGTGATTATGCCGCAACTAGCACCGTAAGTTATTAGGTAAAAATGTTACTTGGCAATCCAGATAAATCCTTTTGCAACCTGCTGTATTGGTCGCTACGGCTGCGTGTTCCTCCGTACCTGGGTTGAACCACTGCTATGTCTGTGTTGGAAGATCGTGTAACACTGTACGAAGTTCGTGTTCTCATGACTTCTGTCCGGAACGTTGAACCAAGTTTCTAACTGAAAGTTTTCACATGTTTTAGTACACTTTATACCCACATCGTTCGACTAACACGCACGCATACATTCATACATTGCGTGTTACAATTTACAATATTACAAAATAGCATTACAAGGTTATGACTTTAAATTACATATACAACGAGTACTGACACTCAACCTTACGTATCTTAGGTCTTTTCATCAAGTTGACTGACTGAAATTTAAATTTAGGCGAGGCTGACCTTTACAGACAAGATACATCTTGGTTGGTTACGGATAACAATCTTTTTACATCTATTACAAGTTTTCTTTTTTGTTACAAACGTAATACACAAAATTGTTAGCCTCTAGCATTGATTTACGATAGCTCAAAAACAATCATAGTTACCTTGGTTATTGAGGCTCCCATACTTGACGAAAGTCCGGCGACGGGCCGCTCAGATCACAGCGTTTGATGGGAGACTGACGAGATTTTACAAAGCATGCGATATGGTTGGTGAAGGGGAGGGCGTGACTTCAGTGCGTCGGGCAAGGTACAATTCGCGGATTGTTGCATTCGGCAGGAGACGAATGATTGGAACAATATTAAACACAATTGTATTAATTATACAGCCCGATATAAAACGCAACACTTCACTAATAACCACTTGAACGTACACAGTAATAACTCGAACCGCACAGTAAATAAATCGCCACTATACTGAATTGAACGTCGTAGAGTACTGGTATTTATAGCCAACCAAAAATCTAGACAATTCCACATACTACGTATTACCTCTAAATTATGACGTAATTGCTTGCGCCCTTGACACAGTGAGAGCGGCCGCGTGAATTCTCGCACCGTATATCAAATGCGTCAAAAAGCACGTACGCCACACGCTTACATTCTGCATCTCTCTGGAACGTTCGATAAACACGTAGATTGTTGTGTGATGTCGTAACACTTCCCTCTCCTTAAGCCTGTTCGTCCCGAACTGGCAAACCGTCTCTGAAGTAATACTTAGCTAGGCGGTCTAGGTGGACGACCTTGAACTTTCGCTGTTCTTTCTATTGAATCCGATAAACAACATCGTTGCTTCTTTTTTTCACAGCATAGGGTCCTTCCCCGTTAGTTTGCAACTTAGGTGAGCGACCACGACGGCGCTTTGGGTTGAACAACCAGACCTGATCTCCTTCTTGGAAACCCACACTATTGCTGCGCATGTCATACCGAGTTTTTCATTCTATCTCTGGCAATCTTCAGCCGTCCTCTTACCAAGCGATTCATTTCTCGCAGTTGGTTTTCTAATTGCGAGGAACAGTTCTGTGGCTCTTGGGACTGAGTCTCAGGTGATCCGAACATTAAGTCCCCAGGAAGACGAATCTCCGGCCCAAACACCAATTTTGCTGGAGTCATGCCGGTTGTGTCGTATACCGATGATCTATACGCCATGAGGAATAGTGGTATAAGTTGGTCCCAGTCTGTTTAGTTCTCGTCAACAACCTACGAAAGATGCTGCTCAAGTGTCCTATTGAATCTCTCAACCATCCCGTCCGGCTGAGGTTGCAGAGGCGTTGTCGTGGTCTTTCGAATTCCGAGTAGACGGCATAATTCTTTAAACACTCCTGATTCGAAATTTCTCCCTTGATCCGTATGGACTTCCATAGGGGCTCCATAACGCCAACAGAAGTTGTGAACTAACTCCTTTGCCACAGTGGTAACCTCCTGATTTGGAATTGCGTAGGCTTCCATCCACTTTAGTAAAGTAGTCACCTACAACCATGATGTACCGGTTTCCATCGTCAGTAACTGGGAACGGTCCAGCAATATCTATGGCAATTCTCTCGAAAGGCAGTCCAACGTTATACTGTCTCATTTTTCCCCTGCTTCTGGTTTGTGGGCTCTTGCTTGCAGCAAATATTTCACACGTCCGTACCCATTCCTCTACGTCGTGGCGAAAATGAAGCCAATAGAATCGCTTCCGTAGTTTGTCAAGGGTTTTCTTAACGCCAAGGTGGCCTCCAGATGTTCCATCATGCATCTCCTTCAAAACAGACTGCACTTTACTTCGGGGAACTATCAACTGCATGACCACGTCTCGTCCATCTGCACTTTCACAAGCCCTTTTCAGAAATCCGTTTTCTAAGGTAAGAGATTCCCATTGTGTCCAGTAGCCCTTAAGCATTTCGGAACCATGGCAGATATCTTGCCAATCCGGGCGGCGACCTTCCTCTTTTGGTGTCAAGATCGTTCCAATGACGTCATCAGATATCTGTTCATGTCGACAGTCTTGTGTCGTCCAGCCGTCTGCCAGGAAATCTACAGTGATGGCTTAAACATGTTCGCTTGAGTTTTGTTCTTCCTTTCTGTGGCAATGTCAGCAGTCTTCCGGGCACGGTCTTCGTGATAAGCCATCTGCATTACCATGCAGGCGCCCCCGCCGATGTTGTACCTTGAAGTTGTACTCTTGCAGACGTTCGAGCCACCTTGCCAACTGTCCTTCAGGATTTTTAAATCTCAAGAGCCATGCGAGCGCGGCATGGCCGGTACGTAGTGAAAACTCTCTCCCATAGAGGTATTTATGGAAGTGCTCCAAAGCTCTGACAATTGCCAACAACTCTCTCCTTCTAACACAATAATTTCTCTCTGGTTTAGAAAGCGTCTTGCTGTAATACGCTATTAGGGCCTACTCGTTCTTCACCGTTCTGGACTTGAGACAAAACTGTTCCTAGACCAGTATTGCTTGCGTCTGTGTCTACGATGTACTTCCCTTCGGAAGCTGAAAAGCGAGAATTGGTTGCGAACATAATGCAATCTTCAACGTCCTAAATGCTTGGTCACGCTCTCTCGACTACTGGAAGTTTCGTTTATTTTCCGTTAGCCGATGTAGTGGTTTAGTAATAGTAGCGAAGCCTTTCACAAAACGTCTGTAATATGAGCATAACCCCAGGAAACTCCATAACAGAAAACTTCGTGTTTATATTTCTGGCCAGTCTCTTACGGTGTCTACTTTATTAGGATCCATGCTAACACCCGCTGCCGAAACCAGATGGCCCAGATACTGTACTTCCTTCTGGAATAGAGAACACTTCTTCGGGCTCAGCTTCAGTTGGGCACCGTGAATTCTAGTTAGAAACTCCTTAAGGGTTTCCAAATTGCCTTTGAAAGTCTTCCCGATAACTATAACATCGTCTAAATAAACAAGGCATATTTTCCACGTCAGGCATCGGAGTATCAGATCCATCAATCTTTCGAATGTTGCCGATGCATTACATAGTCCAAATGGCATGAGGTTAAATTGGAATAAGCCGCTTGGGGTCGAGAAAGCGGTCTTTTTCTTGTCTTCTTGATGAAGACCCACTTGCCAATATCCACTCTTCAGGTCCAATTTGGAAAACCACTGTGCACCGGACAACGTGTCGAGTGTATCGTCAACGCGAGGTATTGGATAGCAGTCTTTCTTTGTAATGTCATTTAACCTCCGGCAGTCTACGCTGAAACGGAATCCACCATCCTTCGCTACCAGAACTACCGGAGAACACCAAGCACTTGACGAATGCTCGATTACTCCCTCTGTCAACATGTCCTGTACTAACCGAAACATTTCCTCTTGCTTAGATAATGGAGGCCTTCGAGGAGGTTCTATGGGCGTTACGATCGCAAAAAACAAATCAAAGCAGAAATAATACTTCACTTTTAGTGACAGCGCTGTAAAAAAGAACTGACTTTAATAACGGCATGAATGTCTGTAATATAAAAATAAATAAAATTTTTCGAAAGGGTAAAATATTTACTTTTAAATTGTACGTAATATTAGAGTAGATGTTTGTAGATAACAATTTAAAATTGCAAATTAATTTTTTAAGCTTGTTACTCAAACATGTAGACTACGTATAAAAAATTAATTAAATACTCTATTTTAACATTACATTCTTTGTACACCGCTATGACATAAATTGGCAAGAATATAAAAAGTAACTGGTAACTGAATTTGTTCTTAATTAATCTTTTTTAATTTTACATATTTTTGGTAGTTAAACTTCGGTAGAGAGTTGAAGAATTGCAATGCTGAGGTAAGATAAATTTTGCTTAATTTGGAAATATAAATAAGTTGGACAAATCTAAAAGAGGATAACGTTTCATATTAATTGTTACAAATGCATTTACAGTTATACACTTAATACATAACATTAAAACACACACACACAGAGCTGAAAAAGAATAACTCAAAAATTTGGTTAACACGAAATAGTTAGACTGGCCCAAATTAACATGAATTTAGAATTTATATTATGATCATACAGACATCAATAAATTAAAATTGTTAAACTTGAAACAATTTGTCAAAATCGAAGAAACTTCGTAAAAAATAAGGACGGATTGTTCGCAAAAATTGATGAGGTTTAGTAATTCAATTTACCTTCTTATTTTCTTTATTTTGATTGTTGGTTACATTGTATTACAATTTATACAATATTGTCATTTTTGTTTAATGCATAGTGTGTTATGTGTTTTCCTTTATATTTCACAGTATAAAGTAATCGTTTATCTATACGTAGTATATTCTTTTATATACAGTGTATATTATATTGTTTTGTGTGCGCGCGCTTCTGTGTGTGTGCGCGTGTTTCCGTGTACTACATATATCATACCTGTTGAAAATGATTTTATCAGAAGTAATTATTTAATGCAAAAGAATAAAATTTATACTGATTTGAAGCCCATAAAAATTTTGAAACAACCTTTATGAGAATGAAGCCCAACAAAAATTAAAATAAGGAAATCAGAAACACCTTTACACATTAAAAGAAATTTGTAATTGGCGGTATTGAGACTAAATCAAAAGAGCAATGAATAAAAGCAACAAGCGAAGAAGGCTTTTATTTGTGAAAAAAATTCCTCATTTAAGAACATGGTGCTGGATTTAATAAAAGTAGCTAAAGATGTTAATAGAAGAATTAAAAATACTTAGTTAATAGCTGTATACGTTAAAAACTACCGACTATTATTGTAACAAACTGAGAATTGTTTTTTGTTATGTATTATGATATACCGGCACACATTTGATAACGCCAAGTTTCTATATTTGTACAACATATACCTCTAGAAATCAAACACAGTTATTGTCAATTTAATATTCTGTATCTCAAACGAATTACATTTTTAAGCATCACCATTTTTTATATGTTAACATATTGTTATATTAATAGCATTAAAACATATAAAATTAAAAATTATAACACTAGAATATACTGTTATAGGCTTATAAAATATTAAATCTTATAGTAGGTCTATACTCTGCTAAACTTGTTTGTATGAGTATGTGTTTAGATGGCGAATTTCAGAGCCTTGAGCTCGAAACACAAGGAGTAGGGCTATTCAGAATAGGCTTACTTTTCGTTGACATTAACTTTAAAAAACATTTACCCAGTTTAAAAATAAAGTAAATATCACATTATTTGAATATTGTCGACCGCTATATTTACAGCTACTTGGATTTGGTTTGCAAGCTTTTACTCGAGTAAGACGCGTGTTCCCGTCTATTCGGCTTGGAGGACATATCGTCTGATAAACTTGTATCAGAATAGAATAATCTATCATCGAATAGATTTTTATATTCAACGCCATATGAATTTAACTGAATGTGAGTCACATATTGTAACTAGACCTGTTTCACTGGTTACAAATAATATATTTCTTTGTGTAGGTTAAAAGAAAAGATTAAAAAAATATTTTTAAATTAAAAAAAAAATGTTCAAAAAAATTTATGTTTGTTTGTTATTGTTATAATTTACAAATAATCCTGGTTCTGTGTTTTGTTTGAAATTTTAAAATTCTGTGAGTTTATTTCGGTTATATTTTACACTACTGGTAGACCTTAACTAAATCCGGAGTTAATCAGATTATCTTCTTGCTGTAATCGATTAGTGATTTTCAGCGCTGCTCCAGTATATCACCTTCAGTTCAGATTTATCGTCTTCCAGTAAGTCCTGTAGTTAGTTAAACTCTTAATTTAAGATGTGAAATAATTATAAAGTTCAGATCATTGAAATAATTTGATTTGTTAATAATAGTTCTTAAAAATCGATTCAAAATCGATGTTGAGCAATGTTTCGACTCTTTCACAGGGATATATCGATTTGCAATTACAGGTTATTTTTATATAAAATATTGAAAAAGGTTCTTATAACGATTATATTTATATAGTCAGAGAAGGGTAGGCCTAGAAAGTATAACATGTACAAAAATATAAGTCTTAACAGTAAAAAATGACAATTTGTTAATAATATATAATGTTTGTTGTATACAATTTATACCCAATCGTTGACTAGCGACTTCGTAGGTGGTTGGTACTTTGCATCACGGGAAGATCAAAATGGCGGCACGTCTCACTGTAGAATATTACTGCAACTTGATGGTTGGAAATTCTGATAATAAATTCACCTTCACAACTTTTTTATTGGTCTCCGTGATAGTGTATATTGTCTATTATGTTGTTCTGGTATCCTGGATAAGTGTGCAGTGTTCACTGGTGTTAATTGTCTTATTTTAGAAGTGTAGAATGTTTGCTGGTTATGATGAAAAAATCGAGAAGTTGTTACAAAGTGAATTATTAATGTTAGGTTGTTTGAACGGTTTAATTCACTTGTATTGTGTTTTGTATCATTTGTTTTCACTATTGTGGTAGAGTATTTCACTGTTTTTAAGTTCAAAATGGTCAAATTAGTTAACTCTCGTATTTCACTTATTTTCAACTTTTACTCCATTACACTTCGTTATACGGTTTTAGAACGCGATTCAGCATCGACCGTTCCCGTTGAATGTTAACAAAGAACTCATTTACTTCCTTCGTCTTAGGAAATATCTTGCCAAGTTAATATTGGAAAAGTATTGTTAAAATAATTTTCATTTCCTTTCTACATAATTACAAAGTACATTATATATGGAATATTTTTAGTTTATTGATTGCTTTCATGAATTATTAACCACATAATTGGTTTATTTATCTCATTCTGTTTAATTTGATATGTCATAGTCCATATTTGTTGAGATTTTTGTTAAAACAGCCATATTTCCTTCTTTTTGGAAATCTAGGCTCAAAACTCTGTTTCCTGTTCTTGTACAAAATTCCTGCCATTTTAGGTGTTATAAATATAATTATAATAAATTTCAAATGGTCACAAATCTTTCGCTTTCCTTAATGCCTTATCAATTTAACATTTGAACTGTCTTTTAGTGATAATTCATTAATTTACTATTTCTCCTCTGAAATAGTTATTTTTTTACATTTCGAAAATTTTTAATAATTTAAGACATTTTACTATATTACTCTTTTAAATCATAGGATCATTTACAGTAGTTAGTTATCGATCCACCTTACATAAATCTTGTTAGTTTACATGATTCGTTGGTTGATTAACTAGTTTATATTAATTTTTTGGAATTCATTATTTGGCCTAGAGTTTAGTATTTTACATATATGGTTTTTTCAAATAAAGTTAATTCTACACCTCCTCTGACTTTTAAAAGTTAACATAACACGAAATAAAATTGCTTACATAATTATTGATATTTGTAGCATCTAATTCATGCTATTAATACAAAAAATAATATTTGACATGAATTAGCAGTCTTCAAAGTTAGTCATGGTTGCTGGAACTATTTTAAACATACATTTTAAACATTTTACAAATTAATACAGCATCCATACCTAAAAATTTTAATCTGTATGCATGCTGTTATGTAATTAAAACATCTTACTCTAAATATAAATCTTATTCTATTATAACTCTTTTAAAGTGGAGTTCACAGGCTCTGAACATTATTAGCCATTTAATTACTTAATTTTTATTTAAACTTAATTTATTTTCAGTCCTTTCTGATTATATATGTATTATTATCTAACCCCTTGATATAGTAAACATTCCCCCGCATACTTCCTTTATTATTAGCATTACTATGAATGTTTTGATATAATAAATTGACCTTATTTGTGAAATATTGGAAATATTTTTCATTTTAATATTTCATCACCTGTTAATTATAAAATATAAAAGTTATTTAATATCACCTTGTTTAAGTTATAGTTACACATTAACTTGAAGTTTATTACATTTAAAAACACTACACTGGTACACATTCACTGTTGGTTCTGACTTATGTTTGAGTTTTATTATATTCTCAGACCTGAACTTTAGTCATAATGGACTGTGAAGATTTGTTTATTTTACCATATAATAACTTTAGTTGGTGCACTTCTTATCATACTACTCAATACTTTTGTCTATATTTAAATTACAACTTTAAAAGTTTTTTTGGGATGTTATACTTTCTTTAATGGTATTAACATTTGGTTTGGGGTTCATGGTAGTTAATAATAGGTTTTTTATTGTGGTTCTCCCATCCTATATCTTCCTTTCTTCTCTTCTTCCTTCTTGGGTTCCTTCTTGGGTAAACCAAGGTACTTCGTTGTATTTTGTCCGATGGTTGGTTCGGGGTATCTTCTTTATCATCTGCTTCTAAATTTCTTCTTTCTTCTTGGGTTCGGTGTATCTTCTTTATCATCTAACCAACTTTACTCTTCTTTCTTGATTTCGGGATATCTTGTTTATCACCTACTAATAAACTTCCTCTTCTTGTTTCTTCTTGTGTTTGGGGTATCTTGTTTATCACCTGCTCCTAATCTCCTGGGTAATCTCCTTAAATTTTTAATATGAGTTTCCTTTTAATTTATTGGCTTGAATTTTATTGTTGCATTTTTATTACTTAATTATTGTTTTTCTTTTATAGTGGTGTTTTTCTTTGAAGTGTGATTTTATTTTCATTTGAAATTCTTGGTTATATGTAATTTAATTATTTATATGATCTTAATTGAATTAATTATTAGTGGAATATCTGTCACGTTACAGATTGCCCTCCTCCAGAAGTGATTTTTTCATACTATACTTGGTTTGTCTGAAATAATTGCTTATGATAATTATTATAGTTTTTTAGTATTCTTGACTTCCTTCCATTTCAAAATTTTCTTATATATATTTGAGCTTATTTCCTTTTCATTCCTACTTGATCTTCCTTGATAGTAATAGTCATCTGAGTTTCATATTTATTATTTCATATTCATTTTTCTTCTTAGTATTTTTTTATCCTTGGGATATTTATTCCCTATCATTCCCTAACATGTGAGCTGGTTCAGTTCAGAAAGGCACTGTACGCTACTTCCTCTGCTGTCCAATACTTCACTTCTACTTGAGTACAGAGGCAAATCATCTCTGCTCAAAAAAAAAAAAACATATTAATACTGCTGGAATTATCTACAGACAGATTAAAAAGTTACATCAGAATAGTACACTTTTGTTACTATTTAAAAAATATCTTTGGATACTTTACTTCTTATATTGCTCAGAGATTTTAATATTCCTATCTCAGTTGTTCTTCTGACTTGTTAACTTGATGGTTATTTCAATTGATATCATGGTGGGAAGCTCTTTTATTAATATAATTATCAATGGTTATTATTATATAAAGTTTTTGGTTATTAATACTTTTTTTCCTTTCTGGTTTTTTATTACAATCTGTTTTTGTTTATTGTAGCATATATTTCATGACATTTTTTTGTTTCTTTGTTTTTATTTGTCCACTTGTTCCATGTTCTAGAACATTCTTATAATTGTCTTTATCACATTTGACACTTATTTCATCATCATTTCATTATTGATTCATTTAATTACATTTATAACTTTGATTCTTTTCTTAAATTACTTCTCTCTTGGTTTTTATTCCTTCAAATGAATGTTTTAATTAATTTGTTAATGAGGTCAATGAGATTAATGAGGTCTCTTTATACCACTTCAAAGTTTTATTATTTTATTTCCACATAAGTTTATGTATTTAATCAATCATATCACTGGTTTTTTTATTTCTATCCATATCATTTCATAGAAGGTTTTTACACTTTATTGGTTGAAATTAGACATTATTATTCTTTTAGAATTGATTGGTTTAATTCAAATTTTTTTTTCCTTTCATATCTCATAATGTTTTTCTATAAATATGGTATGAATTCTCTTCTTTTTATTTCACCATAGTTCCTTCATTTCTAGATTGTAGTAAGGTGCTCTTACTTAATTTTTTAATTTTGTAGGTGTTTAACCTCTCAAAATTCTTCTCTTTTTATTTTCTCAAATGGTTTCTTTTAAATTGTTGTTTGTAAGTTGTTCTTACTTATATATTTTTAAATTTTGGGGGTTTTCTATATTTCCATAAAGTTTTTTCTCAAAATAATGGTAGTAAGGTGTGCTTACAATATTTTTAAATTTTTTATTTAATTCAAAATTCTTTCTATATTTCCATAAAGTTTTTATAAATAATTGGTTTGTAAGGTGATCTTACAATATTTTTGAATTTTTCTTTTTCAAAATTCAAAATTCCTTTTATTTCATCTATCATGATACTTCTTTATGGATGCCTGGTTATAGACACCCTTAATTTTACCAGAACCCATCTCCTTGATTTCATAGGTGTTATTATTTTTGTCCTTGGAGACTATATAGGGTCCAATGTATAAGAGTAATAATTTCTTAGTTATCCCTTCCAGTGAACTTGGTAATTCCCTATTTTTTAATAATACTTTTTCACCAATGGTATAGGTAATCGTTTTACTCATACCTTTATGATATTTAATTCGCCGTTTCGCCTGGTCTTCGGCCACCTTGTTATAAAATTTAATTCTATCAAAACTATTGTTATTTTCACTCGGGAACTCCAATATTTCTTCGATCTCCCTTGGGGGTTGTCTTTCGTACATGGCGGAGTATGGGGTAATTCATATGGCTGGGTGGTATGCCAGGTTGAGGAATTCTTCCGTGGCCTCTAGATATTCTTGCCATCTCCTCTGTTGATCGTGGCAATACGTTCGTAATATTCGCCCCACCTCTCGTAATACTCTCTCTGCCGGGTTACTGCTCGAGTGGTATACCGAGGTTTTATAGGTATGAACCCCCATCGACAGTAGTGTATCCCGCCATTTTTTCCCCTTGAATTGGGTTCCATGGTCGGTGATGATCGAAACTGGTTTTCCGACGTTTGGGAAGTACTGGTTGATTAAGATGTCGAGAATTTTATTTGTAGTCGCCCGATTTGCTGGGTATAGCTTGATGAACTTCGTGAAATGGTCCATCACGATGACTAGATACTTGTATCTGCGACGACCCCCACTGCGGGGAAATGGCCCGCAGATGTCCAGGAATACTTTTTCTAGCTTCGCCTGAGATGTTATTGGAATCATTTGCCCTTCCTTTTTCTCGTTATTCGATTTCACGAGTTGGCAAATGCGACAACTCTTTATATATTTTCGGACCTTCCGATTAATATCTTTAAGGTGGCAGCTCTCTTCCAGGGCCTTTATCACCTTTAAGGCGCCCATATGCCCATATCGAACATGATAGTTATTTACTATCTCCTTTTCGATATGGGTTGGAATGATAACCTTCCATTTTTCCTTCTTCAAAGATGGTTGTATAAACAGTATATTGTTGTGACCTTTATAATATTGGGCGATAGTCTCGTCCCCTGCTTCCAATCTTGTCTTAATGGATTGTAATTTCGGGTCTGCTTGTTGTTGTGTGCTCAGGTTTTCCAATAATGATTCTAGATCGGCTCTGTTACTAAGAATGTGGTATACTTTAAGTATACTTTCCTTCTCCCCCTCGAAAGTTTGTTTATCAATGTCGATTCGAGACAACACGTCCGCAACGACATTCTTCTTTCCGGGGATGTACTCCCACTTAAGATCATACTCTTGTAGTAATAGTATACACCGGGTCAACCTTCCGTGACTTAGTTTGCATCTCCTTAAGAACGATATGGACTTATGGTCTGTCCGGAGGGTAACGGGATAACCAAGGATGTATGTGCGGAATTTTCCACACGCAAACACTACACTTAACAAGTCTTTTTCAGTGACGTGATAATTCTTTTCACACTGATTTAATGCTCTACTGGCAAAGCAAATCACGAGATGTTCGCCCTCCTCATCCTCTTGATACAATGTTGTGCCGAGGCTAATGTCGCTGGCATCGCAATTCAGGTAGAAAGGTTTGCTGAAATCAGGATGGCGAAGTATGATTGGTTCCAGGAATTTTTGTTTTATCAGCGTTAAGGTTTCATTCTGCTCTATACCCCATATCCATTTATTCTTGGATGACAGTTGCGGCTGAAATTTGGCGGACAATTCAGAATACTTTTCCTGGAACTTGCGGTAGTAATTACAGAGTCCCAGGAATGACTGTAATTGCCTTCGATTCTTCGGTGTTGGAAATTTCTGAATCGCTTCTACTTTTTCAGCCGACGGTGAGATTCCCTGGTCGTTCAATATAAATCCCAAGAATTGAATTTCCTTGGCTATGAAATGAGATTTTTCTAGCTTTAGCGTGATGTTATTCGCAGCTAATTTTCTTAACACATATTCCACACGGTAGCAGTGTTCCTCCCAAGTTTCTGAGGACACTAGCAAATCATCTACGTACACGGTGGTGAATTGTAGTGCTTCGTGGCCAAGTATATGGTCCATGCAGTGTACAAAGACTGCGACCGAATTCACCAGTCCGAAGGGCAATCTTTTAAACTGGTAGTTCCGCCCTTCGAATATAAAGGCCAGATACTGGCGACTCTGTGGATGTAATTCCACCTGCCAGTAGCCGCACACCGTGTCCCAGGTACTAAAGTACCTGGTACCGTGGAACCGTTTCAAAATCTCTTCAATCTCCCCGGGCGAAATCCTGTCATTAATAATCATTTTATTAATCTCCCGCGCATCTAGGCACAAACGGACTTGTCCGTTTTTCTTAGGAATAGCCACGATAGGACTTGTGTATGGGGATTGGCTACTCTCTATTATGTCACGGTTAATCATCTTTGTTATTTCAGCTCTTACTGCTTCCTTTCGTGATTGCGCGATGGGGTATGACTTCCGGTTAAAGTCTACTGTGTCTCGGAACTGTAGAGTACACTGGAAGTTTTTTACTTTACCGGGCTCGTCAGAAAATACTGATTTATACTGTTCGTATATGTCAATTAATTTGTTTGCTTGGTGTTGTTGCAATCTTTCTCCTGTTATACCGCTCCGGAAATCCCTGATTTCTTGGATCTTTTGGGACCATAAGTTCTCATTAGCGTTATTGTCTATCTTCTGTTCAATAATAGGATTTTGATGTATATAATTGATCTTACGAATCTGTTGGTGGATATTGTTAGGAATTACTTGGTCGCTACCAACCAAGTTAGCCGTCCAAGTGTGTCCGTTTGTAAATAGTGACAATTTCTCTGTTCGTAAATCAATTATGGCGGAGTTCCGCCTGAGCACATCACACCCGACAATATGTTAAATGGCAGCCCGCTCGCCACTAAGAATTCCATTTCGATAGCTATACCGCAGCTCATCACACTGGCGGAGGCTTGCCTTCGTATTGTTTTATTTTGGCGGCCGGTTGCACCTAACAAAATAATATTGTTTAACGGCAACGTCGGTAATGTTCGTCCGCATTCTCGTTGTATTCTCTCCAACTCAGTAGTACTTATTATGGATACGTTGGAACCAGTATCGATCATTAAATTGGCGGGGATTCCTTCTACCTCCGCATTTATATGTATTATTTCATGATTAATTTTATTGGTGGGACTTGTAGCGTCCTCTTCCAATAATTCAGGTCGGATGTTTTTCAGGTAATTACAACCGATTATAGTGATACGATTATTTTCATTTGTATGTGTTAACTCATTTAAATACCCAGAGTTTAGGAGCAGCAACGGGTTTCGGTGATTTATTACTGCCTCCTCCCGTTTAAATGCTCGACATCATTGTTATGATGTGTCGCGCTGGTGGATGCATCATTCGGGGTACCTAGAGTGGGTCCCTGCCGCTCTGTTCTATGATCTACCGGTTGTTCGATGTTGGTCAGCTGTTCGGTGTTAACTAAACTGGTACTCCGTCTAGCAGGAATGTACCTTGGTTGGTCACGTTCTCGGCTCCTCCTCCTATCTTCATATTCATGATAGCTGTTGCGTCTCTGGTTGTAGTACCTACGTTGGCGACCATCTTCCGCTCTGATGAAATTTACTCGCGGTCGAGAAAACCTATTATTATTAGGGTTACTATTCTGTGGATTACCACGACTATTATTATTATAGTAACGATCGTTATTATAATTGGGGCTTCTCTGACTATTAGGGTTTGGATAGTATTGGTTTCGGCTACCCTGATAACCATTATTGGGTCGATTATTGTTCGGATTATTCTGAACTGGATTATTATTATTACTATTATTATTATTATTGTTGTTAATGTTGTTGGTTTGCGGATAGGCTCTATTTCCTTGGTATCCTGGGTTGTTGTTTGTCGTACCATGGTTGGTATTTGGATAAGTTCTATTTTCTGGCCGATCATTTCTTCTCCGGCTTTGTCGGTAATATTCCTCATTTTCGTAATTCTCGAGGAGTTCTGTCATGGCCTGTATGGTTTTAATTTGGCTGCCTCTCCTCGCTCGAATCACCTCCTCGTCATAATGATATAACAGTTTGTTGATTAGGCATTCTTCAGGTATGGCTGGTTCCAAATGTTTGGCCATACATACTTTGCCGAGGAAATACGCCGTCATGGAGCTACCCACATGTGGTTTATAATGGCCGTGGCATATGTTGTCCCGGATTAAATTTTGGGTCGTTTCAGACCAATACTTCCCCTTGAAGATGCTTTTAAACTGCTGGTAGTTCTCTATATCACTGCGGTTAGCCATCCACCAATGATCGCTCATTTCCCGAAAAGACTCGTCTAATAGTTCTCGACCCATCTGTTTCCCCTATGTTTGTCCATGTATTCTTCAATTCGGGCCAAGAACTCCATTGGCTTTCGTATATATTGTCTGAAGTTTAACCATTCTCTATGTTCGTTTATTGGGAAATTAGTGAAGCTAGCCGGCCGGTTCCGGATTACTTCCATCTCTTCCTGGCTCTGTCGCACTTGTCCCGTGATATTTGTCATCCCCGCTTCCATACCTTCGCATCTTTCTGTGACATAGGTTCGCACCTTATTTATTTCCTCCTTTGCTACCTTTTGGTTTTCTTCCCATTTAGTTTTCTGGTGTTCTTTGACCTGGGTAATTTCCTTATTTATTACCTCCCTGACTTCCAGTACTTCACATTCCGTCTGACGGCAGCTTTCGTCCACTTCCCTAATCTGTTGGTTTACGATCACTACCTCTTGTTCCAATTTTTTAACTATGGATTTCTTAGTGTCGTTTATTTTTCTATTCAACTCTTCCTTCGCTAACTCGATTCTCTCGTCTACCTTTTTCATATTTTCCTGGTTGACTTCCCTTAGTTCTTCTCTTAAGCGTTGGTTATTCTCGTCCATTTTCTCCTCCATTTTCTGATTATTTTCCTCCAACTTTTCTCTCAGTTGTTGATTGTCGTTTTCCATCTTCCTACTATTCTCTCTTAACTCTTCCCTTAATTGTTGGTTGTCATCTTCCATCTTCTTACTGGTTTCCTCTATCTTCTTGTTGGTATTCTCTATCTTACGGCCCAATTCTTCCTTTGTGGATCGGTTGTCTTCCTTCAAATCTTGATTCAATTTCTTACTATTTTCTTCCATTTTCTCTTACATCTTCTTTCTGGTTTCTCCATCTTCTTACTCTTTTATTCATTGTCTCCATCATCTGCCTGAACATTTCTTGTATTGCCACGTTCTCGGTTCTTGTTGCTTTCTCAGGTTGTTCCTCTGTTGGTGCAGGTTGTTTATCTTCCACCAGGGGGTAGTAACACTTTCACATCTTCTACAGGCGTTGCCTCCTTGTCCCCCATGTCGACTTCCTTTTCGGCCTCTGCCGCCCTCTTCTTAGAAGTAGTTCGTCGTTGCATTTTGCCTCCTTCTCTACGGTATAATCGCTGCCAAACTTAATTAATTAAGCCCTCTAGTTGGACGCCAATTTGTAACTAGACCTGTTTCACTGGTTACAAATAATATATTTCTTTGTGTAGGTTCAAAGAAAAGATGTAAAAATTTTTTTATTTAAAAAAAATTTTATTCAAAAAATTTATGTTTGTTTGTTATTGTTATAATTTAGAAATAATCCTGGTTCTGCGTTTTGTTTGAAATTTTAAAATTATGTGAGTTTATTTCGGTTATATTTTACACTACTGGTAGACCTTAACTAAATCCGGAGTTAATCAGATTATCTTCTTGCTGTAATCGATTAGTGATTTTCAGCGCTGCTCCAGTATATCACCTTCAGTTCAAATTTATCGTCTTCCAGTAAGTCCTGTAGTTAGTTAAACTCTTAATTTAAGATGTGAAATAATTATAAAGTTCAGATCATTGAAATAATTTGATTTATTAATAATAGTTCTTAAAAATCGATTCAAAATCGATGTTGAGCAATGTTTCGACTCTTTCACAGGGATATATCGATTTGCAATTACAGGTTATTTTTATATAAAATATTGAAAAAGGTTCTTATAACGATTATATTTATATAGTCAGAGAAGGGTGCAGGCATAGAAAGTATAACATGTACAAAAATAATTCTTAAAAGTAATAAATGACAATTTGTTAATAATATATAATGTTTGTAGTATACGCTTTATACCCAATAGTTGACTAGCGACTTCGTATGTGGTTGGTACTTTGCATCACGGGAAGATCAAAATGGCGGCACGTCTCGCTGTGGAATATTACTGCAACTGATGGTTGGAAATTCTGATAATAAATTCACCTTCACAACTGTTTTATTGGTCTCCGTGATAGTGTATATTGTCTATTATGTTGTTCTGGTATCCTGGATAAGTGTGCAGTGTTCACTGGTGTTAATTGTCTTATTTTAGATGTGTAGAATATTTGCTGGTTATGATGAAAAAATCGAGAAGTTGTTACAAAGTGAATTATTAATGTTAGGTTGTTTGACCGGTTTAATTCACTTGTATTGTGTTGTGTATTGTTTGTTTTCACTGTTGTGGTAGAGTATTTCACTGATTTTAAGTCAAAAAGTGTCAATTTAGTTAACTCTTGTTTCCACTGATTTTCGCTTTATACTCCATTACAATTCGTTATACGGTTTTAGAACGCGATCGAGCTTCAACCGTTCCCGTTGAATGTTAATAAACCGTTCCCGTTGAATGTTAATAATGAACTCTTTTACTTCCTTCGTCTTAGGAAATATCTAGCCAAGTTAATATTGGAAAAGTATTGTTAAAATAATTTTCACTTCCTATTTAGGTAATTATAAAGTACATTACATATGGAATATTTTTAGTTTATTGATTGCTTTCATGAACTATTAACCACATAATTGGTTTATTTATCTCATTCTGTTTAATTTGATATGTCATAGTCCATATTTGTTGAGATTTTTGTTAAAATAACCATATTTCTGTCTTTTTGGAAATCTAGGCCCAAAAACCTACATCCTGTTCTTGTACACAATTACTGCCATTTTAGGTGTTATAAATTGAATTATAATAAATTTCAGATGGTCACAAATCCTTCTCTTTCCTTAAACCTGAACTTTAGTCATAATGGACTGTGAAGATTTGTTTATTTTACCATATAATAACTTTAGTTGGTGCACTTCTTATCATACTACTCAATACTTTTGTCTATATTTAAATTACAACTTTAAAAGCTTTTTGGGGTGTTATACTTTCTTTAATGGTATTAACATTTGGTTTGGGGTTCATGGTAGTTAATAATAGGTTTATTATTGTGGTTCTCCCATCCTATATCTTCCTTTCTTCTCTTCTTCCTTCTTGGGTTCCTTCTTGGGTAAACCAAGGTACTTCGTTTTATTTTGTCCGATGGTTGGTTCGGGATATCTTCTTTATCATCTGCTTCTAAATTTCTTCTTTCTTCTTGGGTTCGGTGTATCTTCTTTATCATCTAACCAACTTTACCTTCTTTCTTGATTTCGGGATATCTTGTTTATCACCTACTAATAAACTTCCTCTTCTTGTTTCTTCTTGTGTTTGGGGTATCTTGTTTATCACCTGCTCCTAATCTCCTGGGTAATCTCCTTAAATTTTTAATATGAGTTTCCTTTTAATTTATTGGCTTGAATTTTATTGTTGCATTTTTATTACTTAATTATTGTTTTTCTTTTATAGTGGTGTTTTTCTTTGAAGTGTGATTTTATTTTCATTTGAAATTCTTGGTTATATGTAATTTAATTATTTATATGATCTTAATTGAATTAATTATTAGTGGAATATCTGTCACGTTACAATATGTACATATGGAAAACCTCTATCTCTCTTGCTGTTTTCATAACAAAACAAACTTGATAACATCGTACTGCATAATACTTTAACAAATTTTTCATTTATTATTTTTAGCTTTTATGATTCCTGGATGTGGAATCAATCAGAAGATAAAAGGGAAAAAGGGGCAAAAGGGGCGTATCTGAAGTGATACGTCAATTCACTTTCATTTCTTTGTTCTAATAACATTAATTAAGAAAGAATTAGTTGATATTATTCGAAAATACATGAAAAGTGTTGTATTACCAGAAAAATAAAAACCAGATTTCCTTCAATAACTTCAAGATTATAAAAGCTAACAAAAATATTGTTACGATGGTAATACAGATTGTCATGTTGTCCAGTGGGACCAGAGTGACCGACACCAATGAAGTCACTAATTGCAAACTTTGATTAGACACAAACGATAGTTACAAATCAATAAAGGCAGACTTATACAGTAATTGAAGTTAAATTTGTTTAACACCCAACACTAAATCTCACCTTATTACAGTTTTGCACTAATTAACAATAATAATAATAATTTTCCACTAAACCGTAACAACCCTTTAATCCGCACTTGTAAAATTGGCAGGTGTAACTGAACCGACGCAACAAATTTATATTCCACCGCCTTGAATTGTAATGATATAGCGGGCCTGAATCTGATAGAATCGTCGAGTAACATCTGAAAGGGGCAACTCAAACAATCGAGAACGTTACGCGACTCTGCCGTGTAGAATAACCGATAAACTACTGGAACAGTGTCGCGCGCCGCGGAGTGCCATGAGTCACGTGAACACTTTATTATTTATTCGCCTCAACTTAGCACTGCACCCTTCAACAGCCTGTTCGCCCGAATTGGCATACCGTATCTGTAGAAATACTTACAAGCGTCTAGCGGATCGAGTTTATCTAGGATGTCTAACCCGCAGCTGAGCATGGTGGGGAGAGACAACACTATCTCTCTATAGAGGAACACAACAACTACATCAACAGCGAGGTATCTTGTAAATTTAACCTATAGCCATAAGCTATTTTTGGTTTCTAAAGCGTTGTTTCTACTAGCGTTCCCTCATGTTTTTTTAACATTATAAATATATAATAATAATAACAACAATATAATAATAATAATATGTCATTTAATCGTAAAATATTGAGTAGGCCTACAGATAAAGCATTCCCAATTATCGTAGGAATTGTGACAGCTGCTGTAAATGTTGTGGCAATTAGAGGTAAGCCCAAAGTATCTAAACAGTTACTGAAAAGTCTTCATTCATCACAGCAATTCAATATAAGTACTGCACTTAATAACACTGTAATGCTATTTTTACAAAGTATTTGTAAAGTATTTAGCAACCGATTCTGCCTTTGACGGAAAATTAAAACTTCAGTGAACTATAAAAACGATGATAAATAACCAAAGTGTTTATTAGAACTACTCATTTTTTATTCATTTACTTCTATTAATTAAGTAACGTGACGTTATTAGTACAGTAGTAAAACTTATTTCATTATTGTGAAAATCACTGAATCACAGTTACTGGCAATGCAGCCTAGCTTTTTATATATATTGCCTCATCAGTACATAAAATAATTGGGAACCTAATTAATATTTATTATTACATAAAGAAGCATAATAACATTCAACTTAAGCCCCGTCCACTTAATAAAACACCGAAAAAATTTATATCTGCGAAATACACATACATCATGCCAAAAATTTTATCCTCAGTGATGAACAATATTGGTTATACTATGTCTTTTAGAACCAATAATAAACTAATTAATATACTTAGACCTAAACTGCCCTTACCTATTGAAGAAAAAACAGGCATTTATAAACTGGTTTGCAATGATTGTAACAGCTTCTATATAGGTCAGACCGGAAGAGGTTTTTACAAACGCTTCCGTGAACACTTACCAAAAAAAGACACACAATTACAATGATATAAAATCTAATTACACTCGTCATCTGACCCAACACAATCACAATTATACAGATTTTAAGTCCAATCTAATGCCTTTGCATATATGCAACAAGGGCCGTTTTATGAATGCCTTGGAGGAGCTGGAAATTTATAATGCATATAATAATGATAGCAGTCGTGATTGTGTTCTGAATGAACAATTGAACTTTGTATCTAACCGCCTGTATGATACTGCTTTGAGACTGCTCAACGGATTCCAATCAGTAGCAGACAACACTTGAACGGGTGCGCACCCTACATCACGTGCACATAATATGCTTGCTTCTGTAATTTTATTTTTTGACAAACGCAGTTTTGTGTGATATGTGTTTTTTTTTGTTTTGTTTTTAACGTTTGATGATGAGGCATACGCCTTGAAACGCGTAACGTAATAAGTTTGAGAAGTCACACGGCGGACCGCATACAGGTAATCACTTATTATTACATAATAGTGACTTGGATACCATACGAAACATGAATGTTAAATCTTAATCATTGATTGCTTTACAAACTTTAAATAAAATTTAAAATGACTAAATTAATTGTTAATCATCAAAGAAAATATTTATTGAATTTAAATTAGATTCTCTTATCTCTATATCTACATTTTACATAACTCTTATTTATTTTTAAATTCCAAAGTGTCTTTTCAATGTCTTTAGTCTCTCATTTACAAATTATAAATTGATTATTTGTCACCTCGATTCTGTAGATTCTCCTCCGTTGATCCGTAGGTCCTCTTCTGATGGAGTTCCCTGCACGTTCCCCCGGTTCCACTTGTCGTCCTCCAGTTACTCGTCCCTCATGGTTGGTGTAGTGTAGAGTGATATGTTGCTCTGCATCAGCTGCTGTTGCTCTATCAGACGCCTCTGCTGTTCAACATAGTGTTCCTCTGCATGACGTAACCTAGTAGCTTGTTTTGAGTGACGGACGTTTGTGTGTAGACATCGTCAAGTACGTTCTATAATCGCATTCGTAACCAGACTAAGAGTTAATGTTTGATACTTATATGAACATAGCGTCCATACACCTTTATTGTTCAATTAAGAAAATTTAAAATTCGCGTCGATACTGGACATAGCGTCCCGCCGCTACTGAAGACTGATTGAGAAGAAGTTGGCTTCTTCCGTGCCCCTATTTATAATCGAGCATCGTACCGCACCTGTTGGGGCATCATTCTGCCTGTCAGAAATTGCTTGGAGGCGTCACTTCCCCCACTATCGTCCAATTTCAAATTTTCTCACATTTCTGCCAATGGCAATGTCTACTGTGCACTACAGGGTGCTCTAACGATGGATAATTTAATTACACATATTCAATGTAATTACCGTCGTAATCGCATAATTCGTGTAATTACTACGCTCTTAAAATCGCACTGAATTAGCACTGCACGTCCTTTTCACGCCGTTTTCTCACTACATATGTGCATTAATAGTATTTAACAGTAAATTTTTTACATATTTAGGAGTCTTTGAATTTTTTCTACCATATATGGTTTTCTTATAATTAAATAAAAACTATAATTTAACACCTATTTAGGGTGAGATTGCAAACTTTCATGCTCGAACCGGCCTCACTCACACACATTATTTATACTGTACACACTCTCAGCGATAACCGCGTGATCGTGCAGGTCGGTTCCTGCATGTCTATATGCCGTATTTTTAACATCAACTGAGCTTTCAATCTCAGAACTGCTTATTTATTACATATTTATTAATTTAATTTAAATATTTATATAATCTATTACATGCACCGTACAGCATATGATTGCACTCTCGCAATATATATATATATATATATATATATATATATATATATATTGTAGTACTTCTTTGTGTGTGCATCTCCCGTGTTATAATGCCACACGTTGGATGCGTCAATTTATAATGTAACTTGCGCCGTCGTTGTTATTAATTCTCTGTAAAATGTAAACGTCGTCCTTAACGTATTCTGTACAATGTAGAAGTGTGTCAGAGTGTAACTTGTGTATGTGTGTCTTACCAATTCGTCCTCGCTCGGTAACGTAACTTACGATGCTTGAGTCCGTAGCGAACGTACGGATAACCAGGTATCGTAGTCCCGACCTGAGGTTCACTAGGAGTGTATAATTCCCGGGTGGCGCCAAATTGTTTATTTTAAAACAATTAAATATTTATTATTATCAGCGGTTCCGCTCAGGCGGTGTGAAGAATTCAATTTGTCCCGCCGCTTATCGATTTGTACGATCAAGCCAGCAGTTTGTTGTATTCGCTACTTGAGCGCTAGTTACCACTTCACCGACGTCCGCTATAATTTATTATATTAAGAATACACCTTCCTACTGAAAGTAAAACACATTTTTATATACACAGTATTGATTTATTAACGATTGGTTATTACTGTTTTCATAGACACAAGCTATATTTGATTTCTTATATAATTTTGCACCGGTTATTTATTTATGAGACAATTTCTCTCTGGGTTTTACAAATCGATTTTGAACGTGACTAACATACAGTATGGCGTTCTACCTAAGTGGTAAACAAATATTTTCGTTCAAATGTTTGGATTCTTTTGATCACGTTAAAATGCTTAGATCCAATTACTATAATAAAAAATACACAACCTTACAATGTTTCTATTTAAATATTATAACGTGTAGCTATAAGTGGTTTGTTGGAGTGTAGTAACACTGTTTTAAAGGTTCGTACACTCATAATAGGTTAACTTTATAATTTGACAAATTTTCAGTGTCTTAATATTTTTATTTAATCTTTGAAAGAGAATAAAATTGATTCAGTGATATTTCAGAATATAGTGAGAAATATTCAAAGTGCGTTAATTCGGAAGTTTAGATAATTTATAGGATACTTAACAGCTTCGTAGCATGTGATTAATCTGTTGGTCTAGAATAAAGGAATGTGGCCGCAATATAATTCAGTTTTCATTTATTCGGGCTTCTGGCATTTTTTCAAAGTATTTGGATTCATTTATTCATTTCGTCTGGAAATGAAAAGTCTTCTCCCTCAGGTAATTGCGTTCAGTGATAGTCATCCTCCTCCTCGTTCAATTTTGATAATTTGTTCGACTTTTAAAACATTTTAAATAAGAAAATTGGTTGTTCAGAATTCTGGCGTCTGTTTTTCCTGAGCGTCACTTTTGGAGTAACGATATTCAACGGTAATTTTCGCTACCAGTCTCGTTTCTATGGTTACCAAAGACATCTGATTGGACTACCTTGATATAAATCCATTGTTATCAAAATTTGAATTTTTTTCAAATCTTCATATATCTTCTGACTTTTTTCCTTCCATTATCTTCCTTCTTAAGTATTAATTATTAGCACTGTCATTTGTATTTTCTCACAAAGATTATTTTGGTATCCCACAATATTAGGTTATTTCATGTTTTCTAAGTTTACATTTAATTTAATATTGACTAGTTACATTTCTCTGTTTATATAACTCCTTATTTTAATATTTTGCTTTTCATAAAATTTACCATTTATCCTTGGTTAATTAGTCACCTTGGATTTGTTAATTACTTGGCTATTTTCATACAATTAGTATTTGTTGGTGTTTCACAGTTAGGCCTGTCTCAAGTCTAAGTAGCCATTACTGATTTTTGATTATTTCATATACATTATTTCTCATTTTGTCCTAGAGCGTTATTTTGTTCTTATAATTATGTTTTTTATCAATGGATGTGTTTTGGTTCAGTCTTGGTGTGATTTTATTGTGTTACAATTGTTTATTCATTATCTCTTGCTAATTATTTACTAACGGTTTTCTCTTTTCTAACTCAAACATTGCTTCCTTTTCTTATTTATTTACTCTGCCACTGTCAACAATATGGCTATTAATTACTATTTTTTCATCATATAACATATAACATTTAGTTCTATGTTTGGGATAATTACCCAATCCATACCCTATTCATAAATAATTGTTTATATAATTATTTAACACTTGTTATCTAATATTTGTGTACAATTCATTAACTTTGATTTATTGCTTGGGTGATAAACAACCTCACCTCTATTGAACTTGTTTCATTACTCTTCCCTTATAACATGGGTGTTTACTTATGGTTTTAAACTACTTATTTTATAAAAACTCTTTGCTTTCTTTTCCATGTCAACACTATCTTATTACTTGGTCATGTGATTCTCACCTTTAAAATTCTACAATACATTTTTAAGTTCTACAATAATATTATTTTATAATCATTACAGTTAACATCACTCTTCAGTGTTCATTATTACTGACTCAATGTTTTATTTTAAATATTATTATTAATAACTTTTTTAAATGTTATTGCTCACTATTAAAACTTAAGTGTTTGTTACTTTTACTAAGTGTTTATCTTAGCCTTCCCTATTTTTACTATTTCTATCATTGACAATATTTTCATTTATTTATCACTTGCACTTTTAAATTATTTTGTGTTAATTATAATTTACTTAGTGTTTCTTTTTCTATCATTTCACTTTAGGGTAATTTCACTTTCACTAGGTTAACTTCCGTTTACTTCTCACTATTTCAATATTTTTCTCTTTCTCTACACATATTACTTATTAATATCATGTCTTTCTCTATTAACAACTTATATGTACTTCTAATTCTTTGGCTAGTGTATTTCTAGCTATCGTGTTTTATTAATGACTAATTACAATTGTCACTCACTCAATACTAACATTTATTATTTATATTGTTTCTTTACCGGTTTCATTTTCTTTATTACATTTGATTACATTATTTCTCCCTTCTCTATTCTCTATGTCTTGTCTGTGTTTTCTTGACTTGTTTCATTTTATTTTCTTCATCGTTGGTTTGTTCCCTCTTTGTTCTCATTTTTTTCTTCTCCTTCACTTCTCATCTTGTTTACTTTATTTTGGTTCTTAGCTGGCCAATCTCTGGGGTTGGGTTAATGTCGTTTGTCTGTCAGTCTAGTCCGTGAGTTTCTTTAATAATCACTTTTAGTTTATAATTCTTCCTCCTCCTTTCTTAATTTCATTTTACATTTTTATTCTCTTCATTATTTATTTATTAAAATATATTATTTTTTAGCATTTTTTACATACTTATTGTTATCAAAATTGATCTGAAATTGGCGATGTTATAATATATATATTGTACTGTAATTATTTTCTAATATAATAATATTTATTATATGCACCACGTTGGTTGCGTCATTTAATGTACTGTAATTAATTACAGGTATTGTAATTAAGATCTGCTCCACGTTGGATCAGCCATTTAATGTACTGTTATTTTTTTTTATGAGTCTTGTAATTATTTAATAGTATAATATAATTAATAAATGTACCTACTGTTATTATGTTTTTTTTTGTTTACCAGTACATGTAAAGAAACTCTTTCTCTCAGGGTTAATGATTATTAAGCTGTTTGATCGTATTTACGATTGTATCTAATATTTTCTTTTCTTTAAACAAAACCAAATTCAGTTAATATGTAGTATTTTGAGAATTAACCATGTAAAAAAATGAATACCAGACTAATGTAACTTGACGAACTCTGAATTCTTCCAGCTGCCACGGGTTCACTTCTGGTTGTTGTTTACCTTTTTTCAAAAGGAATATTAGGCTTGGCAATCTGTTCTTTCACACAAATTTCTTATTGATCTCACCGCTGAATACCACTCTCCAGGACGACTGCTACACAGATGTCTCCTCGGAACACTTAATTATCCTTTATGGCCACTTAAACTCTTCTTCAGTCCAGGATTTTCCCTCTTCTATCGTCGTTCTATTAAGGATATTGTTATATTTCTCGGAATATTATTTATTTATTAAATATTATAATCAAAACTCTGGTATCACAAATTAAATTCCTTTACTGTATTTTCTTTTCCATGTTACATTAACTTCATGATATACAAATGTTATTTTATGAATTTAGACTCTTCAAGCTACTCTTATAGATATAATTTTAGACTCTTCATGCTGTTACCGTTAGATATTAAATTAGACTCTTCATGTTACTCTTATTGAAAATAACATTAGAGTTATAACGTTACTCTTATTGAATATAAATTAAAACTAATAAAAATTTCCTTCATCACTATACAATACAATTTTTTAACAATTTACAAAATTGCCACTTTGATAATTCCCTAATTTCTTTACATCTGTTTATCATATACCTATTAAAACATATATCATTTTTCTATTTCTTATTAAACATTTTTATTTTACCTCTAATATTCGTAATTCTATTTGTTATTTATTAAATTATAATTTTATTACTCTTTACTCGTCTTATAACATTCATTCCAATTTCATATATTCTTTTCATAACATATCACTGAATATTGTTTTATATCATATAGGAATCGACCTCTATGTTGACTGGGTGAGTCGATAGTCCCAATGTTTTTTGTTTACATTTTAAAACATATGTTACATTCAATACCAAATCTGCATCCTTTCTCTTTTAAAATTTATTACCTCCCTATTATGTACTGTGTGCATTTTAACAGCAGTACTATATATATATATATATACGTACAAGAATAGTACAGTAGTCGAGTAGTCGTTTGTGCGTATGTGTGTGTTTCTTACGATATCTTTTGGTATAGACGTGTTGAATACATTTAAAGAAGAAAATATTTTCTCTTCAGCAGTTGTAGCAGTGTCAGTTAGGTTTATCTTTTGTTCAGCAGACAATAGTTGTAAAAGAAAGAGAATGTAGGTGCTTAAACAAACAATTATGTATTTAGCAGTCATTACGAGTACAGGGAAAGAAAATAACGCAATAAAAAATATCACGTTGAGTGGTGCCAAGGGCAACATTTACACTAGGTATATAGGTCACCGGCTACGACACAGTAAAGCTGGAAATGACTTAATGACCGCCGCTACTAGACTATGCAAAATGAATAGCAACTACCCGCGCCCCACGTCTTAATTAATTATGTCTGAAAGAATAAATGCAATTCCTTTGTAGAACAACGCAATACATCCATGCTAATACCACCTCTACGATCATTTAATCTTATAACAGAAAATTACAATAAAATTTGAAAAGAACTTTTAAAGTCTAACTAACAATACTAGAGGTGAAAATAGTAAGAGTCTCTGTTTCCAATATCTAACACCTACTTAGGTAATAAAGCAACGAATATACAGTATAGTCTGTGATAAGCAACAATGGCCGTATGACTGTCAGGGCCGGCAGGGTGTTGTTTATACACATATATAATCGAAGTCTGCATAGGTTAGTTATTTAAAAATATTTTAATTAGTAGTAGGTTTTTTTTTATATAAATATCTAAAGAAGTATCTGAGTGTGTGGTGTGAACGTTCTATTTTTAATTTGTGCCGTGTAGCAGAGATAAGTGTGGTTAAGGATTTTCTATAACTAGAATTTCATGTAATATTATTAGCCTAATTTTCTGCATCACGAGCCACTTTGTAGCCGTGAAACTGAGGTACACCGTTAGCGGATTATTTCTTATACACATACATGCGCGCGCGTGTAAACCAATGAAACATTAAACTACGACTAGGACATATTAATAAAACTCTACTAAAACCAAGTACAAATATAATTACTGCCTAAAAACATTTTAGATTATTTTTAAGGATTTTTTTCTTGTAGCATTCGTCAACATTTCTTACTACTTCATATCTGCCACAAGTTTCTAAAAAACATGATACAGTAGTATGACAACTGTTTTATGGACAGCTGATATGTCTGAACACAGTATTGGATGTTGGATGAAAGAACACAATTCTTTCTTGATTACAACATCAGAACAGATCATGAAAAACATCTGGAAACCAGAGACAAAATGACCTGTTAAAATCAATATTACCTGTGTATGCACTCAAATGTAATGTATTTATTCATAATATGTAGTTTCAACAGTTTTACATCTCTTTTGACGTTTCTTTCATTGAATAATTGCATATTAGGCTTCATTTTCTGCTAACGAAGGGTCGTGAGATCAGGTAAGGTACAATGTTTTGTTATGCTGTAATATAATACATTTATCTGCGTCCTCCTCTTTGGTAACGTAGCTCGGTATTGGCCCCCAAGACGCAAGATGCGAATCTTACAAGATGAAGTATCTCGAGCCTCACAAAGGAATCTGACACTGGGTAAGCTACGCAGTGTTAGTCCACAACTTTAGTTACAAAATTTCAAGTGAGAATTTTTACTGACGAAGTGAAAATTTTAATCTTATAAGAATTTCTTCACTGCTGAGTATTTTGAAGTGCCTGAAAACATCCCTCCACCGTCATAAGTCTGGGGTGGAAAGATTCGATCAGGACACTGAAAAAGTTACTACCTGAAATTCTCAGGGTGTAAAACGAAACAGTGTACGTCATTATTCATAATCGGCTTTCGTGTCAGTTTCCCAAAAAAGTACCGACATACTGTAGGTCGAGAAAAACTTATAGTTGGGAAAAAAGTCGTCTTATTGAAGGCTAAGCGTTCAGATAAATTAAAAGCCAAGTCTAATACTGCCCGGATAGGCTGGACCTGACAGTGAGCACAAGTCTCATCGGTAATAACATATACAGAAGTCAACACTAAAGCCTATACAAAAACAGTCTGCAACCCATTATCAAACAGTATTATCAAACCTTACTTTTGATCTAATACATTGCTATAAGTACAACTTAAATATAACTTACATTCGTCAAAACATTGACGAGTTCTATAGAAACACTAATGTTCTATTGCTGTTATATTTATATTTTTCCCCTGTTAATCTACTTTCTTCGGTTCGCAGCTTGGTAAAGGCGATGATTAATTTACATATTGTTACGGCAGTCACATCGATCATCGTACAGTGGAAAACAAAATACGAGACACCAAAGAAGTCACTATTAACTACCTTCAATTAATCACAGATAACAATTTGTAATAAACTCGTACAATAATTCCAATTAGATTTGTACACACGCAATAATAATATCAACTATTAGAATTCCACACTAACTATAACACAATAACACTTCACACAATACTTCGACAACACTCGACCCGCGCTAAGGAAATCGCTCACTGTCAACTGATCCACAAAGCCAGCCTCTGTCCCTTATATACGCAGCTCACATGTTCTAGAATCTTTCCATCCTTAACTTCACGCCACTTAATGTATAATTCAAGTGTTCTCTAGAGGACTCTGGAACGTACTTGAGCGCTCCCTTGACTGAGACTATACCTGCTTGATTTGCGGGGGATGGGTGAAGGACGTTCTAGGCTGTTCGATACGGTTCCAGTATCAACATAACATATTGCTACAATATATATATATATATATATATATATATATATATATATATATATATATATGGCTTAGATGAAACTAAAACGGAAATGAAAGAAGATAATTGATTATAAATTTTATATTTTTGCAAATTGTTACATTTAAGTGATTACACATTTAAGTACATACTTGTACTAACAATGTTTCTTTTGTATAAATAAAGAATGTTGGAAAAATTAGATGTGTTCGTCTGAGATCAACACGCACATAAATTAATGAATTGTCAAGTTTGAACTTCTATTAACAAAGTTAGGACAAGAAACACAAATCGACAACAATGAACCGTCTATTATGGCATTCACAAGCACGTGGCGAGTATCTAACAGCGACCATTCGTATTATCCACTTTAGCGTAGAGGCGCTTAACATAGGAAGGGCTAATAACATGCGATTAACACCGTGTTACATATCTCATACAAGTTACGATACTCTAAACATCTCCATTTTTCTTTCTTGTACCTAGATCAATATACATAAGAATACTTGGGCAGCAAGAGGTTATAGATCTATTGCCATAGGTAATAGATTATGCCATATGTAATAAGAGAATAGCACAACGTATAGAAGATAATCAACTAAACGCTATGCAACTCACCGTCTGTGGCTTAAGTAAATGTCTTCACAATACAATTGACATGTTTCGGGACACTTGTCCCATCCTCAGAATTTTTAAAAATGTCTCTTCATACCATCATACGATGGCACAGTCGTCAATATATTAAAAATATTAAAATCCACATAAACACAAAACACAATTACATTACACAAAGTACGCGCACAACAGTTTTACGGTGTACACCGCACGGCAACCGACAGCGCACTGGTTCATATTTGACTCGTGTCGCAACAATATCGCAACGCAGTATCATACAGGACATTAGATTTAAAGTTCAGCTGATCATTTAAAACATGTGGCCTGGTAACAGGATTATTATACGCTCTATATATTTCAAACTCTTCAAGGGCGTTCATGTAACGTCCTTTATTACAAAAGTGAAGGGGTATCAAGTTGGTATGAAAATTAGTATAGTTGTGATTTTGATCAAAAAGATGTTTAGCGAATTTAGATTTTACATTTTCTGTGTTGTGAAAATAAGTGGGTGGCTTATGTTCAACAAACCTCTTGAGAAAACCACGGCCCGTTTGTCCCACATAAAAGGCATCACAACTATTACATATTAATTTACAGATCCCTGTTTTCTTTTCAAGGACTGTTGGTTCCCGAGTACGAAGGCTATTTGAAATGTTATTTTGTTATTTGTAGTCTTACATGTGATAACAACGTTTGACTTGTTTAAAATAGAAGACAGAATTCTAGGCAGAAAGCTCATGTATGATATTGAAATGTATTTATACACACTGTCCACAGGTGCCCTTAGCATATTTGCGTTTTTTTCGTCTCACATGTTTTTAAGGATATTATTTATTACTGCTTTTTTTGTAGCCATTGGTGACCGCAAAGTGTTTAATTGTATTTAGTTCGTCTTGATAATCCTTATCGCTGAGGGGCAATGATAAGAGGCGGTTAACCATGCTGTGGAAAGCAGCCATTTTCTGTGATACCGGATGATAAGATGTGGCGTGTATTACAGTGTCAGTTGTATTGGGGTTTCCTATAAATATTAAACTCCAATTTATTAATGTTTCTGGTGACCGTCAAATCTAGAAAATTTAATTTTCCACTGTCCTCGTGCTCCAGTGTAAACTGTATATTGTTATTAATACTGTTTAAATATGTGTGTAGCCTGTCGATTTGTCTACGTGTGCCTTTATAGACCAAAAGGTGTCATCAACATACCGGCCATAAAATATTATGTTATCATTGTACACACTATTGGAAAAGATAAAGGAGTTTTCGAAATGGTTTAAGTAAACTTCAGCGAGGAGGCCAGAGAGTGGAGAACCACACCATCATGTTGGCTAAAGAATTGCTTCTCATGCGTCTTATTTATTACATATTTATTAATTTAATTTAAATATTTATTTAGTCTATTACATGCACCGTACAGCATATGATTGCACTCTCGCAATATATATATATATATATATATATATATTGTAGTACTTCTTTGTGTGTGCATCTCCCGTGTTATAATGCCACACGTTGGATGCGTCAATTTATAATGTAACTTGCGCCGTCGTTGTTATTAATTCTCTGTAAAATGTAAACGTCGTCCTTAACGTATTCTGTACAATGTAGAAGTGTGTCAGAGTGTAACTTGTGTATGTGTATCTTACCAATTCGTCCTCGCTCGGTAACGTAACTTACGATGCTTGAGTCCGTAGCTAACGTACGGATAACCAGGTATCGTAGTCCCGACCTGAGGTTCACTAGGAGTGTATAATTCCCGGGTGGCGCCAAATTGTTTATTTTAAAACAATTAAATATTTATTATTATCAGCGGTTCCGCTCAGGCGGTGTGAAGAATTCAATTTGTCCCGCCGCTTATCGATTTGTACGATCAAGCCAGCAGTTTGTTGTATTCGCTACTTGAGCGCTAGTTACCACTTCACCGACGTCCGCTATAATTTATTATATTAAGAATACACCTTCCTACTGAAAGTAAAACACATTTTTATATACACAGTATTGATTTATTAACGATTGGTTATTACTGTTTTCATAGACACAAGCTATATTTGATTTCTTATATAATTTTGCACCGGTTATTTATTTATGAGACAATTTCTCTCTGGGTTTTACAAATCGATTTTGAACGTGACTAACATACAGTATGGCGTTCTACCTAAGTGGTAAACAAATATTTTCGTTCAAATGTTTGGATTCTTTTGATCACGTTAAAATGCTTAGATGCAATTACTATAATAAAAAATACACAACCTTACAATGTTTCTATTTAAATATTATAACGTGTAGCTATAAGTGGTTTGTTGGAGTGTAGTAACACTGTTTTAAAGGTTCGTACACTCATAATAGGTTAACTTTATAATTTGACAAATTTTCAGTGTCTTAATATTTTTATTTAATCTTTGAAAGAGAATAAAATTGATTCAGTGATATTTCAGAATATAGTGAGAAATATTCAAAGTGCGTTAATTCGGAAGTTTAGATAATTTATAGGATACTTAACAGCTTCGTAGCATGTGATTAATCTGTTGGTCTAGAATAAAGGAATGTGGCCGCAATATAATTCAGTTTTCATTTATTCGGGCTTCTGGCATTTTTTCAAAGTATTTGGATTCATTTATTCATTTCGTCTGGAAATGAAAAGTCTTCTCCCTCAGGTAATTGCGTTCAGTGATAGTCATCCTCCTCCTCGTTCAATTTTGATAATTTGTTCGACTTTTAAAACATTTTAAATAAGAAAATTGGTTGTTCAGAATTCTGGCGTCTGTTTTTCCTGAGCGTCACTTTTGGAGTAACGATATTCAACGGTAATTTTCGCTACCAGTCTCGTTTCTATGGTTACCAAAGAAATCTGATTGGACTAGCTTGATATAAATCCATTGTTATCAAAATTTGAATTTTTTTCAAATCTTCATATATCTTCTGACTTTTTTCCTTCCATTATCTTCCTTCTTAAGTATTAATTATTAGCACTGTCATTTGTATTTTCTCACAAAGGTTATTTTGGTATCCCACAATATTAGGTTATTTCATGTTTTCTAAGTTTACATTTAATTTAATATTGACTAGTTACATTTCTCTGTTTATATAACTCCTTATTTTAATATTTTGCTTTTCATAAAATTTACCATTTATCCTTGGTTAATTAGTCACCTTGGATTTGTTAATTACTTGGCTATTTTCATACAATTAGTATTTGTTGGTGTTTCACAGTTATGCCTGTCTCAAGTCTAAGTAGCCATTACTGATTTTTGATTATTTCATATACATTATTTCTCATTTTGTCCTAGAGCGTTATTTTGTTCTTATAATTATGTTTTTTATCAATGGATGTGTTTTGGTTCAGTCTTGGTGTGATTTTATTGTGTTACAATTGTTTATTCATTATCTCTTGCTAATTATTTACTAACGGTTTTCTCTTTTCTAACTCAAACATTGCTTCCTTTTCTTATTTATTTACTCTGCCACTGTCAACAATATGGCTATTAATTACTATTTTTTCATCATATAACATATAACATTTAGTTCTATGTTTGGGATAATTACCCAATCCATGCCCTATTCATAAATAATTGTTTAGATAATTATTTAACACTTGTTATCTAATATTTGTGTACAATTCATTAACTTTGATTTATTGCTTGGGTGATAAACAACCTCACCTCTATTGAACTTGTTTCATTACTCTTCCCTTATAACATGGGTGTTTACTTATGGTTTTAAACTACTTATTTTATAAAAACTCTTTGCTTTCTTTTCCATGTCAACACTATCTTATTACTTGGTCATGTGATTCTCACCTTTAAAATTCTACAATACATTTTTAAGTTCTACAATAATATTATTTTATAATCATTACAGTTAACATCACTCTTCAGTGTTCATTATTACTGACTCAATGTTTTATTTTAAATATTATTATTAATAACTTTTTTAAATGTTATTGCTCACTATTAAAACTTAAGTGTTTGTTACTTTTACTAAGTGTTTATCTTAGCCTTCCCTATTTTTACTATTTCTATCATTGACAATATTTTCATTTATTTATCACTTGCACTTTTAAATTATTTTGTGTTAATTATAATTTACTTAGTGTTTCTTTTTCTATCATTTCACTTTAGGGTAATTTCACTTTCACTAGGTTAACTTCTTAACGGGTTTAAATTGGTAACGTCAGACAACTGTGCTCTCGTTACCAAAGCTGACAAAGGGAACACTGTTGTCATTATGGACAATAGTGATTATACTGATAAGGTACGGAACTTTATCGCTAACAACAACATTGAGAAATTAAACTCGGACCCTACTGAACAATACAAGTGTCTCAATCGAGGCATAAATAAGAGTGTGCATTTGTTTGATGAGCGAACTAGACGATCGTTAAAGCCCATCAATTCAAGGGCACCCACGTTGATAGGGTTACCAAAACTACATAAGACTGGTGTTCCGATAAGACCGTTAATTAACTTCACTACCGCACCTGGTTATAAAACAGCTAAGAAATTGGTAAACGTCATTAAACGCAACATAGACATAGTTAATAGTCACAGTATAACCAATAATGTCGATTTTGTCAATAAAGTGAAGGATCTAAAGATCGAACCTCATTATAACCTGGTTTCGTTTGACATTGTTAATTTGTATACGAATATTCCGGTTGCTGATACCTTACAAATTTTGTGAAATAACCTCGTCAATACTAATAAATTGAATGTTGAAAGTATTAATGAATTGATGGATCCTTTGGAGTTGATTCTTAACCAGAATTATTTCACGCATAACAAGCAATTCTTTAGCCAACATGATGGTGTGGTTCTCCACTCTCTGGCCTCCTCGCTGAAGTGTACTTAAACCATTTCGAAAACTCCTTTATCTTTTCCAATAGTATGTACGATGATAACATAATATTTTACGGCCGGTATGTTGATGACACCTTTTTGGTCTATAAAGGCACACGTAGACAAATCGACAGGCTACACACATATATAAACAGTATTAATAACAATATACAGTTTACACTGGAGCACGAGGACAGTGGAAAATTAAATTTTCTAGATTTGACGGTCAACAGAAACATTAATAAATTGGAGTTTAATGTTTATAGGAAACCCACTACAACTGACTCTGTAATACACGCCACATCTTATCATCCGGTATCACAGTAAATGGCTGCTTTCCACAGCATGGTTAACCGCCTCTTATCATTGCCCCTCAGCGATAAGGATTATCAAGACGAACTAAATACAATTAAACAAATTGCGGTCATCAATGGCTACAAAAAAAGCAGTAATAAATAATATCCTTAAAAACATATGAGACGAAAAAACCCAAACACGCTAAGGGCACCTGTGGACAGTATGTATAAATACATTTCAATACCATACATGAGCTTTCTACCTAGAATTCTGTCTTCTATTTTAAACAAGTCAAACGTTGTTGTCACATATAAGACTACAAATAACAAAATAACATTTCAAATAGCCTTCGTACTCGGGAACCAACAGTCCTTGAAAAGAAAACAGGGATCTGTAAATTAATATGTAATAGTTGTGATGCCTTTTATGTGGGACAAACGGGCCGTGGTTTTCTCAAGAGGTTTGTTGAACATAAGCCACCCACTTAATTTCACAACACAGAAAATGTAAAATCTAAATTCGCTAAACATCTTTTTGATCAAAATCACAACTATACTAATTTTCATACCAACTTGATACCCCTTCACTTTTGTAATAAAGGACGTTACATGAACGCCCTTGAAGAGTTTGAAATATATAGAGCGTATAATAATCCTGTTACCAGGCCACATGTTTTAAATGATCAGCTGAACTTTAAATCTAATGTCCTGTATGATACTGCGTTGCGATATTGTTGCGACACGAGTCAAATATGAACCAGTGCGCTGTCGGTTGCCGTGCGGTGTACACCGTAAAACGGTTGTGCGCGTACTTTGTGTAATGTAATTGTGTTTTGTGTTAATGTGGATTTTAATATTTTTAATATATTGACGACTGTGCCATCGTATGATGGTATGAAGAGACATTTTTAAAAATTCTGAGGATGGGACAAGTGTCCCGAAACATGTCAATTGTATTGTGAAGACATTTACTTAAGCCACAGACGGTGAGTTGCATAGCGTTTAGTTGATTATAAAATACGTGGCTTGGACTATAAGCGGATTTATTCCATTAAAAATAGTATAGAAGATACTTCAGTAAAAAGAGGATGCGATATAGTCTCTGTTCATTTCTTAGTGGTTTCTAGGATAAAGCTTTGGGCAAGATGGAAAAAAGATAGGAATTGCAAGGAATAATACTAATAAGGTTTATAAAGTGCAGCTTTTAGAAAATGAGAGTGTAAAACATTTGTATCAGAGTAGAATAAATATGGCAATTCAAGCTTATAAAACAAGTGATGATACAGAGGAAGAATGGGAAAATTTAAAGAAAATAATGCAACAAGCAGCAAATTAGGCCATGGGAAAAAATAAACAGTTTAGGATCAGAAAAAGATTTAGGATATGGACGGCGGAAATAGAGGAATCTGTAAATTATAAGCATGAACGGTATTTAGGTGTCTTGATAGACCACAAAGGAAAGCAAAGAAGAATATAGACAAAACAGGAATAAAGCCACGACACTGTCAAAGAAAGCTCATAGAGACTCTTGGAAGAGGTTTATAGGATATGTTCAGCATGATTCCTATGGAAGGCAATCATTGGCCTATAAAATAATTAAAACATTAAATAGGAATGAGATAAAAAAAGGAATTAAATGTGGTTGGCAAGCAAACATGGATTGAACATTATAAGCAGTCATGGTACAAGAAGGTAGAACAAGAGGATGTAGGGTTGTACACATACACTGAAGTATACAGTCTAACTATGAACGAATTATTGGAGACATTAAAAAAATCACAAAACCGGAAAGCACTGAGCATAAATGGACTAAAGACTGAATTATTAAAAAAAAAAAAACAGGTATAATGTATCACTAACGCCTCCTACATTTTTATAATTTGTGCTGGAAGAGAAAAATTATTCCAAAAGAATGGCCCCAAGCAAGAAAGGTAGTTTCTCTTTTCAAGAAGGGTGATAGAGCAAGCCCAAGTAACTACAGAGGGATAAATCTGTTAGACACAGCATACAAGGTATACACAAGGATACTGAACGACAGGTTTTTTTGCTGAGGGTGACAGCAGATTTTTTACTTTAAGAGGAGCAAATGGGTTTTAAGAAGGGATAGTCATGTGTGGATGCCATTTTCACATTGAAAAGAGGGACGGGAGGCGAATTGTGAAACAACGGGAGGCTTTGTAAATTTAACAAAAGCCTCTGACAATGTTAAAAGGCATTATGATAGCGAATCCTTGACAGAAGAGGTTACCCTATGCATCTTATAGAAACTATAAAAGGCCTTTATGTAGAAACCAGTGTGTACGACTGGTTATAGGAGAAGGGATGACTGAGGAGGTTCACACTAATTAGGATGTAAGACAAGGCTGCTGTATATCGCCGACGCTTTTCTATGTATATAGACGACATGTTTAAAACACCGAAATCTTGTGTTGACCCAGGAATTTTTCTGAAAGGAATGTTTTAAATTCCATTTTGTACGCGGATGATATGGTAATAATTCAGGACAACGAGGATAAACTACAAAAATCAATGTAAATATTAAATCGAAAAGTAGATGAATATGTTTTTCAAATATCAGCGGACAAGACTAGAACCGTGGCATTCAGAGGGAAGCAACCGGTAAGAACTAAAACAGTAATAGATGGAAAGATTATGGAACAAGTCCAGCATTTCAATTACTTGGGATGTTAAGTTACATATGGGACAGAAATTGGTCAGGATGAACAATTAAACAAATTTACGAATATATGTGGAACAATTCATGGATACCTTATAAATAAGATAAAGAAGGAAACAAGGATAAGCTTTTTAAAACTGTAGCGGTACCTGTTTTGATGTATGGAGATGAAACCAGAGTTATGACAGAAAGAGAGACAAAGCAAAGTTGTTAAAATTCTTTCCCGGGCTGTTTGGCCGTGGTCCATTGTATTCTAAAAAAACAGACGTCCTAGCAATCCCACCGACTGCCATCTTCAGTGTGAATCGAATTTACGCTAACGTGAGATGGTACACGTTAGTGACCACAGTGTACGCAGTGCGTGGGTGCCTTAACGTATACCACCTCACGTTAGCGTAAACTCGATTTACACTGAAGATGGCAGTCAATAGCACTGCCGAAACGTCTGTTTCTGTAGAAATCAATGGACCACGGCCAAACAGCCGGGAGGAATTTTAACAACATTGACTCCGGCCGTGCAAGCCTACGGAGTACATTAAGACAAAGAAAAGATTTAGACAACGGGGATGAAGTTTATGAGGAGTACTCTGGGCTGTACCGTTCTCGATAGAAAGAAGAGCGTGATATAAGGATGGAACTGGGGGTCGACCCATTGTTGGAACAGCTAAGGAGCAACAAAAGAAGGTGGTTTGAACATTTGGAAAGAATAGCGGGTGAAAGGATTCCAGTGCTAGCAATGAATATAGACCGGTGGGGAAACGAGATGTAGGACGGCCGAGAGCGAAGTGGGTCCCGGAGCAGATTCAGGATGATGATCCTGTTGGTTGATGATGAATCCTTGAGGTTGATGATGATGCTGATGATGATGATGATGACGACCTAGGTCAATCGTACGTTACTGTCACGCATTTCGTAATTTCTATAAATCAATATCTTACAAGAGTCAGACACTAGGTAACGGTTCCTCAACATGTGTTGCCGCCTGCCCATACAAGTGACAACGTATAATGACTACATGTAATGGCACTCGTCCTCTCATTTCCCCTACTATATACAGATAAAATTCCTACTTTTGTTTTCCTACTGATTTGTTTGTGTTAAATGTTTTTGCTGTTGACCGAATGAATAAGATTGAATTAACGAAGAGTCAGGTGCCCAGTGATTTTTATAAGGTCAATTAATGAAGATAAAATTTTAAAGACAAAAATGTTGTGAGAAGGAAAACTTAATAAAAAAATGTTGGGGCTCACAACTCACAACTGTTTGGAGGGTGAAGACCAAATGAAATTACGTAAGCGCGACCATTTTTATCATCTAGTTACGCGTAGAAGTGCTTAACATAGGAACTGCTAATAATATGCACTTAACTCTAACGCCCCATGTTACATATCTAATGAAATTTATGATATTCCAAAAATCTAAGAGCAATTTACCAGGCTATTTTCTCAGTTCAATAAGAACGAACAAGTATTACTGCTCTCAATCTTTTTAAAATGTAGCAAACTAGTGTCAGCGAGTGAAGCTTACTGAAGGAAAAATTACAGCCGTAAGTATTACGGATTTGAATAGCATTTCAAATATGCGGTACTGTTTGGGCCTATCTTACACCTTACTGTTACATGAACGTTTCACCTCCCCTCATCTCTTGAGCGTCTCTATCCATGTGTTTGCAAGACGATCTCATTTCTCTTCTACGTTAGAACCTATTGATATCGATCATACATACGTTAATTGTCCGTAGACTCAATTTTTATGAAATAGCTCCTTCACGAATCTTTCGTTACCAAACTGTCCACTTACAATTGAGATAATCACCTGTTTAAAATATTTCATTTCAACAAGTCGATCCTAAACCTAACCCAAGCAAATCTCTTGCTGTCGTTGTTAATTGCTTGGACTGATACAATTATGGATAAACTATAATTAGAACTTTCTATACATTAATCTCAATGGTCTCATTTATCAATTTTCGTATAAATATAACGATAAACTAAAAACTCTTAATATATTATTTTATGAGGCATGGAATGTATCGAAACACTTGCACGAATTCCTTTATATTAGTTGATGAAATCAAAATTATTTTATTTTGTTTTTATATAGTATCCAAGTCACTTTTTCACAATAATTTAATTACCTTGTATCCGTCAGTGACTTCGTTCTAGCGTTTTTTATATAGACGCTACAACGAAGTCACTGACGGATACAAGGTAATTAAATTATTGTAAAATTATTTTAGTTAATTATCTTAACGCTGCCCGTTCCACTTTGCTCCAGGATAGTTAATGATTTATCATTTTCCACAAAATGTGAATTATTTCTTCTTCTTCTTCTTCTTCTTCTTCTTCTTCTTCTTCTTCTTCTTCTTCTTCTTCTTCTTCTTCTTCTTCTTCTTCTTCTTCTTCTTCTTCTTCTTCTTCTTCTTCTTCTTCTTCTTCTTCTTCTTCTTCTTCTTATTATTATTATTATTATTATTATTATTATTATTATTATTATTATTATTCATAATTTGTCGCCTCGTATGAGAGTAATGAAGTTAAAGTAAAATCGTTGTAATGCAGTCTGTGAAATCAGACCAATTCAGTTAAACATTTTAAGAGAACCATTTAAAATTACTTTTAATAGCATTGTTGAAACTATCATTTCGTGACGGCTTGGTTTCATGTTTCAAGAGTAGATTTGTTTATTACAAATGATAACTATAAAAGTATCTGTGACCAAGGAGCTGCTTGAACTAAAGGTAGTTCCTAGTAGGCCTAATTTGAATATACTGTACGTTCCAAACACGCATCAGGCTGCTTAGTAACTTTTATTTTAAACTTCTTCTATTATTGTAGTAAGTTGTTCCCAGTCAGTAGGCTTCTTAGGTTATTACAGTTACCTTGGAATCACTGTAGAGTAGCCATCGTGCTTACAATTCGTATTCATTTTTACTATCTAATGAAAGTAATTACATCGTAGTGATAGTTTAACAAATAAATTCATTAATGAAGCCGTAGTTAAGTCTTTAATAAGAAATAGAAAACACCATGCCCAAGTAAGCACATGGAACAACAATTGATACTTATGGAATAATGCAAATCGCGTTATCCACGATTAAATTTTAACCTGAAGTAATTAAATTTCAAGTCCCCGGAAGGAATCGCGGTACAAAGGGAGAAACTGTTTTCTTCAAGTATAAATAAACTGAAGCCAGTATAGTTATTTACTACTCAACTATAGGTAATTTTAGTATTAGTGAACTTAAATTTCAAAGTCTAAATCAAAATGTACTTTAGAAAGCAATTGATGACGTATATGTCTAATAAACTCGTTAGGAATTAATACATAGGATTTATGCTAAACGCTGTAATAATAATTTAACACTAAGCGTTAGAGAAATTTATAAATAAATTATTTAACGGTAGGCCTATTGATCAAATGAAGGGACAGAACACGCAGCCCTGGAAGATTCATTTATTGCCATCCAATAAATTTTTAATGGTGTTTGACAGCGCTCAGTGAAGAAATGACAACGCGTCATGTCATTGAACTGTCCTTTGTAAAAAATCGGTTCTTTTGCTTTTATAGTGTGTCAAGATGTGATGTTTCTAAGAACGAACTACCGTTGAATAAGTAACGGAAGAATAGCAAGTTAGTCCTCCCCTAATTATTAATTATCACAAAAATGAAAATAGCTGCGTGTTGTAAAGCTAAAACTAAGAAATCTTAAAAACATTTTAATTAAAAATAAGAAATAAAAGTACCAAGGGAGGATGGCGTTGGTCGGCCGAGTTGTCGATGGCACCTGTAAGGAAGGGGAGTAGGCTTACCTTAATGTATAATTTACGAGATAGTGTGTAAACGTGCATACTCTCTGCATAATATTCTGACGTTTGCAGTTCTCATTAAAAGCCAAATAAACGAACGACAGTGTTAATAGACGTATTATAAAAAATACGATATAAAAACCATGATTTATTTTACACGCAACTGAGGCTTACATTATATGAGTTTAATTTAATGTTATTACAAAGGTTTTAAAAAAATATTCAAAAACTTCGTAAGTTTCACAGTTAATATTTTTAATATTTTAAGTAAAATATTAACCTCTGACAGCTTATTAAGCTATTCTCAAAGAGATCAAGGAACAACTAAACAAAGACTGTAAGGGTGGTAAACATGTGTTTAGGGTGTGTGTCCGGACATGTGTGTGGGGTGTGTATAATGGAGGGGTTGGAGAAGGGAAGGTCAAGTGTCTGTAGAAACTAAGTATAATCGAAAGACAAAATATAAAAAATTAACTAAACTAAATAACAACTTTTAATAAAGGGGACACACTGAATTCAGTTTGTCCGTTCGTTAAATTTGTATTGCTTTTGATTGCTTTTCTATCAAGCTTTGATTAGAAACTCAATCAAAAGTAACAAAATTCGCTTCACACTGTTCCTCGCTATACAGTATGCCGGGCCAATGTGGTGTACACGAGAACAGCTAAAGTACACCAGAATGGGGAAGGAAGTTCTGAGAATGATGCATGGTTACTTACCTCGTAGTGAGCAATTGGATCTCTAATGTAGATGCAAAGTTTTTAACTGTTTGTATGTATTTTATTTACTTTTTAAACAGAGAGCGCCAGGTGTACGGACGCGTATTCATGCTACGCTACTGGTAACCTTATCCAGCATTCACTACAGTACTATAAAACGGAGATGGGTATGTTAGTAATGTAAAAAGCAACAATGCACGTAAAACTTAATCATTTTAGTCTATAATTAGGTACTGGTATTTAATTAGGTGTAGTTTCTGTCTTCATAAATCATTATATTCCCTATGTTGACAAAAGAGTATGTGTGATAACTATCATATGAGAGAGAGAGAGAGAGAGAGAGAGAGAGAGAGAGAGAGAGAGAGAGAGTGTGTGTGTGTGTGTGTGTGTGTTGAAAGTATTCCTTAAGTATGTTGACGTTTGTATTTAGTGAATTGGAACCATGGAGAATGGGTGGTAACAAACTTGACTCTACAATCAAACTTTTAATCTTTTTAAATATTTGTTTTAATCAATGTCAGTTAATTTTAATTAGAGTTTTGAAAGTGAGATTTACATAACTGAAAGTCTACATACACAACGTGACTGTACATGTAACTACTGGAGAGTTGCTTTACAACACGTTGCAAACTTAGTCAATGAGTAAAGTTTAGCGTACACCTCGCATACCACAGTAGCTTGTTCAAAGGGCACATCATCCACGTTGTGAAAATTAAGTCCAGTATTTCAAAGTCTAATGAAAAGTATTGAAGGACTTTTTAGTTATATGCCCTGCGGAAAGACAGAGATTTAGTCGATGGCTGTATAGTGTAGCCTATTGTGTCACACGTCACAAGTATAATTTAAATTCTTATGAAGTATAACTACAATTAACTTCACGTATCACACCCACATAAAATATACAGAGGGGGCATAAGTTGCTTGACAGTAAGAGGCTGTCTCAATTTAAGACCGGGAATTCATAAACGGTGAAAGGTTTTGTGAGGTTCCTTTATTAAATAGACACGATTTGAAGACGTTTATGTCGATGCTCTGATAACATTATTGGCGTCATCAGAATCTGTATACGAGAGACTCAAAAATAGTACACATATCGTTAGTGGTTTTGTGTGAATGCGCGCGCGCGTGCGCGTATGTGTGTACTACGTAAAGAATGATAATAACTATTACACATTTATTGTTAGTGGTATCGTGTGTCGGCGCAACTAATGTTAAGCCTAAGTGGTTAAATTTCCATCTTTGGCTGTAATTAGAACCAGTAGCCTACCTCCACCTGGATTGCCAGGTAAACTGTTCATTATAATTTGATTGGGTTGAAGCAATGTCTTCATCTCTCTCAAATAAACTAAAGTCCTTCAAACCTGTTGAAATAAGATTGTCGTTGTCGCCTTAAGAAATAGCATTTGGTGTCATATTTACCTTTCGATTCTCTTTTTTTTTAGGGGGGGGGCCGTATCACCTTTGGCCGTTTTGTTTTATCTGCAGTTTTTGGAGAAGAGTATACTGCCTGTAGAACATCCATAGTTCTAATACCTGATCCGGAGGAACTTCGAGTTCCTTACTTTTATTTCTGTTTTGAGTTACAATCTCAATTCGTTTACTTTTAGATGATTTAGTAGGGTAATAATGGGGGTTCAAACGCACCAAGGAATGCCGCCTTTCTTAAAAAACAATAAAAAACACTAAAAAACATGATCTAAGAGATGACGCGGCCACCGCTGGACCCGCAGCATCCCAATGGACCACAGCACCGCGAATTTCCGCGAATAAATTTTTTTATTTTTTTAATTTGATTTTTTAATTTTTTTAATTAAATTGATTTGCATATCAAGGCGGTGGGATGAGGTTCAATGGACCACCAGCATCCCTGAATATAATTTTTTATTTTTTTAATTAAATTGATTTGCATATCAAGGGGGTGGGATGAGGTTCAATGGACCACCTGCATCCGTGAATATAATTTTTTATTTTTTTAATAAAGCTGATTTGCATATCAGAGGGTGGTGGTGGGTGGGGTGGTTCCAACTCGATGCATTATAGTGTATATTAAAATATATGTTCAGGTGTACCAACCTTTGCATGAGTTCAAATTTGTCGTGTGTTATAATGTATATTAAATCTATATGATCAGGTTTACCAACCTCTGTATTATTATTATAGTGTATAGATATTTTATATGAGCAGTTTGCCAACATTTTCTGTGGCGGGGGGAGGGAAATTCAAATATGTGTTATATAGTGTATATATTAAAATATATGATCAGGGTTACCAATCTTACATTATTGTGTATAGAGCAGATCTGCCAACATTTTTTTCTCTTCTGTGGTGGGAAATTCAAACTATATGATCATTATTGTTACTCTCTCTCTCACATTTGAATGTAAGTAAAGCTATCTCTCTCACTCTCTCTTGTTGTCAAACGTTATGTTCAAACCGTTTCTCCTCTCACTGTGTACATTGAGTAGAGTAGTCGGTGTGATGAGTAAATAATTTTAGCTCTCTCTCTCACTCTCTCTCACTCGTTGTGTATGTCTCTCTCTCTCGTTGTCAAACGTTATGTTCAAACCGTTTCTCCTCTCTGTGGTCATTACCGCGCATGTATATGAAATTAGAAAGTTTATATTTAGTCGACAAATATTAACGCCCTCTCTCTCACTCTCTCTCTCTCTCTCTCTCTCTCTCTCTCTCTCTCTCTCTCTCTCTCTCTCAATCTCACTCGTTTCAACTGTGCAAGGTTTCATACCGTTTCTCCTCTCTCTCTCTCCCTTCCCGTGTACATTGAGTAGTCGGTGTGATGAGTAAATAATTTTAGCTCTCTCTCTCTCTCTCTCTCTCTCACTCGTTGTCAAAACGCCGTCTTCATTTTTCAATGTATTAAATAATAGTTTTATAATGCAGTCAGTGCGATTGATCCTTGTTAGAAATATATATATATTTGGCAAATATTAACTATGTATGTGTGTTGTTGTCAATGAACTACTTACCTGTGCGTGTGTGCTCTTACAGATGACAAATCCATACGTTAACGGCTTAGCAATCTTCAATACGCTCTTCTTCATGTGGTACAATACTTCTGTTTAATGGGTACAGTTTACACACACATAGGTTCAGTGGTGTATAGCGAAATAAATTAAAATTATACGCACATGAAAACGGTGGTTGAAATTCATACAAATCTTCTGTTGTAACAGTTCCCACAAGTAATACAGTTCACAAAAAAAAAATTAATTGTACACATGTTCAGAGGTGTATAGTGAAATAAAATAAAGCCATAATTTGTTTAAATGATTAAATATATTTTAAAATTCACAATATAAAATTGATTTTTTTTTTGAAAAGTTTATAAATTCACAATTCATAATTAAATAAATACATTTTTTCGAAAGTGTATATATAATTGTGTCGTACTTGTAGGAGAAGCAACCTGCAACATAACAATACAAACAGTACAAAAATCATGTTAAATATCACACACACACACACACACACACATGTATAGTTGGCGGAATCAACGCTTTACGCGAGTAACTTCTTAAATTATGTGTCATTCTCTCTCTCTCATAAGTTAATGTACATTCATCAAAACTTTGTAAATTAGAATCTGCACTACATTCAAACACACGCACACACAGTGATAAAAATTGTTTATTAAAAGTAGTTTGTTACCTTAACGAGGTACTATTTCCACCTGCGCTGTTTGGTTCCTCATGCCTCGAAACACGATATGTAGGTCGCTGGGGTTTATATGACAGAGCTCTTCATCTGTAAAGACACCAGCATATCTCTTAGGTAGATATACACGATAGCGGTGCTCACCATCTTCCAACGTTACAAGCACAGACTTTCCATATCTAGTGTCCACATGCACCATGTTAACGATCGGATACTGTTTGTTCACTGTTAATTCTGCACACCGTTTGTACTCAATAGCAGAAACTGCATTGAATTTTGTGATAAATGACATTATTAGAAATGAACACGTCTGTATCAAACGAGGCGGAACTAAACAATGACTACAAAGAAGACTAGTGGAATGTAATCGTGGTGGTAGTTATCAGGAAATTTTTCATCCCCTGAAGCTTTGCATGTACATACACGCAGAATTATGGCTGTTACATAATATATATATTAGGAAAGCCCACAGACTACTAGAAATAGTTATCGCCTGCAGGCATATGCAAGTTTCCTAACGAAATTAACAATGCTATGAGACACTCACATTAAAAATGTTTGTATAACAGAAAAATCATTAATTATCCACTCTCTAAGTGCGTACACATTATGATTTGTACACTGTGTAGAAGAAGAATTGCAATGTGTAAGACATAACGTACCGGGGAATAGATATGGTATGTTTTTAGGGCAACCAATGTCATCAAGATTTATTATATGATGATGGATTATTTTCGATTCTAAAAAACGTTTTTTCTCAAGACCCTTCACAAACACATATTTATATATGTTCGTATACGTTGTTAACACTGAAACAAGATTGTCGTACGGTGTCTCTCCTTCACTCCATCTCAGGCCATGATAGTTTGTCGTTAACCAGCAGTTGGTTCTAGTGTATTTCGAATTCGTAACGACTGTAGCAGGCGGGGCAAAAATCCAATGTCTGCATGCAAAACGTGTTATGTCCATAACCGACAACTCCTTTACTATATAATTGCCGTTGTCATCATAAAAGCAGTGAAAGTCAATTATTACAGCAGCGTTTTCCATTATACTATAAAAAAAAAGAAACCGCACATTACAAACTAATATGTATAAACACAAAGATCGTTACAATAATGATAATAATACGCAAAGTTACGTTTACTTCTGTCCGAACTGAAGAGTGAGGAGGCAATAACTAACGATATCACAGTGAGAATTTTGTTGTTGTTTTTGTTTTTAACAGGTGGTGTAACGTGGAATTTTAGCAGGTGGGGGGAGCAGAGTCGTCGTCGCCGTAGGCAATTAATTTGGCACGTACGCAAGTGTATCACGGCCATTGAATAGTATATAGCGCTAAGATTTTAATAAAACAATTATCAGTTTTAAATAATAATTTTCGGAAACAACCAACGACTTAAAACTATAGATTACCTTGGGGTATGAAATTCAAACTATTAAATTGTCTCTCTCTCTCACACATTTCTGATTACTATACAACTAAGTGCATGTATGTTCAGAGGGTTATAACGAAATAAACCATTGTGTATTCGCTAAATCCTCCTTTCACTTTCTAATTTGACACATGACACTCATTAGCAGCACCATCGCAAGTAATTATGGATTAGAAAGTATTCACTTCCAAAACAAACACCTGCTTTCCCCACCACCAGAGACCAATATATACGCAAGAAATTCAGCGATAATTTCTCATTGACTACTTGCGTGCGCTGATAAATCTATCACTACATTTTTAATAGTTGAAAGACTGTTTGTATTATTATACGCAAGTTCCTGTGTAGTCAACATACGCTAGTTTGGTGAGTGAGCATAATTTATTGTATGTACAGATTTTATTTAAACGTAAAAATTATTTGCATTAAAACATTATTTATTGAATTTAATACATGTATGTGTATGATCAAATTACAATTTCTGAAATATATTCATAACATATTTTTTTTTATATTACACTTCTAATTGAAGATATATATTTGAATTTAATACATGTGTGTGTGTTTGTGTGTGTGTGATCAAATTACAATTTTCTGAAATATATTCTTACTGTACCTTTTATATTACACTTCTAATTGAAGATATATATTTGAATTTAATACATGTGTGTGTGTAATCAAATTACAATTTTCTGAAATATGTTCTTACTGTACCTTTTATATTACACTTCTAATTGAAGATATATATTTTTAGGTATAACTGAATTTTAGCGGTTTCACACTGACTGCTTGCGTGCGCTGATAAATCTATCACAGCATTTTTAATAGTTGAAAGACTGTTTGTATTATTGTGCGTCTCAGTATACACAAGTTCCTGTGTAGTCAACATACGCTAGTTTGGTGAGTGTACAGCATAATTTTATTGTATGTACAGATTTTATTTAAACGTAAAAATTATTTTCATTAAAACATTATTTATTGAATTTAATACATGTATGTGTATGATCTAATTACAATTTCTGAAATATATTCTTACTGTATTTTTTATATTACACTTCTAATTGAAGATATATATTTGAATTTAATACATGTGTGTGTGTGTGTGTGTGTGTGTGTGTGTGTGTGTGTGTGATCAATTTTCTGAAATATATTCTTACTGTACCTTTTATATTACACTTCTAATTGAAGATATATATTTTTAGGTATAACTGAATTTTAGCGGTTTCACACTGACTGCTCGCGTGCGCTGATAAATCTATCTCAGCATTTTTAATAGTTGAAAGACTGTTTGTATTATTGTGCGTCTCAGTATACACAAGTTCCTGTGTAGTCAACATACAGTGAGTGTACAGCATAATTTTATCAAGTGCATTATTTATTGATTTAATACATGTATGTGTATGTGTGTGTGTGTGTGATCAAATTACAATTTCTGAAATATATTCTTACTGTACTTTTTATATCACACTTCTAATTGAAGATATATTTTAGGTATAGCTGAATTTTAAGCGTGCGTTCTTGAGTTAAGCTGTTGTTGTAATCATATGGAAATTCATAATGTTTACCGGTTCGTTTGTTTTCCTACTCACAATCACTTTCACTCAAATAATTGATATTTCTTTGTATTCATACACAGTCTTTTTATATTCAAACTATTATTATTATCTGAAACAGAACGGTATAATATATAGATTCGAGTGGTATGTAAGACGCTGTTATATGTTACTAAAGTCATAGCAAATATTTTCATTCTAAGCATTTTTACTGTTTAATAATAATTACAACCCAACGAAGGATATATAGTTTGATGCTTTATAAGTTTGTGTACATTGGTTGTATATTGTAAGCATGAAGTTATTATTTAAATCTGTTATCTGCTTCTGTATGGAGGTCATCTATAAATATCAGGTCAGTGCGACACAACGTAATTGGACCTAACATGATTCATGCCAACGTGTGCGCTCGTTGTGTGTGTGTGTGTGTGTGTGTGTGTGTGTGTGTGTGTGTACAACCCAACGGAGGATATATATAGTTTGTGTACATAGGTTGTATATTGTAGGCATGAAATTATTTAAATCTGTTTTTGTATGGAGGTCGGTGCGACACAACGCATAATAAACGTAATTGGTACATGATTCAACCCAAACGTGTGCACGTCGTATGTGTGATTACGTGTGCGTCTGTGTGTGTTCGTGTGTGCGCGCGTGTGTGTGTGTGTGTGTGTGTGTGCGAAAATAAACTTAATTTTCTCGATCTAGCAAATAGTTGGTCTAAGCGTACATGTATTATGTAAATCATCTCTTTTTCAGTCATCTACGTAAGTGCATTTGAATTATTTGCGCATGCGCATAACAGCTTTTTAGTACAGTTGCACACACACTATATATAACCGATGAACTTTGCAACAACGTCTTACTTACCACTCGTTCATGTTACTGCGCTAGAAATTGATATATATAAACGTTTAAGATACACTAACATAATACCAGCGTTATAACAGTACCTTTTGTTTTTCAGTATTCATTCAGTCTCTCTCTCTCTTGAAGATCATGGCTAATCTTCAGCAGGAACGTGGGGAGGAGCAGACTGAACAAGGTAAAAAGTTCAATACCAATTGTCACAGTAAAGAAATTATTTTTGTAATCATGTAGCGTGCAAACTTGCTGATGTGAATTAACGTTTGAGTCATACTATGTCTATTGGTGTGTATGAAAAGTCTCTCTCTTAACATCGTTTAGAAATTGACATGTAGATGAAAATTTTTCATGTTCCGTCATAGGTTTGTCACCTTCTTTCCAATCAACTAATTCAATTCCACAACAAAAGCATTTAACTCTATCGTCTACGAATGACATACTATGCCCACAAACATCGAAATTTATAGGGTAGAAGTAGAACCCTGCAAACGCTAACTCGTCGGGGCTGAAAACGTCACTTCCCAATACTTGAATGATTTTATTCTTTCACTTTCAATACTAAAATCAGGAGTAGCCGACAGCTTCACGGTTTGTAATAAACTGACATATTACCCCGATGAGTGTTATTTATTTACTACAAACATGAATTTATGTGCACGTTATTTATCATTCCTATTGGTTAATAGTACTCATGTTTCTATTGTTTCAGTTGTGACTCGGTTTTATATCGAGAGGAACAGTAGTGTCCGAGGGTGCATCACAACCTTCGACTACCTTCCAGTGAACGTCAACACGTCGGATCATGACATAGTATTCGTAATGACTGAGGCACGTCCTTTATTGCTTGAGGATATTCAGGCAGAGCAGGCACGTTTACGCAATATCAAGTGGCATATTGCGTGCAGGATACGTTTTACCAAAACCGTGGTAGATGGTGACAGTGGTGAGGAGAAAGAGGTAACGAAAGACGCCGTCTTCAACGGACGTTGTCGCACGTTGCTCACGGACGACAGCGACGAGTTGAATTGTCTACTCGATGAATCCTACGATAAAATCTTCAATAGCTTATCTAATTTTACCCGTGACGGGAGCGGATGGTCGGTGGATGCTGTACTGAAGCTGGAACTGGTTGTTGGACGGTACCAGCCTCTAGCAGCGTCCTCCTACCTTCCAACACCGCGAAAACTCTCACACTGAGCCGCTCATCACCCATGACGTCACAGCAAAAATTTAACTTTCCAAGTTGACATCCTACCATTTTTTTTTTTTTTTTTACTACAACTTACCTTGATGACCGGCTCACCATTTCACTGGAACTAGGAGAGGCCTCCTAGTTGAAGGATATCCACATGCTAGGTCCATTGGGGAATTGGACGAATGAGGTGACCTCAATTTTACAATTTCAAAAATAACAAGTTTATTGAGGCTATCTTTTTTTTTTTTTGACAATGAAATTTCATACAAAAACACAGGCTGTAAGTTATTCCATTAGAATTATGGAAAATGTGTAAATATTTAAACTATGACAGGGTATTCAAAATTTAAAAGGTAAAAGTATTCAATATTCCAGAAATATTCCATGAAAATTATACAAAATATATAAAACATTTAAAATCTCTGGCATGCCATACTGAAAACCATTAACATGCAGCTTTCAATAATATAACCAGCTTTCTAAACCCTTTCACAAGCAATTCTATCGTACAACATCATAAAGCCACAACAATTTAAACAATTATATTGCATAACAACATGCGCCCTCTGAAATCATTCGTTATAAGGGCGAATCTTCAAATTAATAAATTATCATGCAACCAAAGATAGATCATTATACTCTTGTGTGGAACTCGCAAGTGCATGTGTTCACCCTGCCCTAACTTGCATAAACTGGTGAAGCACCACAGGTCACAGATTTCAGAGTGCACAATCATATAAAAACTCAGATAATCAGTACATACAGTTATAAAAGTAATAGAATAACAGTTTCCAATAGATTTTTGCAAATAGTTTTAACAGGTTCACAGTTTTAAAAATATATCACAATTTTCCACATATTTATTAAAAATAAATAAATTTTACTAAATAAAATATATATCAACAATTATAAAAATCACAATGTTTGTTTAATGTAAAACTCCCAAGTTTTTTTTTTTATGTACCTTTATTTTTATGAAACAATATCATTATTCATTGAGATGTACTGGTATCATAAATCTGTGCCAGAATGGTGTTTTATAGCTAATATTATGTTCTGAAAAGATTTTCTGCGGCAAAGGTAAGTTTACTAAATACCACTTTCCGTTTGTTGTAACACAGTGGCAACTTTGACAGTGTCAACACAGGAATTACTGTTCTAGCACAAGGTAGTGTGTTGTTACAGCAGTAGGTGGACTGAAACTCTTTTCACCAGCAGATTTACACGTTCCAATAAGAACAGCCACCATATAAGTTCCACACAGATTACAAGGAAATTGTACTCAATATTGCATGCGTATATGGAACACCACACAATTACATGCACACACGGAATAAGAGCATTTAAGAAACTCAGCTGAATTTTGCCCCACTAGGCCAAATGAACACCTTGGCCAATAACTAACACATTTTCTTAAGTTTTATTTTTGTGTTTTTTTTGTTTTCTTTTTTTTGTAGGAAAAAAAATGTTTTTTCTTTTTTTTTGTAATGTTAAAAAAAATCAGCCAGACCCCCACTCTACCCATAAAATCCCAGGGCAAAATTTAATAAATTTTATTTCTCCATACCTGTTCATAGTGCGTGCATAATCACGCGTGCTGTGTTCCCCAATACTTACACACGTATATCACACAATTTAACATCCCGGTCTTCACAGGATCACGGACGCCGGCCCCCAGGAACCCCCATGGCACACTGTCCCCTTAGCCTGACATAATCATTTAAAAAAAAAACGCCGGCATAAAAAAAAACCACAAGACTTTTTAGCTCTCTACAAAAGCCCAACACGTGGTCGTCATCAGCTCCTCATGAGAACAGCTGAACGGAACCAACCCATCGAGTCAAAAACGCAACTCTCCACTCAACGAAAAGAAAACCATAGGCCAAACACTACTTGAGTCCGAAACAATCTCACTCCACAGCTTACAGATTTCCCAAAGGCGCCTACAAATCACGACGAAGTACAGCAGACTCCATCTAGCAGACGGAACGAAAGATACCTTAGTCGAAGTTACCATAACGTCTCATAGATAGCGAAGTGACACTGTCCGAGGCGAACTACCCAAATGCATGAAAATATCGCCCGGAATCCGTATAACCACTACTTGCCGTACACCTAGGTACGGCACACCCCCACAACAAAAGGAGTCCAACGGGTTGGACGACACCGGGACTGCCACCCCTGGAGGAAAAGCGGGGACTGACTAAAAACCAATAAAAAGATAAAACCAGGCGGAAGTTGAAAACGAAAGGACACCAGAAGGAAGGACAAGGTGTGTGTGTGTGTGTGTGTGTGTGTGTGTGTGTGTGTGTGTGTGTGTGTGTGTGTGTGTGTGTAGTTGGGTGTGTGTGAGTGTAGAAGATACGGGGAGTGTGAGCGGCCGCGGCCTAAAGCAATAGAAAGAAGAAAGGAAAGGAAAGGAGCTAAAATACCGATAAAACTTGAAAACAATAAAACGCTAAAAAGTAAAACCACAAAACACAATCCCTCCAGCGAAGCCCCCCGAAAACCAAACCGAGGACCCTAACTAAATCTAACTGGGGTGAACAATACCAACTTACCTCTCACGGAAGCTCCATCTGCGCACAAGCCTTCAAATGGGACACATGGGCCACCCTCACCTTCATCCCATCCTCCGGATCCACCAGGCTGGCAGTGACGGGCGAGACAAACTCAGAAATCCGGAAGGGTCCCAACCATCTATAGCAGAGCTTGGCAGCGCGACCCTCCACCTTAGAGCTGAGCGGGTGGCTCCTGCAATAAACCAGCTGGCCCACCTTAAAAGGGTTGGGGACTCTCCCAGCATTATAGCGACGCCGCACGCGCTCGTGCGATCGGACCAGGGCTCTCCTCACATCTTTCCACCTGTGAACGACCCCTTCGTTCACAGGTGGAAATCCGGGAGAAGATCCTCCAGTTTCCACAAATTACCAAGGGGATGAGCGGGGGAGAAACCAAACATGACCTCAAAAGGCACGGCACGATGGCTTTCATGAAGGGACGAATTGAACGCCATCTGCAACCACTGGTGTTTCTGGTCCCACGTATTCTGCTGCTCCGCGTGATAGGCGATAAGAGCGGATCTCAGATTGCGGTTGAATCGCTCAGCGTGGGAAGGTTACGGGTGGTAGGGGGAAGTGGTTACATGCCGGATGCCGTGCCTGAAACACATGTTTCGGAATTGCCTCGAGATGAATTGCGGGCCATTGTCTGAGACAATGATGGAGGGAAGCCCGAAATGCTGAAAAATACTGGTCTGAAGGGCTACGATGGTATTGGCAGTACTAGCCTGACGCAAGGGAAGTAGCCAGACATACTTGGAGAAGGCGTCCACACAAACAAGGAGGAACGAATTCCCGGCCTTGCTACGCGGGAAAGGACCCACGTAGTCGATGAAAACCTTCTCCATCGGTCTGCCAGCCACCTCAGAAGACAGCAACCCCAACTTGGTGTTCTGAGCGGGCTTGCTCAGACTGCACAGATGACAACACTTCACCCGGGTGGCGATGTCCCGGTCCATGCCTTTCCAGATGAAGTTTTTCCTGATCGCGGCGATGGTCTTTGAAACACCCAAATGGCCTCCAACCGGGGAATCATGGTAATATTGGAAGACCATAGGCACCAACTTGCTCGGCAGCACTATCTTAGGGACCCGTCCTCTACGTTCCCTGCAGCAGAGGACGCCCTTGGACAGATGATATGGAGCCTTCATCTCGCCTGATTTGATTTTATCGATGATAGGACCCAACACCTCATCATCAAGCTGATGAGGGATAACTTCCGTGAAGGCGAGGGGGAACTCCAGGAGTACGGCGCATGGTTCATTTATTGGCTCCTCACTGGGTAGGTGATACATACGGGACAGAGCGTCGGAAACAAAATTTTGGGTCCCCCTTATATGTTGTGCCCGAAACTTAAAAGAAGAGATCTTGACCACCCAGCGGCCAAGTTTACCCAGTTGACGGGGGTGCGCCAGAAGCCACGAGAGAGCCTGATTGTCCGTCTCTAATAGGAACTCAGCGTGTTCCAAATACCTCCTAAACTTGTCAAGGGCGAAGACTACCGCCAAACACTCTAACTCGTATACCGAGGATTATTTTCAGGGTTGGTAAGGGTCCTGGATACAAATGCAACTGGCTGCCGAGCACCATCCACCTCCTGAGAGAGCACGGCCCCGATCGCCACAGAGCTGGCGTCGGATTGCACAATGAAGGGCTTCGTGAAATCGGGCATCCGAAGCACGGGCGGCGACAAAATGGACTCCTTTAGGGACTCGAAGGCACGTTGCTGCGCGTCTCCCCACACGAATTTGGCCCCTTTTTTCCTTAAGGAATTTAGGGGAGCCGCAATCTCAGCAGCCCCCGGGATGAACCGCCGGTAAAAATTCACCATCCCCACGAAGCGGACCACCCCTTTAGCATCCCGAGGTGGAGGAAAATCCCGGATTGCCTGCGTCCTCTCTGGATCAACCGTGACCCCTTTATGAGAGACAAGGTGACCGAGGAAGGAAATTTCCTCCTGGGCAAATTTCACCTTGTCGGGATTCACCGTAAGCCCCGCGCGCCTCAAGCGACACAACACCTCACGGAGATGGTCAATATGTTCCTCTAGAGTGGAGCTGTAAATGAGCAGATCGTCCAGATAATTAAACACATACCTAAATTTAATGTCGTGGAACACAGAGTCTAATAGACGGGTTAACGTCTGCGCACCAACCGCCAGTCCATGGGGACTCTCTTGTATTGGTACAAGTTCCACGGCACGCAAAAGGCAGTGAACGGCCGAGAATCCTTGTGTAAGGGTATCTGGTGGTATGCTGAATTCAAGTCGAAAATGGTGAAATATCGGGCCTGCGAAAACCAGTCAAAGGCCGAATGCAGGTCCGGGAGGGGCACCGACTCAACTTCAATATTCTGATTCAATTTTCGATAATCGATGTCCAGCCTATGCTTCCCTCCCGGTTTAGGCACCAGGAATGCTGGACTGGCATAGGCCGACGTGGAAGGTTCAATAACCCCCTGGTCCAACAATTCCTGGACCTTCTCACGCAAGATGGTCATCTTAGGCGGAGCGAATTTATACGGGTGCGAACGGACAACCGCGAAGTCGCACAGGCGGATCCGATACTCCAAATTGTGAGTGAGTCCGAGGTTGGCGGTCAGCACCTCGGGGAACTCATCACACAATTGACGGAAAGTGGTCTGTAGAGATGGGCTTAAATTATTAATGTACGCCGGGGGTTGAAGTTCTTCAAGACCTTCCCCCGCCTCATCCCGATGTCCAAGAAAGGGGATGCGTACGGCACGGTTGAACTTAAAGAAGCATACGTGCCCCTGGATATCGAGAACCATGCCACTTTTCACAATAAAATCCGCACCCACAATACAGTCCACGCTCAAGTTCGGAGCCACAAGAAACTCCCAAACCCACGAAAAATAGTTTATTTTAAATTTAAAAGCCACCAATTTGGAGGTCGGCAAAACCTCCCTCGAGGCCGTCCAACATACCACCGACGAAGGAGTATTCGACCGGATCAATGACTCCCGGACCAACTGCTGGTAAACACGGTAGGAGATAAGACACCGTGCCGATCCGGAGTCCACCAGGGCCCTAACCCGGCCCTTCCCAAACTCCAGCTCCAAAAATGGACACACGGAGAGACCCGGACGAATCGGCTTGGGATCGACCTCCCCGGATGGGTGTCCCGTCTCAACTGCACATAACGGGACCTGGGATGCGACATCGCTACCAAACGTAGGGAGGGACCGGCGTCCCCTCAATCCCCCCCACGCAGGCCGTTTTTTGAAGGACGGTTTTCCCGCGAGACCTCCGATCGTTTGAGAGGGCAATTCCGGGCCAAGTACCCCATCTTCCCACAGGAATAACAGCGGACTTCCCGCCTCTCAGAGTCGCTACCACGTTGCTCTTTCCCAGGGTTGCCACCACGTTGCTCCCGGGTAGGCCGCTGCTGACCAGATGAGGAACAGGGGACAGGGAAATCGGAACGGCCGGAGCGAGCCTCATCGTTCATCTGGATGGTGCGGGCGAAGACACAAGCTCCGCTAAGATCAGCGAAGCTGCGCGGTCGCTCCAAAAACACCAACCTTGATCTCTCCTGCGGATTAAGGCCCTCCAAGATAACCCGCACCACCTCAGCCTCCGACACATCCACCCGCAGCACACGGGCAGCACTTTTGATCGAGTTTATAAATACGCTCAACTGTTCCCCTTGCCCCTGAACTCTGTAGAATAATCGCTCCCGCATCCGGTCACGCAGCCTCCCGGGCATAAACAGTTCCAAAACATCTTTGTGGAACGCCTCAAAATCCCCGCCCGCGCCCAGATGCCAGACCACACGATCCAGCAGGGGCGCCCGACAATACGGGTAAATCAAATTTAACAGGGTAACGCCGGTCACCCCAGGGGCATCAAAAATGCCGAAAACCCCTTCAAGGAATTTGACAAGCTGGTCAAGGTCCAAACCGTCGACCACTGGAAGCCGACGGAGGAGGTCATAAATGGGGTTCGGCAACGATTCGTACTTAACACTAGCAAGGGCTGTACCCAACACTCGAGAGACTTCCACATGCTCCCCCTGAAATCCCTGGGGGCGACTGCCCACCGAAATAGACGGACGTTCCTCCACCAGAGCGCTACAAGACTCCCCCAGGAGACCCACCCGCTCAGGGGCCACGGTCTGGCGCATCGGCATCTCCTTAAGGTTACCAGGGCTTTCGGGAGCCTCCCCAGGTAGACCAATCTTTGACTGGAGGGCCGACGCCGTCCGCCTACCCTCCTCCTCCAGATCATCCTGCAACAGCAAATTACTCAGGCGGGCGGACAAGTGGTGCATCCTTTGGGTCACCCGCTGCCAAACACGGGTGGAACTCCCCATATATTCCGAGTCCTCCATCAGGGTGGAGAACTCGGTCCACATGTCCTCACATACGGCCAGCTCCTCCTCCAAATCCTCGATTTCGACTCTCCGGGTGGGAGCGTCACCCACCAGCAGTTCCTGCAGTTGACGCCGCAAGGACGCCACGTCCCTCTGGGGAACCCCACCCCGCAAACGTATCTCGAACAGGAATTCGTCCTTCGTGAAATATTCGGGCACCAGACCGCGGCCTTCACGACTCCTACTCTGCCCCTGCTCCGCCATAGTATCCAACAACCAGAGGCTGAATCCAACAAGAGCTGACAATCAAGGTGCCTCAGGGTCCCCGACCCGGCACCGGACCAACAATGAAGACCAAGATGAAGTGCGAGAAGACAACCAAGACAACAATGACCACACAAGAACACAAACAAACAGATAAACACTTAAGAACCCCCAAGATACAATCAGAAATGCCATGCTGAGCGCAACCCCCCCTAGGGGTCCCGGACCGGCAACCGCACCCAAAGACCAAGATTTACAACACCAATAACATATCACACTAAGATATGGAGGTCACCTCATCCATTTCCAAATTCCGATTCAGAGGTGGCCAGGACTACGTCCAACCACGCTCTGCTACCATTTGTGAGCCGCTCATCACCCATGACGTCACAGCAAAAATTTAACTTTCCAAGTTGACATCCTACAATTTTTTTTTTTTTTTTTTTTACTACAACTTACCTTGATGACCGGCTCACCATTTCACTGGAACTAGGAGAGGCCTCCTAGTGGAAGAATATCCACATGCTAGGTCCATTGGGGAATTGGACGAATGAGGTGACCTCAATTTTACAATTTCAAAAATAACAAGTTTATTGAGGCTATCTTTTTTTTTTTTTGACAATGAAATTTCATACAAAAACACAGGCTGTAAGTTATTCCATTAGAATTATGGAAAATGTGTAAATATTTAAACTATGACAGGGTATTCAAAATTTAAAAGGTAAAAGTATTCAATATTCCAGAAATATTCCATGAAAATTATACAAAATATATAAAACATTTAAAATCTCTGGCATGCCATACTGAAAACCATTAACATGCAGCTTTCAATAATATAACCAACTTTCTAAACCCTTTCACAAGCAATTCTATCGTACAACATCATAAAGCCACAACAATTTAAACAATTATATTGCATAACAACATGCGCCCTCTGAAATCATTCGTTATAAGGGCGAATCTTCAAATTAATAAATTATCATGCAACCAAAGATAGATCATTATACTCTTGTGTGGAACTCGCAAGTGCATGTGCTCACCCTGCCCTAACTTGCATAAACTGGTGAAGCACCACAGGTCACAGATTTCAGAGTGCACAATCATATAAAAACTCAGATAATCAGTACATACAGTTATAAAAGTAATAGAATAACAGTTTCCAATAGATTTTTGCAAATAGTTTTAACAGGTTCACAGTTTTAAAAATATATCACAATTTTCCACATATTTATTAAAAATAAATAAATTTTACTAAATAAAATATATATCAACAATTATAAAAATCACAATGTTTGTTTAATGTAAAACTCCCAAGTTTTTTTTTTTTATGTACCTTTATTTTTATGAAACAATATCATTATTCATTGAGATGTACTGGTATCATAAATCTGTGCCAGAATGGTGTTTTATAGCTAATATTATGTTCTGAAAAGATTTTCTGCGGCAAAGGTAAGTTTACTAAATACCACTTTCCGTTTGTTGTAACACAGTGGCAACTTTGACAGTGTCAACACAGGAATTACTGTTCTAGCACAAGGTAGTGTGTTGTTACAGCAGTAGGTGGGCTGAAACTCTTTTCACCAGCAGATTTACACGTTCCAATAAGAACAGCCACCATATAAGTTCCACACAGATTACAAGGAAAATTGTACTCAATATTGCATGCGTATATGGAACACCACACAATTACATGCACACACGGAATAAGAGCATTTAAGAAACTCAGCTGAATTTTGCCCCACTAGGCCAAATGAACACCTTGGCCAATAACTAACACATTTTCTTAAGTTTTATTTTTGTGTTTTTTTTTGTTTTCTTTTTTTTTGTAGAAAAAAAAAATGTTTTTTCTTTTTTTTGTAATGTTAAAAAAAATCAGCCAGACCCCCACTCTACCCATAAAATCCCAGGGCAAAATTTAATAAATTTTATTTCTCCATACCTGTTCATAGTGCGTGCATAATCACGCGTGCTGTGTTCCCCAATACTTACACACGTATATCACACAATTTAACATCCCGGTCTTCACAGGATCACGGACGCCGGCCCCCAGGAACCCCCATGGCACACTGTCCCCTTAGCCTGACATAATCATTTAAAAAAAAAACGCCGGCATAAAAAAAAACCACAAGACATTTTAGCTCTCTACAAAAGCCCAACACGTGGTCGTCATCAGCTCCTCATGAGAACAGCTGACCGGAACCAACCCATCGAGTCAAAAACGCAACTCTCCACTCAACGAAAAGAAAACCATAGGCCAAACACTACTTGAGTCCGAAACAATCTCACTCCACAGCTCACAGATTTCCCAATGGCGCCTACAAATCACGACGAAGTACAGCAGACTCCATCTAGCAGACGGAACGAAAGATACCTTAGTTCGAAGTTACCATAACGTCTCATAGATAGCGAAGTGACACTGTCCGAGGCGAACTACCCAAATGCATGAAAATATCGCCCGGAATCCGTATAACCACTACTTGCCGTACACCTAGGTACGGCACAACACACCAGGGCAGTAGTCAACATCAAGAACCCCCACGATGAAATGTGTTTTCTGTGGTCTGTTCTAGCCCACATACACCCTCAAGTAAGAGATAGAGACCGTGCTTCAAAATACATCCCATTCATAAACACATTAAATATGTCCGGTATCGAGTACCCTGTTTCGTTAAAGTCCATTTCCAAATTTGAAACACAGAATCCTAACATTTCTATAAACGTTTTCGGCTATGATATAGAAGAAGGTCGCATCACATTAATCTTTTGCTTCTGACCGATACAAATAGCCGAAAACATTACTGTCTTATCAGTAACATGAGTAGATTGTTATCATCCCTAACAAAACACCGCGCTCAATCATTTTACTGTGACTACTGCCTGCATCGTTTCACCACAGAACATGATCTGTCCGATCATCTCCCCTACTGCACACCTTACGACGAGCAGAAAACCAAAATGCCCACGGAGGAGGAGAAGTTTATGTCCTTTAAAAATTACGCGCACTGTCTTAAAGTACCCTTCACCGTCTACGCTGACTTCGAATCCCTCATCACTCCGCTTCAATCGTGTTCACCTGGTAACAACGTCCCGACGACAGTGCACGAGTTAGGTGAATTCTACTCAGTCGATAGCAGCGGTGTCCGTCAGAAAATAACTTCTCCTCCTGTATCGTCCACATCATACGAAGCGATGCATATTCCGTCAGGTTTCTCCTATGCTATCGTTGATCACACGCACAGCCTCTGGAGAAAGACTAAAGTTTATCGGGGTGAAAACGTCGTAGACACTTTCTTGTCGTGGTTGATGAAAGACGCCGAGGATATGATGAAGGTAGTACGACATAACGTACAATTAATTATGTCCGATGATGACAATGTTGCATTCACTAACGCCGCCGTTTGTCATTTGTGTGAGCGCCCTTTGACAGACGATGACAAGGTACGCAATCATTGTCATCTTACGGGGAAATTCTTGGGAGCAGCCTATAATAGCTGTAATCTGAGCTACAGGATGCCTCGTCATATCCCCGTCTTCTTTCATAACCTTCGTGGCTACGACTGTCACCATTTAATGCTGGGTTTGGGGAAATATAAGAACGAACGCGTATCCTGCATTGCAACATCCAGCGAGCGTTACGTGTCGTTCTCCCTGGGTCCCTTGCGTTTCGTAGACTCCTTTCAATTTCTTAATCGCTCTCTGGACACACTCGTTACCAATCTGTCCGCGTCCGGGAGCCAATTTCCTTTGCTTAGAGAGGAAATGCTTAGACGGGGTTTCGATGAACAGACCAATCTGCTCGTACGCAAGGGGGTATACCCATACGAGTACGTTGACAGTATTGATCGGTTCAACGAAACAAGTCTACCCGCTCGTGAACACTTTGATAACCGGTTGATGGAATCATCTATTTCGGACGCAGATTACGAGCACGCGCAAAACGTGTGGAGTGCATTCAATCTGCGTACGTTTGGAGATTACCATGATTTGTATTTGTTGACAGACGTAATGCTGCTGGCCGATGTCTTTGAAAGTTTTCGAGACATGGCCTTACGCGATTACTGCTTGGACCCATGTCATTTTTACTCGCTTCCCGGACTCGCTTGGAACGCGATGCTAAAAATGACAGGGGTCGAATTAGAGCTGTTGACAGAAATAAATCAACATCTGTTCGTCGAGTCTGGGGTTCGCGGAGCCTGCGCGATGATATCCAACCGTCATGCAGTCGCTAACAATCCTTTGATTCCAGATCAGTACGATGTTCCGAAACCGACCTCCTTCATTCTGTATACGGACTGTAACAATTTATACGGTGGAGCCATGTCGCAACCACTCCCTTACGCAGACTTCCGATGCGTTAGGAAGGATTTCGTAACGAAATCGAGTCCTTGGACGTACGTAATGTGAGTGATGATTCCGACATCGGGTACATCCTCGAAGTCGACCTACACTATCCTAATACCTTACACGACCTGCATTCCGACTACCCGCTTGCACCTGTGCGCCAGCGCGTAACACACGATATCCTTTCTCCCTTTTCCAAACGTTTACACGAGAGTATATACAGATCATCGTATAACGAATCAGGGTCATCCGTAGAGAAGTTGTTAACAACTTTGGAGGACAAACAAAATTACGTTCTCCATTATCGAAATTTGAAATTGTATTTAAGTCTTGGTTTAGAGCTGAAAGCGACTCATAGGGTGTTTTGTTTTAAGCAAAGCGCTTGGTTGAAACCGTTTATCGATTTTATCACCAAAATCAACAGACCTTGAGCTCTCTACAATATAGGAAAGTATGCAAAACATTATTTGATTATATTTTAAATTACGGCAGTTATAATTCGTCATAGAAAAAGTTACCGTTGTTATCACATAAAACGTTGCAGGTAAACTACACCTTTCTCTTAACTGATCTTCACGAAAATCAAAAGGTCTTGAGTACTCTACAATTGAGGGATGCATGCAAAACTTTATTTGATTCTGTTTGAATGTGCGGCAGTTATCGTTCTTCTTAGAAACAATTACTCTTGTTAAAACATTAAAAGTGGCCGGTAAACTACCGCTTTCCCTTAACCGATCTTCACCAAAATCAATAGGCATTGAGTCCTCTACAGCACAGGCACATATGTAAAAAATTATTTGATTCTGTTTGAATTTACGGCAGTTATCGTACTTCATGGAAAGCGTTCTCTTGTTACAACATAAAATGTTGCAGGTAAACTACCCCTTTCCCTTAATCGATCTTCACCAAAATCAACAGGCCTTCATTCTTTTACAATTGAGGAACGTATGCAACAAAATATTTGATTCAGTTTGAATGTGCGGCAGTTATCGTTCGTCATAGAAAAAATTACCGTTGTTAAAACATAAAATGTTGCTGGTAAACTACCCCTTTCCCTTAACCGATATTCACCAAAATCAACAAACATTGAGACCTATATAGCTCAGGAACGTGTGCAAATCATTATTTGATTCTGATTGAAATTACGGCAGTTATCATTCGTCATAGGAAAAATTACCCATGTTAAAACATAAAACGTTGCTGGTAAACTACCCCTTTCCCTAAACCGATCTTCAACAAAACAATAGGTCTTGAAAACTCTACAATTCAGAGTTGCATGCAAAAATATCGGTATGGAAAACCTTACATGATTTCCATGTTCTAAGATTTATATTTAAATTCATATTAGAAATGAAATATTTCCATAGAAACTACTTCTTCTACTTATTGCTTCAGCCTTAACCACAGTACTGTGGTCACTAACGTATACCACCTCACGTTTTCGCACTCGATTTTCACTGATGTTGGCAGTCGATGGCACTGCCGAAAACTCTGGTTTTGCAGAAAACTTTGGACTACGGCTAAACAGCCCGGGAAGGAATTTTAACAAAGAACTACTTCTTTGTTGCCGATAACGTAGTACACATATAAAAAATTCTCCCCTCCCCCTTCAACTATAATTTTCATTAATAGAAAATTACCCCCACCCCGTTCATCTAACCTCTTCATTTATAGATATTTCATCTACGTTTCTACAGTGGATTATTATTATGAGCTTCTTATCAGGATATTTTATTTATCAAAATTAAGTACTTTACTCCTGTTAAAACATAAAACGTTGCAAGTAAACTACCCCTTTCTCTTAACCGATCTTCACCAAAATCAATAGACCTTCAGTCCTATACAATTCAGGGATGCATGGAAAAAATATTTGATTCTGTTTGAATGTGCGGCAGTTATCTTTCGTCATGAAAACATTTTTCTTGTTACAACATAAAATGTTCCAGGTAAACTACCCCTTTCCCTTAACCGATCTTCATCAAAATCAACAGGCCTTGAGCTCTCTACAACTTAGTAAAGTATGCAACAAATTATTTGATTCTCTTTGAATTTAAGGCAGTTATCTTTCGTCATAAAAAATTACCCTTGTTAAAACATAAAATGTTGCTGGTAAACTACCTCTTTCCCTTAACCGATCTTCAACAAAATCGACAGACCTTGAGTTCTGTATAATTCAAAGAGGTATGCAAAAGAGTAGTTGATTCTGTTTGAATTTGCGGCTGTTATTGTTTGCCATAGAAAATACCCTTGTTAAAACACAAAAAGTTGCTGATAAACTACCCCATTCGCTTTACCGATCTTCACCAAAATCAATAGTTCTTGAGAACTCTACAATTCAGGGCTGTATGCAAAACATTATTTGATTCTGTTTGAATTTGGGGCTGTTATCGTTTGCCATAGAAAATACCCTTGTTAAAACATAAATTGTGGCTGGTAAACTACCCCTTTCCCTTAACCGATCTTCACCAAAATCAATAGTTCTTGAGAACTCTACAATTAAGGGCGGTATGCAAAACATTATTTGATTCTGTTTGAATTTGCGGCTGTTATCGTTTGCCATAGGAAAAAATTACCCCCACCCCGTTCAACGAGCCTCTTCATTTATAAATATTTCATCTACGTTTCTACAGTGGATTATTAAGATCTTCTTATCAGGATACTTTATTTATCAAAATTAAGTACTTTACTCTTGTTACAACAAAAAATGTTGCTGGTAAACTACCCCTTTCCCTAAACCGATCTTCACCAAAATCAACAGGCTTTGAGGTCTCTACAACTCAGGAAATTATTCAAAAAATTATTTGATTCTCTTTGAATTTACGGCAGTTATCTTTCGTCATAAAAAAAATTACCGTTGTTAAAACATAAAATGTTGCTGGTAAACTACCCCTTTCCCTTAATCGTTTTTCAACAAAATCAACAGACATTGAGCTCTCTACAATTCAAAAAGGTATGCAAAAACGTAGTTGATTCTGTTTGATTTTTTTTGCCATCACCATACCTCCATTTCCTTATGGAACATGGAAATAAAAAGTAATACTCAGTATATACAAACCATGTCAAACAAATTTGATAATTCCAAGCAATTCCAATATTCGCCTCAACATAAAATGGCTACATTGAGTTCTTTACTGTATTCAGCATTTATTTTTCTCAATAGTGCTGTTATCTATGATATAGCTGTGAAGGTAATAGAATCTTACACCATCTTAAATTTGTCAGTTTAACTTGTGTTGTTTACATGTGAGACAGCAGCTTAAAAGAAGAATATTGTGTTATAATAACAGTGTTTGTAAACTGTGATATATTTGTTTGTGTAAATTAATGTAATTATACTTTAGAAAATGCTTAGAACGTGTGTGAATGGCTTTGTTACATTTTTGGTTACATTTTGTTATGAACTAACATTGAATTCAGAAGAACTTCACCCCTGTTATGAGGAAGGTCTATGAACTTTATTTTGGATGCATGTTTGAGACCAAGAAAAGCTTTGGGCTTATAAAATACGTTGTAGCACTTGTGCAAGGAATTTAAGAAATTGGCTGCAAGGAATACGACCATCAATGCCATTTGCCGTGCCTATGATATGGACAGAGCAGAAAGACCATGTTACAGACTGTTATTTTTGCTTTACTGCTGTGAACGTTTCTATGCTAAATAAAAGAATGCGATTAACTATCCGAATTTTGATTCTGTATTACGACTTGTACCATATGATGAAAGTCTTCCGATTCCTATTCCTCCAGTAACCTGTTCACTGTTCACTTAGTGATGATGAAGATGACAACAAGGAACAAGGTGATAGAGATTGAAATAACGATTCTGAGTTTGCATCTTTCGTGTCACCTACGCCTCATCTTATTACTCAAGAAGAATTGCACGATTTGGTGAGAGACCTAAACCACTCAAAAGACCAGTCAGACCTATCAGGATTTTCTTTGAAAGGTTGGAATCATTGGATAAAAATGTAAGAGCGACCTCATGTCGACAAAGACAAACAGATTTTGAAAAATTATTATTTTTCAGTACAGTTTACTGTTTATTTTTAGCTTTGTGGCAAAGTCACATCCATCAGAATGGTGTTTGTTTATTGGTTCTTCAAACTGAAGCTTAAAAGTAGTACTTCTACACAACGGTAACGCCTACCGTTCAGTGCCCTTGGCCCATTCTGTACACATGAAGGAGTCGTATTGAAATATTATTGGGAGTAAGTTGCTAAGCTTACTGGACTACAAAAAATGTACGTGGGGATTTAAAAGTGACAGGGGGTGTACTAGAAATGCAGTGTGCCTACACCAAACTTTGCTGTATTTTTATGTGAATGGAACATTCGTTACAGAAACAACCACTTCGTTCGTAAAGACTGGCCTCGATGAAGCAATTTTATTCCAAACTTAAAGAAAGTATCCCATATCCTATATGAAAATATTAAATGAACTATGTCATTATAATTGCATTTCTTCACTCACATCTGGATTTTTTCCTTCAAATTTGGTGCAGTAAATGGGAAAATGTTTCATCAAGACGCCGCCACATGGAGAAGAGATTCGCAGGGAAGTGGAACTACACAATGCTTGCGAAATATTGTTCAGACATGACAGGACACATTCCAGAAGATGTCTATAAAAGGAAACGACCAAAACATCATTTTAGTGTGGTGATTGTGATTTAATAATTATTATTTCCTGTATAGTAATGTAACAGAGTTATGAGATTTTGTAAATAAAAGTAAAAGATTAAAAGTTATTCTCATCATTTCAGAGAGAAACTATGTGTGATGGAGCTATTCTGATTTTGATTCTAATTCAGCACCCAAAAATTAATAAACAATGCCTGAGTTTATTAAAAGGATAGACATTTGATTAAAATTTTTTATCCAGTGTAATATACGACAAGAGGACACTAAGCAGATACCGAATAAACCTTCATCTAAAATTGAATGATGTTAACTTAAAATACTCAGACTTTACTTACTAACGAAATATGATACAAACCTAACTAAACTGATGTATTTAACGGTAGAAACGTAAAACCATTTTGTACCATAAACAACATAGTTTTCATACAGTAAACCCTAAAACTACAATAAAAATTCAACATTTACAATAAAAATGGAATATACAATTTAGAATACATTAATTTTCTGAAGTCATAAATTTTTTGTTGGACAATTGAAGAAGCAACTACATTTTTGAATACTTTAACATAGCAATTTTGAAAATAAAATATTTACAAATCTAATTCAGCTACATACAATGTCTAAAAACTACACATAAATATTACTAAATAATTAGAAATGTTAAACTAATGAAAAGAATCATATCCAAGAATTAAATCATACACAAGAATTAAATGTAATCAATCTATAGGGACGGCTTTACACATATTAACTTAAGAGCAATGATTCACTAATAAAAAAATTGAAATGAAAACAAAAAAAGACGATTATTTAAAATGTATCTATGTCTTACTAAAATATTATTAAAATAAATGAAATCAATCATTACATACTGTTGCTATTTAAAATCAAAGTTTATTGACTGTTAATAAGAAGTGCAAAATAATAATATTTTAAGTCAATAATAATAACAATAATATATTAATATTAGCGGGAGTCCTACAGTCTATGCCGCATCCCGCATTTCGATCGCCATTTCTCCCTATCTTTCCAGTCATCGTCTTCAATAGCTCGATCTCTCATTCTTCTCGTAATTCCTGTTCTCCATTGTGTTGTCAGTCTTCCTTTTCTTCTCTTGTTTTGTGGTGTGTAAGTCAATGCTTTCTTTGGTCATCGCTTCTCCTCCATCCTAATTATGTGACCATACCATAGCAACTGTCTAGATACTATTCTTTCTGCTGTTGTAAATATGCGCCCTGTTTTCCTTCTTATGTCTTCGTTTCTAACATGTTGCATTCTAAAAGTATTACACGCTCTTCTTAAGAAGTCCATTTCCACAGGTTGTGTCATCTTTTTTCTTTATCTGAAAGTTGGCAGCATTCGCAGCCATAAGTTAAAATGGGCTCCACAATAGCTGTGTAGATTGTCAGTTTAGTTTGAAGTTTCATTTTGTTCGACCAAAGTAACGAGTTTACAAACTAATAGCTTTTTCCCTGTTGTATCCTATTTTTGATGTCATTCTTTGTTGTTCGCGGTAATAACAATAATAACCGTGTTTTAACGAATATAGAATACGGCCTAACAACCCGAAAAATATTAACAGGCCAAACGTTAAAGACGTTAATACAACCATCAGAACAGCTGACTGTGTAAATAAACATTTCAGCTATCGAAATGTTTAAGTTAAAATAACAATCAATTGTTACTTAGTATTTATTACATACCTCTGACGATGAAAATTGTTTCTGTAAAAGAAATGTAAGTCATTTAACAAAATTAGAAAGAAGATAATAAACACTTAAAAGGATTGTCAGATTCCAGACTTGCCAAACGAATCTGGAAATACAAACGTATGGGACACAGGTATGTGGATAGACCCAGGAAAAGATGGCTGAAGATCTTAGAAGGCGGAACAGACAACGCCTTGCCTATTCCGTGTTGTCAAGATGATGATAAACTATTTTTATTCTTCATATGATTGACACGGTTAGGGTGATGTCACATAGTACAGTACATAGTATTCGTTTAGATTAATGAAGTCTGCAGTAACGGTAATAATAACGAGTAGGCTATGTGTGTAACTGTTTACATGTTTATCACCTTTATTCAAGACGTAAGATATACGAGTACAAACTTTTGAATAAACGGTATCAATTTTTAGTGAACAAAGAAGCAAAGTGTGGGAATGTCGGATGTCCGACTGCAGAGGACCACCTGTGTGTGTGTGTGTGTGTGTGTGTGTGTGTGTGTGTGTGTGTGTGTGTGTGTGTGTGTGTGTGTGTGTGTGTGTGTGTGTGTGTGTGTGTGTGTGTGTGTGTGTGTGTGTGTGTGTGTGTGTGTGTGTGTGTGTGTGTGTGTGTGTGTGTGTGTGTGTGTGTGTGTGTGTGTGCTATTCTAATTGTATAACTGTAATAGACATATAAGTAAAGATGGTTATCGATACGCTGGGCAACAGAATCATTTGAGAATGGCAATATTAGTGTCACGTTATTTATTATGAGTACCCTATTGTATATTCTGTATAATATTTACCTTATTTCTTCCGTCGTGTGACTTCGTTTTGCGTTTTGATTTAATTTTCGCGTTTCGAGACATATGTCTCGTCATCAGAAATAAATAAAATAAAAATTCACTCTTAGCGAGGTCGTTACATATTAAAATACAAATATTCGAAAACGATTACACACATACCCGCTTTACTTGAGTGCGCACTCGAGTCGGACCGATCGGACACTGATTATCAATAGCTACCGTGTAGACAGGTATATTGCGGTATCGTAGAGCGGGTTTGATTAAAAATTTAAATGGTCATTTAGCACGAAGTCACGACTGTGTGCGTCATTGTACGCCCTATATATCTAAAATTCTTCCAAGGCGTTCATGTAAGTGCCTTTATTACAAAAATGCATGGGTTTCAAGTTGGAAACAAAGCTTGTATATTTATGATTTTCGTTTATCAAGTGACGTGCTTAGTTGGATTTTATGTTTGATGGTGTTGTCTGACCCTTCAGATTGTGCTTAGGTGTATGTTCAATAAAACGTTTTTGGAAACCTCTTCCCGTCTGGCCGATATAGAAGCATTCACAATCGTCACACGATAAATTATACACCCCCGTTTTCTTTTCTAAAGGGATAGTTATTTTATTACGGAGTATGTTCATAAAATTATTGTTAGTTTTAAATATTACGGTTTTATTGTTATTATTTAACACACTAGTTAAAATTTTTGACATTATGTTGGTGTACGTCGTTGAAATAAAAATGGTTTTAGTGTCTTTTTCTATACGAGGTTTAGATAGCTTGTGCTTTTGTTTCCTGAGGAGGTTGTCAATCAAAGAACTATTGTAGCCATTGGCTTGAGTTATGTATTTTATTGTGTTTAGTTCGTCATTAAAATCCTTGTCGTCAAGGGATACTGTTAAAAGTCTGTGTATAAAGTAATTAAAGGCTGCCATTTTTTGGGAAAAGGGGTGATGCGAGCCGACAGGTATGGTTACATCGGTGGTGGTCGGTTTCCTATAGATATTGAATTTCAGTTTATCAATGTGTTTAGTAACTGTTAAGTCCAAAAAGTTTAATTTATTATTTGTTTCAGTCTCAAGAGTGAACTGAATGTTTTTATTTATATTATTCCTAAAGTTTTTAAAATTTTCGATCTGACGTAAAGTACGTAAAGTATATTTTAAATGTGTCATCAACATAACGTGCATAAAATATGATGTTATTTTTGTGAATGTTGTTAGAAAACGTAAATGTGTTTTCATAGAAATTCAAATAAATGTCAGCAAGCAAACCAAACAGCGGCGAGCCCATTGCTAAACAATCACGTTGACTGTAAAATTGGTTATCGAAAGTAAAATAATTTTGACCCAAAATGACTTCAAGTAGGCTCATTAGCTCATCTATCATTTGGGCGTTTAATTTGTTACTTTCAAACAAGTTATTCCTTAGAATCTGCAGCGTTTCCCTAACTCGTATGTTAGAATACAAGTTGATAATGTCAAAGGAGGCCAATTTATATTAAGGGGTTAAGGGGTAACTTAACATTCTTAACCTTATTTATAAAGTCAGTGAGATTTGCAATAGTGTGGTTGTTTCTTATATCTATCCTGTCCCTAATGACTTTTACAAGTTTTTTGGCTGCATGAAATCCTGGTGCTGTAGTAAAATTAACAAGGGGTCTAATTGGTACGGTGCATTTATGAATTTTGAGTAGACTTGTAAACATCGGTGCTTTAGCATTGCAGGGTTTTAGGTAGCGACGTGTACGTTCATTGAATAAATTGACGCTTTTATTAATTTCCTTGTTTAAATTTTTAACGTAAATGTGTGTAGGATCAGACTTCAGAGTTATTATATTGTTATTTGAGATAAAGTCGTTAACCTTCATTGTATACGATTCACTGTCCCTGATAACAAGGGTTTTACTTTTGTCCGCTTTTGTGATAAGTGCATTATTCTCGATTAATTTTGTTTTTATCTGTTTCAATATCTTGGAACTGTTTGTGTATTTATTTGACATATGATGAAGACGATCATGTGAAGTACGCGTTTTCATAACTTTCTTAAACTTATTACTTATTAAGTAACGTGCCTCGTTTTGTATATTTGGATCTGGGATTGCTTTTGACGCCATTTCGGCACTAATGTTTTCATGGGCGATTTGATTTTTATTAAAGTTAGGAGGAATACAATAATTTATGCCCTTATTTAAAATATTAAGTTCGTCGGCATTGAAAGTTATTGATGTTAGCGTAATATTTATGATAGCGTACTTTGGTGTTAAATTATGAAACAGACAAAATTGATTAAATTTTATGTGTAGGTTAGTCCTCAGTAATAGCATTTTAACGTTTTGATATTTAAATACCATAGTAGCTTGACTGGCTTCCAACTTGAAAGACACGTTTGAAATGGTATCCAAGTCACTTATTGACAAAATCTGTATCATATTTACCTTATTTCTTCCGTCGTGTGACTTCGTTTTGCGTTTTGATTTAATTTACGGGTTTCGAGACATATGTCTCGTCATCAGAAATAAATAAAATAAAAATTCACTCTTAGCGAGGTCGTTACATATTAAAATACAAATATTCGAAAACGATTACACACATACCCGCTTTACTTGAGTGCGCACTCGAGTCGGACCGATCGGACACTGATTATCGATAGCTACCGTGTAGACAGGTTTATTGCAGTATCGTAGAGCGGGTTTAATTTAAAATTTAAATGGTCGTTTAGCACGAAGTCACGACTGTGTGCGTCATTGGTCGGTCTATATATCTAAAATTCTTCCAAGGCGTTCATGTAAGTGCCTTTATTACAAAAATGCGTGGGTTTCAAGTTGGAAACAAAGCTTGTATATTTACGATTTTCGTTTATCAAGTGACGTGCATAGTTGGATTTTATGTTTGATGGTGTTGTCTGACCCTTCAGATTGTGCTTAGGTGTATGTTCAATACAACGTTTTTGGAAACCTCTTCCCGTCTGATAAAAACAAATTCCCGACAGATAAAAAACAAAGTTAATTGAGAATAATGCACTTATCACAAAAGCGGACAAAGGTAAAACCCTTGTTATCATGGACAGTGAATCGTATACAATGAAGGTTAACGACATTATCTCAAATAACAATATAATAACTCTGAAGTCAGATCCTACACACATTTACGTTAAAAATTTAAACAAGGAAATTAATAAATGCGTAAATTTATTCAATGAACGTACACGTCGCTTACCTAAACCCTGCAATGCTAAAGCACCGATGTTTACAGGTCTACCCAAAATTCATAAATGCAACGTACCAATTAGACCCCTTGTTAATTTTACTACTACTATGAATAATATAAATTAAAACATTCAGTTCACTCTTGAGACTGAAACAAATAATAAATTAAACTTTTTGGACTTAACAGTTACTAAACACATTGATAAACTGAAATTCAATATCTATAGGAAACCAACCACCACCGATGTAACCATACCTGTCGACTCGCATCACCCCTTTTCGCAAAAAATGGCAGCCTTTAATTACTTTATACACAGACTTTTAACAGTATCCCTTGACGACAAGGATTTTAATGACGAACTAAACACAATAAAATACATAGCTCAAGCCAATGGCTACAATAGTTCTTTGATTGACAACCTCCTCAGGAAACAAAAGCACAAGCTATCTAAACCTCGTATAGAAAAAGACAATAAAACCAGTTTTATTTCAACGACGTACACCAACATAATGTCAAAAATTTTAACTAGTGTGTTAAATAATAACAATAAAACCGTAATATTTAAAACTAACAATAATCTTATGAACATACTCCGTAATAAAATAACTATCCCTTTAGAAAAGAAAACGGGGGTGTATAATTTATCGTGTGACGATTGTGAATGCTTCTATATCGGCCAGACGGGAAGAGGTTTCCAAAAACATTTTATTGAACATACATCTAAGCACAATCTGAAGGGTCAGACAACACCATCAAACATAAAATCCAACTAAGCACGTCACTTGATAAACGAAAATCATAAATATACAAGCTTTGTTTCCAACTTGAAACCCTTGCATTTTTGTAATAAAGGCACTTACATGAACGCCTTGGAAGAATTTTAGATATATAGGGCGTACAATGACGCACACAGTCGTGACTTCGTGCTAAACGACCATTTAACTTTTAAATCAAACCCGCTCTATGATACCGCAATAAACCTGTATAAACGGTAGCTATTGATAATCAGTGTCCGATCGGTCCGACTCGAGTGCGCACTCAAGTAAAGCGGGTATGTGTGTAATCATATTCGAATATTTGTATATTAATATGTAACGACCTCGCTAAGAGTGAATTTTTATTTTATTCATTTCTGATGACGAGACATATGTCTCGAAACGCGTAAATTAAATCAAAACGCAAAACGAAGTCACATGACGGAAGAAATAAGGTAAATATTATACAGATTTTGTCAATAAGTGACTTGGATACCATTTCAAACATGTCTATTGTATATTATCCACTTTATGCCACCTCCGTCTTAAGAGATCAGACAATTCACAGAGAAAATAAAAAACGGATATACCAGTTAATAATTAATAATGTATACTTCAAATGTACGGAAAATTAAAGTAACAACAGAGAAACTGGTGAAGGATAAAGAACACGCACAATAGTAGAAAATGTTACAACAGTAGACTACTAGTATACTATTACAACACTAGACGATATTAAAAGAAAATTAGTAAGTTTCAGACATGTGCAAATGATGTATAAACAAGAATAGCCCAAACATATTCTCCAGCGGAATTCGGAAGGAAGGATAAGGAAACACCTAGAAAGAGTTGGAAATGTGCCCTAAACGAGTCTAAGATTACCTCAAGATGACGTCTGCGACAGCGAGCTGTGGGGCGTATATACCTGAAGGCGTAGAATGTCATAATCCGATTCTCTAGAATACTTAATCTGGTCTAATGGAAAAACTTGAATACTTGAATGTCATAGGAAATTACGTAAACACTTTGGACTTCATTATTTCCGTAATTAGTTCTTATACTAAATCTGTAAATTGTTTAATTATTTTAAAGCTTACTGAAATATAACAGTTACTAAAATATCATAATAGTTGTGAATCTTATAGAAAAATAAAAAGACGAATATTAGAACGTCACGTAGAAAAACAAAATATATATGAATTTGTTGGACAACATCATGAGATACAAATACCTAGGACTGAAAACTACATAAGACGGTAGTTTGGCTGTAACTAGTTGAGAAACAAAATCAGGCATGCAGTAAGGACACTAAATGGCATCCTCCTGGTCAGACAAACATCAGAAGACAACAAAAACCGTATGTATAACAAGACGAATTACAACTTACAGCCCCGTGTGCAAGAAATTAAGAAGTAAACGTAAATGCTGCAAAGTGGACTTCTGGAGGTGAGCTGTGGGAATTTTAAGGGGATATGAGGTCTCAAACGAGAAGTTAAATGGTAAATGATTGGATTGAACCAAGAAGACGATTGAAAACATAGAAATTATAAAGTTGCTATGGAATGACCATAGGAAATAGATGAGCGGGGTTATACTTACTTACAGCATGTATTACTAGAACTCTCTGAATACCTAAACGCAGTAGACATCGTGAGGTAAGAAGAGACGAGGAAAATCCAGGAGAAGTTGGAAGAAACGTGGAAAGTGGAAGAAACAGGAGGTAACAGAAAACCCCGTCGATAATCGGAGTAGTTGGAAGCTAGGAATCCGAAGACGCCGAAAAATGTTAAAACTAGCGCGTAAGGCAAGTGTGTACACGTAATAATAATATTTTTACCTTATTTATTATGTTCTAACTTGAATGTCTACAATGATGTTTTGTGCTGAGGAATGCAATCGTACGTACATATAAATTTTGTAATAGTAATCATTGTATTATGTAAGCTAAATAATTACGCCTTGCTTTGCTATATTTTGTTGTTCTACAAATGCACTAGCACATAACCAAATTTGTACAGATGTGACACTTTCTTTTCTTAGAGTTCGGTATTAATGGACAACAGTCACTGCCATTCTCAAGGTTTCCCAAGCACCTCAGTGTCTAGCTTTATATTTTCATGTGGCAATCAGAAAATTAACATTTTCAAGTAATCACTAATTTATTAAATTAGCGGTAATTTACTTCCGGAAATATATATTGTCAAGAATACGGTACTCAATTTGATAATAATTTATATGTTGAATAAAAGAATATGTAGGCCTACAATTAAAAAGATAAAATACAAAACCAATTTAAATTGTTAAGTTGTTTTTTGAAAATCAAGGTTGAAGTTTATGAATATTTTTCAGTCATATGTCAATGTCAGTTCTAAAATAAGTAGTTTGTATTTAGAGATTATCAGAGATACTCGCTTTATTATTATGTAATAAGCGTTCTAAGATAAAAATTAATACGTGAGACCGTTATTTTATAGATTTACCAATATAAGGAGTACGATTCTGCTAATTAATATGTTAACATGTTGTTCTTTATTCGCTACCTTCCGTTTACAAGCATAAACGTAAGATGAAAATTATGTTGTAATTACGGTATACTTAAATGTACATATCTCTGTTTAGCCTATGTATCTAGCAGGTACACATAAAGTAATTACATTATCTACAGCTTACGTAATTTATCTAGTTAAGCTATACTTATCTATTTAATAAAGTTTTATGAATTTGCTAACTGCTATAATTTGTTATTGTTCGACTAAGCTTTTCGTCATTACTGACATCTTCAGGTCTTAAGCAACGATCAGGTCTTAATCTTAGGTTGTTTAAGACCTGAAGATGTCAGAAATGACGAAAAGCTTAGTCGAACAATAAAAAATTATAGCAGTTAGCAAATTCATAAAAGAAATAGTAAGGATGGCTGCTAATTTAAACAATACGAAGAATATTTAATAAAGCTCGATATGGAGCAAATTAATTTGTTATGTGTACAAATCTGATAGTGTACGTATATAATGTTTCATAGATATAATACTAACTGTATTTAATTAATTATGTTCCCATGAATGCTTAGAAATCGAAAAACAGACGCAAATTAAATACATATGTTTCTTTGTAAAAACATAAACATTGTTGTAAATAAACTGCATTCTGGTGACTAAAGTAATTGCTTTTTGCGTTAAAAATATTAAAAAAGTTATGTTCTAAGACTACGTAATGACACAAAAAAAATACCGTTTCAGTGATGAATTGCCCAGGCAGTTTTTTGTTACGTATTTTTACGTAATGTAACGCAACTAGATTTCCATTCCTTGTCAGTAGTAGAATAGAAAATTTTCAACTCTTTTATTATATAATACTTTATTTATTATTAAAAATTATTTTTATTATTATTATTATTATTTTTTAAAAATTTAATATTTTATTTTATTTATAAAGGCAGCCATTTTCTAGGTTTCCGTTCTCAACCATAATTTGCACTCGTCAGGAAAAGTGTTATAACTTTCGTAATAAATGTTTTTTAATGTTAAGGCCAATAAATAAATGTAGCTGCTATGCCAAATGTTGACATTCGTGCGCATGTATGACTGTCTGTGTTTGTCTGTGTCTCTGGATGACAATGAAACTGATAGGATAATGGTGATGAATTAGGAGGAACTATCTGTGATTTACATTGTAAATTATGTGACGAACTTTACCAAAAACCATTCTGTATGATACGCCTACGTCTTACTGATCTGGCTGCAACACCTTACTCTGTCACTTACCTATAACTTAGCTCCATTGTTACAGTAGAACTGCGTTCAGCGAATGGCACAGTGAGGTCAAATGAATAATCATGGCATTTAGTAGCATCATTTGGTTTAATAGCGCAATTAACTTGTTACTCCTTGTTACTTCTAACTTGTCTACAAAGATGCGTCATCAATTACAGCTCCTCCGATCCCGAGTCTATGTTAGCTCAAAATGAATTGAGTCTTAGAGGTCTTACTGCGTCTCAGACCTCCCACAGAGACAAATCCGGTTTCCACTTTATACTACAGGTGACAACGTTAGGTGTTCACAGAGAAGACCTCATCTTGTAATGCAACTAAATATTATGAGACATATATGTTATTGTAAATTAATGTCAATTTATAAAGAAATGTCTAGAACTGCGCGGTAAGTGTGCTCTCAGCTGTTGTGTTACTGTATTTATTCTGAACTATAAGTAAATGTTTACTTACTATTTAAATACCTCATGCCTGACATTTTGGGTAAAAACATTCAACTTTTATGATCAATTAAATATGGAAGAATATGTGCAGTTTATTGTACCAGACAAGAATATACCATTGATATGTTCATAAAGTTCGGAATATCTCCTCAGCGGGCATTTTCTACGATGGCGTGAAGATGACCGCTCATCTCCATAATTTGGCTGGAAAATTATCAGCTCCTAATGTTTTCTGTGTTGAGATAATTACGTTTACAAATGTTCATGGTCATATTTGTAAGCACTGATCAAACGCTGTATTTATTGATTTTATTATATATCACTTTTTATTCCTTTTTTTGTTTTTTCTTAGTCTTTTAAATATTAAAAAAATTTTCTTTTCAATTTCGCCAACAGTTTACTGTAATTTCTTACGTTTTCTATTGTTTTTAGTTTCTACTTTACATTCATCTGTTTTCTAAGTACTAAAACTAATTTAACCTTAATTGATTTTTATTTACTCTGCATTTTAATTTTCTTGTTATTTTACTCTACTTCTAAATAAAATCTATTCACTTAACTATACTTTATCATATTCAGAATTTTTAGGATTTTTGTAACCGTACTTTAGTTTTGGGCAAAAATTGTTATTTTAGCTGTATTGTTAATGCTATCAGAAATATACATAAAATTTGATGCCTGTGTAATAAGTCTGTACAGCAGGTTTTTCTTATCATAATTGTAATTAATTTGGCTTCATAACATCGATTTATGTATGATATCATATTTCATGTTATGTTTAGTTTGCAGCAAAAATAAATTGCATGCTAACGTTTACACCAATTTCGTTTAAAAATTAATGTGGTAAAAATAACATGTACTCTGACCAATCCGTTTTCAAACAAAGATAGTACATGTTACAGTAATTGAACTTATGGTTTATTAGGATCGTAAAAGCTCTGGATGGATAGAAGGAAACGAAAACAATAGTTTACAAAATAACTGTCGTACAATATAGAGTTCTTATCGGATCGTACTAAATCATAAGGGTCGATAATTTTATACTTTAGACTTTTCAGGTATAGAGTCTAATACCTCCTTTATAAAACACATCTTTTCTTCGGACCACTCTTTTACTTGGAAAGATTGTGACACAAATCATAATGCGTCTAAAACAATGACTTCAAGTTGCAAACAAAACTTGCAGATGATTCAACAAAAGAATACAAGTGAAGTAAGCAAGGTACTGTTAGCAACATTAACACAAGACTTAATACATATTCTGCCAAAAATTGCTCACTTCAAGTAATATTTATTCATAATGATATACAAATCAGTTTATTATTGTTATCGCTTTTTTCTGAACAAATGTTTTATACTTGGCAGTAAATAAGCGTTTTACTGTTTATAAGTGTCGAGCTAGGCGTATGAGACTGTACATTTAAATTTTTGAAGAAGTTTCTACACAGGTACTCTTGATTAAAATAATAATAGACCTAATATTAATATTAACATTAATATCAGGGTAGTGTTAATAGGATACTATCAAGCACTTAGATATCTCAGTGGATGTGTGAAGATTGAAACTAGTTTAAATAATACAAAACTTTCTAAATGAACAAAATACTTCATGTGTTATAGTAATAATTCTATAACTAATTTACGCGTTTAAATACTTAGTATAAACAAACAACATAATTTTAATTAAACAAAATGCAATTTAACAAACATAAAATTAAATTACAATCTCTATAATACAAAAAAATTAGTACACTGTATACTGTACACACGAATTGACAAAGTGTAACATGCAAAACAATATCTGACATGTCAGTTTACCGTCTACTATAAATACCTCTGGCAATTTTGGTCGAGAATCAGACACAAGGTATCTCCATACGGGGACACTACATCCGTTTGCTAATCGACAGGCTCAAAGAATCTTTACACGAGGTCTCTATGTCCGTCTGCTGATCGACTTGAACTCTTCATCATCATCATCACCGGCGTCTACAATACACTACGATTGATGGAGAAATACAGGACCACCATCCACAACAGGCTATAGAATAGCGCATCATCATCATCGTCATAGTAATCATTCCGGACACACACACACACACGTACACATGCAACGGCAACTTCGACAATACGCAGGTGACAAATGAACAATTATATTTTTGTATTAAGCAAAGAACTCATAAAGAACAGAATATGAGATACAGTAATGTAAAGACTTAAATGTACATAGTATAAATATTCAGACTAAAAACGTAAATGTAAGTTGGTGTTAAAAAAATGTATTATAATAATTTTATTCTGTTAATTTAAAAATTGGGTGCATCATTATAAATCATAATTATTCTTTAAGAAAATATTATTTGTAATAAAGTATTAATAGGAAACCTTTAATTTTTATTTGATATAGTTAATATTATTATATAAATAAGTTGGTGATTTCAAATTTTAATAATGATTCAAAGTCAGACAACAAAACAATATTAAAGAATTTTATAATTTGTCCATCACATATGTTTAGATATTATGATTATATTATGTTATTAATATGTGCTGAATTGCAAATATAAGTTGTGTGTTCAGAGTGTAACCTTATAAAAGAGAATATTTTGAATGTTCTAGTTTCAAATCTTAATAATCAATTAACTTTCATTACAATATTTAATAAATCGTAGAATGATTCATTTAGTATGTTTTAATTAATTATTTCATGTCATCAACGTCACACTCCTCTTTTTAAAAAATACGTTTATTGTGCAACCACATATACCATATACTTAACGCAAGGAACACACAAACATCCTAGGACCTAACCGGTATTTAATACTATATAGTTGCGTTGGGTACATGGACAGAAGTGTACTCATTTTATAATACTTGTTACGTTTCAATGTGTGTGTGCGTGCGTGTGTGTGTGTGTGCGCGCGCGCGCGTGCGTGCGTGTGTTATTTAACTTAATTTAATATAAGAATTTTTAAAAATATTTGTCTTTTTTTTTTATTTTACTGTAGGCTTATATTCTCATACATAATAAGACTGTATCTAAAAGTGAGAGAGAGAGAGAGAGAGAGAGAGAGAGAGAGAGAGAGAGAGAGAGAGAGAGAGAGAGAGAGTGTGTGTGTGTGTCATTATTCACATTGTTTTATATGAGTGGAAGGATTATATTGTACTTGAGTTACCGTAATGTAATAAACTTGTAGCTTATTATTATTGTAATTAAAATTAAATTAATAATATTGTAACAGGCGATGTTATTCTACACTTTTAAGGTAACTCCTAATAAGCACATATATATATATATATATATATATATATATATATATATATAAGTATATGGTAAAAACAGTATTTCATTTTGTTATAAAAGTAGTAGTGTTCTCAGCACTCCAGCGTCGCTGTACGGGCTTCGGGAATATTGCATACACATGTAGGCCTAAATAAACCTTCTCAACTTCAGTTTCGTATGTACTCAATACGCAAATATGGTTTTTATTGTATTTCTTTGTTTGTCAATATATCAGATTTACTTCTTTTTTATCAAGTAATTGTTAATGAATTATGTTTAAGAAAAGATAACAGGACGTTATCTAGAACTGTATGTTAATAAGTGCCAATTCAACATCGTCAATTGACTATGCTTCAGACGTTTTGAATTCATTTCATATAGTTATGCAGATAAAACAGGTTTTTATTATTGTAAAGCATAAGCAAAATATCAGTAACAAAACAGTAAATTGCTGGACATTTCGGTCAATATTGGCGGCCATACAATAAGTGATGCCGAATGCATTACTGAGAACATGTGTTCACGTCCTACTTGATGCACACTTTAAAATTTGTATTCACCGGGTAAAATCTTATTGATTGTTTGCAAATAATTTCAGACTGTGTTGCTAATAATCAGAAAGTGAGAAACGTCTTGCCTACAACAGTGTACATATTTCATAGCGTGTAGACTGTAGCGCAATATCGCACATATTGTACGAGGGCTATTTGTTTTTCAACCTCCGATAGACCAATAAACAGACACATTGATGCCATCAATAATTTTATTATATACAAAAGTTTCATATATATGTAAACTACTTTTTTGCATATACACCACCATTGTTTAGCCACTTATCATAGCGAGGCACCAACTTTTCTATGCCCATGTTGTAGAATGTTCGCTCCTGAGTAGTCAGCCAATCTGCCACACTGGACTTTAATTCATCATTGGAGTCAAACCGCTTCCCACCTAACCACTTTTTCAAGTCAGTGAACAAATGATAGTCACTTGGTGCCAAGTCTGGACTATAAGGTGGGTGATGAAGGACTTCCCAACCAAATTCATGAAGCAGGTATTGTGTGAGTGAAGCTGCGTGAGGTCGTGCGTTGTCATGCAAGATGTTTGGGAACCCACCAAGCACAGAGTTTCCTATACCCAAGCTTCTGAGTAAGAATATCATAAAGAGGAGACCTAGAAATTTCAGGAAAGTCAGCAACAAGTTCAGTAATTGTGAAACGACGGCGCTCTCGAACCATCCTGTTTACCCTTTCAACAACATCATCAGTAGCCATGGACTTTCTTCCTTGCCCTCCTTCATCATGAGCATCAATTTGCCCTTCTTTAAATTTTCGACACCATTCCCGAACTGAACCATCACTCATCATATTTTCTCCATACACATTGCACAACCTTCGATGAATTTCTGCAGCACTATAACCTTCAGCTTGGAGAAATCTAATAACAGACTGAATCTCACACTTGGAGGAAATTTCAAATGTAGTTGCCATAATTAAATTGTCGTCACCATAATAATAGACAAAATAACTACAAAACCAGTGGTTATAGGTTAGAACAAATCCTCATAAACATTAATCAACAATCGGATTGTTGCTATGACAACAGAACCAGGTTTGTCAACTCACCGGAGGTTGAAAAAAAATTGCCCTCGTATATTACGTTCAGTGGTACTACAATTTCCTTGGCATTTGTGAAAAATGTTTCATATTTGATAAACAGACAGATGCTGTTTTTATGTGCTAATATTTATAGAATTGATCATTTTATTACGGCACTGTCTGGATACAATTAAATGAAAAGACAAAGAGGAAGGAGTGTGGAAAGGTTATTGACTATTTCTACCCATTTACCGTTTTTATAAAGGGATTTATTTATGTATTAATGCCTTTTCCTTTGAAAACAAAGAATTTACTTCATGTCACTGAGCAGTACTTCCATTATTCATATGTTAAATGGGAGACGTCTTAAACGTAAGAAAATTGTATACACGTTTCCACTAATTACGTCTTCGAATTTCCATTCCAAATTTAGCATTCAGCAGGTATAATATTTTACATTATGTGTTGCTTCTCTTCTCAAACCTGTAGTATGGCACACACAGGGTTAAAAGGAAACGTAGGCTACAATTCTGAAGGAAATCTTTCTTTCTACAGTTGTCGTCAGGTATGCCTATACCGCTTTCAATATTATATAATGTACGTGTATCACCTCAGCTCATTCGTATTTTGTACGACAATTGTTTAAACAGAAATCTTTGACAAAGATAGTTAAGGAAAACAACTCTTTAACAGAAAATAAAACAACTAAAGTAAAAGTAAAATAAAACAACTAAATTTAATAGTAATTAAATAACTCTTTAATTACTAAATCAATTATTTCAAAATACTTTGTATATTATGGATTCCTAATAAGTAAGATGAAGTGAATATATTTTGCGTTTATCCATGTAAATTTTCTTGCTGTTGTTCTTACAGTGTCGTGTAATTATTCATTAACGACAATAATAATAAATTATAATAGAGTTTAGTAGTTAATAATAACAATATGTTTAGTCTACAACTGTATTATTATTTTGTACCATTACAACATTTTTCTCAGACACAGTCTACGTCACCAGGGGATTATAATTCAATTATAACTGCGTAAGGTTACAAAATATACACTTATAAAAGAAATGTATTTTTATTATATGTATACAATATAACACATTTTGTATCTAATAACGTAAAATTGTATCTAATGATCATTATGAGAAATTGAAAATAGTGTTTGTAACCTTAAACTTCATTGAAAGCAGATGAGATAAAAAAAGAGCTTGGTCAAATAATATAATTGTATAGACCTATTTAACCGAATAAATATACGATATGAAATGTGAAACATTCAGTATATTTAATTTATAGTAGAATCACGCTGTTTTATAGAAGTCAAAGTATAGATGTACGTGGAAGTCAGTGTAGAGATGTCTATAGAATAGATGCTAATGCAAAAGCACCCGTCAAGCCTATAGCTTGTTACATACCTCTATTATTCATATATACATTTAAAAAAAATATACCCATCTATAGACAAATAAGGGACTTTAGGAGAGTAAATATAGACGAAACAATTATTACGACAAATTAACAATCACAAATTATATTATATCATATGTGACCGACAATATCATTTTAATGAATGGAATATGACCATTTTTATTAATCTTGTAGACCATGAACATATGTTCCTTCAAACGGTAGAGGTTTTACCAAAAAACTCCCTACGCGTGTATACAACTAAATAAATAACCCAAAATACCCAACACCAAACGCCCGTTATATTCCTCGCTTCAGCCAGACGGAAATTAGTTTTGTCATTTAGTATCACGTATCTGTGTGTATGGATCATGGAGATCAGTGCTGATCAAGGTTAGGCGTAGTTCACAAGTATTATTATCAGATTTGCTTTATGACAGAATTCCTATTTCCGTCATACGTGATTCCAGCACTCAGCAACACAAGAGGTATTCGTTTGTATGGGACGTATTACAATTAACTAAATATTTTTGTTTTAAGAATTAATGGTTTTTCAGCTTCTTCTACTTATTTCAGCTTAAACAAGGATTGGTTGTAGCTATTATCTGAAGTCGAAAACCGGTTTTACTAGTGCCGGTAGAATACACATTCTATTATAAAGTGTCATTATAAGATTACAGTCTGAAAATATATGAATAGACCGTCTTGTATTTATATCATTAGTTACGTGTTATTAAAAATATTAATATAGTGCAGATGAATATTTTTTACACTAAGTTGAAGAGAATAATTATAATGTTCAGTAAGACTCTTTTTAATTAAATTTCAGCTTCACAAGGAGAACTATGTGTTGTGTATGTGTTTGTGTTGTATGTGTATGTGTTTTTGTGCTGAAAATTGTTTATGTAGTTTGCTGAATCTGCGTAAAGTATAAGTTTTAATTTAAATACTATAGACTTATGGTGGAGTAAAAGTTATTAATTGTAGATTACAATCTGCTTAACACAACGCTTGAATAATATATATTTTTTAAAATTATCTTAAAAAATACCCTAAAAAACTGAATACATTTAGTGAAAAGTTTCTGCGGGTTAAACTCATAATAGTAATTATGAAATAAGTTTACGTTCTGACGTTAACAAGTAACTTTTGATAATGAGTTCTCATATGCTCAACAAAAAAAACTACTTTGAATATTTTTTCTGAGAGGATATCGTAATATGAATGTGACAGGAATACGTTTCGATAATAATGTGACTCGAATCGGGAAAAGAATCACGTAGTACCTGTCACTGCAAAGTAACGATCTCTTCGTATATATAAAATATAATTAATTTTTTCTTGCTATGTGTGTTACATACACTACGTTTTTGCTATGTCCTTTGCTAAAATGTAACTTTAAGTTTGTTTTTCTTGATGTGCTTTGTTTGTTGAAGTATGTCTTTGTTAAATTATAAATGTATGTATATAATTTATTCTCCATACTAACAAGCAAAATACATTTTTTAATTTACAATTTATTTTCAACGTGATGACAGAAAGTAAGAAAATTGATTAGTCCAGGAGATGGCAAATGTTCTCTTGCAAACTATTAATTTTGACTAGACATCTTTTTAATTGTGCTTAACTAACTTTCCATACAATCATTATATTTTTATGTAAGTATTTTATGCACCTTTTCATTTTACATTATGACGTTGGAGTTGCTTCATTTCAAAGATACAACTGCGCAGCCAATCAGACTATGCGACGTGTCTCAAAGTGCTCTATATTTACATTATTCAAAGAGATAATAGGCTGGGCTGGGGGTTTAAAAAATTATTTTGACGCTCTCTGAACAGATCTCTTGCTTACACCGTGCACCTGTCACCAATAATAAAAAAGTTCCTCGCCGATTGACTTTTCGCCCTCAATAATGAAAGAACCAGAGCCGAATGAAAGAAAATACTTTTTTATTTGCTTGACTTAATGCATTAATGAAAGTTAATCATACCGTAGTCTCAGGTTATCTACCTATAACCACACAAAAAATAATTTTATTTGCAACCATGATATCCGAGTAACGACGAATTCAGTTTCTAAACTAAAACGACTGTTTCTCTCAGTATTGCACCTTTTATTTTTTATAGTTATATTTCCGATTGTAATTTTTTTAAATTACCCAAAATGCGTAAAGTAATATTACTCATAATGCATGACACTATTTTATGATTATTTTAAAGTTAATTTCTTGATTACAAAAATTTCAAATTAGCTGGTATAGGCAAGCGGTTTCGTCATAAGAACCATGTATTTTCCTATCTCACGCATAGTCTATGATAGTGTCGGTCAAGGTATATACTATCAGGAAAAATGTCCGATATACAAGGAGTAACACCGGCCTGCTGTAGCCAGTTAATGCCCGATATACAAGGAGTAACACCGGCCTGCTGTAGCCAGTTAATGCCCGATGTACAAGGAGTAACACCGGCCTGCTGTAGCTAGTTAATGTCCGATATACAAGGAGTAACACCGGCCTGCTGTAGCCAGTTAATTTTTACGAATTCAAGCGGTTAGGCGTGTTATTAGACGGCGGTATTTGGTAAAAGTGACAAGTGTTTAATATTAACAGAAGCAATACTGCTATTAGAGCAATCGGGTTTCAGTAAAGGGCGAAGCTGCATTGATAATATTTTCACTGTTAAGATTATAGAGAAAATTTATAGACGCATCTACTATTTGTAGATTATTGCAAAGCTTTGACAAATTACCAAGGTAGATACTGTGAAGAGTTTTAGAAAATGGAGGCATTCCATTATATTTAATACAAATGATCAAGAGACCAGAATAAAAATAAAGCAACGGAACCCCATCAAAATAAATGGAGGTGTTCGACAAGGTTGTCCTTTATCAACCCCTCTTTTCAACCTGTTTTTGAATGGAATTGTTAGGATTTGGCTTAACAGTGTAAATAGAGGAATCAGAGTTTGGGGAAAAAATGCTTAAGACTCTGATGTTTGCAGATGATCATATTTTATTGGCCAAAAGTGAAGATGACCTGCAAATTGTGCTCCACTACTTAAATAAAATTCTGAAAGAATTTAATATGGAAAGATCTGACAAAAAAGGCTTTTAAAGGAACATGGCTAATTAGATCTAAAATTGTTTTGGATAATAAAAGTATAGAACAAGTTTCAGAATTTAACTATTCAAGCTGTAAGCTCTCATATATAATCGAAGAAGATATTAGTGGAAAAATTAATATATTTAACCAGATAACAGGAACTCTCCGACGTGCTCTAAAACACATGGCAAGGAAAGAGTCCATAATAAAATTATGCAGCTCCATGGTAGTTCTACATTTACTTATGGTTCAGAAACGTGGACTATGTCTGCTAGACAAATATCAAGAATTCACGCTACGGAAATGAAATTTTTGCGTTCCGTAGCTGGGTACACAAAATTATATATTAAAAGAAACAGTTAGATAAGAGAGGAACTAAAAGTTGAAGAAGTAAATGGAATCATCAATAAGTACAGAGAAAGCTGGAAACAACACATTAATAAAATGGGCAGTGACAGATTCCCCAAGGTAGCCTTACTGTATCAGCCAAAAGTCAGAGAAGCTTGGGAAGACGCAAGAAGAGATGGTCTGACCAGTTTGGAGCCGGAACAGATTAAACATCTAAGCCGTGAAGAAGAATAATAAGAACATTATGTGTTTAAGTGTTTATTTGTTTGGCGGACTCTTGTAGATATGTATACTTGGTGACTTTTTATTATTTGTTGTGATAGTGTATAATCGACAATGTATAACTAAGCAAACAGGGTGGGAGGTTGTAAAACAAGATTTGTTGTTGTATAAAATTGTAAATATATTTTGACCATTGGTTCCTCTGGTGTTTGGTAATTTATTCAGCTGTTGTAATATCACGATCCTTTCTATCGTCGTAACAATATATTCAATTTATATACAGTTATGTATCTATACTTAATAACTTCTTCAACAAATTTCTTACACATAGTTATTTAAAGTGCAATAACATTACTTATAACTATGGCAGTTTAAACATTGACAGAACGTAGTGACAGCTTTTATTGAAAAAATTACAAAATAAACACCGTGACAAATGACAACGTTTTCTTAATGCTTGCTGCGTTTTGCTTGTCAAGAATAGATACAGAGGGAAGAAAACTAACGCAATATTTGTTCACATCCGTTGTGGAAACACAGTAGATTTCCAGATAAATATTGTTATGTGAATTACATTCACGACAGTTTCAAGACTTTAAATTGACATTTTTCAAGTATTCAAGTAAATTTTCCTGTCTCCTTTGTCTTTTACAAACCTCTCTCTCACTCTCCCTTCATCTTTCTCTCTTCTTCTCTCTTTCATCTCTTACTCTCTCTTTTTTCTTTCACAGTTTTAAGCGTTAATTCTTTATCTCATTCCCTTTTTCCCTTCCCTCCATTATTTTTAGTAATTGCTACCTACATCCACTGCCTAATCTCTCTATTGTTTACACAAACAAACGTACCACTTTTGTAGCCAAAACATATTTGCTCCTGATGTAGAGACAGATGTAGAGAAGGAATAAAACCCATTCATTAAAATATAAACCCATTCATATAATTTATAATTTGGTCTTCGTGTGTTCTTACTGATTATTAAGATCAAAATCTTCAATGGTTCTAACCCCTCGTGTATTACTAGTCGTATGTATCTGTTAAAGTAATATAACAATATTAATACTAGATTATTTTCTGTAAATACAGGTCTTAAATCTTTACTTCCTTATGTCCTTTGTATAATATAACCTTTGTAGCTAGTCTCCTACCGGTTTGAAATCTGGCATACTGGTATGTTACCTGTTGTCGGGTATGACAGGTAATCTAAAAATCTTAAATTGTTCGTAGATTGTTATAGCCCTACTATCTCAAACAATGGTATACCATCTTGCTGTAGAATCCTCATAACGTTTACAACCAAAGTATATTTTTCTCTGTTAGTAATACCACTTCTTGTTAGTCCCACTTCTCGTTCCTAGTTCTGCAGAAAGCCCCGGGGGTTTATGATCTTTGAATACAAAATTCACCCATTCTTCCATGTATGCCGGATACACTATCATAGGTGCTGGTCTTCGTTTTATTTCTGCTCTTATTATCTCCACTTTTTCTCTAAAACCTTCTTTTAGAGTAGTAATTTTACCCGGATAGCCTTTCTTTTTTTTTATTCTTTGTACTGCAGTTTCCAATGCAGTAACCTACTCCTGGCTTTTAACTCTTGTGCTGTAGTTTTTTTTATATTATATTTTTTATACTCATGTCTTCCTTAATTGCTTGTTCTTGCTTTCAGGTACCGGTACTGAATTATTCATTACAGTGTTCACGTAACTGTTTAAAGTATCTATTAATTCTTTTGTCCAGTCTAACTTCGCTCTTTAAATTTATTCTCAATCTTTATAACTTGTTTGTTAAATGTCTGTTGTACACTAACCTCTAATGCTTGAACTCTGCTATTAGTTTCATTTAGCTCTACCCTTAACTTCTCACTATTTCCTTTTCATTACTTGCCATTTTAATATATTTGTTCGTTTAGTTTCGTGTTTTTAGCCTTTAGTTCTTTATTATGTGTTTCTAATTCGGCTTATAATTCAGCCCTTGTTTCTTCATTACGGCTTCTTAATTCAGCTCTGAATTACTTACTATTATTTTTTCAGTTGTTCCTGGAGGCTCATAAATAGAAAATCAAGGTCAAATACCTGTTCTTGAGACATTTTCGTTTCACTGTTGTTGTCATATATTAAAATTACAATTCATCTCTCCCTGTATAGCGTAGCCTACTGATGTTTGGTAAACCGCGCTCTACTGCCTGTTTATTTAGTGTTATTTTATTTTCTTATTTAGTCTTATTATTTCAAGACACGTATTTCCTCCTCTATATAGGCCTACAGTTTTGTGAACGCCAGTGTGAACTACACAAGGTTAAAAATAATACACAAATACAAAATAATAATGTAAATTTTTAATTATACTACTACAATTACTTAAACAATTACATAATCCCGTTAGTAAATCGTGTCCCATGTTGTCGGCGACATAATATCTTATAGGCGACGTTACGTTCTTGTGGATGCGTGTAGTTTCCAGTCTGTAACGGCCACACACACAGACTTCACCACTTATGACGTCACAAAATGTGACACATAGGAAACAAAATGTGTTTTTAAATACAGAGTGTTTAATAGAAACACTCTGTATTTAATTAAAATTTATTCAAATGTTTTCCATTTTATTCCATTCCAGTTCCGGTTGATCACCTAATTTATATTTACCTGACTGCACACAGCCTGAAAGGCACACATCACTTTCGGTCCGAACGCGATGTTCTAACGCCGAGCTATTTCGAGCGCACGAATGCTGGTTGGTCTGGTGAACGTCGAACGGGGGTCTTATATTCTAGCAAATATGTTGTTCGCAAACAACACGTGGTTTATGTGGCTGGGCAAAGCTAATATTTTTTCCAAATATCTCGGCAACAGCAGTTGACGTTGCAGATCTAAAGACGTCATTCCTGCTTCACAATATAAGCTTTGTGCAGGGCTAGTGCGGAACGCTTCTGTCGCATATCGCATCCATGCGTTGTGAACAGGATCCAGCTTTTTCAAGCACGATCTACTTCTGTCACTGGGGTCGACCGTGTTATGGTCGAGACGTGGGCTTCCCAGCTTGATCGTTTAACAGCAAGTATTGTCCTACGAGCGGCGGCTCGAAGTAGCTTAAAAGCGATGCGATTACATTCGGTCGACGCTCATTTATACCTGTTTAGGGCTTGTTGCTTCTCTCTGATTGCGTCTTTTACAGCGTTGTTTTACCACGGTATCGGCGGCCTGGATGAACGACCACCGGTCCTAGGGAAATGCTCCGAAGCTGCTGAAGTGATAGCAGCTGTGAAACTGTGTTCATTGTCGTCTATATTTTTACAGACGTTTGTAGGTGTAAAAGCGGTCTGAAAACCGGTTCAATCAGCACGGTCCACGCGCTATCTTCTCGGCGTGCGTATAATGCTCTTTAGCGTTTGCGTTGTTATTAGCACAGGGATGTGGTCGCTCCCATTGAGATCCGGGAGCACTCTCCACGACAGACGAGGAGCAAGACGCGGGCTACAGATCGAAAGATAGCCAAGAAATTACCACTTCCAACGTTGAAATGTGTGTTCTCGCCTGTGTTTAAAGAGACTAGCGCGTTGTATAACAAGAGATCCTCAGTTCTTAGTCCAGCGCTGTTCCTCCTAAGACAACCACAGGTGGGAACGTGGTCGTTGAAGTCCCCGACAAGTAGTAATGGACATGGTAGCTGCTTGATATATATGTATAAGGAAATTTAATTTTGGTGCATTATCTTCCTAAATTTATTTTTTAAGATAAACTATTCTTTTAAATTTTTGTTCTTCAGGTATTTCGGTAGGAACGGATGAGAAAAGTTGTCTAGATTGTCTATAACAGTTGTAATTTTAAAACATTTATTTAGTTAGAGCAGTTGCTACTTTATGCAGGTGTATCCTAGCGTTATAATAAATTTTTGGTTATAACCGGTGAAGACAGATAAAGAAGAACACGATTGCAAGCTTAAATGATTATGATAATATAAAGTGAAACATGTGATTGCGAATACAGTACACCTTAGTCACTGTATTGTTTATGTATTGAATAGTTATTTATTATAGACAAATCCTTTAGCAGATTCAGTAATGAAAATGTAGCAGAAATCTCCAAGTAACAATTTGTAGATAAAGAGGAAAAGTAACATAATAAAATAAGGATAATGTAACAGAAATTAAATTATTTGTTAGACACTTTTAGTTAGTGTATAGACGATGATAGCGTATAGAAAAAAGTAGATACGGTATTTAAATAAAAATGGAATTTGTCTTGATGCAAGTTTAGGATAATTTTTTCAGCCGTGTTTTGCTGATTACATTCGGAAATAATGATAGTAACGGTTTACTTATGTCATGATATTATTCATAGTTTACTTGATGAATAACTGGAACCAGTTATTCAGAACCAGAACCAGTTTTCATAACTGGAACCAGTTTCAAGTCTATTCACTCCTCACAAAATATCGTGGCTATGAAATTGTGTTGGTACACGCACCCGTAATATTTCTTCAGTTTTGTAGACTGCGTTTGCTACCGATATCTACGTATTTTGTCAGTATATGAATATATAAATATTTCATGAATTCCTATACCACAACGTAGCTATTGCTTCCGGATGAACACTTTTCTCTCTGAAAGACCTATATACAATTTAGTTCAAAGTCAGCTTTCGTACATTTCAAAGCTTAAAGGGGAGTGCAAAAGATCACATAGTACACGTTTTGTATAACACAATCTTGAATAAGGAGGCAAACTTCGAAGAGACTAAATCAATATCACCACGCTCATCCTATATAAGTTAACGTAGCTTCATAATTATGGACGACAACTAACAGTGTTCTTGCAACATAATCTACTTTTAGTCCAAATATCAGCTGATTACAAAAAAATAAAATAAATAAAGTTTTTAAGTTTATTCACATAAGTTTTAGTGATTTTAATGTACGACATATAATCATAACTTCCTTAAGCTTTGGTTTTTGAAAATGCCTTAAGCGAATGAACTGGAACTACGGCAAACACAACACGAAACAATTTATATCATTACAGAATATAAGATGAGAACCAATGAAGGTAATCGGTTTATATATAAGAAAATCGAAGATACCTAACCCAACTCATTTTCCTCAGCTGAAAGACAATCCACAGCCAAATACCTGGAGTGGAACTTTGAGATACCTCATGCCTAAAACATTCTGAAACATCAGGAAAGGTAATAGATCTTTCCGCATCATCAGTGGCAGCAACTGATTTAACGACGTCTAAGATAAAGGTAAAAGGAATGTTAGGTTAAAGGTAAAAGGTAACCAGGTTATCAAATATGAAAACTAGATAAAATAAAACCCTGTCTAGTATCCTGTAGCTATCACGTCAGTATCACATGGTTCACCCTAGCCGTAAGAGAAAAGAAAATGAAAAAAACTGTATGGAAATGAGATCTCTTTTTTCGTTTCCCTTGCGAATTAATTTTACTTGGGACAATATAATTTGTAATATTAATAATGACCAACGGAAGAACACAGTTTAAAATCACATTTCTAAAAGTATAAACTCGTTATAAAAGTTTAGGTATGATACAAATGTGATACGTCGTATAAAACGGAAGTTATTCAAACATTATATATTCAATGTGCACGGAAAGGTAAGAACATAGAAACGTTATTAACATGTAGTCAGCTCGGTGTGAGGTTTAGCGGCCATGTCAGCGGTACTGTTGGGAGTGCCACACGTATCCTGCATAAAGCCACGTCTCATCAACGGTCACATAACGCCGCAGAAACTCACTTGGATGTTTCCAAACACATGAGACATTACAAAAACATTGAAAATTTTCTCAAAAATGTATGAGAAATGTGTGAAAAGTTTGATAGATGACCTTTGTAATATGAGTTCTTTAAGACGTACAATATCTTTAAAAAGATATTGACAAGTTCATACACACTCAATTTTATTTTGATTGCAAATAACAAAACTAAACTAAATCCTCAACGTGACGAATTTTCTCCGTGCAGCCTGTGCATACGCGTACATAGCACATCAGAGCGGATATCACCAATATCCCTGGATATATGTCACACCGAGTAAAGAACAACCGCTTAAAATAATATGCCGTGCAACTGAGAAGTAATTTGATATAGGTCACATTCAAAACACTGACTATTAACTGGCCTTTATTCAGCAATTATTTGATACAGAGAGTAGTAAATAAAAAGCAACTGTTTGCAGTTGTAGTGGGAATTCATTAATACGCGATCAACGCTTTCGCTCCTAGTACACGACAGCTACTTACTTCAAGTACTTGAATTATTTATTAACTGTCATAGATACATAACAGAAATGTATTTATTTTTTAAAAGCTTTATTCTTTTATTACATAAGTCCATATTCTTAGCATTGAGACGCTATTCTGTCAGAGCACAGAGCATAGGCCTAATCGTTTAATTTCTAATGTGACAACTATATATAGCCTAGGTTCGTCAATGAATAGTGTTACTGGCTTCCTATTGCACTAGCGAACAGATATAAAATCCCCAGCTACAATTTTGATCTACTCTGCAAAAACATCGAGTTCATATTAATAGGTTATTAATTAGTGTCCCTAATAAGCGTTTATTGCACAGTGTCGATCAGGAGATCCTTTGCACGTGTTATCAGTGCTACTAAGTTTATAATAAAAAAGATTTATCAATTTATAAAAGATGATCATTTAATTTTAGAGAACTGTATATTTCTTTGGTATGGCGATGCTCAAATATTTCATAATAATAAACAATTCTAAAAACAAAATTACGACAAAGTGTTGTCTGCAGCTTCTTGACAAAACGTTAAAACATATATAACTTTGACAACTACAATACTTGGTTATTTTTCGATTGTCCACAATGATTAATAACAAGAAACTATGAAAACATTAAACCACTAAAGATCTAATTAAGTGTTTTCTTCATCATATTTTTGGTTTATTAGTGCTTACTTTAATCATTATTTATTTTCTACTTTTCTTTGTTTGATTAAGCCTATATAAAAAGATTGCGTAAGTAAATATGTATTTACAAATTACCAATCTCATATTCAAAAAAATTAAGACTTTGTGGGAAACGATTATTATGTATATAAATAAACATGATGATCTTCACAACTGCCAATATTTAATCAAAATAATTTTACATGTTTTTATTTCGGGGCTGGTAGTAAAACTTGATTCATAATAAAACTCTTTCAGTCAATAACATACAAGTTAAAGTATATATCTGAGCTATACAAAACGAATTATTAACATACGAAAACAATATTATTTCAAATGTAAATATGAACCAGCGCCTCCTAGTGGACTTCTGAGCAACTAACGCGTAAGATTAGGTAACAAATATTATTTAAAACAAATAATTACTTTTGCTAACGGATACGTAATATACGATGTTTTACATTAAATAATTTTAATAATGTTTGTTATTTCACCTGTGTTACATATATCAGACCGTACATAATAGTAAATTACCTTTTATTATATCTTGTGAATATCCTTGATGTCACTGAATGTTATTTCTGTTAAAGAATCCATTATTATCAAGTTTTGTGTCCACAGAGGACAGTTCACAGTTAGCTTCGCTATGTATTCTTTCTCTTAATATCATATGTGTTTTGTCAGTTATTTTTTCTTTAATTCCCTAGAATTTTCTTTATTTTTATATCTTGACTCTTTCAAAGGACAATATGAAAAGTGACGCCATCTTTTACTTCCGTTTCTTCAATATTGTTGCTTAGATTTATTTTTCTCTGCTCTCACAGTTATACACATTATATTTATTACATTATATGTGAATAATAAATTATTTCTGTGAGCTGTAATAATTAATAATATGGAATGTGGAATAATAGAAAAATTATTCCGATGAGCTGTGAAGCTTGAAAGCGCTAATCGGAATAATTTTTCTATAGTGGTGTGCAACAGTGATATTTCTGTTTGTGATTATAACAACTAACACAACTTTCCTAATTGAATAAATTATTTGGTTATTTACAATGCTTTATATCTCAGTATGATTTTTATACTTAATGTTACATGCTACTCATATCTTATTATATTTTAATCTAACATACAATCGTTTATCTTGTGAAAACTTACACGATAATAAATATCGTAATATTCTATAACTTCTTACTAACCTCAGATGTACTTTTGTTTTTATCTATGTTCGATTACATATTTATAATATATTTTAATATAGCTTTACTACGTAAGTATCTTAGTTTTACAATTATTTGGTTATATACAACATTTCCTGTATAACAAGTAGGATTTAATCCCTTCTTCTAACAATGAATTCTTCCTATTACTACTTAGTTATAGAATTTGTTGTCCACTACTGTTGTTGTAATCCAAAACATTAAAGTGTTAGAAGTGCGGTATATTTTTATGTACGGTACCGATGATTTTTAGATCAATTCAATATACATATAGGCTACTAACAACTGCCATACCGTAACAGTTTACTATGCGCTGGTTAGTGATAATTGATGATTAACACTGTCAAGTTAGAAGCTTTGTGCTCTATCATGGAAGGAAAATTCTAACGGAATCAATAGAAGCGGTAAAATGAAAGGATGAGAAACATAAGCGTAAAGGAGAAGAATGGGAGAACACCAGTTCCCAGAACAAGTGTTCTTGGAAGTACACTGTTTCTGTAAGCAGACTAGCTACAGTAAGAAGATTACAGAAAGCAAAAGTTAGCAGGAAGCAGAAAAATGCAGACATGAAGGAGAAGACATTGAAGCGATGATCCAAAAAAGAGATACATTTAGAGAAGCATACCACCTCAGAGACGGGCCTACTACGTAATGATTTGTGTCAACTACGTGACGATTTTAACAAGCAAACCATGCAAATATCTAAAATGAAAGAATAAATGCCATTAAAACTACCAGCTTCAATAGAAGATAAACAAAAAATACAAGATAACAAATTGAAACTGAAGTAGAACAATGAATAGAAGTTTGTGAAGTAAAGCCGTTTACTTTGAAACGAATAGTTGAAAAGTCGGTACCAATAATAAAAACGGAATAAGAAAACTAGTGTAAAAATGTGATACTGCCTGTAATAAAATTAGTTCACATGAAAACACCGACACTCTGTAAAAACGTTCACTGGGGGACTTACACTCCCCACTTTCCCTCGCCATCGTTATTAAAACCTGCCACACTTATCATGTGACAGGAAGAAAATCTAATGTAAATTAAGAACATGTATGGGACTGTGGTATTGGGACTAGCATCTCCACAATGTGTACCATAAAGCGAGATTACAACGTTTCGGGACAGAATCTCTAAGAGCTCGAAGTAAGCGCACAGACTTACTGTTCAGACTGACATATCTTGAAGCGACAGAGGATTTCTAAAAGTGGCTTTCAGTCCAGAAACTTTAGATTCAGATGGAATTGGATCAAAGATAGTGAACTGTAACAGAGGTTATAAATGGCACGTCATAATAGAAGTGGAGATGTTATTGTTTACGCTGTCTACTTCAGAGTTGCAAAGTCGTCATAATTCCGAAGTTGTGCGATTGCGTTATAGTCAAAAGCCACCAGTAAAACAATTACGTTAAAATAGACATAGCAAAGAAATAGTTAAGAGAAACAAAATAAGTAACAATAGGGTACAACGAGCTTAATAAGGAAAAACTCAGGATTTGCCTAAATACTTCAAATGTCGAAAATCGTTGAACCTGAAGGAGATTTTAGGAATCCTCGCTCGGGAACAGAAATAAGCAATTGAGTGCCCATCTTAAGAGGTCCCTGTACAGACACAGTTTCTTTTTTTCACAGGTAATCTATTTGTTAAAAGTACAGAGAATATAATGCCGCCGCCATTACAGTCGTCACGGTATCCACTGTAAACTCTGATTTTGTGAGTAGTCTTCAGCATTATGTCCTTCTACTGTAGGGATTGCAACCGAAAAGCCACTGAAAGTGTTTTCATAGTCAACTTACATATCTAGAGTTGAGTATATCGTATCGAGACAAACCGCCCAAATGCTCGTTGTATACACTTATGATAAAGAGATACTTGGCACGGATGTTATGATTACCTGCGCATTATAATGGATTTAAAATATATCTAGAAAGTTTACTAAAAGAAAGAAAGCTGGTGTGACAGGCACTTCCACCTATTGGATAAAACAAGTGACCGAAGAAGGATTCCATACGTTCAGAGAAGAGAAACTTCAATATCGGATGCGGAAATAGGAGTAGAACAGGACGGCTAAGTACCGACTTTGTAACGAGCGAAGAAGTGCCTGAAAAGTTCAGAACGGATGTCATGGAGAAAACAAATTCGACTCAACATATAGGAAGTAGAAGAGCTCGGCGTGTAAAAGAACTGTGTATTTTTTTCTCCGTTTGCGCAGTTGTTATATGGCGGCCTTTTCAGTGTATTGGCGGCTGCAGTTTAGTCAGGCAGTTGCGAACTGTTTTACAGCGAGCTGAGTGTGTTCGTAGTTCAGATGTAAAGTGTTTACTAGTGGTAACTATTTAATTGTGACTTAGCGACTGCTTGTACCTAGCTGTACAGAACGTATTGGATAACGAAAGAGAATTTATGTAATATGAACGTAATTATTTTTAAATGTGTGTAAAATAAAAATAGTAACTGTCGAATTCTAGGCCATTTAATGATCATCATATTGTTTTAATATCACAGCCCATGCATTCCTTTTAATACTATTCTTAGTCATAATTCTTCCTCAACAATCCAAATCTACTGTAACTTTTTCTTTCGTTTTCTTCTTTGCAAGTATAAGGCTCAATACCTATTGCGTCGTCTGTTGTTACAACCGTAATTTGCTATGAACTGAATTATCTGCTGCAAAGTTCACACATTGTCCTAGTGTACATACAACATAAGAAAGACTAATACGGATACAAATAACTAATAAGGCTACAATACGGATAAAAATTGTATGGTCTCATGTAAAGAGTTAGGAATTCGTATGTAGTCATCTCATGTTCCTTAATGCCATTGGAATTTAATCTTATCGTCTACAGAGAGTCTAAAATATAGTTTGAACATTCATTAAACCAGAATTTTCAAGCTAGGGGGCTAGGTTTGTCTTATATACTGTTTTCTTAAGGAAAATATAGAACAACTTTGCCAAATAAAACAATTAAATTTAATGTCGCTGGAAAGGTACAAACACAGAAGCTAAAGAGTTTAAGCAACATAGTGTATAAACTGTTGGCAATTTTTCACTGGCCCTAACATGTCATATGACGCACCCCTTATGAATAAGAGACATACAGGATCTAATATAAATTTCTGGAAATTTGAAAAAATAACAAAAGTATGATAGTAGGTAGACTACATTGCTTCTACTAACTCATTTTTGTAGTACAAAGTCGAACCTGTAACGTTCAACGATCGATGAGCACAGACTTTACTCTAAACTCTTTCAACACGTGCCTATAGATTCATCAGTGTCAAGCTTACGTGACGTGTAATAAATTCAACAATAAACACAACTGATGTACATGGACAGAGCAATCACTGGCAAGGTTGAAGTTGAGGTTATGGAAAAACCAGTAATTGCAGAGGTAGCAGACGTATACTTCCTCTATGTTTGATGTTTATGTAATTTTCATCAATTTATCTTTACATTAATATTAGTATAATTATATAAATTAACATAATTAATTGACACTTTCTGTTCGCCAATACTTTTTACTGTTAGAAAAGTACAGTGTCAAGGTATTTCAGTAAGTAAAATGTAAAAATCTATACTTTTCGAATTTACTATTTTACTTTTCAGTATAGGCCTAATGAAAGAACTTTTTTAAACAATGTGTAATTTACATAATAATTTATAATTATTATATAATACATTACTAATATTATTATTCCCTCATTCGCCAATGTAATGGTGCCTGTAATGTCCGGGAGCTGCTGACTATGTCAGCCATACATTCTTCGTCTGCGACATATGACAGCAATATAAGAAGATCGTTGCAAGAAGATATTAGGCAGGAGATCCCCCCTAAAACATCGTTGAAGCGATGGTTCAAGGGGAGGACACCTGGAACTATATGGCGTCCTTCGCAGAAGAGATTCTTGTGGCAAAGAAGATACATTTAGACAATACAATATAGAAGAATAACAAGTCAGATGTGAGCCCTAGGTCTAAATAATAATATGCCTAGCCTAAATTAATGTGTCAAACAGTTCCAGGTTAGTGTTCTAGAAGAGGAAAGGGAGGTGTTTTTAGTGGGTCGGATATACTACCTAAACCCACACACCTCGGAAATGTGCACCCTTCCGGACATTTGTTCAGCAAATTTTTCACCTGCCCTCATAAAAAAAAAGAAAACAAATTATTCCCGTAATCAATTACCTTTATTATCTTCACAATTATACAAATATCTTAGTTTCAAAATATGTGTGTGTGTGTGTGTGTGTGTGTGTGCGCGCCCAAGAGAGAGAAAGAGAGAGAGAGACGCGTGTTACGTGCTAGAATTTTCCTAGTTAAGTTATTTTATATGTGAAGTAATAAATATAATACCATAAAACTAGAGTTCGGACTCTCTGAACAAAGAAAGAGTATCTGTGACTATCACTTCAGACACGATTAAAGTATACGTGTCTCCTCCTCCTGCTTAGAGTAATGAGTCAGCTTCAAGTGACACAGCTCACAATTAATAAAGGGGGTGAACCTGGCAGTAGCCATAAATCTTGTCGCTTTGTCGCCTTTAAGACGCACAAAAACAGTCACACTTTCTCCAGGTAATAAGTAGGCCTATTATCCAGTACGTGACCTTGATTCGACTCACAATCTTACTTATCAAACTGTCCTTATAAACAACCCGTACTTGAATTTCACGATTTCTCGCCTCCAAAGACAGTTCTTCCAGGATCAATTTATGCTTCTGTTGGAGCAATATCAACTACGGTAATTTATATCCTTCCATAAACGTTCACCAACACTGGAAAGGACGACTCGAATCACTGGAGGCATTGATCTGTTACTTGTCCAGATAAAAAGAGAGATAAGATTAAATAATAATTTTAAAAATTTAAAGAAGCTGTTACCAGATCTACGATCGTGTCGTGCAATTTCAAATAAGTTTATTTAATTATAAATCAGTCTCATTCTGTTTTTATTATGTAGTTACTAAACGAATTACTTTTTATTTATATTGGCCATATTCATTGGCCAAGTTTACTTTACTAATGTTTACAACTGTTTACGGTTTTTGTTAACTAACGTTCTGTCTTCAATAGTGCATGGAGTATAAACCACTTTATATTATTTCAAATTATTCTGTTGTAACATAACACTATCGGTTACAGTTAGTTGTATAGTAAAACACAATTAGATCAATTACATATTTCGATGTAAACTGTTAATATTAATTTTAGTATCGTTTATAAATAAACATACAGATAAGAATTATACTGCATAGTCGTTATATAAGTGAGAGGTGTGTATGGGCGAGGCGACACATTGACGCCGACCCAAAGTAAAATTGTATTGTAAGTACAACTTTCTATGTCGTAAAGATGTAAAACTCTTTGTTTGCTAAAAAACAGAAAAAAAATAGGCAGTAGGCCTACCGTTAGATTTAGGGTGTTTTCGGCCTTCAAAATACAATGAATGAAACGTCATAAACGAGGGTGATGGAGAAAGCAGATTTCCGTTTTTAACGAGAAAACGATCTCGCGGCAAATGTTCGCGTCTATAAGAATTCACCAATTACAAAAAGCGTCACCTCTGCGCGCGAAGTTATTTCGAGTGGTTACTGGTCAATTTCAAACTTACCGGCAACAAGTTCGAATCTCAGCCAATGATGGTAATTTTAAGAGTAGCGGCAGTAAGGGAAGTTTCGGTGAAACTATAAAAGTAACTGATGCAGGAACGCAAGACAATCAGTCAGTGAAATCAAAGGAGTCAGTCAGGAAATCAAGTCAGTCAGTGAAATCAAGACAGTCACAGTCAGTCAATCCGTGAAATCAATCAGTTAGTTAGTTAATTACTCAGTCGTACAGTAAATTAGCCAATCGTCAATCAACAGCCAAGTAGTATTATTTATTATGTGCGCGGCATCAAGAGCGAAGACGTTTTATTTATTATGTGCGCGACCGTATGAAAGTCAGAGTTTCGGAGGACGTGGAGAGGAATGATTATCGCGAGTGTGGTGGATACGATAAAAAGCAGAGTAATACAAATTGTGTTGTGATGTGTAAAGTGTGGAACGTGCGAGACGGAGGAATGGATAAGCGATTTCAAGTAACTGTGTCACATTAAACGTTATAATCAAATAATTGCATGTAATATATTTGTCTACTCAGTTAACCCGTTTCATTCTAAAAGAACCGACGAATTGTTCAGATGCTGTAGAGTTTTATATCTTACGACTTAGAATAGGAGTACGAAGTATAAATATTAATATAAATTTTGAATGATAGTTTGATATTTCTGAAATGTTAGATATTAAGTCATGTTATTGATTAATGTTTATTTATGTTGAGAAAGAAGGAGATTTTCTAGTTTCATTAATATCTTGTTAATGATAAATAATATTTCACATTTGTTTATTAATCCTTTGTTGATGATAAATAATGTTTAGGTGTTCATTATTAATCTTTTGTTGATGATAAATAATGTTTATGTGTTCATTAATCTTTTATTGATGATTAATAATATTCAATGTGTAATTAAGATCATAAATCTGAAAGCATAGTCAATGGACTAATTAAGTGGTCATAAACAGTAAATGATATTAACTGTATACATGAATTTCTTGTAATGATTAACTAAGGATAAGAAGTTACAGTAGTAGTAATTGAGAAGTAATTAACCTGTCAAATTAAAATGCGGATAATATCATATGTTATATATATTTAAATGTATTAAAAGGGTAACTATAATATCTATTAATTAGCATCTGAACATAAGAGCTGGTATTAACAACACCCTGAGATTCCTAATTATCTCTGGCGCCCAGCAACAAAAATTTTATATTTGTCATCAGAACGTGAAGCTAGCATCTAAATTTATATTTGACGCAACCAACGGGTGGCTTAATAACCAAGTTAGAGATCCCCAATATTTTATACTGTTAAAACGACATTAACGTTGTTATTTCGAATGCTTTCGTAAAGTGTGTACAAAGTGAATGGTTTTTCTGAAAAATATGAAAATCCCTTAAAACGTCTGCTTAACCTTCCATTTGATAGTACCTTCATATGGTAATTGCAACGAATCAAGATTCTTAGTTTAAAGTACACGCGTGAAAAAAATAATCAAATCTTACTTGGATGTATGTTAAAAATGACAGTTATGTTTTCTTATGCCAATGACAATTGGAATTTTCTCATAATAAATATGTTCACTGTAAATGTGACAATGCAGTACTCGTTATTATAGACGTATATTGATATGTGTAATAATTACACACTTACTCATTTGTAAATTAAGTACACTGTAATTCTTACAGTGTATTTAGATTTTCACTGTGTTGTATTTACTGTATATTATAATTTGTATATTGAATCAATCTAAAAAAATACTTTAAACAGCATATAAAAAACTATAACTCTTCCACCTTAACCTTACAATTTCATCTACCGCAAATTTAGAAATCATTGTTAGGCGATATAATACTGTATTAACTTGCTAACTTTCAAAGTGGCTGCTGAATTCGCAGTGTTATTCAAAGGGAAAATCGCCTTTTCCCTCAAGTAATAACCGCTGGACTCTAGATCCACCTTTAACATATGTCTCATTGTCTGTGGTCATTCGTTGTGTAGTAAAGACACAACGTATGGGTTAAATCAGATAGGAATATACTTGTGAAGAGCAATCTTTGATGAATATGTGGTCACGGATAATGTGAAAAATAAATTGTATGACATTTAAAAGGTCTGTTATTCACAATAAACAACAGAAATCATTAAATTTATTAAGCTTACTAAAGCTCAGACAAGGACAAGTAAATACTTGATATCCATGCCGTAATATACAATAAATATATTCTGCAATACAATAACCCGACGTTTGTCTCCAGTACATTTATATTATTACGCTCTATATTCCCCAAATACTATTATATTTATATTATTACAAAACGCTTTGTAATCGCAGAGAAACGATCTTGACGTCATCAGAACATTCTGGTTGATTCTGCAATTTTATATAATGTGCTACTTATTGCATGTTACATAAAATTACTCACTCATTGTTACAGTTTATTATTATAAATTTTGTTATTGACTTATTTTGTTTCTCGTTCCCACAAAAATATTCTACAACTAGGAAGAAATGAAAAATATGTAAATGAAGGCACGACGTTTCTGGTCGGATAGTGTAATTTGTTACAATGTCTCGTTTATCAGTCGCATTGTGAAATACCTCAATTTTCATTAAAAACTACTAGCTGAAACAGACGATATATAAAATGATAACTCTAATAACTTAGAAACTATGTGTATTAGTAGCTCTTAAGAATTAAGTACGCCAATACCAAAATTTATCCAATATGAGTACCAGCTAGAAAGTTAGAACAATCAAAAAACATTTCTCCACATTTCCAGTCAGGTATGGTAAACATCCCAAAGAAGCATACAAACACAATAGTCCAAGAGCTGACCGTAAAAATTCCAGCCAATAAGTAAACAGAAGAAAATGTTTTGAAAATGGTAGTTCACACAGCGAGAATGAAAAAAATCATTTTGTGCCTGGGCGGAAGTTGTTCAATATTTTTTCTACCCCACCCGCGCAAAATTTTTTGCACAGCAATTCAGCCAATAAAGTAACAACTTAAAATTACTGCGAAAACTTAGTGTTTATATAGTTGAGTAAAAAAATATTTTTGTGCCTCATTAAATCTTTTTGGAATGTTTTGGCACAATTGTTTTTTTATTTGTTTTTTTGAGCTGTTACTATACCCATCGAGTAACAACTTCAAATCGTGATTAAATTCAAGTTTATACTTTCTTTTAATGAAATATGCATTTGTGCCACGTCTAAGCCTGTCAGAAGTACCTGGCACAAAACTTTGTATTTCTAAAAATAACATGGAATTCCCATCCGCATAGGTTCTCATTGCAGGTATATTTCCAGCTGGTAATTTTAGAAAACTATTGTTATTATTATTATTATTTTTATTTATTTTTAGTCGCATGCCTCGAAAGAGTATGAGCGACCAGTTGATTTAACTCTAGAACAAACAATCAATGCCGATGCAGCTAATTCTCTAACAGGTATAAGCCATTTCACCAATTCCATTACCGCCAGGCAACGTTGGGCGTTGAGTCACAGCATACGAACAAAAATTATATCCACAGTCTCACAAAACTTGAAAATAACCGAAGCAAAATGATACCGTCAAAGAATTAGACCCGCATAGAATAAATAAAGACCAAAAATGCTTAGAAAACATAATCGATAAGATAAATAAAAATATAAATCCATTTGATGAAAGAATAGATAACAATAGTTTATTTAATATTGTCACCGGTCGGGCTGCGTCTAAGGAGACTGCTTGTTTCTACTGAATGTATATAAATTAGGCGAAGAACAGAAGGAAAATTTTATAATAGCTTGCAATAATGATCGCGATAGATTTGAAGCATCAATAAAAAAGAATATCATTAAGAATTTTGCATCGGAATGTCTGAGAAAAATGCAAAAAATTACTGATGGTAGTAAAAACGTCTTAATTAAAATGGAGCGTGATATTTTTGGCCGGTTGCTGGCAATTGCCTTAGAAGAAAAAATTGATATGGCGCAATGTTTATCATATCCATTATCACCAGCACCACCTGCTTTATGCCAATGTACTGGGGAAATGCACAAAACAGATAAATCAGCACTTACAAAAATATTACGCTCTTCTAACGAGAATTTACCACCAACTCGAATAGATGTTGATATAATTGATGGGTTTTACTTTTTATACCATTTAGGTCCATCAGTTCCTCAAACGTTTGATAAAATAGCAGAAGTATATTGTCAAAAATTTGTAATACAACCGCATCCGAAATTCATATCATTTTTGATCAATATTTCATCCCCTCGATTAAGGAAATAGAAAGGCTCAATCGTAATGAAATTAGTACTCCTTATACAATACTTGGACCATCACAAAAGAGGCCCAATGATTTTTATAAGGCTTTAAAAAATATTAAATTCAAAGAAGCATTAATTTCTTTTTTATCAGAATATTGGTGTTATAATAATGTGGTACCATTTTTGCGCAATAAAAAAGTTTATATTACAAACAGAGATCAATGTTTCTTATATCGAATTATGGATAATACTGTTTTAAAAACAGTTGAACGAAATTACGATTGTCACCGTGAAGAAGCTGATACCCGAATCATTTATCATTTGAGTAAACTGTAAAATAATAAAAAGGTCATGATTAAAGCGTCTGACAACCACATCCTTGTTATTGTACTTGGAAATATACATAAATTACCGACATTAGAAATATAATTAAGCACGATAGGATCAAAGCCTAACGTAATAAATTTTATAAATTGTACAAAATTAGCTGAAACACTCGGTGATCTTTTGTGTCGTGCTTTGCCCGGTTTTCACGCATACACAGGGTGTGATTACACCGCTAGTTTTTATAGGAAAGGAAAGGTAAAGCCATTTAAAGAATTAGAAAAAAATCTGCAAGTTCAACATGTATTTGCTTGTTGAAACAAAATTGAACAAATTGATAATATGAAGAACATGGAAATATTACAAGAATTTACATCCAAATTTTACTGCATAAATTGTAAGAGCGTAAACGATGCCAGATTGTTAATTTTTCAAAGTCGATTTTCATTAACGTCGGTCGCAGAATATTTTGTAAAAAAAGTGAAAAGCTTTGATTCAACCCTAATTCCTCCATGCTGGAGATCACTGAAACAAAAGATCTTACGTACAATTTATGTAACGTCAATGTGGCAAAATGCTACAGAAGTAAATTGCGTCAAACTGTTACCAGAACAATGCGGTTGGATTGTCGATGACGACAAAATCGAACCACTTTAGTTCGAAGGTGAGCCCACACATCTTTTAGTTGAAGACATTGTCCTCGTAGAGACAGACAAAGATATAGAATTTAATGAAGTTGATAATGATAGTGATGATTATAATGATGTTGGGTAAAAATTAAAAAAATAGTAATTAACGCATGAACAAAATGAATTAAATTAATAATATTAAAATTTTCTGTATAGTTCAATTCATTTAATTATAAGTGCGTTAAAGACCAATTTAATTATATTATATACGTGTTTTGTAAAATGCTGCAGTAAATCATTATTACTTTTTGTAAATAGTGATAATTATTCCCATTCCCATAGTGTTTACCATTTTATTCCCAAATACTCATGTAATATATGATACTAGAAATTGCATGTTATTGCGTCACTCTCTATCTTATTTTAGTGGTATATTGAAAAATAGAGTATTCAGAAATACAGTACAATGGCATAGCATAGCATTCGTAATCACTAATTGGACGAACAACAATAGTTTTCTAAAATTACCAGCTGGAAATATACCTGCGAGGAGAACCTATGCGGATGGGAATTCCATGTTATTTTTAGGAATACAAAGCTTTGTGCCAGGTACTTCTGACAGGCTTAGACGTGGCACAAATGCATATTTCAATTAAAAGAATGTATAAACTTGAATTTAATCATGATTTGAAGCTGTTATTCGATGGGTATAGTAACAGCTCAAAAAAACAAATAAAAAAACAATTGTGCCAAAACATTCCAACAAGATTTAATAAGGCACAAAAATATTTTTTTACTCAACTATATAAACACTAAGTTTCCGCAGTAATTTTAAGTTGTTACTTTATTGGCTGAATTGCTGTTCAAAAAATTTTGCGGTGGTGGGGTAGAAAAAATTATTGAACAAATTCCGCCCAGGCACAAAATGATTTTTTCCATTCTGGCTGTGTGAACTACCATTTTCAAAACATTTTCTTCTGTTTACTTATTGGCTGGAATTTTTACCGTCAGCTCTACAACTGGAGGCTTAAAATTTTTTAAAGTTTTGGTGATTCCGAAAATAATGGAATTTAACTTCTCGTGTGTAATATAATGTACTAATGTCTTTATAACGTGTAATATAGTTAACGACTTGAGAGGTCTAAAGTCACACACTTCTTTACTCTAATCCTGTTGAGGCAATATGACTTGTCATATATTTATTTAGATTCGTTCAATGTACAAATTATAATACACTGTAAACACAATACAATGTAAATGTAAATATATTGTACACATTACAGTCTCCATAATTTACAAATGAGTAAGTGTGTAATTATTACACATATCAAAATCGTCTGTAATAACGAGTACTGCATCGTCAATTTGACAGTGAGCACACGCATTATAAGAAAACTCGAATTGTCATTATCAGAAGAAAATATAATTGTCGTTTTTACCATACATATAGGTTAAATTAGATTTATTTTTGTTATGCTTATACTTTAAACTAAGAACCTTGGTTCATTGCAACTATCATATGAAGGTCACTACTAAATGTGAGGTTAAACAAACATTTTATGGAATTTCCACATTTTACAGAAAACAGTCAATTTCTACACTTTACAAAAGCATACAATATTAACAACGTTGATATTGTTTTAACAGAATAACTTGAACTAATGTCAACTGATTTATACTCTATGCGATACTGAAACCAGAATCTTAGTCAAGCAATACCGTAAACAGTTGTAAACATTACTAAAGTAAACTGTTTTACTTTAGAGATCTCCTGAAAATTAGTTTGCTTCTGCGAAGTAAATAAATCGGAATAAACTTCACTTTTATCTACAGCTTTTATTTAATGTTGCGCGTACTAAAATTTACCAGTAAAGTTTTTAACTTCTTTATCATTTTGTATTCTTATCCTTTATATAGGCCTAACAATTTTTGAGACACAATTTTATTTATTTTATTTAAATTTTCTACTTCTTCCAGAAATTAGATTGTTGTTTAGTTATATTGTTTCAGAGATGGTCATCAATTTATTTCTGACTGGGAAGGTAGAGCTAAGTCTTCGTCCGTGTTGCTCAGCGTTTTAACTGTCTCCTATATCAAGTTCGGTGCAAGTTGATTTGATTCGTTAAATGCTGTGCTGCTACCACTACTGACAGCCTGGACAATTAAATAATCCGTTGTTAAGAGGACTTACGTCTTCTTGACGTTTGTGTTTACCATTCTTTGTGGATGATATTACCTTAACATTTTCTACTTTTTTATAGAGTAGTCTACATAAGAATATTAAAGTCAAATATATACAAACTAAGTTATGTTTATGGAATTTCATAAAATTACTCATATATAATTTTTTTCAATGCAATTCTCGTAATATACCATTCCTGATTATACTTTCTATATAATTTTTGAATGTATTCGTCTTGTAAAGAAAAGGTTTTTGCTGTTAATAACGTATAAATAAAATTTGGTCTTGAATCGCAAAAAGTGTTACATTCTCAATTTTTATTGTTGAATCCCCAAAGCTTCTTAATACTGTATCAATTTTTCTCCCTACTCTCACTGTACTCACAAAGTCTCTTCCTTAAAAGCCATGCCTCTTCGATGTCTCTGCACGTAATCTGCATGTGTATGTGAATATCTCCTTCCACAAAACTATGATACATATAGCATATAGTTTAATAACAGTTCCGAGTGGCTCTTGAATAAGGTAGTACTAACCGGGAATCCTGCTCGGTAGTACATGGAATCGCGCTACAACAATCTATCACACTATCATCCATACGGAAGACTCGTTCTATCCCTCCGTAACGTAAGTTATATCAAACGTGCCATATTGCCCATGAGATGTAAACGATATTGTCCATTAACGACACTCTAAGTTAATGAGCCTTGACTTTGAACTCACTTGTCGAACTCAACATGTAGAGTCATTGGTACCAGCTATAGTATCATTGGTAATAACATTTCTGCAATTTTTTTACTGTAAATAACCAATTGATAGTAAATTAAATAATAATTTAGAAGATATGGAGATAAGGGAGATTTGGAATAGCACAGATGTCTGGCAATCTTATTAATGAGCATGAGTGTACATTGGAGCTGAAGATACATACGTTAAACCACTGGATAACATTATCAGTCTAGTCATTAAGTAGTACACACTTCTGTTATTTAAGTAGATTGGGTTCAAGGAATCTAGAATTAGTATATGAGAAAACCGGTTACACATAGAGAATGTCATCATTATTAACATTTTTCACAGATGATTTTGCTTTACTGTCTCTATTCAACAGTAAACATCACAAAGTCTATAAAAATGTAAAATAAACGACTACTTACACTACATATTCTTTGTGTCGTATAAGCACGTATACTTAATGTAATCGCAACAGTGTTTGCTGTTCTATATAATTCAGTGCGTCATATGTATTTTAATTTTAATAATGTCAAGCAAAAATGCAAACATAAACTAAATCAAACACTGCACGAGAAGGAAATTGTTTCTCTGTGTTTAAACTCCATACACGTATAATAAAATTTACCTACACAGCATAATTGGCTTTCTTCTGTCTCCTTTGATTGAACCTAACAAATTTGACATCGTTTCTACGACTTATTGACTTAAACTTGTTAGTAGTGTTTATTATTGCATACTTAGTTATAATAAAACAGACAACACCTTTGATTAACGTGTTCACCGTACCTTCTTACAATAACATGAAATATGCTTGAGATTGTTCACGTACGTTTTTGTGACAGTGTGTTGTACATTGTTTAAAACACAAATTATTCTGAAAGATAATTGTTTTATAGAGTTAAGACCTTGCCTGAATATAGAAAATATCGTAGTAAATAATTACATACTGTTGCTATTAAAATTTATATAAATTACGTTAAGAGGTGTAATGGCTACTACACTGAATTGCTTTCACTCTCCGCGCGGGTTAAATATAATTCGTCACTTAGATAACAACCTAGAGACCGATATTGTTGCCTATATACTTACTCATATTTACTTAATACTCTATAGCCAGCACTAAAACGCATGGCTCGTGGAGCTACAAAAAACAGTTAATACTTCTACTACGGGTACTACAGATGGTCAAACCATTCTTCAGAGTACTTGCTAAAGAAAAAATTAATTACCAATGATACATCAATATTAATGTTCAAATCTCATGAAAAATCCGCTGACGTTATTTTTTCATCGTAAGAATTTATTAGTATTTACAAAAACATCGGCATGAAAAGGTCTTAAAGATAAAAGTACATGTAAATTCTACTCAAACTTAATGATATAGTTAGGTAAAGATCCTGCTGACGATAACGTTTTTATAGTACGAGTAAGCTCTCCATTGACCAAGGCTGTGCTGCCAAGAATATTTTCCAATTTATTGCCTCTTCAGTCCGTCGTTCTCTACTAATTTAAAAATCTTGGCTTTTCTTTCGTTCCTAGTGTAGAGAAAAGTTTTCACTTTGAATCTCCAATAAAATGTTATGGGGACTCGATTTGGTAACAGCTTAAACCTTCAGACGTTATCTAACTTCAATAATGTGTTACCAAATCACTCTCCCTTTTCAGACGTTCATTGTTATTTTACACTGTTACATTGTCCTTGATAAAAACTATTGTTTTCAGTTTTTTTACAGGTCATAAATTTAATTGTTAAAGACCAGTGGCGAAGCGTCAGGGGAGACAAGGTAGATAGTGTCTCCCCAAATAACTTATACATAAAATAATTAATTTTTATTTATGCATTAAGTTGCATAAGTTACTCAGAATGGTATAAAACTAATTAAGGAGTTAAATATCATGCGACATGACGCGAGTGTGAGCCATGGAACCTTGCTGTGCGATGCAATTGTACGCGGAGTATCAGGGTAGACGTTACTTGAAATGTCTTTTTAACAAGGCTGGAGGTGAGGAGGGTATCGATTGGTGACAACGGGAAGGGACCTGCGCGCGCAGCATAAAAATGCGTCCCGTACATCACATCAGAAGATACGTCTCCCCTGCATTAAATAGCACAGAAATTCTCGCCTGGCTGCCTGTGTTTTTTCAATGTGCTCACGTAGTGAATATTTGTTTTTGTTGAGTTTAAAAATTATTTTTAATTTTTTATATAGCTGTATAGACTAAGAAGTGTGTAATCATTTACGCACTAATTATTTAATAATATTGTTAAGTGTCGTCATTTAAGTGCTTTAAACATACCGTTTAATTGGTTTAAAGGAGCAAAATGAATACAGTTAGTAGCAGTTCTATGGCAGAAGTATTTAATATAAACTCTGACAACTTTGATTTATTACAATTTTTGTTAAAATACGAAATCAGTACGTTACATTTAGAGCAAAAAGTATTGCTAACGTTAAAAATATCTCGGGCGTCTTTAGACTTGTCGCAGAAGGATGGAAAAGTTATCAGAAAATTTGATATAGTAAATATATATGGTTCTCCTGTTGTAAGCGAAACAAAACTCTGGACTTCTATTACTGTTTGTTGTTTAATGGAGATCAACCATGGAGCATAGTATTGGAGAAGGCACTATAACAAATTTTGAAGTTAAAGCCGCTAAACATGCTAGTAGCAAAACTCATATGAATAATTCTGAGATATTCCACATGCTAGGACCAACAGAATTGAAACCGTTTGTCCGAAACACATAGAATTCAAGCAATACAGCACAATGAAAATGTGGCACGAAATCGAAGGATAGTTGGCCGTTTGACAGATGTTGTTTGTTATTTAGGGAGACAAGAGTTACCTTGCAGTAGGCATAAGGAAAATGAGCAATCTCTCAAAAATGGTAATTGTCTAGAAACCTTAAATTTACTGGCAATGGAAAAGTTTTTCATGAAGAACATATACAGAGTGATTCAAAATTGCACGGCAATCTCTCGGTTCTATAACTAAAAATAATAAAAAAATGAGACACGGCGGCGTGTAGATCTCATTTACAAGAAAATATGAACCGTTTGCATCCTGCAGTAATCCGGATTTTTTACCGTTACAAAATGTGAATAAAATTTATGTTTTTCTGGCAATATTTTCTTATTAAGATTCATAAATGATACCAATAACTAGTTTTTTTTTATTTAGGCTAAATTATATAAAAATGCGTGTGTTTCAGACAGTCACTTAGCTATAATCTGCTAGAGGTAGCATTAACTCTATTTACCATAGTTTTACTGGTTCATTAAGAACGTCAATAATCTTAGTAATAGGTTGCTTTTGGCTGGTATTTTTATGTCTACCCAAATTATTTTGTCACGCTTCGCCACTGCAAATACACCTGCCTGCCTGTGCTTAGAAAACTAAAATTCTGAAAAGTCAAATAAACCATATTAACCGTTATGAAAAAAGATTTTCATATATAAAATTTTATGATATAAAATATTAGAACTAATACGAAACTAGTAACAGTAAAATCTTACAAAAATGAAAAAGAATCAATACTTAAATATCATATAGAGAACCTACCGATGCGGGTAATATGCTTTCTCCTACTGAAGTTAGTTTAATAACGTTTAAAGTCGTTATGAATTAATTAGCTCAATCTATAATTAATAGAAATAAACCTAAAGTAGATAATTAATTTAATTAGTAAATATTTTTTCTTAGTTATTTGGTTAAGGTGTTTATTTTTCAACAGTCATCCTTGTTATTGAAAATTCCGTCACTCATTTTTGGGTTTTAGATATTTTCTTCCTTCCAATGGTTCGTATTCAGTCACTTGGGATTCCTCTGCAATTCCTCATGGATAATTTAATTTCTTCTGTTAATTTTTTATTCATGTAAGTGTTATTGTTATTTCTGTAATTTAGTTTACTATTTTCGTCATTAATTATTTATAGATTTTGTTTAATTAATTATTTTCTTTACTCATTGCGGTTTAATACGTCTGCACTCATCAAGAGCTAATAATGGACTCCCACAATTTATTTACTGGTTACCATAGTTTCTCTCTTCCAAACACTAACTCCCATTGGTTGATAATTTACAACATATATAAAATATTGTTATATAAAACTAACATTTTTCTATACAAAATTACTAAAAATCTTTAAACTATTATAACTCCTTTATACTACCTGTAATCTTAAATATAATAACACCATTAGTTTGCTTTTTGTTTACAAATTATTTTGTCACGCTTCGCCACTGCAAATACACCTGCCTACCTGTGCTTAGAAAACTAAAATTCTGAAAAGTCAAATAAACCATATTAACCGTTATGAAAAAAGATTTTCATATATAAAATTTTATGATATAAAATATTAGAACTAATTCGAAACTAGTAACAGTAAAATCTTACAAAAATGAAAAAGAATCAATACTTAAATATCATATAGAGAACCTACCGATGCGGGTAATATGCTTTCTCCTACTGAAGTTAGTTTAATAACGTTTAAAGTCTTTATGAATTAATTAGCTCAATCTATAATTAATAGAAATAAACCTAAAGTAGATAATTAATTTAATTAGTAAGTATTTTGAGCGTAATGAAGCGATATTCTCTTATTAAATCAAAGTCGTGTAAATATAAGACATAAAATGTCTTTAATTTTTTCATCTTATGGCTTTTTATTGGGTTATATATAAACCTTTTGACACGGATAGTGAATTACTGGCTCAGTAAATGTATAACGTTGCCATAGAGGACATCTACAGTCTCATTCGCATTACAGGTGTGACGTCGATCTGTATTAATTTAATACTGTAACGTTACACAGATACGTATTGACGATACAAACATGTGTATTGTTAATACTGTGTCTTAATATTATAATAGTAAAATAAATACGTCTTAAAAGCCCTACGTTGTTTGTGTCAATTTTGAAATATAACGTGATTCTCCCCGTATTAATACTTACAAGTGGAGAGTGTCTACTCACCAGTTCGGATGTTCAAATTAGTATTTTCTGCCACAAACTAGGGTTTGCCAACTCTTCTTGGTAAACCAAAAATGCAAGGTTTATATTTTATAAGTGAGTACTCAATTTTTAAAGAATAGTTAAATAAAATCAAATATACAGTTTAATGCTTCTATTATGTTTTATTAACAATTATCAATTGGTTTTTCTTATTACAATTTCTAAAATTATATATTTTATTTTGCGCCGGCATGTTTAATTATTAGTGGTTGGCTATTCTGTCCAGCCGTTGTATCGAGACTAGGGTTATAGGATTGATTTTTTCGTTTATTTATAATCTCAGGTCGAAGTTCTTGGGACTACAGAAAATTTTGTTAAATGGACTAATAAAAGTACAAAATTTTACAAATACCATATAATAACGTAGAAAATATACTTATACTTATAATTACAGTGGTAAACTATAGCTACTGGATTTAGCGTTTGGAGGTTATCTGAGTTTAGTACATTTTACGTTTAAAATATATTCACTTAAGGAATCAATGTTAGATTGTGATAGTTCTTCAATTTGAGGTGTTCATTTAAATCAAAGAAAGTTCAAGTGTTTGTTAAAAAGTGATAAATGATGTTGAAAGTGTATTTTCACTTATTGTTTGGTTTTCTTGTGTGTTACTGTTAAGTCGTATTTTAAAATATACTTACCAATCCTCTGTCTCTTCTATCCGGGTAATCTTTCTCAAGAATACTGCTGATTGTCCTTTTTTTTAGTTAATTCAATTCGTCTTTTTTTTCTTAGTTATTTGGTTAAGGTGTTTATTTTTCATCAGTCATCCTTGTTATTGAAAATTCCGTCACTCATTTATGGGTTTTAGATATTTTCTTCCTTCCAATGGTTCGTATTCAGTCACTTGGGATTCCTCTGCAATTCCTCATGGATAATTTAATTTCTTCTGTTAATTTTTTATTCATGTAAGTGTTATTGTTATTTCTGTAATTTATTTTACTATTTTCGTCATTAATTATTTATAGATTTTGTTTAATTAATTATTTTCTTTACTCATTGCGGTTTAATACGTCTGCACTCATCAAGAGCTAATAATGGACTCCCACAATTTATTTACTGGTTACCATAGTTTCTCTCTTCCAAACACTAACTCCCATTGGTTGATAATTTACAACATATATAAAATATTGTTATATAAAACTAACATTTTTCTATACAAAATTACTAAAAATCTTTAAACTATTATAACTCCCTTATACTACCTGTAATCTTAAATATAATAACACCATTAGTTTGCTTTTTGTTTACAAATTATTTTGATATCTCATAAGGTTACCTTTTTTCAAATTATAACAGATTCTTACATTTTCCATTTGGGTTTCTTTTGGTAAATTACCTTTAAACTAATTATTTTCTATGCAGTTTTGTGTCCTACACTATTATTATGAAACCTACCCGGATTATATACTTCTTTATCAATTGTTATTGTTTTGTCTTAAATTTTACATATTTCTAGTTACCAGTTATAGGCCTATTGCCTAGAGTTCATAATTCACCTCCCCTATACCCATTACAACTGTCCATGTCAATTTTGTTAATTTTAAGTGCTTTTAAACATAATTACTGTAATAGCCCAGACTAAATTATAACATTTGATAATTTTTTAATCATCATATAACATAACATAATTCCTTAACAAACCTTTTAGGCCAATGCAAGTGTCTAAGGTTTAACATGTACTTTAAACGGTTCTGTTAAACATAATATTCAACATAATAACATTTGGGGTTAATTAAAACAAAAACAAAATATAATAAAATGAACAGTAGGTGTGTATTAGTATTTCCTTATAATTTCACTTATAGAATACAGCGTCTAACTCCCTTTACCTGTTTTCAGCATAACATATTAGTCTTTTATCATTATTTTTAACAGTTGTTAATATAAATTTATAAATTTAATTTATTAAAATAAAACAATGGACTCCTTCCCATCCTTATTATATACTAAAAGACTTCCTTAAAATAATGGAAAACAATTATTTGTGGTTTGCTTCTAACAAACATTGTTATATCATATAGAAACAGTTTCTGATTTCATTAAAACTATGCCAATGTCTACTTATAACGGTCCCTTATAATTTATACAGTTTCTTTAATATATTTGGGTCCAGTTATTATTTATAAGCTATTATCACAAGTTCTTTCTTTATTACTGACTACACTTCACTTTATTACGTAGCGTTTTTATGTAGTTCATTGATTAACACTGGGTTCTATCAAGGTTCATTATTTTTTATCTTTCTTACTTATCACTTTTTGTTCACCTTCTAACATAGTATTTTATATTTCATGTATTTATTATCACTGGGTCCTATCAAGGTTCATTAATTATCACCACTTTCCTACTTAATTATTGCTATTTAAGTTTATTTTATAATATTGTCTTTTGATAGTTTACTTATTACCACCCTTTCTATATATTATCAGTATATGTGTTCTTACATTTCATTTGCTTTTTACATTTCCTACTGTTTACATACTATTTATTTTCCTACTTAATTTTGTGCTTTTATGTATATGTTTCTTTTTAACAATTGGGTATTTTTTATATTATGACTTTAACTATTTTCTCTGGATCACCTTTTCCAATCTATTTGGTCTCGTCATCGTCATTGTCCTTGTCTACGTCAACTTCAGTTAATGGTGTTGTTCTATCATTCCCTATTTAATAATTTTTATTATACAGCTTTTCTTCACTTATTGATACTTGTAAACCTTGTGCTATCGTGGGTCACGTTACAATATTTAACGACACCTAGAGTGATGAAATTCTGGCATCGACGCATATGTATCGACTCGCTTAAATATGATCGACACGTGACCGAAGTCACACGACTGACAATCTCACTAACTGTAAAAAATAAAACATTAGACAATAATTTATTAAAATTTTTGTAACACACGATTTCTAAAATTCATAAATTTAATAAGGGCTACGAGGCTATGGGACGTCTTAACTACTGACATACGTACTGTGCTTGTTGAGAGAAACACTGAGACTCGAAGCCTCTCTATGTCATTGTTGTCCATACTTCATTCATCTTTACAAGCAGGTAACTCAAATATACTTTAGAAACACTTTCATTGCTCTTTTTTCTTGTATCCTTTTTTCCTGTGTATATAGACGCATGCAATCCATTATAGTAACGTTCAGTTTTTTTTTCTTTTTGTTTTTGTAAGCGATGGAATATACAATCTGGCACAGTAAATCCTCGCTTCACTTTACATCTTATGCATTAATTTCTTCCTATGACGCGCTCATAAATGTGTAGGTTATTAATCGAAATTCATAGATTTAATGCAATAATTTACTGAAAACATTAGCTATATGTCGCAAGTATTATTCAGTAGTCGGTAGCTGTATGTTAGTTGGTGTATATATGCACAAGAAAATTTGTCCAACATAAGAAAAGGTTTAATTTTTTCTATATTGCGGCAAAACACAGCTATATTTAATGGAGAAAACTAATTAACGAAAAAATATATATATATATATATATATTGTAACGTCGCGGTTTTTCTAGAGGTAATAGCGAAAACTTTGTATGTGGCTTATTGGGTGTTCGTCTTATTTAATTAAGCTCCCAATGTTGTTATGCGCCAATTCTGTAACGTAGCGGTTTGAGATATTAAAGTTTCCGCCTCTCCGCAGTCGCCACTTATGAATTATAATAACTGAAGTTTTTAAAAAAAAATAAATAAAGTATTTTTTAATGTTACTCAATCTAAACAGAAATCGAGAGTGTGTGATTTGGGGTCAAGGAGGGAAGTTGTTCAGCCTTATGAGGAAGAGAGAGTAAGTACCAATTATTTACACTCGGTTTAGACGATTTCTGATTTTTTCAAATTGGTCGCTGTGATTTAAATCAGCTGATTGTGAGACAAGTTTCCACGCCTAGTTTAACCAGCCTACACTATAGCAAAATCTGATCCGATGTGTTGATCTCTTCTGTTTTTGTGCTGAAATCTATTACAACTACCCACTACAAAACTTATAACACACTTTATTATTCAATATCATTTTTCAATAATATCATTTATTTATATTATTGGTTTTTTGTTTCCTGCCACCAAAATGCAAGTATCACAATTGATCTTTCCTTAAATAAAACATAATCTCGACTTCATAGAGTAAACATGGAATTGTCTAAAGAAAAGAAAAACATATATGGTTTTGTTTACCAAATTTTACACTATTTTCAAAAACATCAATTAATATATAATTCTTAATAATTCCCCAGGGTTCAGGGTAAGTTCTTTTTGTTATGAGATGGTCAGAAATGGATAATTACTAAGCTTTACAAATACCGAAAAAATATTAAATAAATTTGTTTATTTTTCGTTTAGTATGTAGTTCCAGGAATGGCCGTAAGAGAGCAGCGTGCTTTTGTTTACTTTAAAAAACATGTGATTAAATGACTAGTTTCGTGTTCTATATCAACGTTCGGAATGCGTTTTCTTCTTGAACTATTAAACGAAATGTTTATATTACCTCTCTTCGTATGGTTCTTACTGGAATGAAGCTTTTTCTCTGGTGAGGTCCATCTTGAGTTATAATTTCTTTACCGTCTGGCTCATATTCTATCGTCAACTTGAACTATGGCGAAACCAGGTTGAATCATCAGAAGGTTTTCTTTCACTGTTTATTAAGGAGTATAACCATTTAATTTTGATAAATCATGTATGATTATATAGTGGTCATGTTGTTTTTAATTTTGTACTAATTTTCACTCCTCCAAAGTTCCAGAAAGGTTATTTTTATTATAATTGTAGTAGCATCATTTTTCAACTCTATGGTTTTATTCCAAATTTTTATTATTAACCATACTTGTTATTCTCGTCACTCTAGTAACCCATAGACTCTAGTCTTGTTATTCTAGTAACCCATAGTATTTTTATTATACAGGCAGTTTGTAATTATTATAAATTTATATTTTATTTACCGAAAAATAATTCTTTTCCATTCCGGTTTCTTTATCAATTTGGTTTACATAATAAGTTTTTGTTCATTTTCTTATGGCCTTGTATATAAGTATTTGATAATTTTATTATCTTTAAATAAATTTATATATATTATTTATTTAGTCTCTCATAGTATTCCTACACTACACTACTTCCTGTTGCCATTTCCCTCATAGTATTATTTTAATTTTTTATTATCCTTTGATATCTAAATTTTTATGTTTTTTTTTCCTTTTTAAAGCTAACCCTGGGTTATCTTATATTATAACACAAATATTTGAAAAAAATATAACATTAACTTAGGTATAACAATTGGTTGTTCATACAATATAAATATTACAATAAATAAATAAAATACAAAATCAGTTAGTAGTATTATAGTCTACTCTCATAGTTTTATAATTCCCCAAACCTACAGCACAATTCTGTAATAAGTTACCTCCATTTTCATTTTTTACCTCAATGGGTACACTATAACTCACTTGTCACTGTCTGAGCTAGTTATAGGTTACCCATTTCTGACCTTTATGTTCTTACATGATTTACTTTATTGGGACCGGATTATGTAACGTTACATAAAGCCCCCCCACTAGAACAAATTTATTTTGGTTTACTCATTTATAAAAATAAATTGTTGATAGTTTCAATTCTCCTAATAGTCTTGACTTTACCTTCATAATAGTGTTTCATTTCCTACTGATTATAAACTCTGGTAATTCAGACTGGTGGTAATTGCTGTTTTCTTACTCTACTCTCTCTCTGTTGGAGGCAAATTCATCAATTATTTATTTCTGGGTAGTGGTACTTCCACATTTTATTTGATAAGGACTGGTCACACTAATCATATTAAACTTGTTTTAACACTCATTTCTATTTACTTCTATTAATTATCTTTATCAATTAAGCTTCGTTCTGCTATCTTCCTTCTATTTTCTTCATCTATACTTCTGGAATCTAATATCACTCTTTTCAGCTATTTTATAATTATTATCCCTTAAATATTCAATTTCCCTAACATATTTCCCTATCTTGTGCGGTGGTACCAGTCGGGTGGCCACTTTTGGGTCCATTACTCCGCTGTCCATCCTTACACCTTCTGAGACCAGGGGAACATCATCCCTGCTCATAAAAATTATTGCCGGAACATTTCTACGGTCAATACATAAAAATAAAAAACTTATAAGTAGTAGTCAATTAGCGACTAGTACTAAACACTTTTGGGATTCTTCATACTGTAGCTGTTTGCATTTATTTATATATTTCTTCTTCTCCTTGATTCCTTCTTCTTTTCCATTAATTAATTGCATATAACATTATTGATAGGCCTTATGTTAAAATTCTTTTGACTTTACTTCTTGTGACATATTTCTCCGTATCATTTCTTCTTATATAATCTTCAATTCCGAGAAATTCTAATCATTGTATTAATTATCATCCTCCTTCAGTTTCATTGGAGTCATTAAATTATTCTTTATTCTTCTTATCTGAGCACATTACCATCAATTGTTCTTGTTCATTTAATTTTTCTTCTGTTTATTACCATTAGAAATATTACTTTTTCCTATTATCTCATTTTAAATCAATTCTTTATAACTCTTATTTACTAATCTGTTATTATTTTTTATTAAATTATATGGTTTCAAAATAACTTGAGTAAGATGTCCTTACATGCTTTTAGAATTTTGGGGTTTTAGTCTTTCAATACTTTTTCTCAATATTTCATTTAACATTAGTTTAACCGTTTTCGGTATCATTCACAACACGGATTGATCCACTCTTATATTTTTCCCGTGGATTCTGTTGATTAAACTTGTCAATAAAATTCGCTATTGGATTGCCCCATTGCGGATCACTACCATACATTCAATATTATCGTATGTATATAGCCTCTCATCTTTATTACTGGGACCAGGATCAGACCCTTGATTTTTCCCACGGTCAACTCGTTTGTCCCCTTTTCTTTGTTGCTGTTAATCGGGTCTCCTCGAATTCCTCTCATCAGCCATTAGATAATTTACTTGGGCTTGATTAGTTCCCTGATTGTCATTTGGTGGATCTCCCGAAGGTATGTCCCTATTTCTATCTCCACTTCTGGACCTCCTATATTCGTCATGATCATTCCATTGTTGTCTGTTGTAGTTGTTTCTCTCATCTCTTCGATCATAATTTTGTCTCTGGTTAAAATACGGACGTCTTCCTTGGTAACTATTACTGTAATAATTGTTATTAGCATGTACATAATTGACTCTAGGTCGATTATCTCTAGGTGGTTCATTCTTCCGCTCCTCGGTATTCCCTGACCTCCATCTACTTCTCCTATAATAAGATTCCTGTTCATAATTTTCTAGTAGCGTTTCCATGCATCCAATAGCTTTTATTTGTCCACTTAAGCGTGCACTAATGATCTTCTCTTCGAAATGATACGCCATTTTGGTCACTAGACACTCTTCAGGTATCTTAGGGTCTAAATACTTTGCGATACACACCTTCCCTAAAAAGTAAGCAGTAGGTGTTTGTCCCACTGTACGGTCATACCTACCATGACAGATATCGTCCCTAATAATGTTTTGTACTGATTCTGACCAGTACTTAAGTTTGAACATAGTTTTGAAACCCCCATAATCACACACCTCGTTCCTAATTGCTGTCCACCAATTATCATTGATATTTTTGAACGATTCGTCTAATAGACCTTTTATCATATTCCATCGATTCTCCTTTGATCTGTTCAAAATTTCGTCTACTCTCCCTAAAAATTCAAGTGGGTTTCTGCGATAATCCCGAAAGTTTACACTTTCCTTACTATCTTGATAAACATGAGGACTGCTGCATGCAGATCTAGCACTTATTCTATCTACATCACATTGAAAATTGGTTTGTATTTGTTGCAAACTATCTAATTTCTCTGCTTGGCTATCACACTGATTTTTTACATTCTCTACTGTTTTATGAAACTCTGAAAATTTACAGTTTAGACTGCTTTTGATACTATCTAACTGGTCATTGTTTTCTTGTTGTATGGCCATTACACGAACTTGATTATCTTGTTCTTCTTTTTTCATTCGTGCCTCGACTCCAGTTTTAATTAGTTCCATCTTCTCTTCAGTTTTATCTAATCTTTGGTTAGTTTCTATTAATTTCTTCTCTGCCTCTTCCTTATATTCTCCTACTCTTTGGCTTAACGTATTACTGACCAGTTCAATTTTACCTTCTAGATTTTCTCTTAATTCCTTGTTGAAACACTCCATTTTACCCTCAAATTGTTTTAAATTTTCTTCGTTTATTTTCTCCATTTGTTTTAAACTATCCCTCAAAGTTTCATTCTGTTTCCTTGAGTTCTCTTCCTGTTTCTTAAAATTCTCATTTATTTTGTCAAATTTCTCGCTCAAGGTTTCATTTTGTTTCCTTGAGTTCTCATCTATTTTATCAAATTTTTCCTCCTGTTTCCTAAATTGTTCTTTAGTTTTTTTATTCTGTTCCTTAAATTGTTCTGCCATAAATTTCATCATGTCTTGCCAATTAGGTTCTTCTCTGGCTACCGCTTTGTCTGGTTGGTCCCCTTGGGCATCTTCTTCAATTATTTCCGTTTCCGGGTCCATAACTACTTCGGTTTCTTCTTTATCACTTGTCAGTTGTTCCATTTCACTGTCCGTGACTAATTCTATTTCTTGTTCCTGTCCACCTTCTTCAATCTCCTTTTCTTCTGCCCTCTTTTCGATTTGCCTCGGGTATTATGCATTTCTTGTTTTCTCATAACTGCCAACGATAATTAGATTTTTTGTTTATTTTTTTATTAAATATCAAAATTCTTTTCTAATTACCGCCCTTTTAAGTTGAGCGCCAATCTTGTAACGTCGCGGTTATTCTAGAGGTAGTAGCGAAAACTTTGTATGTGGCTTATTGGGTGTTCGTCTTATTTAATTAAGCTCCCAATGTTGTTATGCGCCAATTCTGTAACGTAGCGGTTTTAGATATTAAAGTTTCCGCCTCTCCGCAGTCGCCACTTATGAATTATAATAACTGAAGTTTAAAAAAAAAATAAATAAAGTATTTTTTAATGTTACTCAATCTAAACAGAAATCGAGAGTGTGTGATTTGGGGTCAAGGAGGGAAGTTGTTCAGCCTTATGAGGAAGAGAGAGTAAGTACCAATTATTTACACTCGGTTTAGACGATTTCTGATTTTTTCAAATTGGTCGCTGTGATTTAAATCAGCTGATTGTGAGACAAGTTTCCACGCCTAGTTTAACCAGCCTACACTATAGCAAAATCTGATCCGATGTGTTGATCTCTTCTGTTTTTGTGCTGAAATCTATTACAACTACCCACTACAAAACTTATAACACACTTTATTATTCAATATCATTTTTCAATAATATCATTTATTTATATTATTGGTTTTTTGTTTCCTGCCACCAAAATACAAGTATCACAATTGATCTTTCCTTAAATAAAACATAATCTCGACTTCATAGAGTAAACATGGAATTGTCTAAAGAAAAGAAAAACATACATGGTTTTGTTTACCAAATTTTACACTATTTTCAAAAACATCAATTAATATGTAATTCTTAATAATTCCCCAGGGTTCAGGGTAAGTTCTTTTTGTTATGAGATGGTCAGAAATGGATAATTACTAAGCTTTACAAATACCGAAAAAATATTAAATAAATTTGTTTATTTTTCGTTTAGTATGTAGTTCCAGGAATGGCCGTAAGAGAGCAGCGTGCTTTTGTTTACTTTAAAAAACATGTGATTAAATGACTAGTTTCGTGTTCTATATCAACGTTCGGAATGCGTTTTCTTCTTGAACTATTAAACGAAATGTTTATATTACCTCTCTTCGTATGGTTCTTACTGGAATGAAGCTTTTTCTCTGGTGAGGTCCATCTTGAGTTATAATTTCTTTACCGTCTGGCTCATATTCTATCGTCAACTTGAACTATGGCGAAACCAGGTTGAATCATCAGAAGGTTTTCTTTCACTGTTTATTAAGGAGTATAACCATTTAATTTTGATAAATCATGTATGATTATATAGTGGTCATGTTGTTTTTTAATTTTGTACTAATTTTTACTCCTCCAAAGATCCAGAAAGGTTATTTTTATTATAATTGTAGTAGCATCATTTTTTCAACTCTATGGTTTTATTCCAAATTTTTATTATTAACCATACTTGTTATTCTCGTCACTCTTAGTAACCCATAGTATTTTTATTATACAGGCAGTTTGTAATTATTATAAATTTATATTTTATTTACCGAAAAATAATTCTTTTCCATTCCGGTTTCTTTATCAATTTGGTTTACATAATAAGTTTTTGTTCATTTTCTTATGACCTTGTATATAAGTATTTGATAATTTTATTATATTTAAATAAATTTATATATATTATTTATTTAGTCTCTCATAGTATTCCTACACTGCACTACTTCCTGTTGCCATTTCCCTCATAGTATTATTTTAATTTTTTATTATCCTTTGATATCTAAATTTTTATGTTTTTTTTCCTTTTTAAAACTAACCCTGGGTTATCTTATATTATAACACAAATATTTGAAAAAAATATAACATTAACTTAGGTATAACAATTGGTTGTTCATACAATATAAATATTACAATAAATAAATAAAATACAAAATCAGTTAGTAGTATTATAGTCTACTTTCATAGTTTTATAATTCCCCAAACCTACAGCACAATTCTGTAATAAGTTACCTCCATTTTCATTTTTTACCTCAATGGGTACACTATAACTCACTTGTCACTGTCTGAGCTAGTTATAGGTTACCCATTTCTGACCTTTATGTTCTTACATGATTTACTTTATTGGGACCGGGTTATGTAACATATATATAGATTTTACGTAATACGAAAATACTATTTAAAAATTAACAAAATTTTTAAAGAAACAAACTAAAAATAAATGTAATGTATAACAGGAAATTAATAAACATTCTAAGAACTTACGTTTTATATTCAAAATCAATTTATAATATGTTTAAAAATATAATATACAAATTATAATACCCAGAATAAAATATATGCTATACCAAAGGAAAAACAATATAAGACATTTTTTTTTTCAAAACAGATGTACTTTTTGAAGATTGATAATTACAACACTAATTTAGCTCTGCACGTACATAAATAACGTACGAGCATTTACACTTATATTAAATTAATGAAAATAGTTATACAAAACGTTTTTATAACATAGGAAGGCTTTAATATGTTTACACATAATAAGAAAGATACGTCAATTAAAGAAAAAATGAATACGCAAAATGAATAAAAAATTTACTTAATTTTTAAAAGCCGAAATAATTTTGTTATTAACTGATACCATTAAAAACATCCTTGTATATTTCTAAAATGATCGTCACATCACTTCATGGAACAAACAAGAATTACAAAATCAACATTTAATAATTGTCCATTTGTCCATTAAATTGAACCCATGGTCGAAAGTAAAACTCCATGCTACTAATGACTATAAATAAATAAAACGGAGATATTATGTTTTCAGTAAAACAAGCATAACATCACGTCAGCATTTAATTTTTAGAAAGCTATTGTGTCGCTAATTCAAACAACAACCAGTGGTTAATGCGGGGTAAATAGAGCTTGTTACCTACATTACGCTGATTGAATTCGTGACCCAAGTGGTAAACATTCTTTAATAACGTCTGCTTATTGTTGAACATACTGTGTACATAAATAGAGTGAGCTGCCAAGTAACTACGAATCATCTACCTCTCTTTAAACGTCCCAGGATGCTCGAGCGATCAACAACTTTTCTTACCCTTTAGAAATGACGTTCATTACAATTCATTCCAGGATAAGGAATGGATTACATTCTTAAATCACTATGTTTCTCTGTAGAATGCACTGTACTGCAGTTTTAAGCTAACTTTGATACAAACTGAAACAAAATTAAATTTTAAGAGTTAGCAAAGAGCTAAATTCCTTTCTTTTTCTTTAATACTTTCCAGTATAGTTCGTAAAACATTTCTTATCGTCTCACTAGTTTTTATCATCTTTCTAATTCACCTTGTCTTCTCTCTCTCTCTCTACATATATAAATATATATATATATATATATATATATATATTGCAACAGATCAAAATTTTATTATACTAATAAGGATATAGTCAGTGTGTAAAAATCACGAACAAGTCTATTATGGAGGAGATGAAAAATTATATATTTTATACATAAAAATAGTTTTTAAAAATGGATATTTTTTTAAAATTGTCATGTATTGATAATAGAATTAATTGTTTGTATTGTTCGATAATATAAACCGATTTTACTTGGTTTCTGCAACGTCCTCCTCTCGTCTCGTCGCACCCGTCCTGGCGTCCTCTTCTTCTCGTCGTCCTCTTCTGCAGCGTCACTCCTTCCTGGTGTCCTCTTCGTCCTGGCGTCCTCTTCTACAGCGTCACTCCTTCCTGGCGTCCTCTCCGTCTTGTCGTCTTCTTCTACGGCAGGCGGCTCCAGCGGCGATATTTCAATGAGTCTCGTTGTTATGTTTGACTGCTAACATTAATTAGTTTCTTCATAAATTGTTCACTCACAATGCTTATAAATTCCACTCATACAGTTTATTATTAATTTATATCTTATATTTTCTTAACCTCAGGATTTATATGGGTGTTACTTAATGCGGTGCGTTTAATGTACACATTATACGATATCTTGAAGTGTCTTTAAATTCCCTAAGCGCATATCTTAACTTACACGAAAACAGCACTGTATTATATTTTATTTTTTTATCTAAATATTTTAACCAGTCGATTCTTAACGCGAACCTTCGTTAAGAATTACAAAGGTTTATTTTATAAATGATATATCTACGTTGGTAAGAGAACAACTCTTTTCACCGGGCACAACTTCCCCTTGCAACTTCTACAGACAGACTGTGTCCATCCTAGCTCTACAACGTATGAATCTCACTCAATTTAGTGTATTCTGATAGGCTAAGCCCAAGTCACATGATTGATGGAACAAACAGATACACAAATTTCATGAAAAACTTTCTATAATTTAGCAAGACCTGCATGGAAATTATCTACAATTTTTATTACCGTATCAATGATAAGAGTTACAATTGAGTTTTTCTTTACTTAAAAAACCATATTTCTAAAATAGTTATGAACCTCAGAGTATACACAAATTGAAGCTATTTATCTAAATACATCCTTGTCAAAGTTTCACGTCAATCGGTTAACTACCACTGCAGCTATAGCCATCACAGTTTATCACACCCGCACACAGCACAAATTCACACAAAAAATACACGACAATACAGAACACCTTTTTATGAAGAGTTTGCTATACCCTACATGCTTATCCATTTCTAAATACAAAACTTAAGACCAAAAGACAAAATATTACATAAAACAAATTTAAACAAGAATAATGCTCGTCATCCATGTGCTCTGATATACACAACATAGCTTATCATCCTGTGTTCTGTTGCAGGATTAACCCCACCACGTGTAAAAAAAAATTTTTATATGGAATAAAAAAATTTTTTTTTTCTCTTCCTAACCTACATTGACATCACATTTTCCCAATAATTATAATCATCCAAATAATACATAATAAGTTCAAAAATCAAAATAACTGAATAGCTTCTCTCAAACAACAGTTCTCAACTGTCACTTTGACAGCACTAATTGTAAACAAACAACCGCACCTGGCTGGATTTCACCAAACATTTCTGAACACTGATAAGGATGTCCATGTCTGACGTCATTTGGCTATATCTACAGTTAATCCATACATTTTTCAACATGATTGCAATTATTCTTATTTTACACATAATTTTATACAATTTCCTACCAGTCATTGCACCTATATCCTGGCATTCTAGTTTAATTATTTGTATTATCCTTATTTTAATTTTTAATTTATCGCACAGACTCATGCCGCGCAACCTTTCTCGTTTTTTGATTGCTCTTTGCTTGCATTTGTTTTGGTAATTGCCGATACATTGCTTTGGTTTAATTTTTAAATGTTGATTTGTAATACCAGTTGTATTACCCAGGCTGCACATAATATAATCTCCTTTGTACAATATGAACTCATTGTTTGATTGAAATTTCTCTGGTATCATCTCAAACATTATTTTCATCAAGTTTTCACAGTGATCAGTATCTAAGTGCACTTTAAAATTTTTTAATGTCTCGGATTTGTCTGCATACACATTCATAAAAGACGAACACACAGTGCAGTACAGTGAATCTCCGACTGTATAAATAACACCTGCATTACGTTTCATATGTGGCTGAAAACACTCAGACAGTTCTGATCTTCTGTCAGAACCTGTTGTGCTTTTCCTCAACTGCACCAGCTTCAGGAACAAAACCACTTTGTTTACCCAAGTATTCATCAAATACCTTATTTAAATATTCATTTTTACAACTGTATGGACTTCTCAAGTGTTTATACATTTCGTTACTGACTGATAAAACATTACCAGAATGGATCTGCATCTTACAGACTCGGTACAGCAAATAACATTTATTGTTTTTAAATACTCCACAGTTTACCCGTTGATCATACCAATCTGGATAGATGTGAACCAACACTGTGATAAGGTTTTCAATATTTCTCTTTTCATATTTATTTAAAATATTATTTAATTGTTTTCGTTGATCAGCTGTTATCTCCTTATCGGGCGCTCCACAGTTACCCGCTATCTTATCTATGCGATTACCAGCTGGTTTCTGTATGTTTACATTCCGCTCTCTTTGATCTATATTATTGTGTGTATGCTCCAAATTAATAGTATGTTGAAACACACTTTCCTCTATTTCATTAATTTTGGCGTCACATTCCCTGCTGTGAGATTTATTCCTTTCTAAGGCGGTCTCACTACTACTACGAATTAATTCTAATTTATCAGCTATACGTTTTTCGGTTGACTCTAAAAGTTGTTTACTTTGTTTAGCCTGGTCATGAACGGCTGTATAAATTTTTTATTCTCCTCATGCAGTTATGTAGCGACTTGTTTTGCTTTAGCGCTTCGTCTCCACCAACCTTATTTTCTTCTGAGAGCTTTTGCATGTTTGTTTTAATTTCTTCCTTATTTGCTCTATTCTCTTCCGACATTTTCTGCATATTTGCCAATAATGCCGCCAATGTATTTTGTAATTCTAGTGATTCGGCCATATTGATTATTTCTTTTTATAAATTTAATAAACATTATAATTTGATTATAGTAACGGCACTATTCTTATTACTTATTATTACTAATAACGTCCGTTTATGTTATTTATTATTATAGTCCAGTCTCTCAATCAAATGTAAATAAGCTTAATCTAACACAGATACAAATAATAATTCAATCTCCATATAGATAATTACTACTATTGTTCCACGATCTGATAAGAGAGAGTATTCAAACTTTTATCTACACTCCTTGATAACATAGAACAGCACCCACAAAGAGTTCAATGACTTTAGTCTCTACACACTCAAATAAATATTTCTTTTTTCATTTTATTAAACTAATGCAAAAATCGAGCCCAACGTTGGCCAGCGCCAAACATCCTTATGCAACAGATCAAATTTTATTATACTAATGACGATATAGTGAGTGTGTAAAAATCACGAACAAGTCTATTATGGAGGAGATGAAAAATTATTTATTATATACATAAATATAGTTTTTAAAAATGTATATTATTTTAAAATTGTCATGTATTGATAATAGAATTAGTTGTTTGTATTGTTCGATAATATAAATAAATTTTACTTGGTTTCTGCAACGTCCTCCTCTCGTCTCGTCGCTCCCGTCCTGGCGTCCTCTTCTTCTCGTCGTCCTCTTCTACAGCGTCACTACTTCCTTGTGTCCTCTTCGTCCTATCGTCCTCTTCTACAGCGTCACTCCTTCCTGGTGTCTTCTTCGTCCTGGCGTCCTCTTCGTCTTGTCGTCCTCATCTACGGCAGGCGGCTCCAGCGGCGATATTTCACTGAGTCTCATTGTTATGTTTGACTGCTAACATTAATTAGTTTCTTCATAAATTGTTCACTCACAATGCTTATAAATTCCACTCATACAGTTTATTATTAATTTATATCTTATATTTTCTTAACCTCAGGATTTACATGGTTGTTACTTAATGCGGTGCGTTTAATGTACACCTTCTACGATATCTTGAAGTGGCTTTAAATTCCCTAAGCGGATATCTTAACTTACACGAAAACAGCACTGTATTATATTTTATTTTTTTATCTAAATATTTTACCCAGTCGATTCTTAACGCGAAACTTCGTTAAGAATTACAAAGGTTTATATTAGAAATGATATATCCTGATAGGCTAAGCCCAAGTCACATGATTGATGGAACAAACAGATACACAAATTTGATGAAAAACTTTCTATAATTTAGCAAATTCCTGCATGGAAATTATCTACAATTTTTATTACCATATCATTGATAAGAGTTACAATTGAGTTTTTCTTTACTTAAAAAACCATATTCCTAAAATAGTTATGAACCTCAGGGTATACACAAATTGAAGCTATTTATCTAAATACTTCCTTGTCAAAGTTTCACGTCAATCGGTTAACTACCACTGCAGCTATAGCCATCACAGTTTATCACACCCGCACACAGCACAAATTCACACAAAAAATACATAACAATATAGAACACCTTTTTATGAAGAGTTTGCTATAACCTACATGCTTATCCATTTCTAAATACAAAACTTAAGACCAAAAGACAAAATATTACATAAAACAAATTTAAACAAGAATAATGCTCGTCATCCATGTGCTCTGATGTACACAACATAGCTTATCATCCTGTGTTCTGTTGCAGGATTAACCCCACCACGTGTAAAAAAAAATTTTTATATGGAATAAAAAAATTTTTTTTTCTCTTCCTAACCTAAATTGACATCACCTTTTTCCAATAATTATAATCATCCAAATAATACATAATAAGTTCAAAAATCAAAATAACTGAATAGCTTCTCTCAAACAACAGTTCTCAACTGTCACTTTGACAGCACTAATTGTAAACAAACAACCGCACCTGGCTGGATTTCACCAAACATTTCTGAACACTGATAAGAATGTCCATGTCTGACGTCATTTGGCTATATCTACAGTTCATCCATACATTTTTCAACATGATTACAATTATTCTTATTTTACACATAATTTTATACAATTTCCTACCAGTCATTGCACCTATATCCTGGCATTCTAGTTTAATTATTTGTATTATCCTTATTTTAATTTTTAATTTATCGCACAGACTCATGCCGCGCAACCTTTCTCGTTTTTTGATTGCTCTTCGCTTGCATTTGTTTTGGTAATTGCCGATACATTGCTTTGGTTTAATTTTTAAATGTTGATTTGTAATACCAGTTGTATTACCCAGGCTGCACATAATATAATCTCCTTTGTACAATATGAACTCATTGTTTGATTGAAATTTCTCTGGTATCATCTCAAACATTATTTTCATCAAGTTTTCACAGTGATCAGTATCTAAGTGCACTTTAAAATTTTTTAATGTCTCGGATTTGTCTGCATACACATTCATAAAAGACGAACACACAGTGCAGTACAGTGAATCTCCGACTGCATAAATAACACCTGCATTACGTTTCATATGTGGCTGACAACACTCAGACAGTTCTGATCGTCTGTCAGAACCTGTTGTGCTTATCCTCAACTGCACCAGCTTCAGGAACAAAACCACTTTGTTTACCCAAGTATTCATCAAATACCTTATTTAAATATTCATTTTTACAACTGTATGGACTTCTCAAGTTTTTATACATTTCATTACTGACTGATAAAACATTACCAGAATGGATCTGCATCTTACAGACTCGGTACATCAAATAACATTTATTGTTTTTAAATACTCCACAGTTTACCCGTTGATCATACCAATCTGGATAGATGTGAACCAACACTGTGATAAGGTTTTCAATAATTCTCTTTTCATATTTATTTAAAATATTATTTAATTGTTTTCGTTGATCAGCTGTTATCTCCTTATCGGGCGCTCCACAGTTACCCGCTATCTTATCTATGCGATTACCAGCTGGTTTCTGTATGTTTACATTCCGCTCTCTTTGATCTATATTATTGTGTGTATGCTCCAAATTAATAGTATGTTGAAACACACTTTCCTCTATTTCATTAATTTTGGCGTCACATTCCCTGCTGTGAGATTTATTCCTTTCTAAGGCGGTCTCACTACTACTACGAATTAATTCTAATTTATCAGCTATACGTTTTTCGGTTGACTCTAAAAGTTGTTTACTTTGTTTAGCCTGGTCATGAACGGCTGTATAAATTTTTTATTCTCCTCATGCAGTTATGTAGCGACTTGTTTTGCTTTAGCGCTTCGTCTCCACCAACCTTATTTTCTTCTGAAAGCTTTTGCATGTTTGCTTTAATTTCTTCCTTATTTGCTCTATTCTCTTCCGACATTTTCTGCATATTTGCCAATAATGCCGCCAATGTATTTTGTAATTCTAGTGATTCGGCCATATTGATTATTTCTTTTTATAAATTTAATAAACATTATAATTTGATTATAGTAACGGCACTATTCTTATTACTTATTATTACTAATAACGTCCGTATATGTTATTTATTATTATAGTCCAGTCTCTCAATCAAATGTAAATAAGCTTAATCTAACACAGATACAAATAATAATTCAATCTCCATATAGATAATTACTACTATTGTTCCACGATCTGATAAGAGAGAGTATTCAAACTTTTATCTACACTCCCTGATAACATAGAACAGCACCCACAAAGAGTTCAATGACTTTAGTCTCTACACACTCAAATAAATATTTCTTTTTTCATTTTATTAAACTAATGCAAAAATCGAGCCCAACGTTGGCCAGCGCCAAACATCCTTATGCAACAGATCAAATTTTATTATACTAATGAGGATATAGTGAGTGTGTAAAAATCACGAACAAGTCTATTATGGAGGAGATGAAAAATTATTTATTATATACATAAATATAGTTTTTAAAAATGTATATTTTTTTAAAATTGTCATGTATTGATAATAGAATTAGTTGTTTGTATTGTTCGATAATATAAATAGATTTTACTTGGTTTCTGCAACGTCCTCCTCTCGTCTCGTCGCTCCCGTCCTGGCGTCCTCTTCTTCTCGTCGTCCTCTTCTACAGCGTCACTACTTCCTGGTGTCCTCTTCGTCCTATCGTCCTCTTCTACAGCGTCATTCCTTCCTGGTGTCTTCTTCGTCCTGGCGTCCTCTTCGTCTTGTCGTCCTCATCTACGGCAGGCGGCTCCAGCGGCGATATTTCACTGAGTCTCGTTGTTATGTTTGACTGCTAACATTAATTAGTTTCTTCATAAATTGTTCACTCACAATGCTTATAAATTCCACTCATACAGTTTATTATTAATTTATATCTTATATTTTCTTAACCTCAGGATTTACATGGTTGTTACTTAATGCGGTGCGTTTAATGTACACCTTCTACGATATCTTGAAGTGGTTTTAATTCCCTAAGCGGATATCTTAACTTACACGAAAACAGCACTGTATTATATTTTATTTTTTTATCTAAAGATTTTACCCAGTCGATTCTTAACGCGAAACTTCGTTAAGAATTACAAAGGTTTATTTTATAAATGATATATCTACGTTGGTAAGAGAACAACTCTCTTCACCGGGCACAACTTCCCCTTGCAACTTCTACAGACAGACTGTGTCCATCCTAGCTCTACAACGTATGAATCTCACTCAATTTAGTGTATTCTGATAGGCTAAGCCCAAGTCACATGATTGATGGAACAAACAGATACACAAATTTGATGAAAAACTTTCTATAATTTAGCAAATTCCTGCATGGAAATTATCTACAATTTTTATTACCATATCATTGATAAGAGTTACAATTGAGTTTTTCTTTACTTAAAAAACCATATTTCTAAAATAGTTATGAACCTCAGGGTATACGCAAATTGAAGCTATTTATCTAAATACTTCCTTGTCAAAGTTTCACGTCAATCGGTTAACTACCACTGCAGCTATAGCCATCACAGTTTATCACACCCGCACACAGCACAAATTCACACAAAAAATACATAACAATATAGAACACCTTTTTATGAAGAGTTTGCTATAACCTACATGCTTATCCATTTCTAAATACAAAACTTAAGACCAAAAGACAAAATATTACATAAAACAAATTTAAACAAGAATAATGCTCGTCATCCATGTGCTCTGATGTACACAACATAGCTTATCATCCTGTGTTCTGTTGCAGGATTAACCCCACCACGTGTAAAAAAAAATTTTTATATGGAATAAAAAAATTTTTTTTTCTCTTCCTAACCTAAATTGACATCACCTTTTTCCAATAATTATAATCATCCAAATAATACATAATATGTTCAAAAATCAAAATAACTGAATAGCTTCTCTCAAACAACAGTTCTCAACTGTCACTTTGACAGCACTAATTGTAAACAAACAACCGCACCTGGCTGGATTTCACCAAACATTTCTGAACACTGATAAGGATGTCCATGTCTGACGTCATTTGGCTATATCTACAGTTCATCCATACATTTTTCAACATGATTACAATTATTCTTATTTTACACATAATTTTATACAATTTCCTACCAGTCATTGCACCTATATCCTGGCATTCTAGTTTAATTATTTGTATTATCCTTATTTTAATTTTTAATTTATCGCACAGACTCATGCCGCGCAACCTTTCTCGTTTTTTGATTGCTCTTCGCTTGCATTTGTTTTGGTAATTGCCGATACATTGCTTTGGTTTAATTTTTAAATGTTGATTTGTAATACCAGTTGTATTACACAGGCTGCACATAATATAATCTCCTTTGTACAATATGAACTCATTGTTTGATTGAAATTTCTCTGGTATCATCTCAAACATTATTTTCATCAAGTTTTCACAGTGATCAGTATCTAAGTGCACTTTAAAATTTTTTAATGTCTCGGATTTGTCTGCATACACATTCATAAAAGACGAACACACAGTGCAGTACAGTGAATCTCCGACTGCATAAATAACACCTGCATTACGTTTCATATGTGGCTGACAACACTCAGACAGTTCTGATCGTCTGTCAGAACCTGTTGTGCTTATCCTCAACTGCACCAGCTTCAGGAACAAAACCACTTTGTTTACCCAAGTATTCATCAAATACCTTATTTAAATATTCATTTTTACAACTGTATGGACTTCTCAAGTTTTTATACATTTCATTACTGACTGATAAAACATTACCAGAATGGATCTGCATCTTACAGACTCGGTACATCAAACAACATTTATTGTTTTTAAATACTCCACAGTTTACCCGTTGATCATACCAATCTGGATAGATGTGAACCAACACTGTGATAAGGTTTTCAATATTTCTCTTTTCATATTTATTTAAAATATTATTTAATTGTTTTCGTTGATCAGCTGTTATCTCCTTATCGGGCGCTCCACAGTTACCCGCTATCTTATCTATGCGATTACCAGCTGGTTTCTGTATGTTTACATTCCGCTCTCTTTGATCTATATTATTGTGTGTATGCTCCAAATTAATAGTATGTTGAAACACACTTTCCTCTATTTCATTAATTTTGGCGTCACATTCCCTGCTGTGAGATTTATTCCTTTCTAAGGCGGTCTCACTACTACTACGAATTAATTCTAATTTATCAGCTATACGTTTTTCGGTTGACTCTAAAAGTTGTTTACTTTGTTTAGCCTGGTCATGAACGGCTGTATAAATTTTTTATTCTCCTCATGCAGTTATGTAGCGACTTGTTTTGCTTTAGCGCTTCGTCTCCACCAACCTTATTTTCTTCTGAAAGCTTTTGCATGTTTGCTTTAATTTCTTCCTTATTTGTTCTATTCTCTTCCGACATTTTCTGCATATTTGCCAATAATGCCGCCAATGTATTTTGTAATTCTAGTGATTCGGCCATATTGATTATTTCTTTTTATAAATTTAATAAACATTATAATTTGATTATAGTAACGGCACTATTCTTATTACTTATTATTACTAATAACGTCCGTATATGTTATTTATTATTATAGTCCAGTCTCTCAATCAAATGTAAATAAGCTTAATCTAACACAGATACAAATAATAATTCAATCTCCATATAGATAATTACTACTATTGTTAAACGATCTGATAAAAGAGAGTATTCAAACTTTTATCTACACTCCCTGATAACATAGAACAGCACCCACAAAGAGTTCAATGACTTTAGTCTCTACACACTCAAATAAATATTTCTTTTTTCATTTTATTAAACTAATGCAAAAATCGAGCCCAACGTTGGCCAGCGCCAAACATCCTTATGCAACAGATCAAATTTTATTATACTAATGAGGATATAGTGAGTGTGTAAAAATCACGAACAAGTCTATTATGGAGGAGATGAAAAATTATTTATTATATACATAAATATAGTTTTTAAAAATGTAAATTTTTTTAAAATTGTCATGAATTGATAATATAATTAGTTGTTTGTATTGTTCGATAATATAAATAGATTTTACTTGGTTTCTGCAACGTCCTCCTCTCGTCTCGTCGCTCCCGTCCTGGCGTCCTCTTCTTCTCGTCGTCCTCTTCTACAGCGTCACTACTTCCTGGTGTCCTCTTCGTCCTATCGTCTTCTTCTACAGCGTCATTCCTTCCTGGTGTCTTCTTCGTCCTGGCGTCTTCTTCGTCTTGTCGTCCTCATCTACGGCAGGCGGCTCCAGCGGCGATATTTCACTGAGTCTCGTTGTTATGTTTGACTGCTAACATTAATTAGTTTCTTCATAAATTGTTCACTCACAATGCTTATAAATTCCACTCATACAGTTTATTATTAATTTATATCTTATATTTTCTTAACCTCAGGATTTACATGGGTGTTACTTAATGCGGTGCGTTTAATGTACACCTTCTACGATATCTTGAAGTGGATTTAAATTCCCTAAGCGGATATCTTAACTTACACGAAAACAGCACTGTATTATATTTTATTTTTTTATCTAAATATTTTACCCAGTCGATTCTTAACGCGAAACTTCGTTTAGAATTACAAAGGTTTATTTTATAAATGATATATCTACGTTGGTAAGAGAACAACTCTCTTCACCGGGCACAACTTCCCCTTGCAACTTCTACAGACAGACTGTGTCCATCCTAGCTCTACAACGTATGAATCTCACTCAATTTAGTGTATTCTGATAGGCTAAGCCCAAGTCACATGATTGATGGAACAAACAGATACACAAATTTGATGAAAAACTTTCTATAATTTAGCAAATTCCTGCATGGAAATTATCTACAATTTTTATTACCATATCATTGATAAGAGTTACAATTGAGTTTTTCTTTACTTAAAAAACCATATTTCTAAAATAGTTATGAACCTCAGGGTATACACAAATTGAAGCTATTTATCTAAATACTTCCTTGTCAAAGTTTCACGTCAATCAGTTAACTACCACTGCAGCTATAGCCATCACAGTTTATCACACCCCCACACAGCACAAATTCACACAAAAAATACATAACAATATAGAACACCTTTTTATGAAGAGTTTGCTATAACCTACATGCTTATCCATTTCTAAATACAAAACTTAAGACCAAAAGACAAAATATTACATAAAACAAATTTAAACAAGAATAATGCTCGTCATCCATGTGCTCTGATGTACACAACATAGCTTATCATCCTGTGTTCTGTTGCAGGATTAACCCCACCACGTGTAAAAAAAAATTTTTATATGGAATAAAAAAATTTTTTTTTCTCTTCCTAACCTAAATTGACATCACCTTTTCCCAATAATTATAATCATCCAAATAATACATAATAAGTTCAAAAATCAAAATAACTGAATAGCTTCTCTCAAACAACAGTTCTCAACTGTCACTTTGACAGCTCTAATTGTAAACAAACAACCGCACCTGGCTGGATTTCACCAAACATTTCTGAAGACTGATAAGGATGTCCATGTCTGACGTCATTTGGCTATATCTACAGTTCATCCATACATTTTTCAACATGATTACAATTATTCTTATTTTACACATAATTTTATACAATTTCCTACCAGTCATTGCACCTATATCCTGGCATTCTAGTTTAATTATTTGTATTATCCTTATTTTAATTTTTAATTTATCGCACAGACTCATGCCGCGCAACCTTTCTCGTTTTTTGATTGCTCTTCGCTTGCATTTGTTTTGGTAATTGCCGATACATTGCTTTGGTTTAATTTTTAAATGTTGATTTGTAATACCAGTTGTATTACCCAGGCTACACATAATATAATCTCCTTTGTACAATATGAACTCATTGTTTGATTGAAATTTCTCTGGTATCATCTCAAACATTATTTTCATCAAGTTTTCACAGTGATCAGTATCTAAGTGCACTTTAAAATTTTTTAATGTCTCGGATTTGTCTGCATACACATTCATAAAAGACGAACACACAGTGCAGTACAGTGAATCTCCGACTGCATAAATAACACCTGCATTACGTTTCATATGTGGCTGACAACACTCAGACAGTTCTGATCGTCTGTCAGAACCTGTTGTGCTTATCCTCAACTGCACCAGCTTCAGGAACAAAACCACTTTGTTTACCCAAGTATTCATCAAATACCTTATTTAAATATTCATTTTTACAACTGTATGGACTTCTCAAGTTTTTATACATTTCATTACTGACTGATAAAACATTACCAGAATGGATCTGCATCTTACCGACTCGGTACATCAAATAACATTTATTGTTTTTAAATACTCCACAGTTTACCCGTTGATCATACCAATCTGGATAGATGTGAACCAACACTGTGATAAGGTTTTCAATATTTCTCTTTTCATATTTATTTAAAATATTATTTAATTGTTTTCGTTGATCAGCTGTTATCTCCTTATCGGGCGCTCCACAGTTACCCGCTATCTTATCTATGCGATTACCAGCTGGTTTCTGTATGTTTACATTCCGCTCTCTTTGATCTATATTATTGTGTGTATGCTCCAAATTAATAGTATGTTGAAACACACTTTCCTCTATTTCATTAATTTTGGCGTCACATTCCCTGCTGTGAGATTTATTCCTTTCTAAGGCGGTCTCACTACTACTACGAATTAATTCTAATTTATCAGCTATACGTTTTTCGGTTGACTCTAAAAGTTGTTTACTTTGTTTAGCCTGGTCATGAACGGCTGTATAAATTTTTTATTCTCCTCATGCAGTTATGTAGCGACTTGTTTTGCTTTAGCGCTTCGTCTCCACCAACCTTATTTTCTTCTGAAAGCTTTTGCATGTTTGCTTTAATTTCTTCCTTATTTGTTCTATTCTCTTCCGACATTTTCTGCATATTTGCCAATAATGCCGCCAATGTATTTTGTAATTCTAGTGATTCGGCCATATTGATTATTTCTTTTTATAAATTTAATAAACATTATAATTTGATTATAGTAACGGCACTATTCTTATTACTTATTATTACTAATAACGTCCGTATATGTTATTTATTATTATAGTCCAGTCTCTCAATCAAATGTAAATAAGCTTAATCTAACACAGATACAAATAATAATTCAATCTCCATATAGATAATTACTACTATTGTTAAACGATCTGATAAAAGAGAGTATTCAAACTTTTATCTACACTCCCTGATAACATAGAACAGCACCCACAAAGAGTTCAATGACTTTAGTCTCTACACACTCAAATAAATATTTCTTTTTTCATTTTATTAAACTAATGCAAAAATCGAGCCCAACGTTGGCCAGCGCCAAACATCCTTATGCAACAGATCAAATTTTATTATACTAATGAGGATATAGTGAGTGTGTAAAAATCACGAACAAGTCTATTATGGAGGAGATGAAAAATTATTTATTATATACATAAATATAGTTTTTAAAAATGTAAATTTTTTTAAAATTGTCATGAATTGATAATATAATTAGTTGTTTGTATTGTTCGATAATATAAATAGATTTTACTTGGTTTCTGCAACGTCCTAATCTCGTCTCGTCGCTCCCGTCCTGGCGTCCTCTTCTTCTCGTCGTCCTCTTCTACAGCGTCACTACTTCCTGGTGTCCTCTTCGTCCTATCGTCCTCTTCTACAGCGTCACTCCTTCCTGGTGTCTTCTTCGTCCTGGCGTCCTCTTCTTCTCGTCGTCCTCTTCTACAGCGTCACTACTTCCTGGTGTCCTCTTCGTCCTATCGTCAGCTTCTACAGCGTCACTCCTTCCTGGTGTCTTCTTCGTCCTATCGTCCTCTTCTACAGCGTCACACCTTCCTGGTGTCTTCTTCGTCCTGGCGTCCTCTTCGTCTTGTCGTCCTCATCTACGGCAGGCGGCTCCAGCGGCGATATTTCACTGAGTCTCGTTGTTATGTTTGACTACTAACATTAATTAGTTTCTTCATAAATTGTTCACTCACAATGCTTATAAATTCCACTCATACAGTTTATTATTAATTTATATCTTATATTTTCTTAACCTCAGGATTTATATGGGTGTTACTTTATGTGGTGCGTTTAATGTACACCTTCTACGATATCTTGAAGTGTCTTTAAATTCCCTAAGCGGATATTTTAACTTACACGAAAACAGCACTGTATTATATTTTATTTTTTTATCTAAATATTTTACCCAGTCGATTCTTAACGCGAAACGTCGTTAAGAATTACCAAGTTTTATTTTATAAATGATATATCTACGTTGGTAAGACAACAACTCTCTTCACCGGGCACAACTTCCCCTTGCAACTTCTACAGACAGACTGTGTCCATCCTAGCTCTACAACGTATGAATCTCGCTCAATTTAGTGTATTCTGATAGGCTAAGCCCAAGTCACATGATTGATGGAACAAACAGATACACAAATTTCATGAAAAACTTTCTATAATTTAGCAAAGTCCTGCATGGAAATTATCTACAATTTTTATTACCGTATCAATGATAAGAGTTACAATTGAGTTTTTCTTTACTTAAAAAACCATATTTCTAAAATAGTTATGAACATCAGAGTATACACAAATTGAAGCTATTTATCTAAATACTTCCTTGTCAAAGTTTCACGTCAATCGGTTAACTACCACTGCAGCTATAGCCATCACAGTTTATCACACCCGCACACAGCACAAATTCACACAAAAAATACACGACAATACAGAACACCTTTTTATGAAGAGTTTGCTATACCCTACATGCTTATCCATTTCTAAATACAAAACTTAACACCAAAAGACAAAATATTACATAAAACAAATTTAAACAAGAATAATGCTCGTCATCCATGTGCTCTGATATACACAACATAGCTTATCATCCTGTGTTCTGTTGCAGGATTAACCCCACCACGTGTAAAAAAAAATTTTTATATGGAATAAAAAAAATTTTTTTTCTCTTCCTAACCTAAATTGACATCACCTTTTCCCAATAATTATAATCATCCAAATAATACATAATAAGTTCAAAAATCAAAATAACTGAATAGCTTCTCTCAAACAACAGTTCTCAACTGTCACTTTGACAGCACTAATTGTAAACAAACAACCGCACCTGGCTGGATTTCACCAAACATTTCTGAACACTGATAAGGATGTCCATGTCTGACGTCATTTGGCTATATCTACAGTTCATCCATACATTTTTCAACATGATTACAATTATTCTCATTTTACACATAATTTTATACAATTTCCTACCAGTCATTGCACCTATATCCTGGCATTCTAGTTTAATTATTTGTATTATCCTTATTTTAATTTTTAATTTATCGCACAGACTCATGCCGCGCAACCTTTCTCGTTTTTTGATTGCTCTTCGCTTGCATTTGTTTTGGTAATTGCCGATACATTGCTTTGGTTTAATTTTTAAATGTTGATTTGTAATACCAGTTGTATTACCCAGGCTACACATAATATAATCTCCTTTGTACAATATGAACTCATTGTTTGATTGAAATTTCTCTGGTATCATCTCAAACATTATTTTCATCAAGTTTTCACAGTGATCAGTATCTAAGTGCACTTTAAAATTTTTTAATGTCTCGGATTTGTCTGCATACACATTCATAAAAGACGAACACACAGTGCAGTACAGTGAATCTCCGACTGCATAAATAACACCTGCATTACGTTTCATATGTGGCTGACAACACTCAGACAGTTCTGATCGTCTGTCAGAACCTGTTGTGCTTATCCTCAACTGCACCAGCTTCAGGAACAAAACCACTTTGTTTACCCAAGTATTCATCAAATACCTTATTTAAATATTCATTTTTACAACTGTATGGACTTCTCAAGTTTTTATACATTTCATTACTGACTGATAAAACATTACCAGAATGGATCTGCATCTTACAGACTCGGTACATCAAATAACATTTATTGTTTTTAAATACTCCACAGTTTACCCGTTGATCATACCAATCTGGATAGATGTGAACCAACACTGTGATAAGGTTTTCAATATTTCTCTTTTCATATTTATTTAAAATATTATTTAATTGTTTTCGTTGATCAGCTGTTATCTCCTTATCGGGCGCTCCACAGTTACCCGCTATCTTATCTATGCGATTACCAGCTGGTTTCTGTATGTTTACATTCCGCTCTCTTTGATCTATATTATTGTGTGTATGCTCCAAATTAATAGTATGTTGAAACACACTTTCCTCTATTTCATTAATTTTGGCGTCACATTCCCTGCTGTGAGATTTATTCCTTTCTAAGGCGGTCTCACTACTACTACGAATTAATTCTAATTTATCAGCTATACGTTTTTCGGTTGACTCTAAAAGTTGTTTACTTTGTTTAGCCTGGTCATGAACGGCTGTATAAATTTTTTATTCTCCTCATGCAGTTATGTAGCGACTTGTTTTGCTTTAGCGCTTCGTCTCCACCAACCTTATTTTCTTCTGAAAGCTTTTGCATGTTTGCTTTAATTTCTTCCTTATTTGTTCTATTCTCTTCCGACATTTTCTGCATATTTGCCAATAATGCCGCCAATGTATTTTGTAATTCTAGTGATTCGGCCATATTGATTATTTCTTTTTATAAATTTAATAAACATTATAATTTGATTATAGTAACGGCACTATTCTTATTACTTATTATTACTAATAACGTCCGTATATGTTATTTATTATTATAGTCCAGTCTCTCAATCAAATGTAAATAAGCTTAATCTAACACAGATACAAATAATAATACAATCTCCATATAGATAATTACTACTATTGTTAAACGATCTGATAAAAGAGAGTATTCAAACTTTTATCTACACTCCCTGATAACATAGAACAGCACCCACAAAGAGTTCAATGACTTTAGTCTCTACACACTCAAATAAATATTTCTTTTTTCATTTTATTAAACTAATGCAAAAATCGAGCCCAACGTTGGCCAGCGCCAAACATCCTTATGCAACAGATCAAATTTTATTATACTAATGAGGATATAGTGAGTGTGTAAAAATCACGAACAAGTCTATTATGGAGGAGATGAAAAATTATTTATTATATACATAAATATAGTTTTTAAAAATGTAAATTTTTTTAAAATTGTCATGAATTGATAATATAATTAGTTGTTTGTATTGTTCGATAATATAAATAGATTTTACTTGGTTTCTGCAACGTCCTAATCTCGTCTCGTCGCTCCCGTCCTGGCGTCCTCTTCTTCTCGTCGTCCTCTTCTACAGCGTCACTACTTCCTGGTGTCCTCTTCGTCCTATCGTCCTCTTCTACAGCGTCACTCCTTCCTGGTGTCTTCTTCGTCCTGGCGTCCTCTTCTTCTCGTCGTCCTCTTCTACAGCGTCACTACTTCCTGGTGTCCTCTTCGTCCTATCGTCAGCTTCTACAGCGTCACTCCTTCCTGGTGTCTTCTTCGTCCTATCGTCCTCTTCTACAGCGTCACACCTTCCTGGTGTCTTCTTCGTCCTGGCGTCCTCTTCGTCTTGTCGTCCTCATCTACGGCAGGCGGCTCCAGCGGCGATATTTCACTGAGTCTCGTTGTTATGTTTGACTACTAACATTAATTAGTTTCTTCATAAATTGTTCACTCACAATGCTTATAAATTCCACTCATACAGTTTATTATTAATTTATATCTTATATTTTCTTAACCTCAGGATTTATATGGGTGTTACTTTATGTGGTGCGTTTAATGTACACCTTCTACGATATCTTGAAGTGTCTTTAAATTCCCTAAGCGGATATTTTAACTTACACGAAAACAGCACTGTATTATATTTTATTTTTTTATCTAAATATTTTACCCAGTCGATTCTTAACGCGAAACGTCGTTAAGAATTACCAAGTTTTATTTTATAAATGATATATCTACGTTGGTAAGACAACAACTCTCTTCACCGGGCACAACTTCCCCTTGCAACTTCTACAGACAGACTGTGTCCATCCTAGCTCTACAACGTATGAATCTCGCTCAATTTAGTGTATTCTGATAGGCTAAGCCCAAGTCACATGATTGATGGAACAAACAGATACACAAATTTCATGAAAAACTTTCTATAATTTAGCAAAGTCCTGCATGGAAATTATCTACAATTTTTATTACCGTATCAATGATAAGAGTTACAATTGAGTTTTTCTTTACTTAAAAAACCATATTTCTAAAATAGTTATGAACATCAGAGTATACACAAATTGAAGCTATTTATCTAAATACTTCCTTGTCAAAGTTTCACGTCAATCGGTTAACTACCACTGCAGCTATAGCCATCACAGTTTATCACACCCGCACACAGCACAAATTCACACAAAAAATACACGACAATACAGAACACCTTTTTATGAAGAGTTTGCTATACCCTACATGCTTATCCATTTCTAAATACAAAACTTAACACCAAAAGACAAAATATTACATAAAACAAATTTAAACAAGAATAATGCTCGTCATCCATGTGCTCTGATATACACAACATAGCTTATCATCCTGTGTTCTGTTGCAGGATTAACCCCACCACGTGTAAAAAAAAATTTTTATATGGAATAAAAAAAATTTTTTTTCTCTTCCTAACCTAAATTGACATCACCTTTTCCCAATAATTATAATCATCCAAATAATACATAATAAATTCAAAAATCAAAATAACTGAATAGCTTCTCTCAAACAACAGTTCTCAACTGTCACTTTGACAGCACTAATTGTAAACAAACAACCGCACCTGGCTGGATTTCACCAAACATTTCTGAACACTGATAAGGATGTCCATGTCTGACGTCATTTGGCTATATCTACAGTTCATCCATACATTTTTCAACATGATTACAATTATTCTCATTTTACACATAATTTTATACAATTTCCTACCAGTCATTGCACCTATATCCTGGCATTCTAGTTTAATTATTTGTATTATCCTTATTTTAATTTTTAATTTATCGCACAGACTCATGCCGCGCAACCTTTCTCGTTTTTTGATTGCTCTTCGCTTGCATTTGTTTTGGTAATTGCCGATACATTGCTTTGGTTTAATTTTTAAATGTTGATTTGTAATACCAGTTGTATTACCCAGGCTACACATAATATAATCTCCTTTGTACAATATGAACTCATTGTTTGATTGACATTTCTCTGGTATCATCTCAAATATTATTTTCATCAAGTTTTCACAGTGATCAGTATCTAAGTGCACTTTAAAATTTTTTAATGTCTCGGATTTGTCTGCATACACATTCATAAAAGACGAACACACAGTGCAGTACAGTGAATCTCCGACTGCATAAATAACACCTGCATTACGTTTCATATGTGGCTGACAACACTCAGACAGTTCTGATCGTCTGTCAGAACCTGTTGTGCTTTTCCTCAACTGCACCAGCTTCAGGAACAAAACCACTTTGTTTACCCAAGTATTCATCAAATACCTTATTTAAATATTCATTTTTACAACTGTATGGACTTCTCAAGTTTTTATACATTTCATTACTGACTGCTAAAACATTACCGGAATGGATCTGCATCTTACAGACTCGGTACAGCAAATAACATTTATTGTTTTTAAATACTCCACAGTTTACCCGTTGATCATACCAATCTGGATAGAAGTGAACCAACACTGTGATAAGGTTTTCAATATTTCTCTTTTCATATTTATTTAAAATATTATTTAATTGTTTTCGTTGATCAGCTGTTATCTCCTTATCGGGCGCTCCACAGTTACCCGCTATCTTATCTATGCGATTACCAGCTGGTTTCTGTATGTTTACATTCCGCTCTCTTTTATCTATATTATTGTGTGTATGCTCCAAATTAATAGTATGTTGAAACACACTTTCCTCTATTTCATTAATTTTGGTGTCACATTCCCTGCTGTGAGATTTATTCCTTTCTAAGGCGGTCTCACTACTACTACGAATTAATTCTAATTTATCAGCTATACGTTTTTCGGTTGACTCTAAAAGTTGTTTACTTTGTTTAGCCTGGTCATGAACGGCTGTATAAATTTTTTATTCTCCTCATGCAGTGATGTAGCGACTTGTTTTGCTTTAGCGCTTCGTCTCCACCAACCTTATTTTCTTCTGAGAGCTTTTGCATGTTTGCTTTAATTTCTTCCTTATTTGCTCTATTCTCTTCCGACATTTTCTGCATATTTGCCAATAATGCCGCCAATGTATTTTGTAATTCTAGTGATTCGGCTATATTGATTATTTCTTTTTATAAATTTAATAAACATTATAATTTGATTATAGTAACGGCACTATTCTTATTACTTATTATTACTAATAACGTCCGTTTATGTTATTTATTATTATAGTCCAGTCTCTCAATCAAATGTAAATAAGCTTAATCTAACACAGATACAAATAATAATTCAATCTCCATATAGATAATTACTACTATTGTTCCACGATCTGATAAGAGAGAGTATTCAAACTTTTATCTACACTCCCTGATAACATAGAACAGCACCCACAAAGAGTTCAATGACTTTAGTCTCTACACACTCAAATAAATATTTCTTTTTTCATTTTATTAAACTAATGCAAAAGTGGAGCCCAACGTTGGCCAGCGCCAAACATCCTTATGCAACAGATCAAATTTTATTATACTAATGAGGATATAGTGAGTGTGTAAAAATCACGAACAAGTCTATTATGGAGGAGAAGAAAAATTATTTATTATATACATAAATATAGTTTTTAAAAATGTATATTTTTTTAAAATTGTCATGTATTGATAATAGAAATAATTGTTTGTATTGTTCGATAATATAAATCGATTTTACTTGGTTTCTGCAACGTCCTCCTCTCGTCTCGTCGCTCCCGTCCTGGCGTCCTCTTCTTCTCGTCGTCCTCTTCTACAGCGTCACTCCTTCCTGGTGTCCTCTTCGTCCTATCGTCCTCTTCTACAGCGTCACTCCTTCCTGGTGTCTTCTTCGTCCTGGCGTCCTCTTCGTCTTGTCGTCCTCATCTACGGCAGGCGGCTCCAGCGGCGATATTTCACTGAGTCTCGTTGTTATGTTTGACTACTAACATTAATTAGTTTCTTCATAAATTGTTCACTCACAATGCTTATAAATTCCACTCATACAGTTTATTATTATTTTATATCTTATATTTTCTTAACCTCAGGATTTATATGGGTGTTACTTTATGTTGTGCGTTTAATGTACACCTTCTACGATATCTTGAAGTGTCTTTAAATTCCCTAAGCGAATATTTTAACTTACACGAAAACAGCACTGTATTATATTTTATTTTTTTATCTAAATATTTTACCCAGTCGATTCTTAACGCGAAACGTCGTTAAGAATTACCAAGGTTTATTTTATAAATGATATATCTACGTTGGTAAGACAACAACTCTCTTCACCGGGCACAACTTCCCCTTGCAACTTCTACAGACAGACTGTGTCCATCCTAGCTCTACAACGTATGAATCTCACTCAATTTAGTGTATTCTGATAGGCTAAGCCCAAGTCCCATGATTGATGGAACAAACAGATACACAAATTTCATGAAAAACTTTCTATAATTTAGCAAAGTCCTGCATGGAAATTATCTACAATTTTTATTACCGTATCAATGATAAGAGTTACAATTGAGTTTTTCTTAACTTAAAAAACCATATTACTAAAATAGTTATGAACATCAGAGTATACACAAATTGAAGCTATTTATCTAAATACTTCCTTGTCAAAGTTTCACGTCAATCGGTTAACTACCACTGCAGCTATAGCCATCACAGTTTATCACACCCGCACACAGCACAAATTCACACAAAAAATACACGACAATACAGAACACCTTTTTATGAAGAGTTTGCTATACCCTACATGCTTATCCATTTCTAAATACAAAACTTAACACCAAAAGACAAATTATTACATAAAACAAATTTAAACAAGAATAATGCTCGTCATCCATGTGCTCTGATATACACAACATAGCTTATCATCCTGTGTTCTGTTGCAGGATTAACCCCACCACGTGTAAAAAAAAATTTTTATATGGAATAAAAAAAAATTTTTTTCTCTTCCTAACCTAAATTGACATCACCTTTTCCCAATAATTATAATTATCCAAATAATACATAATAAATTCAAAAATCAAAATAACTGAATAGCTTCTCTCAAACAACAGTTCTCAACTGTCACTTTGACAGCACTAATTGTAAACAAACAACCGCACCTGGCTGGATTTCACCAAATATTTCTGAACACTGATAAGGATGTCCATGTCTGACGTCATTTGGCTATATCTACAGTTCATCCATACATTTTTCAACATGATTACATTTATTCTTATTTTACACATAATTTTATACAATTTCCTACCAGTCATTGCACCTATATCCTGGCATTCTAGTTTATTTATTTGTATTATCTTTATTTTAATTTTCAATTTATCGCACAGACTCATGCCGCGCAACCTTTCTCGTTTTTGATTGCTCTTCGCTTGCATTTGTTTTGGTAATTGCCGATACATTGCTTTGGTTTAATTTTTAAATGTTGATTTGTAATACCAGTTGTATTACCCAGGCTACATATAATATAATCTCCTTTGTACAATATGACCTCATTGTTTGATTGAAATTTCTCTGGTATCATCTCAAACATTATTTTCATCAAGTTTTCACAGTGATCAGTATCTAAGTGCACTTTAAAATTTTTTAATGTCTCGGATTTGTCTGCATACACATTCATAAAAGACGAACACACAGTGCAGTACAGTGAATCTCCGACTGTATAAATAACACCTGCATTACGTTTCATATGTGGCTGACAACACTCAGACAGTTCTGATCTTCTGTCAGAACCTGTTGTGCTTTTCCTCAACTGCACCAGCTTCAGGAACAAAACCACTTTGTTTACCCAAGTATTCATCAAATAAGTTATTTAAATATTCATTTTTACAACTGTATGGACTTCTCAAATGTTTATACATTCCATTACTGACTGATAAAACATTACCGGAATGGATCTGCATCTTACAGACTCGGTACAGCAAATAACATTTATTGTTTTTAAATACTCCACAGTTTACCCGTTGATCATACCAATCTGGATAGAAGTGAACCAACACTGTGATAAGGTTTTCAATATTTCTCTTTTCATATTTATTTAAAATATTATTTAATTGTTTTCGTTGATCAGCTGTTATCTCCTTATCGGGCGCTCCACAGTTACCCGCTATCTTATCTATGCGATTACCAGCTGGTTTCTGTATGTTTACATTCCGCTCTCTTTTATCTATATTATTGTGTGTATGCTCCAAATTAATAGTATGTTGAAACACACTTTCCTCTATTTCATTAATTTTGGTGTCACATTCCCTGCTGTGAGATTTATTCCTTTCTAAGGCGGTCTCACTACTACTACGAATTAATTCTAATTTATCAGCTATACGTTTTTCGGTTGACTCTAAAAGTTGTTTACTTTGTTTAGCCTGGTCATGAACGGCTGTATAAATTTTTTATTCTCCTCATGCAGTGATGTAGCGACTTGTTTTGCTTTAGCGCTTCGTCTCCACCAACCTTATTTTCTTCTGAGAGCTTTTGCATGTTTGCTTTAATTTCTTCCTTATTTGCTCTATTCTCTTCCGACATTTTCTGCATATTTGCCAATAATGCCGCCAATGTATTTTGTAATTCTAGTGATTCGGCTATATTGATTATTTCTTTTTATAAATTTAATAAACATTATAATTTGATTATAGTAACGGCACTATTCTTATTACTTATTATTACTAATAACGTCCGTTTATGTTATTTATTATTATAGTCCAGTCTCTCAATCAAATGTAAATAAGCTTAATCTAACACAGATACAAATAATAATTCAATCTCCATATAGATAATTACTACTATTGTTCCACGATCTGATAAGAGAGAGTATTCAAACTTTTATCTACACTCCCTGATAACATAGAACAGCACCCACAAAGAGTTCAATGACTTTAGTCTCTACACACTCAAATAAATATTTCTTTTTTCATTTTATTAAACTAATGCAAAAGTGGAGCCCAACGTTGGCCAGCGCCAAACATCCTTATGCAACAGATCAAATTTTATTATACTAATGAGGATATAGTGAGTGTGTAAAAATCACGAACAAGTCTATTATGGAGGAGAAGAAAAATTATTTATTATATACATAAATATAGTTTTTAAAAATGTATATTTTTTTAAAATTGTCATGTATTGATAATAGAAATAATTGTTTGTATTGTTCGATAATATAAATCGATTTTACTTGGTTTCTGCAACGTCCTCCTCTCGTCTCGTCGCTCCCGTCCTGGCGTCCTCTTCTTCTCGTCGTCCTCTTCTACAGCGTCACTCCTTCCTGGTGTCCTCTTCGTCCTATCGTCCTCTTCTACAGCGTCACTCCTTCCTGGTGTCTTCTTCGTCCTGGCGTCCTCTTCGTCTTGTCGTCCTCATCTACGGCAGGCGGCTCCAGCGGCGATATTTCACTGAGTCTCGTTGTTATGTTTGACTACTAACATTAATTAGTTTCTTCATAAATTGTTCACTCACAATGCTTATAAATTCCACTCATACAGTTTATTATTATTTTATATCTTATATTTTCTTAACCTCAGGATTTATATGGGTGTTACTTTATGTTGTGCGTTTAATGTACACCTTCTACGATATCTTGAAGTGTCTTTAAATTCCCTAAGCGAATATTTTAACTTACACGAAAACAGCACTGTATTATATTTTATTTTTTTATCTAAATATTTTACCCAGTCGATTCTTAACGCGAAACGTCGTTAAGAATTACCAAGGTTTATTTTATAAATGATATATCTACGTTGGTAAGACAACAACTCTCTTCACCGGGCACAACTTCCCCTTGCAACTTCTACAGACAGACTGTGTCCATCCTAGCTCTACAACGTATGAATCTCACTCAATTTAGTGTATTCTGATAGGCTAAGCCCAAGTCCCATGATTGATGGAACAAACAGATACACAAATTTCATGAAAAACTTTCTATAATTTAGCAAAGTCCTGCATGGAAATTATCTACAATTTTTATTACCGTATCAATGATAAGAGTTACAATTGAGTTTTTCTTAACTTAAAAAACCATATTTCTAAAATAGTTATGAACATCAGAGTATACACAAATTGAAGCTATTTATCTAAATACTTCCTTGTCAAAGTTTCACGTCAATCGGTTAACTACCACTGCAGCTATAGCCATCACAGTTTATCACACCCGCACACAGCACAAATTCACACAAAAAATACACGACAATACAGAACACCTTTTTATGAAGAGTTTGCTATACCCTACATGCTTAGCCATTTCTAAATACAAAACTTAACACCAAAAGACAAATTATTACATAAAACAAATTTAAACAAGAATAATGCTCGTCATCCATGTGCTCTGATATACACAACATAGCTTATCATCCTGTGTTCTGTTGCAGGATTAACCCCACCACGTGTAAAAAAAAATTTTTATATGGAATAAAAAAAAATTTTTTTCTCTTCCTAACCTAAATTGACATCACCTTTTCCCAATAATTATAATCATCCAAATAATACATAATAAATTCAAAAATCAAAATAACTGAATAGCTTCTCTCAAACAACAGTTCTCAACTGTCACTTTGACAGCACTAATTGTAAACAAACAACCGCACCTGGCTGGATTTCACCAAATATTTCTGAACACTGATAAGGATGTCCATGTCTGACGTCATTTGGCTATATCTACAGTTCATCCATACATTTTTCAACATGATTACATTTATTCTTATTTTACACATAATTTTATACAATTTCCTACCAGTCATTGCACCTATATCCTGGCATTCTAGTTTATTTATTTGTATTATCTTTATTTTAATTTTCAATTTATCGCACAGACTCATGCCGCGCAACCTTTCTCGTTTTTGATTGCTCTTCGCTTGCATTTGTTTTGGTAATTGCCGATACATTGCTTTGGTTTAATTTTTAAATGTTGATTTGTAATACCAGTTGTATTACCCAGGCTACATATAATATAATCTCCTTTGTACAATATGACCTCATTGTTTGATTGAAATTTCTCTGGTATCATCTCAAACATTATTTTCATCAAGTTTTCACAGTGATCAGTATCTAAGTGCACTTTAAAATTTTTTAATGTCTCGGATTTGTCTGCATACACATTCATAAAAGACGAACACACAGTGCAGTACAGTGAATCTCCGACTGTATAAATAACACCTGCATTACGTTTCATATGTGGCTGACAACACTCAGACAGTTCTGATCTTCTGTCAGAACCTGTTGTGCTTTTCCTCAACTGCACCAGCTTCAGGAACAAAACCACTTTGTTTACCCAAGTATTCATCAAATAAGTTATTTAAATATTCATTTTTACAACTGTATGGACTTCTCAAGTGTTTATACATTCCATTACTGACTGATAAAACATTACCAGAATGGATCTGCATCTTACAGACTCGGTACAGCAAATAACATTTATTGTTTTTAAATACTCCACAGTTTACCCGTTGATCATACCAATCTGGATAGATGTGAACCAACACTGTGATAAGGTTTTCAATATTTCTCTTTTCATATTTATTTAAAATATTATTTAATTGTTTTCGTTGATCAGCTGTTATCTCCTTATCGGGCGCTCCACAGTTACCCGCTATCTCATCTATGCGATTACCAGCTGGTTTCTGTATGTTTACATTCCGCTCTCTTTGATCTATATTATTGTGTGTATGCTCCAAATTAATAGTATGTTGACACACACTTTCCTCTATTTCATTAATTTTGGTGTCACATTCCCTGCTGTGAGATTTATTCCTTTCTAAGGCGGTCTCACTACTACTACGAATTAATTCTAATTTATCAGCTATACGTTTTTCGGTTGACTCTAAAAGTTGTTTACTTTGTTTAGCCTGGTCATGAACGGCTGTATAAATTTTTTATTCTCCTCATGCACTGATGGAGCGATTTTTTTTGCTTTAGCGCTTCGTCTCCACCAACCTTATTTTCTTCTGAGAGCTTTTGCATGTTTGCTTTAATTTCTTCCTTATTTGCTCTATTCTCTTCCGACATTTTCTGCATATTTGCCAATAATGCCGCCAATGTATTTTGTAATTCTAGTGATTCGGCCATATTGATTATTTCTTTTTATAAATTTAATAAACATTATAATTTGATTATAGTAACGGCACTATTCTTATTACTTATTATTACTAATAACGTCCGTTTATGTTATTTATTATTATAGTCCAGTCTCTCAATCAAATGTAAATAAGCTTAATCTAACACAGATACAAATAATAATTCAATCTCCATATAGATAATTACTACTATTGTTCCACGATCTGATAAGAGAGAGTATTCAAACTTTTATCTACACTCCCTGATAACATAGAACAGCACCCACAAAGATTTCAATGACTTTAGTCTCTACACACTCAAATAAATATTTCTTTTTTCATTTTATTAAACTAATGCAAAAATCGAGCCAAACGTTGGCCAGCGCCAAACATCCTTATGCAACAGAACAAATTTTATTATACTAATGAGGATATAGTGAGTGTGTAAAAATCACGAACAAGTCTATTATGGAGGAGAAGAAAAATTATTTATTATATACATAAATATAGATTTTAAAAATGTATATTTTTTAAAATTGTCATGTATTGATAATAGAATTAATTGTTTGTATTGTTCGATAATATAAATCGATTTTACTTGGTTTCTGCAACGTCCTCCTCTCGTCTCGTCGCTCCCGTCCTGGCGTCCTCTTCTTCTCGTCGTCCTCTTCTACAGCGTCACTCCTTCCTGGTGTCCTCTTCGTCCTATCGTCCTCTTCTACAGCGTCACTCCTTCCTGGTGTCTTCTTCGTCCTGGCGTCCTCTTCGTCTTGTCGTCCTCATCTACGGCAGGCGGCTCCAGCGGCGATATTTCACTGAGTCTCGTTGTTATGTTTGACTACTAACAGTAATTAGTTTCTTCATAAATTGTTCACTCACAATGCTTATAAATTCCACTCATACAGCTTATTATTAATTTATATCTTATATTTTCTTAACCTCAGGATTTATATGGGTGTTACTTAATGTGGTGCGTTTAATGTACACCTTCTACGATATCTTGAAGTGTCTTTAAATTCCCTAAGCGGATATTTTAACTTACACGAAAACAGCACTGTATTATATTTTATTTTTTTACCTAAATATTTTACCCAGTCGATTCTTAACGCGAAACGTCGTTAAGAATTACCAAGGTTTATTTTATAAATGATACATCTACGTTGGTAAGACAACAACTCTCTTCACCGGGCAAAACTTCCCCTTGCAACTTCTACAGACAGACTGTGTCCATCCTAGCTCTACAACGTATGAATCTCACTCAATTTAGTGTATTCTGATAGGCTAAGCCCAAGTCCCATGATTGATGGAACAAACAGATACAGAAATTTTATGAAAAACTTTCTATAATTTAGCAAAATCCTGCATGGAATTTATCTACAATTTTTATTACCGTATCATTGATAAGAGTTGCAATTGAGTTTTTCTTTACTTAAAAAACCATATTTCTAAAATATTTATAAACCTCAGAGTATACACAAATTGAAGCTATTTATCTAAATACTTCCTTGTCAAAGAATCACGTCAATCGGTTAACTACCACTGCAGCTATAGCGATCACAGTTTATCACAATCGCACACACGCACAAATTCACACAAAAAATACACGACAATACAGAACACCTTTTTATGAAGAGTTTGCTATACCCTACATGCTTATCCATTTCTAAATACAAAACTTAAGACCAAAAGACAAAATATTACATAAAACAAATTTAAACAAGAATAATGCTCGTCATCCATGTGCTCCGATATACACAACATAGCTTATCATCCTGTGTTCTGTTGCAGGATTAACCCCACCACGTGTAAAAAAAAATTTTTATATGGAATAAAAAAATTTTTTTTTTCTCTTCCTAACCTAAATTGACATCACCTTTTCCCAATAATTATAATCATCCAAATAATACATAATAAGTTCAAAAATCAAAATAACTGAATAGCTTCTCTCAAACAACAGTTCTCAACTGTTACTTTGACAGCACTAATTGTAAACAAACAACCGCACCTGGCTGGATTTCACCAAACATTTCTGAACACTGATAAGGATGTCCATGTCTGACGTCATTTGGCTGTATCTACAGTTCATCCATACATTTTTCAACATGATTACAATTATTCTTATTTTACACATAATTTTATACAATTTCCTACCAGTCATTGCACCTATATCCTGGCATTCTAGTTTAATTATTTGTATTATCCTTATTTTAATTTTTAATTTATCGCACAGACTCATGCCGCGCAACCTTTCTCGTTTTTGATTGCTCTTCGCTTGCATTTGTTTTGGTAATTGCCGATACATTGCTTTGGTTTAATTTTTAAATGGTGATTTGTAATACCAGTTGTATTACCAAGGCTACACATAATATAATCTCCTTTGTACAATATGAACTCATCGTTTGATTGAAATTTCTCTGGTATCATCTCAAACATTATTTTCATCAAGTTTTCACAGTGATCAGTATCTAAGTGCACTTTAAAATTTTTTAATGACTCGGATTTGTCTGCATACACATTCATAAAAGACGAACACACAGTGCAGTACAGTGAATCTCCGACTGTATAAATAACACCTGCATTACGTTTCATATGTGGCTGACAACACTCAGACAGTTCTGATCTTCTGTCAGAACCTGTTGTGCTTTTCCTCAACTGCGCCAGCTACAGGAACAAAACCACTTTGTTTACTCAAGTATTCATCAAATACCTTATTTAAATATTCATTTTTACAACTGTATGGACTTCTCAAGTGTTTATACATTTCATTACTGACTGATAAAACATTACCAGAATGGGTCTGCATCTTACAGACTCGGTACAGCAAATAACATTTATTGTTTTTAAATACTCCACAGTTTACCCGTTGATCATACCAATCTGGATAGATGTGAACCAACTCTGTGATAAGGTTTTCAATATTTCTCTTTATATATTTATTATAAATATTATTTAATTGTTTTCGTTGATCAGCTGTTATCTCCTTATCGGGCGCTCCACAGTTACCCGCTATCTTATCTATGCGATTACCAGCTGGTTTCTGTATGTTTACATTCCGCTCTCTTTGATCTATATTATTGTGTGTATGCTCCAAATTAATAGTATGTTGAAACACACTTTCCTCTATTTCATTAATTTTGGCGTCACATTCCCTGCTGTGAGATTTATTCCTTTCTAAGGCGGTCTCACTACTACTACGAATTAATTCTAATTTATCAGCTATACTAATTTCGGTTGACTCTAAAAGTTGTATACTTTGTTTAGCCTGGTCATGAACGGCTGTATAAATTTTTTATTCTCCTCATGCTGTGATGCAGCGACTTGTTTTGCTTTAGCGCTTCGTCTCCACCAACCTTATTTTCTTCTGAGAGCTTTTGCATGTTTGCTTTAATTTCTTCCTTATTTGCTCTATTCTCTTCCGACATTTTCTGCATATTTGCCAATAATGTCTCCAATGTATTTTTTAATTCTAGTGATTCGGCCATATTGATTATTTCTTTTTATAAATTTAATAAACATTATAATTTGATTATAGTAACGGCACTATTCTTATTACTTATTATTACTAATAACGTCCGTTTATGTTATTTATTATTATAGTCCAGTCTCTCAATCAAATGTAAATAAGCTTAATCTAACACAGATACAAATAATAATTCAATCTCCATATAGATAATTACTACTATTGTTCCACGATCTGATAAGAGAGAGTATTCAAACTTTTATCTACACTCCCTGATAACATAGAACTGCACCCACAAAGAGTTCAATGACTTTAGTCTCTACACACTCAAATAAATATTTCTTTTCTCATTTTAATAACTAATGCAAAAATCGAGCCAAACGTTGGCCAGCGCCAAACATCCTTATGCAACAGATCAAATTTTGTTATACTAATGAGGATATAGTGAGTGTGTAAAAATCACGAACAAGTCTATTATGGAGGAGAAGAAAATTATTTATTATATACAAAAATATAGATTTTAAAAATGTATGTTTTTTTAAAATTGTCATGTATTGATAATAGAATTAATTGTTTGTATTGTTCGATAATATAAATAGATTTTACTTGGTTTCTGCAACGTCCTCCTCTCGTCTCGTCGCTCCCGTCCTGGCGTCCTCTTCTTCTCGTCGTCCTCTTCTACAGCGTCACTCCTTCCTGGTGTTCTCTTCGTCCTATCGTCCTCTTTTACAGCGTCACTCCTTCCTGGTGTCTTCTTCTTACTGGCGTCCTCTTCGTCTTGTCGTCCTCTTCTACGGCAGGCGGCTCCAGCGGCGATATTTTACTGAGTCTCGTTGTTATGTTTGACTCCTAACATTAATTAGTTTCTTCATAAATTGTTCACTCACAATGCTTATAAATTCCACTCCTACAGTTTATTATTAATTTATATCTTATATTTTCTTAACCTCAGGATTTATATGGGTGTTAATGCGGTGCGTTTAATGTACTTAATGCGGTGGGTTTAATATACACCTTACACGATATCTTGAAGTGTCTTTAAATTCCCTAAGCGGATATCTTAACTTACACGAAAACAGCACTGTATTATATTTTATTTTTTTATCTAAATATTTTACCCAGTCGATTCTTAACGCGAAACTTCGTTAAGAATTACCAAGGTTTATTTTATAAATGATATATCTACGTTGGTAAGAGAACAAATCTCTTCACAGGGCACAACTTCCCCTTGCAACTTCTACAGACAGCCTGTGTCCATCCTAGCTCTACAACGTATGAATCTCACTCAATTTAGTGTATTCTGATATGCTAAGCCCAAGTCACATGATTGATGGAACAAACAGATACACACATTTCATGAAAAACTTTCTATAATTTAGCAAAGTCCTGCATGGAAATAATCTACAATTTTTATTACCGTATCATTGATAAGAGTTACAATTGAGTTTCTCTTTACTTAAAAAACCATATTTCTAAAATAGTTATGAACCTCAGATTATACACAAATTGAAGCTATTTATCTAAATACTTCCTTGTCAAAGTTTCACGTCAATCGGTTAACTACCACTGCAGCTATAGCGATCACAGTTTAACACACCCGCACACACGTACAAATTCACACAAAAAATACATGACAATACAGAACACCTTTTTATGAAGAGTTTGCTATACCCTACATGCTTATCCATTTCTAAATACAAAACTTAAGACCAAGAGACAAAATATTACATAAAACAAATTTAAACAAGAAAATGCTCGTCATCCATGTGCTCTGATATACACAACATAGCTTATCATCCTGTGTTCTGTTGCAGGATTAACCCCACCAAGTGTAAAAAAAAATTTTTATATGGAATAAAAAAATTTTTTTTTCTCTTCCTAACCTAAATTGACATCACTTTTTCCCAATAATTATAATCATCCAAATAATACATAATAAGTTCAAAAATCAAAATAACTGAATAGCTTCTCTCAAACAACAGTTCTCAACTGTCACTTTGACAGCACTAATTGTAAACAAACATCCGCACCTGGCTGGATTTCACCAAACATTTCTGAACACTGATAAGGATGTCCATGTCTGACGTCATTTGGCTATATCTACAGTTCATCCATACATTTTTCAACATGATTACAATTATTCTTATTTTACACATAATTTTATACAATTTCCTACCAGTCATTGCACCTATATCCTGGCATTCTAGTTTAATTATTTGTATTATCCTTATTTTAATTTTTAATTTATCGCACAGACTCATGCCGCGCAACCTTTCTCGTTTTTGATTGCTCTTCGCTTGCATTTGTTTTGGTAATTGCCGATACATTGCTTTGGTTTAATTTTTAAATGGTGATTTGTAATACCAGTTGTATTACCAAGGCTACACATAATATAATCTCCTTTGTACAATATGAACTCATCGTTTGATTGAAATTTCTCTGGTATCATCTCAAACATTATTTTCATCAAGTTTTCACAGTGATCAGTATCTAAGTGCACTTTAAAATTTTTTAATGACTCGGATTTGTCTGCATACACATTCATAAAAGACGAACACACAGTGCAGTACAGTGAATCTCCGACTGTATAAATAACACCTGCATTACGTTTCATATGTGGCTGACAACACTCAGACAGTTCTGATCTTCTGTCAGAACCTGTTGTGCTTTTCCTCAACTGCGCCAGCTACAGGAACAAAACCACTTTGTTTACTCAAGTATTCATCAAATACCTTATTTAAATATTCATTTTTACAACTGTATGGACTTCTCAAGTGTTTATACATTTCATTACTGACTGATAAAACATTACCAGAATGGGTCTGCATCTTACAGACTCGGTACAGCAAATAACATTTATTGTTTTTAAATACTCCACAGTTTACCCGTTGATCATACCAATCTGGATAGATGTGAACCAACACTGTGATAAGGTTTTCAATATTTCTCTTTATATATTTATTATAAATATTATTTAATTGTTTTCGTTGATCAGCTGTTATCTCCTTATCGGGCGCTCCACAGTTACCCGCTATCTTATCTATGCGATTACCAGCTGGTTTCTGTATGTTTACATTCCGCTCTCTTTGATCTATATTATTGTGTGTATGCTCCAAATTAATAGTATGTTGAAACACACTTTCCTCTATTTCATTAATTTTGGCGTCACATTCCCTGCTGTGAGATTTATTCCTTTCTAAGGCGGTCTCACTACTACTACGAATTAATTCTAATTTATCAGCTATACTAATTTCGGTTGACTCTAAAAGTTGTATACTTTGTTTAGCCTGGTCATGAACGGCTGTATAAATTTTTTATTCTCCTCATGCTGTGATGCAGCGACTTGTTTTGCTTTAGCGCTTCGTCTCCACCAACCTTATTTTCTTCTGAGAGCTTTTGCATGTTTGCTTTAATTTCTTCCTTATTTGCTCTATTCTCTTCCGACATTTTCTGCATATTTGCCAATAATGTCTCCAATGTATTTTTTAATTCTAGTGATTCGGCCATATTGATTATTTCTTTTTATAAATTTAATAAACATTATAATTTGATTATAGTAACGGCACTATTCTTATTACTTATTATTACTAATAACGTCCGTTTATGTTATTTATTATTATAGTCCAGTCTCTCAATCAAATGTAAATAAGCTTAATCTAACACAGATACAAATAATAATTCAATCTCCATATAGATAATTACTACTATTGTTCCACGATCTGATAAGAGAGAGTATTCAAACTTTTATCTACACTCCCTGATAACATAGAACTGCACCCACAAAGAGTTCAATGACTTTAGTCTCTACACACTCAAATAAATATTTCTTTTCTCATTTTAATAACTAATGCAAAAATCGAGCCAAACGTTGGCCAGCGCCAAACATCCTTATGCAACAGATCAAATTTTGTTATACTAATGAGGATATAGTGAGTGTGTAAAAATCACGAACAAGTCTATTATGGAGGAGAAGAAAATTATTTATTATATACAAAAATATAGATTTTAAAAATGTATGTTTTTTTAAAATTGTCATGTATTGATAATAGAATTAATTGTTTGTATTGTTCGATAATATAAATAGATTTTACTTGGTTTCTGCAACGTCCTCCTCTCGTCTCGTCGCTCCCGTCCTGGCGTCCTCTTCTTCTCGTCGTCCTCTTCTACAGCGTCACTCCTTCCTGGTGTTCTCTTCGTCCTATCGTCCTCTTTTACAGCGTCACTCCTTCCTGGTGTCTTCTTCTTACTGGCGTCCTCTTCGTCTTGTCGTCCTCTTCTACGGCAGGCGGCTCCAGCGGCGATATTTTACTGAATCTCGTTGTTATGTTTGACTCCTAACATTAATTAGTTTCTTCATAAATTGTTCACTCACAATGCTTATAAATTCCACTCCTACAGTTTATTATTAATTTATATCTTATATTTTCTTAACCTCAGGATTTATATGGGTGTTAATGCGGTGCGTTTAATGTACTTAATGCGGTGGGTTTAATATACACCTTACACGATATCTTGAAGTGTCTTTAAATTCCCTAAGCGGATATCTTAACTTACACGAAAACAGCACTGTATTATATTTTATTTTTTTATCTAAATATTTTACCCAGTCGATTCTTAACGCGAAACTTCGTTAAGAATTACCAAGGTTTATTTTATAAATGATATATCTACGTTGGTAAGAGAACAAATCTCTTCACAGGGCACAACTTCCCCTTGCAACTTCTACAGACAGCCTGTGTCCATCCAAGCTCTACAACGTATGAATCTCACTCAATTTAGTGTATTCTGATATGCTAAGCCCAAGTCACATGATTGATGGAACAAACAGATACACACATTTCATGAAAAACTTTCTATAATTTAGCAAAGTCCTGCATGGAAATAATCTACAATTTTTATTACCGTATCATTGATAAGAGTTACAATTGAGTTTCTCTTTACTTAAAAAACCATATTTCTAAAATAGTTATGAACCTCAGATTATACACAAATTGAAGCTATTTATCTAAATACTTCCTTGTCAAAGTTTCACGTCAATCGGTTAACTACCACTGCAGCTATAGCGATCACAGTTTAACACACCCGCACACACGTACAAATTCACACAAAAAATACATGACAATACAGAACACCTTTTTATGAAGAGTTTGCTATACCCTACATGCTTATCCATTTCTAAATACAAAACTTAAGACCAAGAGACAAAATATTACATAAAACAAATTTAAACAAGAAAATGCTCGTCATCCATGTGCTCTGATATACACAACATAGCTTATCATCCTGTGTTCTGTTGCAGGATTAACCCCACCAAGTGTAAAAAAAAATTTTTATATGGAATAAAAAAATTTTTTTTTCTCTTCCTAACCTAAATTGACATCACTTTTTCCCAATAATTATAATCATCCAAATAATACATAATAAGTTCAAAAATCAAAATAACTGAATAGCTTCTCTCAAACAACAGTTCTCAACTGTCACTTTGACAGCACTAATTGTAAACAAACATCCGCACCTGGCTGGATTTCACCAAACATTTCTGAACACTGATAAGGATGTCCATGTCTGACGTCATTTGGCTATATCTACAGTTCATCCATACATTTTTCAACATGATTACAATTATTCTTATTTTACACATAATTTTATACAATTTCCTACCAGTCATTGCACCTATATCCTGGCATTCTAGTTTAATTATTTGTATTATCCTTATTTTAATTTTTAATTTATCGCACAGACTCATGCCGCGCAACCTTTCTCGTTTTTGATTGCTCTTCGCTTGCATTTGTTTTGGTAATTGCCGATACATTGCTTTGGTTTAATTTTTAAATGGTGATTTGTAATACCAGTTGTATTACCAAGGCTACACATAATATAATCTCCTTTGTACAATATGAACTCATCGTTTGATTGAAATTTCTCTGGTATCATCTCAAACATTATTTTCATCAAGTTTTCACAGTGATCAGTATCTAAGTGCACTTTAAAATTTTTTAATGACTCGGATTTGTCTGCATACACATTCATAAAAGACGAACACACAGTGCAGTACAGTGAATCTCCGACTGTATAAATAACACCTGCATTACGTTTCATATGTGGCTGACAACACTCAGACAGTTCTGATCTTCTGTCAGAACCTGTTGTGCTTTTCCTCAACTGCGCCAGCTACAGGAACAAAACCACTTTGTTTACTCAAGTATTCATCAAATACCTTATTTAAATATTCATTTTTACAACTGTATGGACTTCTCAAGTGTTTATACATTTCATTACTGACTGATAAAACATTACCAGAATGGGTCTGCATCTTACAGACTCGGTACAGCAAATAACATTTATTGTTTTTAAATACTCCACAGTTTACCCGTTGATCATACCAATCTGGATAGATGTGAACCAACACTGTGATAAGGTTTTCAATATTTCTCTTTATATATTTATTATAAATATTATTTAATTGTTTTCGTTGATCAGCTGTTATCTCCTTATCGGGCGCTCCACAGTTACCCGCTATCTTATCTATGCGATTACCAGCTGGTTTCTGTATGTTTACATTCCGCTCTCTTTGATCTATATTATTGTGTGTATGCTCCAAATTAATAGTATGTTGAAACACACTTTCCTCTATTTCATTAATTTTGGCGTCACATTCCCTGCTGTGAGATTTATTCCTTTCTAAGGCGGTCTCACTACTACTACGAATTAATTCTAATTTATCAGCTATACTAATTTCGGTTGACTCTAAAAGTTGTATACTTTGTTTAGCCTGGTCATGAACGGCTGTATAAATTTTTTATTCTCCTCATGCTGTGATGCAGCGACTTGTTTTGCTTTAGCGCTTCGTCTCCACCAACCTTATTTTCTTCTGAGAGCTTTTGCATGTTTGCTTTAATTTCTTCCTTATTTGCTCTATTCTCTTCCGACATTTTCTGCATATTTGCCAATAATGTCTCCAATGTATTTTTTAATTCTAGTGATTCGGCCATATTGATTATTTCTTTTTATAAATTTAATAAACATTATAATTTGATTATAGTAACGGCACTATTCTTATTACTTATTATTACTAATAACGTCCGTTTATGTTATTTATTATTATAGTCCAGTCTCTCAATCAAATGTAAATAAGCTTAATCTAACACAGATACAAATAATAATTCAATCTCCATATAGATAATTACTACTATTGTTCCACGATCTGATAAGAGAGAGTATTCAAACTTTTATCTACACTCCCTGATAACATAGAACTGCACCCACAAAGAGTTCAATGACTTTAGTCTCTACACACTCAAATAAATATTTCTTTTCTCATTTTAATAACTAATGCAAAAATCGAGCCAAACGTTGGCCAGCGCCAAACATCCTTATGCAACAGATCAAATTTTGTTATACTAATGAGGATATAGTGAGTGTGTAAAAATCACGAACAAGTCTATTATGGAGGAGAAGAAAATTATTTATTATATACAAAAATATAGATTTTAAAAATGTATGTTTTTTTAAAATTGTCATGTATTGATAATAGAATTAATTGTTTGTATTGTTCGATAATATAAATAGATTTTACTTGGTTTCTGCAACGTCCTCCTCTCGTCTCGTCGCTCCCGTCCTGGCGTCCTCTTCTTCTCGTCGTCCTCTTCTACAGCGTCACTCCTTCCTGGTGTTCTCTTCGTCCTATCGTCCTCTTTTACAGCGTCACTCCTTCCTGGTGTCTTCTTCTTACTGGCGTCCTCTTCGTCTTGTCGTCCTCTTCTACGGCAGGCGGCTCCAGCGGCGATATTTTACTGAGTCTCGTTGTTATGTTTGACTCCTAACATTAATTAGTTTCTTCATAAATTGTTCACTCACAATGCTTATAAATTCCACTCCTACAGTTTATTATTAATTTATATCTTATATTTTCTTAACCTCAGGATTTATATGGGTGTTAATGCGGTGCGTTTAATGTACTTAATGCGGTGGGTTTAATATACACCTTACACGATATCTTGAAGTGTCTTTAAATTCCCTAAGCGGATATCTTAACTTACACGAAAACAGCACTGTATTATATTTTATTTTTTTATCTAAATATTTTACCCAGTCGATTCTTAACGCGAAACTTCGTTAAGAATTACCAAGGTTTATTTTATAAATGATATATCTACGTTGGTAAGAGAACAAATCTCTTCACAGGGCACAACTTCCCCTTGCAACTTCTACAGACAGCCTGTGTCCATCCTAGCTCTACAACGTATGAATCTCACTCAATTTAGTGTATTCTGATATGCTAAGCCCAAGTCACATGATTGATGGAACAAACAGATACACACATTTCATGAAAAACTTTCTATAATTTAGCAAAGTCCTGCATGGAAATAATCTACAATTTTTATTACCGTATCATTGATAAGAGTTACAATTGAGTTTCTCTTTACTTAAAAAACCATATTTCTAAAATAGTTATGAACCTCAGATTATACACAAATTGAAGCTATTTATCTAAATACTTCCTTGTCAAAGTTTCACGTCAATCGGTTAACTACCACTGCAGCTATAGCGATCACAGTTTAACACACCCGCACACACGTACAAATTCACACAAAAAATACATGACAATACAGAACACCTTTTTATGAAGAGTTTGCTATACCCTACATGCTTATCCATTTCTAAATACAAAACTTAAGACCAAGAGACAAAATATTACATAAAACAAATTTAAACAAGAAAATGCTCGTCATCCATGTGCTCTGATATACACAACATAGCTTATCATCCTGTGTTCTGTTGCAGGATTAACCCCACCAAGTGTAAAAAAAAATTTTTATATGGAATAAAAAAATTTTTTTTTCTCTTCCTAACCTAAATTGACATCACTTTTTCCCAATAATTATAATCATCCAAATAATACATAATAAGTTCAAAAATCAAAATAACTGAATAGCTTCTCTCAAACAACAGTTCTCAACTGTCACTTTGACAGCACTAATTGTAAACAAACATCCGCACCTGGCTGGATTTCACCAAACATTTCTGAACACTGATAAGGATGTCCATGTCTGACGTCATTTGGCTATATCTACAGTTCATCCATACATTTTTCAACATGATTACAATTATTCTTATTTTACACATAATTTTATACAATTTCCTACCAGTCATTGCACCTATATCCTGGCATTCTAGTTTAATTATTTGTATTATCCTTATTTTAATTTTTAATTTATCGCACAGACTCATGCCGCGCAACCTTTCTCGTTTTTGATTGCTCTTCGCTTGCATTTGTTTTGGTAATTGCCGATACATTGCTTTGGTTTAATTTTTAAATGGTGATTTGTAATACCAGTTGTATTACCAAGGCTACACATAATATAATCTCCTTTGTACAATATGAACTCATCGTTTGATTGAAATTTCTCTGGTATCATCTCAAACATTATTTTCATCAAGTTTTCACAGTGATCAGTATCTAAGTGCACTTTAAAATTTTTTAATGACTCGGATTTGTCTGCATACACATTCATAAAAGACGAACACACAGTGCAGTACAGTGAATCTCCGACTGTATAAATAACACCTGCATTACGTTTCATATGTGGCTGACAACACTCAGACAGTTCTGATCTTCTGTCAGAACCTGTTGTGCTTTTCCTCAACTGCGCCAGCTACAGGAACAAAACCACTTTGTTTACTCAAGTATTCATCAAATACCTTATTTAAATATTCATTTTTACAACTGTATGGACTTCTCAAGTGTTTATACATTTCATTACTGACTGATAAAACATTACCAGAATGGGTCTGCATCTTACAGACTCGGTACAGCAAATAACATTTATTGTTTTTAAATACTCCACAGTTTACCCGTTGATCATACCAATCTGGATAGATGTGAACCAACACTGTGATAAGGTTTTCAATATTTCTCTTTATATATTTATTATAAATATTATTTAATTGTTTTCGTTGATCAGCTGTTATCTCCTTATCGGGCGCTCCACAGTTACCCGCTATCTTATCTATGCGATTACCAGCTGGTTTCTGTATGTTTACATTCCGCTCTCTTTGATCTATATTATTGTGTGTATGCTCCAAATTAATAGTATGTTGAAACACACTTTCCTCTATTTCATTAATTTTGGCGTCACATTCCCTGCTGTGAGATTTATTCCTTTCTAAGGCGGTCTCACTACTACTACGAATTAATTCTAATTTATCAGCTATACTAATTTCGGTTGACTCTAAAAGTTGTATACTTTGTTTAGCCTGGTCATGAACGGCTGTATAAATTTTTTATTCTCCTCATGCTGTGATGCAGCGACTTGTTTTGCTTTAGCGCTTCGTCTCCACCAACCTTATTTTCTTCTGAGAGCTTTTGCATGTTTGCTTTAATTTCTTCCTTATTTGCTCTATTCTCTTCCGACATTTTCTGCATATTTGCCAATAATGTCTCCAATGTATTTTTTAATTCTAGTGATTCGGCCATATTGATTATTTCTTTTTATAAATTTAATAAACATTATAATTTGATTATAGTAACGGCACTATTCTTATTACTTATTATTACTAATAACGTCCGTTTATGTTATTTATTATTATAGTCCAGTCTCTCAATCAAATGTAAATAAGCTTAATCTAACACAGATACAAATAATAATTCAATCTCCATATAGATAATTACTACTATTGTTCCACGATCTGATAAGAGAGAGTATTCAAACTTTTATCTACACTCCCTGATAACATAGAACTGCACCCACAAAGAGTTCAATGACTTTAGTCTCTACACACTCAAATAAATATTTCTTTTCTCATTTTAATAACTAATGCAAAAATCGAGCCAAACGTTGGCCAGCGCCAAACATCCTTATGCAACAGATCAAATTTTGTTATACTAATGAGGATATAGTGAGTGTGTAAAAATCACGAACAAGTCTATTATGGAGGAGAAGAAAATTATTTATTATATACAAAAATATAGATTTTAAAAATGTATGTTTTTTTAAAATTGTCATGTATTGATAATAGAATTAATTGTTTGTATTGTTCGATAATATAAATAGATTTTACTTGGTTTCTGCAACGTCCTCCTCTCGTCTCGTCGCTCCCGTCCTGGCGTCCTCTTCTTCTCGTCGTCCTCTTCTACAGCGTCACTCCTTCCTGGTGTTCTCTTCGTCCTATCGTCCTCTTTTACAGCGTCACTCCTTCCTGGTGTCTTCTTCTTACTGGCGTCCTCTTCGTCTTGTCGTCCTCTTCTACGGCAGGCGGCTCCAGCGGCGATATTTTACTGAATCTCGTTGTTATGTTTGACTCCTAACATTAATTAGTTTCTTCATAAATTGTTCACTCACAATGCTTATAAATTCCACTCCTACAGTTTATTATTAATTTATATCTTATATTTTCTTAACCTCAGGATTTATATGGGTGTTAATGCGGTGCGTTTAATGTACTTAATGCGGTGGGTTTAATATACACCTTACACGATATCTTGAAGTGTCTTTAAATTCCCTAAGCGGATATCTTAACTTACACGAAAACAGCACTGTATTATATTTTATTTTTTTATCTAAATATTTTACCCAGTCGATTCTTAACGCGAAACTTCGTTAAGAATTACCAAGGTTTATTTTATAAATGATATATCTACGTTGGTAAGAGAACAAATCTCTTCACAGGGCACAACTTCCCCTTGCAACTTCTACAGACAGCCTGTGTCCATCCAAGCTCTACAACGTATGAATCTCACTCAATTTAGTGTATTCTGATATGCTAAGCCCAAGTCACATGATTGATGGAACAAACAGATACACACATTTCATGAAAAACTTTCTATAATTTAGCAAAGTCCTGCATGGAAATAATCTACAATTTTTATTACCGTATCATTGATAAGAGTTACAATTGAGTTTCTCTTTACTTAAAAAACCATATTTCTAAAATAGTTATGAACCTCAGATTATACACAAATTGAAGCTATTTATCTAAATACTTCCTTGTCAAAGTTTCACGTCAATCGGTTAACTACCACTGCAGCTATAGCGATCACAGTTTAACACACCCGCACACACGTACAAATTCACACAAAAAATACATGACAATACAGAACACCTTTTTATGAAGAGTTTGCTATACCCTACATGCTTATCCATTTCTAAATACAAAACTTAAGACCAAGAGACAAAATATTACATAAAACAAATTTAAACAAGAAAATGCTCGTCATCCATGTGCTCTGATATACACAACATAGCTTATCATCCTGTGTTCTGTTGCAGGATTAACCCCACCAAGTGTAAAAAAAAATTTTTATATGGAATAAAAAAATTTTTTTTTCTCTTCCTAACCTAAATTGACATCACTTTTTCCCAATAATTATAATCATCCAAATAATACATAATAAGTTCAAAAATCAAAATAACTGAATAGCTTCTCTCAAACAACAGTTCTCAACTGTCACTTTGACAGCACTAATTGTAAACAAACATCCGCACCTGGCTGGATTTCACCAAACATTTCTGAACACTGATAAGGATGTCCATGTCTGACGTCATTTGGCTATATCTACAGTTCATCCATACATTTTTCAACATGATTACAATTATTCTTATTTTACACATAATTTTATACAATTTCCTACCAGTCATTGCACCTATATCCTGGCATTCTAGTTTAATTATTTGTATTATCCTTATTTTAATTTTTAATTTATCGCACAGACTCATGCCGCGCAACCTTTCTCGTTTTTGATTGCTCTTCGCTTGCATTTGTTTTGGTAATTGCCGATACATTGCTTTGGTTTAATTTTTAAATGGTGATTTGTAATACCAGTTGTATTACCAAGGCTACACATAATATAATCTCCTTTGTACAATATGAACTCATCGTTTGATTGAAATTTCTCTGGTATCATCTCAAACATTATTTTCATCAAGTTTTCACAGTGATCAGTATCTAAGTGCACTTTAAAATTTTTTAATGACTCGGATTTGTCTGCATACACATTCATAAAAGACGAACACACAGTGCAGTACAGTGAATCTCCGACTGTATAAATAACACCTGCATTACGTTTCATATGTGGCTGACAACACTCAGACAGTTCTGATCTTCTGTCAGAACCTGTTGTGCTTTTCCTCAACTGCGCCAGCTACAGGAACAAAACCACTTTGTTTACTCAAGTATTCATCAAATACCTTATTTAAATATTCATTTTTACAACTGTATGGACTTCTCAAGTGTTTATACATTTCATTACTGACTGATAAAACATTACCAGAATGGGTCTGCATCTTACAGACTCGGTACAGCAAATAACATTTATTGTTTTTAAATACTCCACAGTTTACCCGTTGATCATACCAATCTGGATAGATGTGAACCAACACTGTGATAAGGTTTTCAATATTTCTCTTTATATATTTATTATAAATATTATTTAATTGTTTTCGTTGATCAGCTGTTATCTCCTTATCGGGCGCTCCACAGTTACCCGCTATCTTATCTATGCGATTACCAGCTGGTTTCTGTATGTTTACATTCCGCTCTCTTTGATCTATATTATTGTGTGTATGCTCCAAATTAATAGTATGTTGAAACACACTTTCCTCTATTTCATTAATTTTGGCGTCACATTCCCTGCTGTGAGATTTATTCCTTTCTAAGGCGGTCTCACTACTACTACGAATTAATTCTAATTTATCAGCTATACTAATTTCGGTTGACTCTAAAAGTTGTATACTTTGTTTAGCCTGGTCATGAACGGCTGTATAAATTTTTTATTCTCCTCATGCTGTGATGCAGCGACTTGTTTTGCTTTAGCGCTTCGTCTCCACCAACCTTATTTTCTTCTGAGAGCTTTTGCATGTTTGCTTTAATTTCTTCCTTATTTGCTCTATTCTCTTCCGACATTTTCTGCATATTTGCCAATAATGTCTCCAATGTATTTTTTAATTCTAGTGATTCGGCCATATTGATTATTTCTTTTTATAAATTTAATAAACATTATAATTTGATTATAGTAACGGCACTATTCTTATTACTTATTATTACTAATAACGTCCGTTTATGTTATTTATTATTATAGTCCAGTCTCTCAATCAAATGTAAATAAGCTTAATCTAACACAGATACAAATAATAATTCAATCTCCATATAGATAATTACTACTATTGTTCCACGATCTGATAAGAGAGAGTATTCAAACTTTTATCTACACTCCCTGATAACATAGAACTGCACCCACAAAGAGTTCAATGACTTTAGTCTCTACACACTCAAATAAATATTTCTTTTCTCATTTTAATAACTAATGCAAAAATCGAGCCAAACGTTGGCCAGCGCCAAACATCCTTATGCAACAGATCAAATTTTGTTATACTAATGAGGATATAGTGAGTGTGTAAAAATCACGAACAAGTCTATTATGGAGGAGAAGAAAATTATTTATTATATACAAAAATATAGATTTTAAAAATGTATGTTTTTTTAAAATTGTCATGTATTGATAATAGAATTAATTGTTTGTATTGTTCGATAATATAAATAGATTTTACTTGGTTTCTGCAACGTCCTCCTCTCGTCTCGTCGCTCCCGTCCTGGCGTCCTCTTCTTCTCGTCGTCCTCTTCTACAGCGTCACTCCTTCCTGGTGTTCTCTTCGTCCTATCGTCCTCTTTTACAGCGTCACTCCTTCCTGGTGTCTTCTTCTTACTGGCGTCCTCTTCGTCTTGTCGTCCTCTTCTACGGCAGGCGGCTCCAGCGGCGATATTTTACTGAGTCTCGTTGTTATGTTTGACTCCTAACATTAATTAGTTTCTTCATAAATTGTTCACTCACAATGCTTATAAATTCCACTCCTACAGTTTATTATTAATTTATATCTTATATTTTCTTAACCTCAGGATTTATATGGGTGTTAATGCGGTGCGTTTAATGTACTTAATGCGGTGGGTTTAATATACACCTTACACGATATCTTGAAGTGTCTTTAAATTCCCTAAGCGGATATCTTAACTTACACGAAAACAGCACTGTATTATATTTTATTTTTTTATCTAAATATTTTACCCAGTCGATTCTTAACGCGAAACTTCGTTAAGAATTACCAAGGTTTATTTTATAAATGATATATATACGTTGGTAAGAGAACAAATCTCTTCACAGGGCACAACTTCCCCTTGCAACTTCTACAGACAGCCTGTGTCCATCCAAGCTCTACAACGTATGAATCTCACTCAATTTAGTGTATTCTGATATGCTAAGCCCAAGTCACATGATTGATGGAACAAACAGATACACACATTTCATGAAAAACTTTCTATAATTTAGCAAAGTCCTGCATGGAAATAATCTACAATTTTTATTACCGTATCATTGATAAGAGTTACAATTGAGTTTCTCTTTACTTAAAAAACCATATTTCTAAAATAGTTATGAACCTCAGATTATACACAAATTGAAGCTATTTATCTAAATACTTCCTTGTCAAAGTTTCACGTCAATCGGTTAACTACCACTGCAGCTATAGCGATCACAGTTTAACACACCCGCACACACGTACAAATTCACACAAAAAATACATGACAATACAGAACACCTTTTTATGAAGAGTTTGCTATACCCTACATGCTTATCCATTTCTAAATACAAAACTTAAGACCAAGAGACAAAATATTACATAAAACAAATTTAAACAAGAAAATGCTCGTCATCCATGTGCTCTGATATACACAACATAGCTTATCATCCTGTGTTCTGTTGCAGGATTAACCCCACCAAGTGTAAAAAAAAATTTTTATATGGAATAAAAAAATTTTTTTTTCTCTTCCTAACCTAAATTGACATCACTTTTTCCCAATAATTATAATCATCCAAATAATACATAATAAGTTCAAAAATCAAAATAACTGAATAGCTTCTCTCAAACAACAGTTCTCAACTGTCACTTTGACAGCACTAATTGTAAACAAACATCCGCACCTGGCTGGATTTCACCAAACATTTCTGAACACTGATAAGGATGTCCATGTCTGACGTCATTTGGCTATATCTACAGTTCATCCATACATTTTTCAACATGATTACAATTATTCTTATTTTACACATAATTTTATACAATTTCCTACCAGTCATTTCACCTATATCCTGGCATTCTAGTTTAATTATTTGTATTATCCTTATTTTAATTTTATATTTATCGCACAGACTCATGCCGCGCAACCTATCTGGTTTTTTGATTGCTCTTCGCTTGCATTTGTTTTGGTAATTGCCGATATATTGCTTTGGTTTAATTTTTAAATGTTGATTTGTAATACCAGTTGTATTACCCTGGCTACACATAATATAATCTCCTTTGTACAATATGAACTAATTGTTTGATTGAAATTTCTCTGATATCATCTAAATCATTATTTTCATCAAGTTTTCACAATGATCAGTATCTAAGTGCACTTTAAAATTTTTTAATGTCTCGGATTTGTCTGTATACACATTCATAAAAGACGAACACACAGTGCAGAACAGTGAATCTCCGAATGTATAAATAACACCTGCATTACGTTTCATATGTGGCTGACAACACTCAGACAGTTCTGCTCTTCTGTCAGAACCTGTTATGCTTTTCCTCAACTGCACCAGCTTCAGGAACAAAACCACTTTGTTCACCCAAGTATTCATCAAATACCTTATTTAAATATTCATTTTTACAACTGTATGGACTTCTCACGTGTTTATACATTTCATTACTGACTGATAAAACATTACCAGAATGGATCTGCATCTTAAAGACTCGGTACAGCAAATAACATTTATTGTTTTTAAATACTCCACAGTTTACCCGTTGATCATACCAATCTGGATAGATGTGAACCAACACTGTGATAAGGTTTTCAATATTTCTCTTTTCATATTTATTTAAAATATTATTTAAGTGTTTTCGTTTATCAGCTGTTATCTTCTTATCGGGCGCTCCACAGTTACCCGCTATCTTATCTATGCGATTAACAGCTGGTTTCTGTATGTTTACATTCCGCTCTCTTTGATCTATATTATTGTGTGTATGCTCCAAATTAATAGTATGTTGAAACACACTTTCCTCTATTTCATTAATTTTTGCGTCACATTCCCTGCTGTGAGATTTATTCCTTTCTAAGGCGGTCTCACTACTACTACGAATTAATCCTAATTTATCAGCTATACGTTTTTCGGTTGACTCTAAAAGTTGTTTACTTTGTTTAGCCTGGTCATGAACGGCTGTATAAATTTTTTATTCTCCTCATGCAGTGATGTAGCGACTTGTTTTGCTTTAACGCTTCGTCTCCACCAACCTTATTTTTTTCTGAGAGCTTTTGCATGTTTGCTTTAATTCTTCCTTATTTGCTCCATTCTCTTCCGACATTTTCTGCATATTTGCCAATAATGCCGCCAATGTATTTTGTAATTCTAGTGATTCGGCCATATTGATTATTTCTTTTTATAAATTTAATGAACATTATAATTTGATTATAGTAACGGCACTATTCTTATTACTTATTATTATAAATAACGTCCGTTTATGTTATTTATTATTATAGTCCAGTCTATCAGTCAAATGTAAATAAGCTTAATCTAACACAGATACAAAAAATAATTCAATCTCCATATAGATAATTACTACTATTGTTCCACGATCTGATAAGAGAGAGTATTCAAACTTTTATCTACACTCCCTGATAACATAGAACAGCACCCACAAAGAGTTCAATGAATTTAGTCTCTACACACTCAAATAAATATTTCTTTTTTCATTTTATTAAACTAATGCAAAAATCGAGCCCAACGTTGGCCAGCGCCAAACATCCTTATGCAACAGATCAAATTTTATTATACTAATGAGGATATAGTGAGTGTGTAAAAATCACGAACAAGTCTATTATGGAGGAGATGAAAAATTATTTATTATATACATAAATATAGTTTTTAAAAATGTATATTTTTTTAAAATTGTCATGTATTGATAATAGAATTAATTGTTTGTATTGTTCGATAATATAAATCGATTTTACTTGGTTTCTGCAACGTCCTCCTCTCGTCTCGTCGCTCCAGTCCTGGCGTCCTCTCCTTCTCGTCGTCTTCTTCTACAGCGTCACTCCTTCCTGGTGTCCTCTTCGTCCTATCGTCCTCTTCTACAGCGTCACTCTTTCCTGGTGTCTTCTTCGTCCTGGCGTCCTCTTCGTCTTGTCGTCCTCTTCTACGGCAGGCGGCTCGAGCGGCGAAAATTCACTGAGTCTCGTTGTTACGTTTGACTGCAAACATTAATTAGTTTCTTCATAAATTGTTCACTCACAATGCTTATAAATTCCACTCATACAGTTTATTATTAATTTATATCTTATATTTTCTTAACCTCAGTATTTATATGGGTGTTACTTAATGTGGTGCGTTTAATGTACACCTTCTACGATATCTTGAATGTCTTTAAATTCCCTAAGCGGATATCTTAACTTACACGAAAACAGCACTGTATTATATTTTATTTTTTTATCTAAATATTTTACCCAGTCGATTCTTAACGCGGTACGTCGTCAAGAATTACCAAGGTTTATTTTATAAATGATATATCTACGTTGGTAAGACAACAACTCTCTTCACCGGGCACAGCTTCCCCTTGCAACTTCTACAGACAGACTGTGTCCATCCTAGCTCTACAACGTATGAATCTCACTCAATTTAGTGTATTCTGATAGGCTAAGCCCAAGTCCCATGATTGATGGAACAAACAGATACACAAAATTCATGAAAAACTTTCTATAATTTAGCAAAGTCCTGCATGGAATTTATCTACAATTTTTATTACCGTATCATTGATAAGAGTTGCAATTGAGTTTTTCTTTACTTAAAAAACCATATTTCTAAAATAGTTATGAACCTCAGAGTATACACAAATTGAAGCTATTTATCTAAATACTTCCTTGTCAAAGTTTCACGTCAATCGGTTAACTACCACTGCAGCTATAGCGATCACAGTTAATCACACCCGCACACACGCACAAATTCACACAAAAAATACACAACAATACAGAACACCTTTTTATGAAGAGTTTGCTATACCCTACATGCTTATCCATTTCTAAATACAAAACTTAAGACCAAAAGACAAAATATTACATAAAACAAATTTAAACAAGAATAATGGTTGTCATCCATGTGCTCTGATATACACAACATAGCTTATCATCCAGTGTTCTGTTGCAGGATTAACCCCACCACGTGTAAAAAAAATTTTTATATGGAATAAAAAAAATTTTTTTGTCTCTTTCTAACCTAAATTGACATCACCTTTTCCCAATAATTATAATCATCCAAATAATACATAATAAGTTCAAAAATCAAAATAACTGAATAGCTTCTCTCAAACAACAGTTCTCAACTGTCACTTTGACAGCACTAATTGTAAACAAACAACCGCACCTGGCTGGATTTCACCAAACATTTCTGAACACTGATAAGGATGTCCATGTCTGACGTCATTTGGCTATATCTACAGTTCATCCATACATTTTTCAACATGATTACAATTATTCTTATTTTACACATAATTTTATACAATTTCCTACCAGTCATTGCACCTATATCCTGGCATTCCAGTTTAATTATTTGTATTATCCTAATTTTAATTTTTAATTTATCGCACAGACTCATGCCGCGCAACCTTTCTCGTTTTTTGATTTCTCTTCGCTTGCTTTTATTTTGGTTAATGCCGATACATTGCTTTGGTTTAATTTTTAAATGTTGATTTGTAATACCAGTTGTATTATCCAGGCTACACATAATATAATCTCCTTTGTACAATATGAACTCATTGTTTGATTGAAATTTCCCTGGTATCATCTCAAACATTATTTTCATCAAGTTTTCACAGTGATCAGTATCTAAGTGCACTTTAAAATTTTTTAATGTCTCGGATTTGTCTGCATACACATTCATAAAAGACGAACACACAGTGCAGTACAGTGAATCTCCGACTGTATAAATAACACCTGCATTACGTTTCATATGTGGCTGACAACACTCAGACAGTTCTGATCTTCTGTCAGAACCTGTTGTGCTTTTCCTCAACTGCACCAGCTTCAGGAACAAAACCACTTTGTTTACCCAAGTATTCAACAAATACCTTAATTAGATAATCATTTTTACAACTGTATGGACTTCTCAAGTGTTTATACATTTCATTACTGACTGATAAAACATTACCAGAATGGATCTGCATCTTACAGACTCGGTACAGCAAATAACATTTATTGTTTTTAAATACTCCACAGTTTACACGTTGATCATACCAAACTGGATAGATGTGAACCAACACTGCGATAAGATTTTCAATATTTCTCTTTTCATATTTATTTAAAATATTATTTAATTGTTTTCGTTGATCAGCTGTTATCTCCTTATCGGGCGCTCCACAGTTACCCGCTATCTTATCTATGCGATTACCAGCTGGTTTCTGTATGTTTACATTCCGCTCTCTTTGATCTATATTATTTTGTGTATGCTCCAAATTAATAGTATGTTGAAACACACTTTCCTCTATTTCATTAATTTTGGCGTCACATTCCCTGCTGTGAGATTTATTCCTTTCTAAGGCGGTCTCACTACTACTACGAATTAATTCTAATTTATCAGCTATACTAATTTCGGTTGACTCTAAAAGTTGTTTACTTTGTTTAGCCTGGTCATGAACGGCTGTATAAATTTTTTATTCTCCTCATGCTGTGATGCAGCGACTTGTTTTGCTTTAGCGCTTCGTCTCCACCAACCTTATTTTCTTCTGAGAGCTTTTGCATGTTTGCTTTAATTTCTTCCTTATTTGCTCTATTTTCTTCCGACATTTTCTGCATATTTGCCAATAATGCCGCCAATGTATTTTGTATTTCTAGTGATTCGGCCATATTGATTATTTCTTTTTATAAATTTAATAAACATTATAATTTGATTATAGTAACGGCACTATTCTTATTACTTATTATTACTAATAACGTCCGTTTATGTTATTTATTATTATAGTCCAGTCTCTCAATCAAATGTAAATAAGCTTAATCTAACACAGATACAAATAATAATTCAAACTCCATATAGATAATTACTACTATTGTTCCACGATCTGATATGAGAGAGTATTCAAACTTTTATCTACACTCCCTGATAACATATAACAGCACCCACAAAGAGTTCAATGAATTTAGTCTCTACACACTCAAATAAATATTTCTTTTTTCATTTTATTAAACTAATGCAAAAATCGAGCCCAACGTTGGCCAGCGCCAAACATCCTTATGCAACAGATCAAATTTTATTATACTAATGAGGATATAGTAAGTGTGTAAAAATCACGAACAAGTCTATTACGGAGGAGATAAAAATTATTTATTATATACATAAATATAGTTTTTAAAAATGTATATTTTTTTAAAATTGTCATGTATTGATAATAGAATTGATTGTTTGTATTGTTCGATAATATAAATCGATTCTACTTGGTTTCTGCAACGTCCTCCTCTCGTCTCGTCTCTCCAGTCCTGGCGTCCTCTCCTTCTCGTCGTCTTCTTCTACAGCGTCACTCCTTCCTGGTGTCCTCTTCGTCCTATCGTCCTCTTCTACAGCGTCACTCTTTCCTGGTGTCTTCTTCGTCCTGGCGTCCTCTTCGTCTTGTCGTCCTCTTCTACGGCAGGCGGCTCGAGCGGCGAAAATTCACTGAGTCTCGTTGTTACGTTTGACTGCAAACATTAATTAGTTTCTTCATAAATTGTTCACTCACAATGCTTATAAATTCCACTCATACAGTTTATTATTAATTTATATCTTATATTTTCTTAACCTCAGTATTTATATGGGTGTTACTTAATGTGGTGCGTTTAATGTACACCTTCTACGATATCTTGAATGTCTTTAAATCCCTAAGCGGATATCTTAACTTACACGTAAACAGCACTGTATTATATTTTATTTTTTTTATCTAAATATTTTACCCAGTCGATTCTTAACGCGGAACGTCGTTAAGAATTACCAAGGTTTATTTTATAAATGATATATCTACGTTGGTAAGACAACAACTCTCTTCACCGGGCACAACTTCCCCTTGCAACTTCTACAGACAGACTGTGTCCATCCTAGCTCTACAACGTATGAATCTCACTCAATTTAGTGTATTCTGATAGGCTAAGCCCAAGTCCCATGATTGATGGAACAAACAGATACACAAAATTCATGAAAAACTTTCTATAATTTAGCAAAGTCCTGCATGGAATTTATCTACAATTTTTATTACCGTATCATTGATAAGAGTTGCAATTTAGTTTTTCTTTACTTAAAAAACCATATTTCTAAAATAGTTATGAACCTCAGAGTATACACAAATTGAAGCTATTTATCTAAATACTTCCTTGTCAAAGTTTCACGTCAATCGGTTAACTACCACTGCAGCTATAGCGATCACAGTTAATCACACCCGCACACACGCACAAATTCACACAAAAAATACACAACAATACAGAACACCTTTTTATGAAGAGTTTGCTATACCCTACATACTTATCCATTTCTAAATACAAAACTTAAGACCAAAAGACAAAATATTACATAAAACAAATTTAAACAAGAATAATGGTTGTCATCCATGTGCTCTGATATACACAACATAGCTTATCATCCTGTGTTCTGTTGCAGGATTAACCCCACCACGTGTAAAAAAAATTTTTATATGGAATAAAAAAAATTTTTTTGTCTCTTTCTAACCTAAATTGACATCACCTTTTCCCAATAATTATAATCATCCAAATAATACATAATAAGTTCAAAAATCAAAATAACTGAATAGCTTCTCTCAAACAACAGTTCTCAACTGTCACTTTGACAGCACTAATTGTAAACAAACAACCGCACCTGGCTGGATTTCACCAAACATTTCTGAACACTGATAAGGATGTCCATGTCTGACGTCATTTGGCTATATCTACAGTTCATCCATACATTTTTCAACATGATTACAATTATTCTTATTTTACACATAATTTTATACAATTTCCTACCAGTCATTGCACCTATATCCTGGCATTCTAGTTTAATTATTTGTATTATCCTAATTTTAATTTTTAATTTATCGCACAGACACATGCCGCGCAACCTTTCTCGTTTTTTGATTACTCTTCGCTTGCTTTTATTTTGGTTAATGCCGATACATTGCTTTGGTTTAATTTTTAAATGTTGATTTGTAATACCAGTTGTATTATCCAGGCTACACATAATATAATCTCCTTTGTACAATATGAACTCATTGTTTGATTGAAATTTCTCTGGTATCATCTCAAACATTATTTTCATCAAGTTTTCACAGTGATCAGTATCTAAGTGCACTTTAAAATTTTTTAATGTCTCGGATTTGTCTGCATACACATTCATAAAAGACGAACACACAGTGCAGTACAGTGAATCTCCGACTGTATAAATAACACCTGCATTACGTTTCATATGTGGCTGACAACACTCAGACAGTTCTGATCTTCTGTCAGAACCTGTTGTGCTTTTCCTCAACTGCACCAGCTTCAGGAACAAAACCACTTTGTTTACCCAAGTATTCAACAAATACCTTAATTAGATAATCATTTTTACAACTGTATGGACTTCTCAAGTGTTTATACATTTCATTACTGACTGATAAAACATTACCAGAATGGATCTGCATCTTACAGACTCGGTACAGCAAATAACATTTATTGTTTTTAAATACTCCACAGTTTACACGTTGATCATACCAAACTGGATAGATGTGAACCAACACTGCGATAAGATTTTCAATATTTCTCTTTTCATATTTATTTAAAATATTATTTAATTGATTACGTTGATCAGCTGTTATCTCCTTATCGGGCGCTCCACAGTTACCCGCTATCTTATCTATGCGATTACCAGCTGGTTTCTGTATGTTTACATTCCGCTCTCTTTGATCTATATTATTGTGTGTATGCTCCAAATTAATAGTATGTTGAAACACACTTTCCTCTATTTCATTAATTTTGGCGTCACATTCCCTGCTGTGAGATTTATTCCTTTCTAAGGCGGTCTCACTACTACTACGAATTAATTCTAATTTATCAGCTATACTAATTTCGGTTGACTCTAAAAGCTGTTTACTTTGTTTAGCCTGGTCATGAACGGCTGTATAAATTTTTTATTCTCCTCATGCTGTGATGCAGCGACTTGTTTTGCTTTAGCGCTTCGTCTCCACCAACCTTATTTTCTTCTGAGAGCTTTTGCATGTTTGCTTTAATTTCTTCCTTATTTGCTCTATTTTCTTCCGACATTTTCTGCATATTTGCCAATAATGCCGCCAATGTATTTTGTAATTCTAGTGATTCGGCCATATTGATTATTTCTTTTTATAAATTTAATAAACATTATAATTTGATTATAGTAACGGCACTATTCTTATTACTTATTATTACTAATAACGTCCGTTTATGTTATTTATTATTATAGTCCAGTCTCTCAATCAAATGTAAATAAGCTTAATCTAACACAGATACAAATAATAATTCAAACTCCATATAGATAATTACTACTATTGTTCCACGATCTGATATGAGAGAGTATTCAAACTTTTATCTACACTCCCTGATAACATATAACAGCACCCACAAAGAGTTCAATGAATTTAGTCTCTACACACTCAAATAAATATTTCTTTTTTCATTTTATTAAACTAATGCAAAAATCGAGCCCAACGTTGGCCAGCGCCAAACATCCTTATGCAACAGATCAAATTTTATTATACTAATGAGGATATAGTAAGTGTGTAAAAATCACGAACAAGTCTATTACGGAGGAGATAAAAATTATTTATTATATACATAAATATAGTTTTTAAAAATGTATATTTTTTTAAAATTGTCATGTATTGATAATAGAATTAATTGTTTGTATTGTTCGATAATATAAATCGATATTACTTGGTTTCTGCAACGTCCTCCTCTCGTCTCGTCGCTCCCGTCCTGGCGTCCTCTTCTTCTCGTCGTCCTCTCCTACAGCGTCACTCCTTCCTGGTGTCCTCTTCGTCCTATCGTCCTCTTCTACAGCGTCACTCTTTCCTGGTGTCTTCTTCGTCCTGGCGTCCTCTTCGTCTTGTCGTCCTCTTCTACGGCAGGCGGCTCGAGCGGCGAAAATTCACTGAGTCTCGTTGTTACGTTTGACTGCAAACATTAATTAGTTTCTTCATAAATTGTTCACTCACAATGCTTATAAATTCCACTCATACAGTTTATTATTAATTTATATCTTATATTTTCTTAACCTCAGGCTTTGTATGGGTGTTACTTAATGCGGTGCGTTTAATGTACTTAATGCGGTGCTTTTAATGTACACCTTCCACGATATCTTGAAGTCTCTTTAAATTCCCTAAGCGGATATCTTAACTTACACGAAAACAGCACTGTATTATATTTTATTTTTTTATCAAATATTTTACCCAGTCGATTCCTAACGCGAAACTTCGTTAAGTATTACCAAGTTTTATTTTATAAATGATATATCTACGTTGGTAAGAGAACAACTCTCTTCACCGGGCACAACTTCCCCTTGCATCTTCTACAGACAGACTGTGTCCATCCATCTCTACAACGTATGAATCTCACTCAATTTAGTGTATTCTGATAGGCTAAGCCCAAGTCACATGATTGATGGAACAAAGAGATACACAAATTTCATGAAAAACTTTCTATAATTTAGAAAAGACCTACATGGAAATTATCTACAATTTTTATTACCGTATCATTGATAAGAGTTACAATTGAGTTTTTCTTTACTTAAAAAACCATATTTCTAAACTAGTTATGAACCTCAGAGTATACACAAATTGAAGCTATTTATCTAAATACTTCCTTGTCAAAGTTTCACGTCAATCGGTTAACTACCACTGCAGCTATAGCCATCACAGTTTATCACACCCGCACACACGCACAAATTCACAAAAAAAATACATAACAATATAGAACACCTTTTTATGAAGAGTTTGCTATAACCTACATGCTTATCCATTTCTAAATACAAAACTTAAGACCAAAAGACAAAATATTACATAAAACAAATTTAAACAAGGAAATGCTCGTCATCCATGTGCTCTGATATACACAACATAGCTTATCATCCTGTGTTCTGTTGCAGGATTAACCCCGCCACGTGTAAAAAAAAATTTTTATATGGAATAAAAAAATTTTTTTTTCTCTTCCTAACCTAAATTGACATCACCTTTTCCCAATAATTATAATCATCCAAATAATACATAATAAGTTCAAAAATCAAAATAACTGAATAACTTCTCTCAAACAACAGTTCTCAACTGTCACTTTGACAGCACTAATTGTAAACAAACAACCGCACCTGGCTGGATTTCACCAAACAATTCTGAACACTGATAAGGGTGTCCATGTCTGACGTCATTTGGCTATATCTACAGTTCATCCATACATTTTTCAACATGATTACAATTATTCTTATTTTACACATAATTTTATACAATTTCCTACCAGTCATTGCACCTATATCCTGGCATTCTAGTTTAATTATTTGTATTATCCTAATTTTAATTTTTAATTTATCGCACAGACACATGCCGCGCGACCTTTCTCGTTTTTTGATTTCTCTTCGCTTGCATTTGTTTTGGTAATTGCCGATACATTGCTTTGGTTTAATTTTTAAATGTTGATTTGTAATACCAGTTGTATTACCCAGGCTACACTTAATATAATCTCCTTTGTACAATATGAACTCATTGTTTGATTGAAATTTCTCTGGTATCATCTCAAACATTATTTTCATCAAGTTTTCACAGTGATCAGTATCTAAGTGCACTTTAAAATTTTTTAATGTCTCGGATTTGTCTGCATACACATTCATAAAAGACGAACACACAGTGCAGTACAGTGAATCTCCGACTGTATAAATAACACCTGCATTACGTTTCATATGTGGCTGACAACACTCAGACATTTCTGATCTTCTGTCAGAACCTGTTGTGCTTTTCCTCAACTGCACCAGCTTCAGGAACAAAACCACTTTGTTTACCCAAGTATTCATCAAATACCTTATTTAAATATTCATTTTTACAACTGTATGGACTTCTCAAGTGTTTATACATTTCATTACTGACTGATAAAACATTACCAGAATGGATCTGCATCTTACAGACTCGGTACAGCAAATAACATTTATTGTTTTTAAATACTCCACAGTTTACCCGTTGATCATACCAATCTGGATAGATGTGAACCAACACTGTGATAAGGTTTTCAATATTTCTCTTTTCATATTTATTTAAAATATTATTTAATTTTTTTCGTTGATCAGCTGTTATCTCCTTATCGGGCGCTCCACAGTTACCCGCTATCTTATCTATGCGATTACCAGCTGGTTTCTGTATGTTTACATTCCGCTCTCTTTGATCTATATTATCGTGTGTATGCTCCAAATTAATAGTATGTTGAAACACACTTTCCTCTATTTCATTAATTTTGGCGTCACATTCCCTGCTGTGAGATTTATTCCTTTCTAAGGCGGTCTCACTACTACTACGAATTAATTCTAATTTATCAGCTATACGTATTTCGGTTGACTCTAAAAGTTGTTTACTTTGTTTAGCCTAGTCATGAACGGCTGTATAAATTTTTTATTCTCCTCATGCAGTGATGTAGCGACTTGTTTTGCTTTAACGCTTCGTCTCCACCAATCTTATTTTCTTCTGAGAGCTTTTGCATGTTTGCTTTAATTTCTTCCTTATTTGCTCTATTTTCTTCCGACATTTTCTGCATATTTGCCAATAATGCCGCCAATGTATTTTGTAATTCTAGTGATTCGGCCATATTGATTATTTCTTTTTATAAATTTAATAAATATTATAATTTGATTATAGTAACGGCACTATTCTTATTACTTATTATTACTAATAACTTCCGTTTATGTTATTTATTATTATAGTCCAGTCTCTCAATCAAATGTAAATAAGCTTAATCTAACACAGATACAAATAATAATTCAATCTCCATATACATAATTACTACTATTGTTCTACGATCTGATAAGAGAGAGTATTCAAACTTTTATCTACACTCCCTGATAACATAGACCAGCACCCACAAAGAGTTCAATGAATTTAGTCTCTACACACCCAAATAAATATTTCTTTTTTCATTTTATTAAACTAATGCAAAAATCGAGCCCAACGTTGGCCAGCGCCAAACATCCTTATGCAACAGATCAAATTTTATTATACTAATGAGGATATAGTGAGTGTGTAAAAATCACGAACAAGTCTATTATGGAGGAGATGAAAAATTATTTATTATATTGTAACGTTACCAAATATGCTATTTACATAAAATAAGCTAAAATAACGTCAAGTAAGAGAAAAGCATGAAAGTATGTCTAGATAAATAAACCTATGTGAATAAAAGTGGTTATCTACAGATATATTAGTATAAACAATCCAACGATGAGGAAGATAGTTTTAACATAGCAGCATCAAATACGAAATGAAGAAAGAAAATAACCACGAGCCAAAACAAAAATATCAGTAACCAGACCCAATAGGATCCAACAGTGAGGGGAACCAACAAAATAAGGACCAATAAACTCCAACAGCGAGGGAAACAAATGGAGACAATGACTACAATGAAAATATTGAAGAAGAAGAAAGAAGAAGGACAAGGAAACATACCATGAGGAGAGAAGAAAATGGATAGACCATGCAAGGACTCAGCATAAACCAAGTGTACTAGAGACAATAATAGTAACCAAAGGAATAGTGATTATCAAATATGAAAAGAGAAAAACAGTGTTTACCCATTAAGAAACCACAAACAATTACAGTGAGTGCTTAATATAAGTGTGAAACCTGTGAACAGTTAATAATTTTAACCTAATAAACCACACAAACAATTCCAGTGATAAGGTTTATAGTGTAAGAAAATGTGTTAATTTCATAGTGAAACAGCAAGAATTAAATAGTCAAATATACACAGACAATTAGTGTGACTAATTTAATAAAGATTGTGATCCACGTAGATAATCATAAGACCACCAAAATAGAATAAAATCGAAAAATTGTATTATTGTTCATAGAGAACTGACAATAAAAACCTTTGTTATATATCAAACAAAAGTGACAGGAATTAGATACAACCAATGACAAGAAAGATATTGTAATTAGTACAAAAAGATTTGTATTATTGTTTAAGAAGAAGTAGTGTAAACATGTGTATTAAAACAGTTAAAATATTGTAGTAAAATACCATACTGAAGGCATGTTAGTAGTAGCAAAATGCTGCATTAGAACATGTTGTACATTGTTACATAACCCCATAGGAAAGACACCTATGAAACAGAAAATCATACATGTTAATGTAAATAAATAACCATCAACTATAATGTCAATCAAGAATTTGTTATAAATAATGATACACCACCATAGACAGTGTATTATATTGCAACACAATGCAAATAAAACAGATCAAATGTGATGGCACAGAGATAGGAGAAATAGAACCTAGTATGCCAATTTAGTTAAACAAAATACAGTATTAAAACAAGTACCAAGAATAATGAAGGTATTACCAGTAGTTAGATAAACATCTGGTACTACTGTGAGAACAGATTCTGAACATAATGAAAATAATTTTGTAACCAAAATATTGTAAACTAGCTAACTAAGAACACATAACCAGAAGTAAGCAGCAACAATGTAACCAACTAGTTAAGCAAAATACTGTATTAAAGCTTGAACAAAGATTGATAAGAGTGTTACCAGTAGTAAGAGGGACGCCTAATGCTACTTTGAGAACAGACAATGACCATAAGAATAGTCATTTTATATATAAATTATTAAAAACCAAATGACCATGAGAGTGGAAGCCAAATGTAAACAAACAATGAGGAGCAAGTTATTTGTGCAAAATACAGCATACAGACAGGTTTAAAAGTAGGTAAAACTATTACCAAGAATCAGAAGAATGTCTGATACTACTTGGGGAAACTAAATCAAGTGTAACAATAACAATTTAATTATTGTTTTAACAAAAATAACTGACTACCATGCTATGACATAATGTAAACAGACCCATTACTAGAAATTGAAGGGTTCTAAGATAGTTAAAAGCTAGCAATTATATGTAGGGAATTAGGTACAATGAGTGTACACTAATTGCATTTATTACATAATCTAAATTGTATAGAAAAAACCAGAAGTAAAGTGACAATTGTAAGAAAAGAGATAGGAGGGTACTAAAACAATGTAAATAGTATATTAAATACAGCACTATACATATACTCAAGTATAAAATTATGTAAATAGACGTTTCTATTATTATTAGATTACAGTATTAGTGTTATTAGATAAGAAAAATTAGTTTTAAGTACATTTGTGAAAAATCAAATATGGACCCCAAAGACGCCATAACGAGATATTGTTTGGGGAACAATAATTCCCAAGTTTTGAATTAAACCAGTAATCAGAGATATGGACTCAGAGCGTTTAATTAAAAGTGTTTTAGTATAAATAATTAAATTTGGTATAATAAACTTATGAAATATAAGAGGGACCATAAAAAATCAATAAAATCGTTATAGTGATTGAAATAATGGACGGAATATAATCTTGTTTGGACTTTAATTAAAGCGCAGGATATCCGCAATTTACTGACATTAATCATTTAACGATAAGTCAAATATTAAGAAAGCTATTACGAATTTAAACTTTTCAATTATTTTTTGTACCAGTGCTGACGTCATATAGCCTCAAACGCAAAGGCCAAAATTGGTAAAAAATTAAATATTTTAAGAAAATAAAGTGCTTTGGGGTAGAGAGTTTAATTATTTCAACCAATCGAATGAATGAACATTGGCAGACGAGCCACAGACGCTTCGAAGGAGCATCACAGTTACCGATCAGTCATCATACAGACAGGTCATGTCACTCTCCGATATGAAGAAGTTTAATTTTTGAATTGTGCGCGACAAGCATACATCAGTAAATCAACATACATATAACCTACAAACCACACTAGCATAAACGAGTGAAATGTGCGGAGTGTATAATATTTAAGTACGATTAGTGTACAATATCGATCGTACTTACGAGTGTTGTGTAAAAGATAAAAACAGGGAGTACAATTCTTTTTATTTAATTAACATTGAAACAGAAATAAAATTTCTGTAAATACGTAATGTTGATTACTACGCAAGTCAGTAAAAAGCGAAGTATCAAAAATTATGATGGAATTTATCAGAATTGATGAAAGTATTATTTCGCAATTATTAATATGTTGAATAAATATTTTAATTATTTGTCATATTTAAAAGAATCATATTTGAAGTATTTATTACAAAATACGAGCAATACCAATAGTCGCTCAATTGACTAAAGTTGTTTTCTTGATTTTTCTATATTTGAAAATAAATATTTTAACTTTCATGCGAAAGAGCATTATATAATACTGATAATGACGCATCAAAACTATTATGAATAATATGTCTATATTTAGATTAAGAAGAAATAAATATTAAAGATAAATAACCATAATAACAATTCACGTTATGAGATAACCTTAAAGTCGTAACTGTAACTTGCCAATTTCTCTGTTACAAGTCTGTTCTCAAGTAAAATCCAAACCAGATGGAAATAATAACAAGAGTTTTTAATAAATTTTTCTCTTGTAAGTAAATAATTCCTAAAGTGAATTATTAAAATAAAGTAATACATTTCAGTAGTGCAAGCTAACGCACTCGCTGATTGTCGATTAAATACTGTATAATGCATGCGGATTCCCGCGTACGATAATACCATAACTATCAGTTATATGGTACTAATTTTCGATTTTTATATTTGTTTGTTTGTTTTTAATTATTGTTCATTTAATATCATTATTAATGCCACATCTTGTACCTGGTATCATGCTACCTAAAAGAACCACACGAACATGGTAATTAACTGATACAAGAGGACATAACATCTTAAAATTAAAACTATTGTATGACCAACAGGTTTACCAGCCTTGAGGCTAAGCAGAGTCTTATTTTAAATTTTGTTAATTGTAATTATTATCCGAAAGGTTATTAGTAACTGATTGTCAATTTTTCAAAGATTTTATAACATTATTAACCGTTAATAAACATCTACATTTTGTTACCAGTGGAAAAAGGGTATTATTTCAAATTTAAATTAGCTCATTTATTCTTAGTCAGTTCTACCAAAAGGTGGCGGAAGAATTCAAGTAGTTCTAATAATTCAGAACTTTATTTAGGCATTATATCATTTATCTTGTGTATGATAGTCATATTGGATATTCAACCAGAATATCTATTTGTATATGCAGTGTATGTATTTCAGCTGAACCGTCACCGAACAGGACTACAATATCCACGTGTGGTAAGTGGGGGAGGTTACTAACGGAGTGCGAGAAGTATTTTAAATTAAAGAAGTGAACCATCAATACCCACCTATTCGACAATACTATCAGACTAATAACAATAATAATTATAATCTGAAAATTTCATCAACAACATTATCGTAGATAACGGTGCGTATCTGCAATTACTCTACTACACCACTATATCAATCAGTATACACTACAATCAGAATCGTTGTATTACAACGTGGCGCCCAACGTCTGAGCGCGGATTAGGGAAAAACATACTATAACCAATAATCTAATCACCCCAATCCGTCAAGAGACTGCAGGTACATTGCCAGCGACAAGATGTACACAAGGAGGTCAACGTCGAGAAAGAGGGCAACAGAAGCAGAGAGGGAGGCCAGAATGGAAGAAAAGGAGGCTACGGCAACGGAAGACGTCGAAGAAATTTTATTGGAAATAGAGGACAAACCACTTGAACCGGCGGAGGAGGTTCAACAACATGACGAGGAGCCGGAAGTAATACCACAAGGAATTCCACCGGAAATAAGCCAACCTAAACAACCAATGGTACTTGGAGGAATCGACTTTATGGAAATGTTCAAGAAGGTGATGGAGAAGATAGAAGAAGGCCAGAAATCATCAAAGGAGGAGAACCAGTCCACAAAGGAAGAAAATAGGAAGAACATAGAGTCACTGAAGAAGGACTTAAATACCAAGATGGATGAAACCAGCCGGTCCACTAAGGAGGGTTTAAGCAAGCAGATAGAGTCACTAAAGGAAGGCCAGAAATCTACAGACCAGAAAATAGAAGAAGGCCAGAGGGAGAACCAGAAAAATATGGAGTTATTGAAGGAAGAATTAAATAACAAAATAAATGAAACAAACAGGAGGATGGAAGATGGGCAGAAGAAAACCGAAGAATTATTAGAGAAGAAAATGGCCATAATGAAGGAAGAATTATCTGCAGAGTTGGGAATAAAGATCGACCAAGTCAACCAGAAAATCGACAAGATCAACAGGAGATTAGACCGAATGAATAAGAGAATAAAGGAAGATGATAAGGAGATCGTGGAGTCAATAAACACGGTAGTGAAGGATAATTACAAGCAATCAGGAAAGACAATAAAAAGATGTTGTGAAGAGGCAGAAGAGAGTGTTAAGAAGATAAGAAGAGAATTAATAGTAGACGATCAAATGGAAGTTGAAGAAGTACCTGAAGATAAAAACATGGAACAGACGAATCCAGAGCCTGAAGAGAATAAGGATAAGAAGATCCAAATAATTCAAGAAAAGGAAGGGGTGAAGATGGAAGAAAGAAGAACCCTACGTCCGAGGAAGGCAAGGGTTACAAAAGAGTTAATTGAAATGACTAGGAATGGTCTGATTAATATGGTCAACTTACCAATTATCAACCATGAAGAAGGGGTCTTCAGGAAGGAGTATCGGAGGAGTATCATGGAGATGGACGAAGAGGAAGATTACGTAACAACGAAGAGGAAGATGACCAACAAAATATTTCAACCACGGATTTCCAAAAGAAGAGTGAGATATTTTAAGAAAAAGGAAGGCTATCAAGAGAAATGGGACCGGATTATCGATGGATACGCCAGAGAGATAAGAGAACTGCGGAAGAAGAGGAGCCAATTAACGGAAGTACCCAATCAGAAGATAGATGACGGTACCCAAACCAAATTGAGGGAGTTACCGAACGTCAATACTTACGACAACCAGAAGAACAATGGAAACAAATATATTGAAGAGAGAGAGAGAAAGAAGACAGAAGAAAGGAAGGCAGACACAGCCCTAATAGCATTCAAATGGAAAACCGAATGGTAGCCCGATATATGTCAAGAACGGACAGGAGTATGGATACTAAAGAAGTCCGATCGACAAGGAGAGAGGAGAACGATGACTATGGTTAAAATGAATAAAAATACACTGAATTATGGGACCGACTATTATGATAACCAATAATGCTGACACAAGATTCAATGAAACGATATATCGGCAATTAAAATATAAGGCTGAAAGTGAAAAATAGCGATGAAAATTATTTTATTGTGAATATTATGTAAAAGATGAAAATATTTGTTATGGAGATGAAATGAAAGATGAAAAGATACTTGTGAATATAACTGTTGACTATATAAAGATGAAAAATGAAATGTGGCCATGAAGATTATTGTTTATTAAAAAGTGAAAAATGAAAGTATAATTATAAAAATAGATGTTGATTAAAGAAGAAAGGATGTAATATTGCTATGAGGATTATTATGTGTTTATATTAAATGAGAAGTAACTGAATAACTATGTAATGAACATTGAATATATTGTAATTTTATAATGTGAAAAAACATGCTCCCAAAGAATTTATGTAAAGGATTCAGAACATTGTATTTATAAATAATAGAGTACTATAAAGGAGGAATATACGAGAAAGACAACTTACATCCTAGGCACATATAATTTCCAAGAGCCACGTCAACAAGCAGAATTAACATCCTACCCGTACTAATAAAGGAGGAGCACAATACGAGAACGACACACACCATCCACGGCATATATGAGGTAAAATCATTATTTCCAAGAGCCACGTCAACTAGTAAAAATCTAACATCATACCCGTACTAATAAAGGAGGAGCACAATACGAGAACGACACACACCATCCACGGCATATATGAGGTAAAATCATTATTTCCAAGAGCCACGTCAACTAGTAAAAATCTAACATCATACCCGTACTAATAAAGGAGGAGCACAATACGAGAACGACACACACCATCCACGGCATATATGAGGTAAAATCATTATTTCCAAGAGCCACGTCAACTAGTAAAAATCTAACATCATACCCGTACTAATAAAGGAGGAGCACAATACGAGACTGACGCATTCCATCCTAGGCACATATAATTTCCAAGAGCCACGTCAACTAGTAAAAATCTAACATCATACCCGTACTACAAATGAAGAGAGAAGGAGCAAATAAGAAGTTGGAGGAGCAAAACTAAATAAATATCATTGATGTAGACAAGCAACCACACACAACCACATTGTTTCTAGTGTATTTTACTAGAGAAAAGCCAATACCACATGGGATATATACCAACTAAATCCATGAGAAAGGAGAAAAAATAAATGTATTTACGAATTATATCTAGAAGAATAAAACCTGAAATGAAGAATATGACGAGATGACGTTTAATGTGATACAAAATGAAAAGTGATATACTAACAAAGATAATCATGAGAGTATACCAGTGATGAAATGTAAAACAAACTATCCCTATAATATCTGAAGAATTCAGTCGAGTTGAATCAGGAAAAAGAGAGTATAACAATGTATAAACCGCAGATGCGTGAGTTAATCCCAAGGATATTTATTATTTGTCGGAAGAACGACCACTATTATTTTTTTATTTTGATTATTTGAGATGAATTGACTGATGAATAATGCCAGCAATCATTTATTATTATTGAAGGAGATGATTTGCCTCAATATTTATTGAAGTTAGTATGGCCAGTAGAGTTGAATAGCCAAAGTGAGCCGCTATGAACTGCCCCAGCTAAGCTTATGTTAGGGAATTAGGGAACTAAATAAACAAAGGAGATGATTACATAGAAAGGAAATAATTATGATTCAAATAGAAGAAAGTGAAGGGATATATGTAAAAAACATGTGAATCGACATGGAAACGTACAACAATTGATAAATTCTTCAATGAAAAATAAAGATACTGATTCAGAATTAATCAATTCTTATAGGAAGGCATATGTAACGTTACCAAATATGGTAGTTACATAAAATAAGCTAAAATAACGTCAAGTAAGAGAAAAGCATGAAAGTATGGCTAGATAAATAAACCTATGTGAATAAAAGTGGTTATCTACAGATATATTAGTATAAAAAATCCAACGATGAGGAAGATAGTTTTAACATAGCAGCATCAAATACGAAATGAAGAAAGAAAATAACCACGAGCCAAAACAAAAATATCAGTAACCAGACCCAATAGGATCCAACAGTGAGGGGAACCAACAAAATAAGGACCAATAAACTCCAACAGCGAGGGAAACAAATGGAGACAATGACTAAATGAAAGAATTGAAGAAGAAGAAAGAAGAAGGACAAGGAAACATACCATGAGGAGAGAAGAAAATGGATAGACCATGCAAGGACTCAGCATAAACCAAGTGTACTAGAGACAATAATAGTAACCAAAGGAATAGTGATTATCAAATATGAAAAAAGAAAAACAGTGTTTACCCATTAAGAAACCACAAACAATTACAGTGAGTGCTTAATATAAGTGTGAAACCTGTGAACAGTTAACTAATTTTAACCTAATAAACCACACAAACAATTCCAGTGATAAGGTTTATAGTGTAAGAAAATGTGTTAATTTCATAGAGAAACAGCAAGAAGTAAATAGTCAAATATACACAGACAATTAGTGTGACTAATTTAATAAAGATTGTGATCCACGTAGATAATCATAAGACCACCAAAATAGAATAAAATCGAACAATTATATTATTGTTCATAGAGAACTGACAATAAAAACCTTTGTTATATATCAAACAAAAGTGACAGGAATTAGATACAACCAATGACAAGAAAGATATTGCAATTAGTACAAAAAGATTTGTATTATTGTTTAAGAAGAAGTAGTGTAAACATGTGTATTAAAACAGTTAAAATATTGTAGTAAAATACCATACTGAAGTCATGTTAGTAGTAGCAAAATGCTGCATTAGAACATGTTGTACATTGTTACATAACCCCATAGGAAAGGCACCTATGAAACAGAAAATCATACATGTTAATGTAAATAAACAACCATCAACTATAATGTCAATCAAGAATTTGTTATAAGTAATGATACACCACCATAGACAGTGTATTATATTGCAACACAATGCAAATAAAACAGATCAAATGTGATGGCACAGAGATAGGAGAAATAGAACCTAGTATGCCAATTTAGTTAAACAAAATACAGTATTAAAACAAGTACCAAGAATAATGAAGGTATTACCAGTAGTTAGATAAACATCTGGTACTACTGTGAGAACAGATTCTGAACATAATGACAATAATTTTGTAACCAAAATATTGTAAACTAGCTAACTAAGAACACATAACCAGAAGTAAGCAGCAACAATGTAACCAACTAGTTAAGCAAAATACTGTATTAAAGCTTGAACAAAGATTGATAAGAGTGTTACCAGTAGTAAGAGGGACGCCTAATGCTACTTTGAGAACAGACAATGACCATAAGAATAGTCATTTTATATATAAATTATTAAAAACCAAATGACCATGAGAGTGGAAGCCAAATGTAAACAAACAATGAGGAGCAAGTTATTTGTGCAAAATACAGCATACAGACATGTTTAAAAGTAGGTAAAACTATTACCAAGAATCAGAAGAATGTCTGATACTACTTGGGGAAACTAAATCAAGTGTAACAATAACAATTTAATTATTGTTTTAACAAAAATAACTGACTACCATGCTATGACATAATGTAAACAGACCCATTACTAGAAATTGAAGGGTTCTAAGATAGTTAAAAGCTAGCAATTATATGTAGGGAATTAGGTACAATGAGTGTACACTAATTGCATTTATTACATAATCTAAATTGTATAGAAAAAACCAGAAGTAAAGTGACAATTGTAAGAAAAGAGATAGGAGGGTACTAAAACAATGTAAATAGTATATTAAATACAGCACTATACATATACTCAAGTACAAAATTATGTAAATAGACGTTTCTATTATTATTAGATTACAGTATTAGTGTTATTAGATAAGAAAAATTAGTTTCAAGTACATTTGTGAAAAATCAAATATGGACCCCAAAGACGCCATAACGAGATATTGTTTGGGGAACAATAATTCCCAAGTTTTGAATTAAACCAGTAATCAGAGATATGGACTCAGAGCGTTTAATTAAAAGTGTTTTAGTATAAATAATTAAATTTGGTGTAATAAACTTATGAAATATAAGAGGCACCATAAAAAATCAATAAAATCGTTATAGTGATTGAAATAATGGACGGAATATAATCTTGTTTGGACTTTAATTAAAGCGCAGGATATCCGCAATTTACTGACATTAATCATTTAACGATAAGTCAAATATTAAGAAAGCTATTACGAATTTAAACTTTTCAATTATTTTTTGTACCAGTGCTGACGTCATATAGCCTCAAACGCAAAGGCCAAAATTGGTAAAAAATTAAATATTTTAAGAAAATAAAGTGCTTTGGGGTAGAGAGTTTAATTATTTCAACCAATCGAATGAATGAACATTGGCAGACGAGCCACAGACGCTTCGAAGGAGCATCACAGTTACCGATCAGTCATCATACAGACAGGTCATGTCACTCTCCGATATGAAGAAGTTTAATTTTTGAATTGTGCGCGACAAGCATACATCAGTAAATCAACATACATATAACCTACAAACCACACTAGCATAAACGAGTGAAATGTGCGGAGTGTATAATATTTAAGTACGATTAGTGTACAATATCGATCGTACTTACGAGTGTTGTGTAAAAGATAAAAACAGGGAGTACAATTCTTTTTATTTAATTAACATTGAAACAGAAATAAAATTTCTGTAAATACGTAATGTTGATTACTACGCAAGTCAGTAAAAAGCGAAGTATCAAAAATTATGATGGAATTTATCAGAATTGATGAAAGTATTATTTCGCAATTATTAATATGTTGAATAAATATTTTAATTATTTGTCATATTTAAAAGAATCATATTTGAAGTATTTATTACAAAATACGAGCAATACCAATAGTCGCTCAATTGACTAAAGTTGTTTTCTTGATTTTTCTATATTTGAAAATAAATATTTTAACTTTCATGCGAAAGAGCATTATATAATACTGATAATGACGCATCAAAACTATTATGAATAATATGTCTATATTTAGATTAAGAAGAAATAAATATTAAAGATAAATAACCATAATAACAATTCACGTTATGAGATAACCTTAAAGTCGTAACTGTAACTTGCCAATTTCTCTGTTACAAGTCTGTTCTCAAGTAAAATCCAAACCAGATGGAAATAATAACAAGAGTTTTTAATAAATTTTTCTCTTGTAAGTAAATAATTCCTAAAGTGAATTATTAAAATAAAGTAATACATTTCAGTAGTGCAAGCTAACGCACTCGCTGATTGTCGATTAAATACTGTATAATGCATGCGGATTCCCGCGTACGATAATACCATAACTATCAGTTATATGGTACTAATTTTCGATTTTTATATTTGTTTGTTTGTTTTTAATTATTGTTCATTTAATATCATTATTAATGCCACATCTTGTACCTGGTATCATGCTACCTAAAAGAACCACACGAACATGGTAATTAACTGATACAAGAGGACATAACATCTTAAAATTAAAACTATTGTATGACCAACAGGTTTACCAGCCTTGAGGCTAAGCAGAGTCTTATTTTAAATTTTGTTAATTGTAATTATTATCCGAAAGGTTATTAGTAACTGATTGTCAATTTTTCAAAGATTTTATAACATTATTAACCGTTAATAAACATCTACATTTTGTTACCAGTGGAAAAAGAGTATTATTTCAAATTTAAATTAGTTCATTTATTCTTAGTCAGTTCTACCAAAAAGGTGGCGGAAGAATTCAAGTAGTTCTAATAATTCAGAACTTTATTTAGACATTATATCATTAATCTTGTGTATGATAGTCATATTGGATATTCAACCAGAATATCTATTTGTATATGCAGTGTATGTATTTCAGCTGAACCGTCACCGAACAGGACTACAATATCCACGTGTGGTAAGTGGGGGAGGTTACTAACGGAGTGCGAGAAGTATTTTAAATTAAAGAAGTGAACCATCAATACCCACCTATTCGACAATACTATCAGACTAATAACAATAATAATTATAATCTGAAAATTTCATCAACAACATTATCGTAGATAACGGTGCGTATCTGCAATTACTCTACTACACCACTATATCAATCAGTATACACTACAATCAGAATCGTTGTATTACAACGTGGCGCCCAACGTCTGAGCGCGGATTAGGGAAAAACATACTATAACCAATAATCTAATCACCCCAATCCGTCAAGAGACTGCAGGTACATTGCCAGCGACAAGATGTACACAAGGAGGTCAACGTCGAGAAAGAGGGCAACAGAAGCAGAGAGGGAGGCCAGAATGGAAGAAAAGGAGGCTACGTCAACGGAAGACGTCGAAGAAATTTTATTGGAAATAGAGGACAAACCACTTGAACCGGCGGAGGAGGTTCAACAACATGACGAGGAGCCGGAAATAATACCACAAGGAATTCCACCGGAAATAAGCCAACCTAAACAACCAATGGTACTTGGAGGAATCGACTTTATGGAAATGTTCAAGAAGGTGATGGAGAAGATAGAAGAAGGCCAGAAATCATCAAAGGAGGAGAACCAGTCCACAAAGGAAGAAAATAGGAAGAACATAGAGTCACTGAAGAAGGACTTAAATACCAAGATGGATGAAACCAGCCGGTCCACTAAGGAGGGTTTAAGCAAGCAGATAGAGTCACTAAAGGAAGGCCAGAAATCTACAGACCAGAAAATAGAAGAAGGCCAGAGGGAGAACCAGAAAAATATGGAGTTATTGAAGGAAGAATTAAATAACAAAATAAATGAAACAAACAGGAGGATGGAAGATGGGCAGAAGAAAACCGAAGAATTATTAGAGAAGAAAATGGCCATAATGAAGGAAGAATTATCTGCAGAGTTGGGAATAAAGATCGACCAAGTCAACCAGAAAATCGACAAGATCAACAGGAGATTAGACCGAATGAATAAGAGAATAAAGGAAGATGATAAGGAGATCGTGGAGTCAATAAACACGGTAGTGAAGGATAATTACAAGCAATCAGGAAAGACAATAAAAAGATGTTGTGAAGAGGCAGAAGAGAGTGTTAAGAAGATAAGAAGAGAATTAATAGTAGACGATCAAATGGAAGTTGAAGAAGTACCTGAAGATAAAAACATGGAACAGACGAATCCAGAGCCTGAAGAGAATAAGGATAAGAAGATCCAAATAATTCAAGAAAAGGAAGGGGTGAAGATGGAAGAAAGAAGAACCCTACGTCCGAGGAAGGCAAGGGTTACAAAAGAGTTAATTGAAATGACTAGGAATGGTCTGATTAATATGGTCAACTTACCAATTATCAACCATGAAGAAGGGGTCTTCAGGAAGGAGTATCGGAGGAGTATCATGGAGATGGACGAAGAGGAAGATTACGTAACAACGAAGAGGAAGATGACCAACAAAATATTTCAACCACGGATTTCCAAAAGAAGAGTGAGATATTTTAAGAAAAAGGAAGGCTATCAAGAGAAATGGGACCGGATTATCGATGGATACGCCAGAGAGATAAGAGAACTGCGGAAGAAGAGGAGCCAATTAACGGAAGTACCCAATCAGAAGATAGATGACGGTACCCAAACCAAATTGAGGGAGTTACCGAACGTCAATACTTACGACAACCAGAAGAACAATGGAAACAAATATATTGAAGAGAGAGAGAGAAAGAAGACAGAAGAAAGGAAGGCAGACACAGCCCTAATATCATTCAAATGGAAAAACCGAATGGTAGCCCGATATATGTCAAGAACGGACAGGAGTATGGATACTAAAGAAGTCCGATCGACAAGGAGAGAGGAGAACGATGACTATGGTTAAAATGAATAAAAATACACTGAATTATGGGACCGACTATTATGATAACCAATAATGCTGACACAAGATTCAATGAAACGATATATCGGCAATTAAAATATAAGGCTGAAAGTGAAAAATAGCGATGAAAATTATTTTATTGTGAATATTATGTAAAAGATGAAAATATTTGTTATGGAGATGAAATGAAAGATGAAAAGATACTTGTGAATATAACTGTTGACTATATAAAGATGAAAAATGAAATGTGGCCATGAAGATTATTGTTTATTAAAAAGTGAAAAATGAAAGTATAATTATAAAAATAGATGTTGATTAAAGAAGAAAGGATGTAATATTGCTATGAGGATTATTATGTGTTTATATTAAATGAGAAGTAACTGAATAACTATGTAATAAACATTGAATATATTGTAATTTTATAATGTGAAAAAACATGCTCCCAAAGAATTTATGTAAAGGATTCAGAACATTGTATTTATAAATAATAGAGTACTATAAAGGAGGAATATACGAGAAAGACAACTTACATCCTAGGCACATATAATTTCCAAGAGCCACGTCAACAAGCAGAATTAACATCCTACCCGTACTAATAAAGGAGGAGCACAATACGAGAACGACACACACCATCCACGGCATATATGAGGTAAAATCATTATTTCCAAGAGCCACGTCAACTAGTAAAAATCCTACATCATACCCGTACTAATAAAGGAGGAGCACAATACGAGAACGACACACACCATCCACGGCATATATGAGGTAAAATCATTATTTCCAAGAGCCACGTCAACTAGTAAAAATCTAACATCATACCCGTACTAATAAAGGAGGAGCACAATACGAGACTGACGCATTCCATCCTAGGCACATATAATTTCCAAGAGCCACGTCAACTAGTAAAAATCTAACATCATACCCGTACTACAAATGAAGAGAGAAGGAGCAAATAAGAAGTTGGAGGAGCAAAACTAAATAAATATCATTGATGTAGACAAGCAACCACACACAACCACATTGTTTCTAGTGTATTATACTAGAGAAAAGCCAATACCACATGGGATATATACCAACTAAAACCATGAGAAAGGAGAAAAAATAAATGTATTTACGAATTATATCTAGAAGAATAAAACCTGAAATGAAGAATATGACGAGATGACGTTTAATGTGATACAAAATGAAAAGTGATATACTAACGAAGATAATCATGAGAGTATACCAGTGATGAAATGTAAAACAAACTAACCCTATAATATGTGAAGAATTCAGTCGAGTTGAATCAGGAAAAAGAGAGTATAACAATGTATAAACCGCAGATGCGTGAGTTAATCCCAAGGATATTTATTATTTGTCGGAAGAACGACCACTATTATTATTTTTTTTTTGATTATTTGAGATGAATTGACTGATGAATAATGCCAGCAATCATTTATTATTATTGAAGGAGATGATTTGCCTCAATATTTATTGAAGTTAGTATGGCCAGTAGAGTTGAATAGCCAAAGTGAGCCGCTATGAACTGCCCCAGCTAAGCTTATGTTAGGGAATTAGGGAACTAAATAAACAAAAGAGATGATTACATAGAAAGGAAATAATTATGATTCAAATAGAAGAAAGTGAAGGGATATATGTAAAAAACATGTGAATCGACATGGAAACGTACAACAATTGATAAATTCTTCAATGAAAAATAAAGATACTGATTCAGAATTAATCAATTCTTATAGGAAGGCATATGTAACGTTACCAAATATGGTAGTTACATAAAATAAGCTAAAATAACGTCAAGTAAGAGAAAAGCATGAAAGTATGTCTAGATAAATAAACCTATGTGAATAAAAGTGGTTATCTACAGATATATTAGTATAAAAAATCCAACGATGAGGAAGATAGTTTTAACATAGCAGCATCAAATACGAAATGGAGAAAGAAAATAACCACGAGCCAAAACAAAAATATCAGTAACCAGACCCAATAGGATCCAACAGTGAGGGGAACCAACAAAATAAGGACCAATAAACTCCAACAGCGAGGGAAACAAATGGAGACAATGACTACAATGAAAGAATTGAAGAAGAAGAAAGAAGAAGGACAAGGAAACATACCATGAGGAGAGAAGAAAATGGATAGACCATGCAAGGACTCAGCATAAACCAAGTGTACTAGAGACAATAATAGTAACCAAAGGAATAGTGATTATCAAATATGAAAAAAGAAAAACAGTGTTTACCCATTAAGAAACCACAAACAATTACAGTGAGTGCTTAATATAAGTGTGAAACCTGTGAACAGTTAACTAATTTTAACCTAATAAACCACACAAACAATTCCAGTGATAAGGTTTATAGTGTAAGAAAATGTGTTAATTTCATAGAGAAACAGCAAGAAGTAAATAGTCAAATATACACAGACAATTAGTGTGACTAATTTAATAAAGATTGTGATCCACGTAGATAATCATAAGACCACCAAAATAGAATAAAATCGAACAATTATATTATTGTTCATAGAGAACTGACAATAAAAACCTTTGTTATATATCAAACAAAAGTGACAGGAATTAGATACAACCAATGACAAGAAAGATATTGTAATTAGTACAAAAAGATTTGTATTATTGTTTAAGAAGAAGTAGTGTAAACATGTGTATTAAAACAGTTAAAATATTGTAGTAAAATACCATACTGAAGTCATGTTAGTAGTAGCAAAATGCTGCATTAGAACATGTACATTGTTACATAACCCCATAGGAAAGGCACCTATGAAACAGAAAATCATACATGTTAATGTAAATAAACAACCATCAACTATAATGTCAATCAAGAATTTGTTATAAGTAATGATACACCACCATAGACAGTGTATTATATTGCAACACAATGCAAATAAAACAGATCAAATGTGATGGCACAGAGATAGGAGAAATAGAACTAAGTATGCCAATTTAGTTAAACAAAATACAGTATTAAAACAAGTACCAAGAATAATGAAAGTATTACCAGTAGTTAGATAAACATCTGGTACTACTGTGAGAACAGATTCTGAACATAATGACAATAATTTTGTAACCAAAATATTGTAAACTAGCTAACTAAGAACACATAACCAGAAGTAAGCAGCAACAATGTAACCAACTAGTTAAGCAAAATACTGTATTAAAGCTTGAACAAAGATTGATAAGAGTGTTACCAGTAGTAAGAGGGACGCCTAATGCTACTTTGAGAACAGACAATGACCATAAGAATAGTCATTTTATATATAAATTATTAAAAACCAAATGACCATGAGAGTGGAAGCCAAATGTAAACAAACAATGAGGAGCAAGTTATTTGTGCAAAATACAGCATACAGACATGTTTAAAAGTAGGTAAAACTATTACCAAGAATCAGAAGAATGTCTGATACTACTTGGGGAAACTAAATCAAGTGTAACAATAACAATTTAATTATTGTTTTAACAAAAATAACTGACTACCATGCTATGACATAATGTAAACAGACCCATTACTAGAAATTGAAGGGTTCTAAGATAGTTAAAAGCTAGCAATTATATGTAGGGAATTAGGTACAATGAGTGTACACTAATTGCATTTATTACATAATCTAAATTGTATAGAAAAAACCAGAAGTAAAGTGACAATTGTAAGAAAAGAGATAGGAGGGTACTAAAACAATGTAAATAGTATATTAAATACAGCACTATACATATACTCAAGTACAAAATTATGTAAATAGACGTTTCTATTATTATTAGATTACAGTATTAGTGTTATTAGATAAGAAAAATTAGTTTCAAGTACATTTGTGAAAAATCAAATATGGACCCCAAAGACGCCATAACGAGATATTGTTTGGGGAACAATAATTCCCAAGTTTTGAATTAAACCAGTAATCAGAGATATGGACTCAGAGCGTTTAATTAAAAGTGTTTTAGTATAAATAATTAAATTTGGTGTAATAAACTTATGAAATATAAGAGGCACCATAAAAAATCAATAAAATCGTTATAGTGATTGAAATAATGGACGGAATATAATCTTGTTTGGACTTTAATTAAAGCGCAGGATATCCGCAATTTACTGACATTAATCATTTAACGATAAGTCAAATATTAAGAAAGCTATTACGAATTTAAACTTTTCAATTATTTTTTGTACCAGTGCTGACGTCATATAGCCTCAAACGCAAAGGCCAAAATTGGTAAAAAATTAAATATTTTAAGAAAATAAAGTGCTTTGGGGTAGAGAGTTTAATTATTTCAACCAATCGAATGAATGAACATTGGCAGACGAGCCACAGACGCTTCGAAGGAGCATCACAGTTACCGATCAGTCATCATACAGACAGGTCATGTCACTCTCCGATATGAAGAAGTTTAATTTTTGAATTGTGCGCGACAAGCATACATCAGTAAATCAACATACATATAACCTACAAACCACACTAGCATAAACGAGTGAAATGTGCGGAGTGTATAATATTTAATTACGATTAGTGTACAATATCGATCGTACTTACGAGTGTTGTGTAAAAGATAAAAACAGGGAGTACAATTCTTTTTATTTAATTAACATTGAAACAGAAATAAAATTTCTGTAAATACGTAATGTTGATTACTACGCAAGTCAGTAAAAAGCGAAGTATCAAAAATTATGATGGAATTTATCAGAATTGATGAAAGTATTATTTCGCAATTATTAATATGTTGAATAAATATTTTAATTATTTGTCATATTTAAAAGAATCATATTTGAAGTATTTATTACAAAATACGAGCAATACCAATAGTCGCTCAATTGACTAAAATTGTTTTCTTGATTTTTCTATATTTGAAAATAAATATTTTAACTTTCATGCGAAAGAGCATTATATAATACTGATAATGACGCATCAAAACTATTATGAATAATATGTCTATATTTAGATTAAGAAGAAATAAATATTAAAGATAAATAACCATAATAACAATTCACGTTATGAGATAACCTTAAAGTCGTAACTGTAACTTGCCAATTTCTCTGTTACAAGTCTGTTCTCAAGTAAAATCCAAACCAGATGGAAATAATAACAAGAGTTTTTAATAAATTTTTCTCTTGTAAGTAAATAATTCCTAAAGTGAATTATTAAAATAAAGTAATACATTTCAGTAGTGCAAGCTAACGCACTCGCTGATTGTCGATTAAATACTGTATAATGCATGCGGATTCCCGCGTACGATAATACCATAACTATCAGTTATATGGTACTAATATTCGATTTTTATATTTGTTCGTTTGTTTTTAATTATTGTTCATTTAATATCATTATTAATGCCACATCTTGTACCTGGTATCATGCTACCTAAAAGAACCACACGAACATGGTAATTAACTGATACAAGAGGACATAACATCTTAAAATTAAAACTATTGTATGACCAACAGGTTTACCAACCTTGAGGCTAAGCAGAGTCTTATTTTAAATTTTGTTAATTGTAATTATTATCCGAAAGGTTATTAGTAACTGATTGTCAATTTTTCGAAGATTTTATAACATTATTAACCGTTAATAAACATCTACATTTTGTTACCAGTGGAAAAAGAGTATTATTTCAAATTTAAATTAGCTCATTTATTCTTAGTCAGTTCTACCAAAAGGTGGCGGAAGAATTCAAATAGTTCTAATAATTCAGAACTTTATATATACATTATATCATTTATCTTGTGTATAATAGTCATATTGGATATTCAACCAGAATATCTATTTGTATATACAGTGTATGTATTTCAGCTGAACCGTCACCGAACAGGACTACAATACCCACGTGTGGTAAGTGGGGGAGGTTACTAACGGAGTGCGAGAAGTATTTTAAATTAAAGAAGTGAACCATCAATACCCACCTATTCGACAATACTATCAGACTAATAACAATAATAATTATAATCTGAAAATTTCATCAACAACATTATCGTAGATAACTGTGCGTATCTGCAATTACTCTACTACACCACTATATCAATCAGTATACACTACAATCAGAATCGTTGTATTACAATATACATAAATATAGTTTTTAAAAATGTATATTTTTTTTAAATTGTCATGTATTGATAATAGAATTAATTCTTTGTATTGTTCGATAATATAAATCGATATTACTTGGTTTCTGCAACGTCCTCCTCTCGTCTCGTCGCTCCCGTCCTGGCGTCCTCTTCTACAGCGTCACTCCTTCCTGGTGTCCTCTTCGTCCTATCGTCCTCTTCTACAGCGTCACTCCTTCCTGGTGTCTTCTTCGTCCTGGCGTCCTCTTCGTCTTGTCGTCCTCTTCTACGGCAGGCGTATCCAGCGGCGAAATATCACTGAGTCTCGTTGTTACGTTTGACTGCAAACATTAATTAGTTTCTTCATAAATTGTTCACTCACAATGCTTATAAATTCCACTCATACAGTATATTATTAATTTATATCTTATATTTTCTTAACCTCAGGATTTATATGGGTGTTACTTAATGCGGTGCGTTTAATGTACACCTTCCACGATATCTTGAAGTGTCTTTAATTCCCTAAGCGGATATCTTAACTTACACGAAAACAGCACTGTATTATATTTTATTTTTTTATCTAAATATTTTACCCAGTCGATTCTTAACGCGAAACTTCGTTAAGAATTACCAAGGTTTATTTTATAAATGATATATCTACGTTGGTAAGAGAACAACTCTCTTGCAACTTCCCTAACTAAGGGCACAACTTCCCCTTGCAACTTCTACAGACAGACTGTGTTCATCCTAGCTCTACGACGTATGAATCTCACTCAATTTAGTGTATTCTGATAGGCTAAGCCCAAGTCACATGATTGCTGGAACAAACAGATACACAAATTTCATGAAAATCTTTCTATAATTTAGCAAAGTCCTGCATGGAAATTATCTACAATTTTTATTACCGTATCATTGATAAGAGTTACAATTGAGTTTTTCTTTACTTAAAAAACCATATTTCTAAAATAGTTATGAACCTCAGAGTATACACAAATTGAAGTTATTTAACTAAATATTTCCTTGTCAAAGTTTCACGTCAATCGGTTAACTACCACTGCAGCTATAGCGATCACAGTTTATCACACCCGCACACACGCACTAATTCACACAAAAAATACATAACAATATAGAACACATTTTTATGAAGAGTTTGCTATAACCTACATGCTTATCCATTTCTAAATACAAAAGTTAAGACCAAAAGACAAAATATTACATAAAACAAATTTAAACAAGAATAATGCTCGTCATCCATGTGCTCTGATATACACAACATAGCTTATCATCCTGTGTTCTGTTGCAGGATTAACCCCACCACGTGTAAACAAAAATTTTTATATGGAATAAAAAATTTGTTTTTTCTCTTCCTAACCTAAATTGACATCACCTTTTCCCAATAATTAGAATCATCCTAATAATACACAATAAGTTCAAAAATCAAAATAACTGAATAGCTTCTCTCAAACAACAGTTCTCAACTGTCACTTTGACAGCACTAATTGTAAACAAACAACCGCACCTGGCTGGATTTCACCAAACATATCTGAACACTGATAAGGATGTCCATGTCTGACGTCATTTGGCTATATCTACAGTTCATCCATACATTTTTCAACATGATTACAATTATTCTTATTTTACACATAATTTTATACTATTTCCTACCAGTCATTGCACCTATATCCTGGCATTCTAGTTTAATTATTTGTATTATCCTTATTTTAATTTTTAATTTATCGCCCAGACATATGCCGCGCAACCTTTCTCGTTTTTTGATTGCTCTTCGCTTGCATTTGTTTTGGTAATAGCCGATACATTGCTTTGGTTTAATTTTTAAATGTTGGTTTGTAATACCAGTTGTATTACCCTGGCTACACATAATATAATCTCCCCTGTACAATATGAACTCATTGTTTGATTGAAATTTCTCTGGTATCATCTCAAACATTATTTTCAACAAGTTTTCACAGTGATCAGTATCTAAGTGCACTTTAAAATTTTTTAATGTCTCGGATTTGTCTGCATACACATTCATAAAAGACGAACACACAGTGCAGTAGAGTGAATCTCCGACTGTATAAATAACACCTGCATTACGTTTCATATGTGGCTGACAACACTCAGACAGTTCTGATCTTCTGTCAGAACCTGTTGTGCTTTTCCTCAACTGCACCAGCTTCAGGAACAAAACCACTTTGTTTACCCAAGTATTCATCAAATACCTTATTTAAATATTCATTTTTACAACTGTATGGACTTCTCAAGTGTTTATACATTTCATTACTGACTGATAAAACATTACCAGAATGGATCTGCATCTTACAGACTCGGTACAGCAAATAACATTTATTGTTTTTAAATACTCCACAGTTTACCCGTTGATCATACCAATCTGGATAGATGTGAACCAACACTGTGATAAGGTTTTCAATATTTTCTTTTCATATTTATTTAAAATATTATTTAATTGTTTTCGTTGATCAGCTGTTATCTCTTTATCGGGCGCTCCACAGTTACCCGCTATCTTATCTATGCGATTACCAGCTGGTTTCTGTATGTTTACATTCCGCTCTCTTTGATCTATATTATTGTGTGTATGCTCCAAATTAATAGTATGTTGAAACACACTTTCCTCTATTTCATTAATTTTGGCGTCACATTCCCTGCTGTGAGATTTATTCCTTTCTAAGGCGGTCTCAATACTACTACGAATTAATTCTAATTTATCAGCTATACTAAATTCGGTTGACTCTAAAAGTTGTTTACTTTGTTTAGCCTAGTCATGAACGGCTGTATAAATTTTTTATTCTCCTCATGCAGTGATGTAGCGACTTGTTTTGCTTTAGCGCTTCGTCTCCACCAACCTTATTTTCTTCTGAGAGCTTTTGCATGTTTGCTTTAATTTCTTCCTTATTTGCTCTATTTTCTTCCGACATTTTCTGCATATTTGCCAATAATGCCGCCAATGTATTTTGTAATTCTAGTGATTCGGCCATATTGATTATTTCTTTTTATAAATTTAATAAACATTATAATTTGATTATAGTGACGGCACTATTCTTATTACTTATTATTACAAATAACGTCCGTTTATGTTATTTATTATTATAGTCCAGTCTCTCAATCAAATGTAAATAAGCTTAATCTAACACAGATACAAATAATAATTCAATCTCCATATAGATAATTACTACTATTGTTCCACGATCTGATAAGAGAGAGTATTCAAACTTTTATCTACACTCCCTGATAACATAGAACAGCACCCACAAAGAGTTCAATGAATTTAGTCTCTACACACTCAAATAAATATTTCTTTTTTCATTTTATTAAACTAATGCAAAAATCGAGCCCAACGTTGGCCAGCGCCAAACATCCTTATGCAACAGATCAAATTTTATTATAATAATGAGGATATAGTGAGTGTGTAAAAATCACGAACAAGTCTATTATGGATGAGATGAAAAATTATTTATTATATACATAAATATAGTTTTTAAAAATGTATATTTTTTTTAAATTGTCATGTATTGATAATAGAATTAATTGTTTGTATTGTTCGATAATATAAATCGATTTTACTTGGTTTCTGCAACGTCCTCCTCTCGTCTCGTCGCTCCCGTCCTGGCGTCCTCTTCTTCTCGTCGTCCTCTTCTACAGCGTCACTCCTTCCTGGTGTCTTCTTCGTCCTGGCGTCCTCTTCGTCTTGTCGTCCTCTTCTACGGCAGGCGGCTCCAGCGGCGATATTTCACTGAGTCTCGTTGTTATGTTTGACTGCTAACATTAATTAGTTTCTTCCTAAATTGTTCACTCACAATGCTTATAAATTCCACTCATACAGTTTATTATTAATTTATATCTTATATTTTCTTAACCTCAGGATTTATATGGGTGTTACTTAATGCGGTGCGTTTAATGTACTTAATGCGGTGCGTTTAATGTACACCTTCCACGATATCTTGAAGTGTCTTTAAATTCCCTAAGCGGATATCTTAACTTACACGAAAACAGCACTGTATTATATTTTATTTTTTATCTAAATATTTTACCCAGTCGATTCTTAACGCGAAACTTCGTTAAGAATTACCAAGGTTTATTTTATAAATGATATATCTACGTTGGTAAGAAGACAACTCTCTTCACCGGGCACAACTTCCCCTTGCAACTTCTACAGACAAACTGTGTCCATCCTAGCTCTACAACGTATGAATCTCACTCAATTTAGTGTATTCTGATAGGCTAAGCCCAAGTCACATGATTGATGGAATAAACAGATACACAAATTTCATGAAAAACTTTCTATAATTTAGCAAAGTCCTGCATGGAAATTATCTACAATTTTTATTACCGTATCATTGATAAGAGTTACAATTGAGTTTTTCTTTACTTAAAAAACCATATTTCTAAAATAGTTATGAACCTCAGAGTATACACAAATTGAAGCTATTTATCTAAATACTTCCTTGTCAAAGTTTCACGTCAATCGGTTAACTACCACTGCAGCTATAGCGATCACAGTTTATCACACCCGCACACACGCACAAATTCACACAAAAAATACATGACAATATAGAACACCTTTTTATGACGAGTTTGCTATACCCTACATGCTTATCCATTTCTAAATACAAAACTTAAGACCAAAAGACAAAATATTACATAAAACAAATTTAAACAAGAAAATGCTCGTCATCCATGTGCTCTGATATACACAACATAGCTTATCATCCTGTGTTCTGTTGCAATATATATATATATAATAATATACCGAGTGCGTACGTGTTTAAAAGCCACACGTTGATTGCGTCAATTTATAACTGCCGAGATCGTACCCTTTAGTTAATTGATTTTATTTAATTAAATTACGAAATAATTTTATTTATTTGATATTATTGTTTAATCTTGGTTTTTGTTTAATTTTATTTTTATTGTATAATTGTTTACTTATTGTAATCTCTGTTAATTTATCTGGTTCACTGTGGAATCCTCTTGACGTTCCGTCCCTCCGTGGACCTAAATTGTCGTTGCACAGTAGTAGTGTTGTTTTGACTATGTTATAACGTAATTACAACTTGCACGTACCTTTGGTGTAGAACCGGTAGCTTATGTCTGTCTGTACTGGTTGTTCAAATTGTATTAGTAAGTTATAAAACAAATTCGTCAAAACAGTAGATTAGCACTGTTTACAAGTAAGTGAGCTAAGTTTGTGTTATTTGGGCGCCATATGGCATCTCGGTTGTTATTCCATAAAATAATTTATTAGATGAATAAATTAAATAATTTTAATTAATTTCGTTTAATTATTTCTTTGATTGTACGATGAAATTACTTTAATTAACTAATTTTCTTTTGTTTTGTTTATAAATTTTAATGGTTGGCGCTTCACACGTCCAAGCCGCCAACTTAACTGTTTGAGTGGCTTGAATTTACAACTCTTTTAAATATGAAAAAATTACTAAAAATTGCTTAAATAATTTCATACAACGTTTGTTAATTAATATATTACTGTTTTATTACTCACTGAGTACTTATTTTAATTCTATACATACAACTCAACAATGATTTTGTGATTACAATAGACCTGGTTTATTTCGCTCCTAACCCAGAAGGTTGACAATAATGACTCTAATTAACTATTTATTGATACGAGTTTTGAGGTTAACTACGGTTAGCCTAAATCGTTAATTCTTCTATTAGAATTGTGTAATTCCTTTTGAAAAAAGTGTTTATAATGATTAATTCTTATTGTGTCAGTGTTTGTTGTTTAGTACATAAGTGTATTATTTCTTAATTATATCTTATACTAATGACATAATAATTGAACACGTAATAATTGAACTATATTTGGCACTGTACTCCCTGATTGATAATCTATCTAGATTATTATTTATTCACTTTACGATCTCAATACACTGATCGTACACTTCACTTTCAATTATTAATGTTCAGCTGGATACAGAAAATTTATAGAATAATATGCTAGTTTAAATATTATAATTGTGTTCAAAGTAGTAAAAAATGATTGTTTATGAAATCTTAAAAAATACAGCAATAGAATCTCCAAATTGTAGCAGAAGACGTTTGAGATAAAGCAATTTTTAAGATAGGCTATCAATAAAATGTAATTTATTAATTAAAAATGTATCCAAACTGGCCGCTATTAATCTCAAAATAACCAGCAAGGAACGAGCAATACGATGCTAGTAGTAGATCAAAATTTGTAGTTAGAATAAATGAGAAACAGACATAAATAAGATAAAATTTGTGAATTTTGGAAGGCTACAGTGAATACTATCATCAACGTTGACCCACGCTTAAAACGATTAAGTAAAAGTTATTATTAGAATGACCGCATCTGACGTCATTTTGGACCAATCAGAAAATTAGATACGAAAATTTGTCGTCACCGCCAAGCGGAGTCTAAGGCGACTATTTATACAGAACACTCGAAGAAAACACACACATTTTTTGAATTCCATCACGGCAGATACTACAAGAGCTCCATATCAAACTTCTAATTGAAGTATAATTAACCGACACCAGAGAAAAAGTTACCTACATAGTAAAGTGAATTACTACAAGCAGTATCCTTTAACTAGTAGTGCGAAACAAAAAGAACGAGGTTAGAAGAGTTCCTAACCAAATATTTAACCACAAGAATTTTAAGCGTTCTTCGCGGAAAGTGAAGTGTACGATCAGTGTATTGAGATCGTAAAGTGAATAAATAATAATCTAGATAGATTATCAATCAGGGAGTACAGTGCCAAATATAGTTCAATTATTACGTGTTCAATTATTATGTCATTAGTATAAGATATAATTAAGAAATAATACACTTATGTACTAAACAACAAACACTGACACAATAAGAATTAATCATTATAAACACTTTTTTCAAAAGGAATTACACAATTCTAATAGAAGAATTAACGATTTAGGCTAACCGTAGTTAACCTCAAAACTCGTATCAATAAATAGTTAATTAGAGTCATTATTGTCAACCTTCTGGGTTAGGAGCGAAATAAACCAGGTCTATTGTAATCACAAAATCATTGTTGAGTTGTATGTATAGAATTAAAATAAGCACTCAGTGAGTAATAAAACAGTAATATATTAATTAACAAACGTTGTATGAAATTATTTAAGCAATTTTTAGTAATTTTTTCATATTTAAAAGAGTTGTAAATTCAAGCCACTCAAACAGTTAAGTTGGCGGCTTGGACGTGTGAAGCGCCAACCATTAAAATTTATAAACAAAACAAAAGAAAATTAGTTAATTAAAGTAATTTCATCGTACAATCAAAGAAATAATTAAACGAAATTAATTAAAATTATTTAATTTATTCATCTAATAAATTATTTTATGGAATAACAACCGAGATGCCATATGGCGCCCAAATAACACAAACTTAGCTCACTTACTTGTAAACAGTGCTAATCTACTGTTTTGACGAATTTGTTTTATAACTTACTAATACAATTTGAACAACCAGTACAGACAGACATAAGCTACCGGTTCTACACCAAAGGTACGTGCAAGTTGTAATTACGTTATAACATAGTCAAAACAACACTACTACTGTGCAACGACAATTTAGGTCCACGGAGGGACGGAACGTCAAGAGGATTCCACAGTGAACCAGATAAATTAACAGAGATTACAATAAGTAAACAATTATACAATAAAAATAAAATTAAACAAAAACCAAGATTAAACAATAATATCAAATAAATAAAATTATTTCGTAATTTAATTAAATAAAATCAATTAACTAAAGGGTACGATCTCGGCAGTTATAAATTGACGCAATCAACGTGTGGCTTTTAAACACGTACGCACTCGGTATATTATTAGTAATTATAATAAGATTTTGTGAAAGCTAGATGACTGAATGGCCTTTAAAACATGATTTTGTAAACCATCCAAAATATTTATTAAGTCGCTCACACAGGTCGTGTGTGATATCAAAATGCTTGTAATTTTATCAGGAAAACAAATGTGTAAATTAAATTAATATAGTTAAGTAATAATTAGGGAGTAATTTGGAGTGGAGAATGAAAAAACTAAATATTTTAAATAATAAGGGTCATGTGACACCTAAGTTCAACTGTACTGACCAATGAGATTTTTGCTAATTTTGGTCAAGCCAGTTGAGAAGAAAAGAAAAACACAACACTCTATTGTTAGACATGAAAGTGATCAGATCAATGCTGTGCTACTCTGAGTGAAAAAGTATATGAGAATCTAATCCAAGTGGAGAAGAATAAAAATTCTATAAAACAAAAATAATGGAGTCAAAATAAGAAAGAAAATATAAAGAAAACAAAAAATAATAAAATAAGAGAAGAGAAAAAAAAACTAATAAAAGTAAAATATAAAAAGAGTGAATAAGGTTTAGAGCTAGAACTAACCCTGAGGTAACCATATTCTAGTATCACTTTCTAACGAAACAACACTAGGAACAACTTAAACTACATTATGAACCAACAGAACACTAGTGAAAGAAAGAAAAATCTTATTAATACACAGTGAACACTAAATATAAATTATTTTATTTGTAAAAACTGGTGGTGAAAAAATCTTAACATTAATTTTGCTAAACAACAAGCCGCCATCTTTGTTGAGTTGAACACTGGGTAAAAACTATATTGCATTGGAATATCACACTGAACTGAACGATAATTATGTTACATTTTTTCTTTATAATAATTAATTCTGTTTGTATTAGATAATAAGTATTTTAATAATTGTAATGTAATGTACTTCTTGCGCACAATTACCAACTTTTGAATAGCAGTCACAAGAACCCAAGACAATATAATAACTAACTAAAAGTAAAGAAGAAATCGACCCGAGAGGAAGAATCGACACGTGCTATTTTCAATTGCGACCTTATAGTTTTAAATGGGACTCGAACAAATAAATGTTAACCATGATTCATAATTGGTATTAAATGCGTTTTATTTACTGAATAGGGTAAAATAAAGGGATCTTCAATACATGACAGAAGAATAAAACGGTTTTGGTAAGTTGAACTTCCGCGCAAATACGAAATTTGGAAGTAACCTCAAATTAGACAATTCGATACCGCAATCGAACGCAACCAACATTAAATTAATTCTGCTATACAAACAGATTTTTTTTTAAACCTTCAAAGCAGAAAACAATTAAATTTCTTTAAATATAAATAAAATAAAACAACAAAATAATTTAATTAAATTAAACAAATTAAATTGAAATCAGAAAAAAATAAAATACATTTTTTTTGTAAATAATTATTTCAATAATTCCAAGTAAATAATATATATTAAAAACCAACGCTACTAAATAAAAGTTATATTACAATATATATATATATATATATATATATATATATATATATTGTAACAGTACAGACTGTCCCATAAAAATCAACTAGCTGAGTGACAAGAAGCGATGATAACAAATAGTAAATCTATAAAAGGCATTCAATGACAATATAAACTGACTAATAGACTGAGACATTGACAAAGACTAGTTCCCCAATAGATTAGTTAAGTGAGCATAAAACATATAAACAAAATCAAACACCATAAATAAAATAAAAGGTGAAATAACTGATATTTACAAAATGTATAGAGTAGTGTAAACAGCACATTAGCTGAGTAATTGAAAGTAGTAACTAGCATAAGATATAAAATGAGATATATTGTTGATAATATTAAACTGTAGATGAATGATAATAAATGAACAATTAAAATGAGATTAACAGTATAATCACAATGTTAGATCAACCTTGAAAGAAAGGTATGCTAAGGCATAATAAATAATGATGAAAGAAAAATTAATGAAAGAACAAATTGTATATGTTCTAATAGTAAATGATGTCAAATGTAATCAACAATGTAAAGAACTTTTATGTATTTAAAAATGTTATAAGCTTGTTAATTTTGTAAAAAGCTGTATTATCATGTAAGGTGAACAAAACCTTATTATGAATTGTATAGAATAAGGGAATGACCTAAGATGAGTTAAAGTAGCTGAAAGAATAATAAATAATATAATAAAAGATCAAAATAATGACTAGGGCCAATATGCCAAGGAAAAATAATATTGTGCAATAACTAGCAAATGATTTGTAAGAAAATCAAAACAAATAGTAAAATGTCTGTAATAAATGCATAAATAAAGACAAAACAATTAATATGACTCACAACAACCTATGTAGAGTGTATACTGAAAGAAGTATTGTAATTATAAAAAAAGCATGAAATAATAGACAAATAAATAATAACAAATGAGATTATGAAAATAATAATCATAAATAATAAAGAGACCATTCTATACAGAGTATAGAAAAAAATGAATAACCATTAAAGAAAAGGGGTAATATCACCAGACAGGTTCAATTAAAATAAGTATAGGGAGTAAGAGTAATTTCGAATAATCAATAATAAAAGGACCAAGCCATTTAATGGAAATAATCAATTATGTTATTAGAACATATGTTAATAACATAATTGATTATTTCCATTAAATGGCTTGGTCCTTTTATTATTGATTATTCGATATTACTCTTACTCCCTATACTTATTTTAATTGAACCTGTCTGGTGATATTACCCCTTTTCTTTAATGGTTATTCATTTTTTTCTATACTCTGTATAGAATGGTCTCTTTATTATTTATGATTATTATTTTCATAATCTCATTTGTTATTATTTATTTGTCTATTATTTCATGCTTTTTTTATAATTACAATACTTCTTTCAGTATACACTCTACATAGGTTGTTGTGAGTCATATTAATTGTTTTGTCTTTATTTATGCATTTATTACAGACATTTTACTATTTGTTTTGATTTTCTTACAAATCATTTGCTAGTTATTGCACAATATTATTTTTCCTTGGCATATTGGCCCTAGTCATTATTTTGATCTTTTATTATATTATTTATTATTCTTTCAGCTACTTTAACTCATCTTAGGTCATTCCCTTATTCTATACAATTCATAATAAGGTTTTGTTCACCTTACATGATAATACAGCTTTTTACAAAATTAACAAGCTTATAACATTTTTAAATACATAAAAGTTCTTTACATTGTTGATTACATTTGACATCATTTACTATTAGAACATATACAATTTGTTCTTTCATTAATTTTTCTTTCATCATTATTTATTATGCCTTAGCATACCTTTCTTTCAAGGTTGATCTAACATTGTGATTATACTGTTAATCTCATTTTAATTGTTCATTTATTATCATTCATCTACAGTTTAATATTATCAACAATATATCTCATTTTATATCTTATGCTAGTTACTACTTTCAATTACTCAGCTAATGTGCTGTTTACACTACTCTATACATTTTGTAAATATCAGTTATTTCACCTTTTATTTTATTTATGGTGTTTGATTTTGTTTATATGTTTTATGCTCACTTAACTAATCTATTGGGGAACTAGTCTTTGTCAATGTCTCAGTCTATTAGTCAGTTTATATTGTCATTGAATGCCTTTTATAGATTTACTATTTGTTATCATCGCTTCTTGTCACTCAGCTAGTTGATTTTTATGGGACAGTCTGTACTGTTACAATATATATATATATATATATATATATATATATATATATTGTAATATAACTTTTATTTAGTAGCGTTGGTTTTTAATATATATTATTTACTTGGAATTATTGAAATAATTATTTACAAAAAAAATGTATTTTATTTTTTTCTGATTTCAATTTAATTTGTTTAATTTAATTAAATTATTTTGTTGTTTTATTTTATTTATATTTAAAGAAATTTAATTGTTTTCTGCTTTGAAGGTTTAAAAAAAAATCTGTTTGTATAGCAGAATTAATTTAATGTTGGTTGCGTTCGATTGCGGTATCGAATTGTCTAATTTGAGGTTACTTCCAAATTTCGTATTTGCGCGGAAGTTCAACTTACCAAAACCGTTTTATTCTTCTGTCATGTATTGAAGATCCCTTTATTTTACCCTATTCAGTAAATAAAACGCATTTAATACCAATTATGAATCATGGTTAACATTTATTTGTTCGAGTCCCATTTAAAACTATAAGGTCGCAATTGAAAATAGCACGTGTCGATTCTTCCTCTCGGGTCGATTTCTTCTTTACTTTTAGTTAGTTATTATATTGTCTTGGGTTCTTGTGACTGCTATTCAAAAGTTGGTAATTGTGCGCAAGAAGTACATTACATTACAATTATTAAAATACTTATTATCTAATACAAACAGAATTAATTATTATAAAGAAAAAATGTAACATAATTATCGTTCAGTTCAGTGTGATATTCCAATGCAATATAGTTTTTACCCAGTGTTCAACTCAACAAAGATGGCGGCTTGTTGTTTAGCAAAATTAATGTTAAGATTTTTTCACCACCAGTTTTTACAAATAAAATAATTTATATTTAGTGTTCACTGTGTATTAATAAGATTTTTCTTTCTTTCACTAGTGTTCTGTTGGTTCATAATGTAGTTTAAGTTGTTCCTAGTGTTGTTTCGTTAGAAAGTGATACTAGAATATGGTTACCTCAGGGTTAGTTCTAGCTCTAAACCTTATTCACTCTTTTTATAATTTACTTTTATTAGTTTTTTTTCTCTTCTCTTATTTTATTATTTTTTGTTTTCTTTATATTTTCTTTCTTATTTTGACTCCATTATTTTTGTTTTATAGAATTTTTATTCTTCTCCACTTGGATTAGATTCTCATATACTTTTTCACTCAGAGTAGCACAGCATTGATCTGATCACTTTCATGTCTAACAATAGAGTGTTGTGTTTTTCTTTTCTTCTCAACTGGCTTGACCAAAATTAGCAAAAATCTCATTGGTCAGTACAGTTGAACTTAGGTGTCACATGACCCTTATTATTTAAAATATTTAGTTTTTTCATTCTCCACTCCAAATTACTCCCTAATTATTACTTAACTATATTAATTTAATTTACACATTTGTTTTCCTGATAAAATTACAAGCATTTTGATATCACACACGACCTGTGTGAGCGACTTAATAAATATTTTGGATGGTTTACAGAATCATGTTTTAAAGGCCATTCAGTCATCTAGCTTTCACAAAATCTTATTATAATTACTTACTCTATTTACAATGTTGTTGTTACTATAAAAATAAATCCTATATTAATACTTCTCACTGCTCGTTACTAATTAACATTGACTTGATTGTTTGTTAACTAATTTTGACAATAATTTTAATGTTATCGTTGGCCTAGGTCATGGCGTTTCTTTAGCCCTATATTTCTTTTTTTCACAATTATTCTTTGGCCTGTTGATTTAAAACCTTATGATCAATTACCGTTGCTTTCCTGGGTATTATTACATAAAATGAACATATTCCTTACATTCTAATAATATAAATACATTAGTTTGAAACAGACATATTAAGTTAAGGTCATCTCATGACTAAAAATTCAACCAACACTAAATAAATAACACATTTTCAAATAACTGGTTAACATATAAACAATATCTTTTTCTCAGTCCATTATGGTCTGTCTTTACTTACTACTTTCACTCAAATTCACATAACTCTTTAATAGTATTAACAAGCAGTTATGTATTATTGGCATTGACATAACTGATGGTTTTTTCCCTTGAATGACAACCATTAGTTAGAAAGAATAGGAAAAATTAGTAACTATACTTAAACTAACAAATCCTCTCTTAACATTAAAGTCTATCTTATAGTAATTATTTTTATCAATTAAACACTTCGTTTATTGTTTTGATTTGTCTAAAACATTGGTTGGTGTTTATTGTAATAGCTAATATATTCACTCAAAATTTGTATCAATCCCCACAGTCCTGTCTGTATGATTAACACTTATTATGGTTGCTCACTTTTTTCCACTTTAACACTGATTGTCTTAATTTCATTTAACTTATCATTTACATTTATTTACATATTACAAAACTACATCAATTATCCTAGGCATTGTATTGTACTTCTTGTTTCTGCCTTGGTTTTTATAATTGTTTTTTTGGTGTCTGTTAAGGTTACTGGTATTATCTCACTTAATGTTGTTATACTTTGGACCTACTGATTCTGTTACATTACAATACACATTGTAACATTACAAAAATCACAGTACCACAAAAACACAAATCGAACGTAAAGGCTAAAGTAATGAAGTAAAATTGACGTATTAACTAGACAAAGTGTGACTAAAAAATACCCAAGAGATTAGGATAGTGAGTAGACTAAGTACGAAACTATACATAGGACAGAATCAAAACAATACAAAAATAAGTTGTAAGGGAGATAATGACAATGAAAAATAAATGGGATTAAAGAAACCATATGAAACCATTAAGTTTATAAAGTAAATCAGAAGTAACATAACTCAACCACTGTAATAAAGAAGATAATATCTACAAGATAAAGAGAAGAGAAAATAGAACTCCAAATTGAAGGAAAAATTATTATTAAAATAACAGACACGACATAATAATGACAGGACAATTACAAAAAACTTAGACTTAAAATAAAAAGATACCCAACTAGATTAGGAGAGTGAATTAATAACCATATGATTATGAAATATAGGACAATGTATGATATAAAATAATAAGATTGTATCTTATTATTAAAAAGGACCATGAATGGAACCAAATGAATATCAGAAATGATTGATTAAGAATTAAAAATGTACTTAGAATAAGACAAACTAGATAATTGTAATCAGAATGATGAATAATAGATAGTACTATTAATAAATAATAATAATAGAATAAAGGAACTAGAAAAAACAAACCTGTGAACTAATTTTAGTCAATGAGAGTAAAAGGAGTCAACCTAATCTAACCAGTAGTGAATTTACACTGGTAAATACAAAAATATATATTAGAAATTATGATGTAAAACTATTATCTATTATACCTAGTGGAAACTAGATGACATAACGACAATTCTAAGACCGGGATTAGATCCCTATTATGGTGTAATTATTGTAATTAATGTAATTTAACATGAATAATATGATAGAGTCTAAAGTACTCAGATGGTATATTAAAAAACCACAGATATACCAATTATAAGTGCATGTAAATAGTACTCATATAACAAGTGATGAGAGGACTAACTATTGGTAAATAAACCAAACCATAACTATCAACAATAACAAACTAATAAGAATATATCTAATGAACAAGACCTGTGGCAATAAGATGCAAGGTTTATTAGTTATAATAACCAGTGATTAAGAATGTCAAGCTGAGACAAAATATTATAAAACTTACTAGGAACTAAGATGAGTATTTAGTAATAAGATATTGACATAATAACAGATGTATACTGTAGAAATAAGAATAAATAACTAGAGGCCTAACTGTACAAGAACTCATATGATTTTAAATGATAATATACAAGAAAAAAGACAACTCTAGAGCAAATTTAAAGTAACCAAAGGTTGACAAGGTTGTTTAGAATTAAGTATGAAATGTTATAAACCATTAAGATAACAAGCATTATATCAAACAGATTTTGTGATTTATTCACAATTGAATGTTTTTAACATTAATTAATTACAATAAAGGGCTTGGAATTAATAGTACTCAATATACCTCATAACACGATGTTCATTAAATAACTATAGGACATATGAAACAATTAATTAAAACATATTAAAAGAATCAATCAAAGGTTTAATAACATTGCAAAAAAAATGAATTGATTTATAAAAAACTTGAAACTAGAAAATTCAAAATATTCTCTTTTGAATTGTTGTTACACTCTGAAAACATAACATATCTTTGCTATTCAGCACACCTTAATAACATACAATCTTATATATCTAAACATATATGATGAACAAATTATACAATTCTTTTATATTGCAAGGGTGCCTGACTTTGAATCATTATAAAAAATTTGAACTCACAGCAACTCATTTGTAAAAAATACAATGATAAGTATTGAAATGATAGTATTTTTATAAAATGACATTTACTTTAAGAATATTTATAATTTATGGCACCCAATTTTTTAAATTAAACAAAATTATTTTATTATTTTTAACACAATTTACGATTACGTCTTTTACTCTGAATATTTACACTGTTTACATTTAAGTCTTTACATTACTTTATCTCATATCCTGTTATTTATGAGTTCTTTGTTTACCCACAAAAAATATAATTGTTCATTTGTCACCTGTGTATTGTCGACGTTACCGTTGCGTGTGTACGTGTGTGTGTGGGTCTTCTGAATTACGACAATGACGATGATGATGCTGACGCTTCCTCGGTATTCTATAGCCTGTTGTTGATGGTGGTCCTGTGTTCCTCCATCAATCGTGGTGTATTGCAGATGATGGTGATGATGATGATGCTAATGTTCAAGTCGATCAGCGGACCGACATAGTGACGGCGTATGAAACTTTCTTGAGTCTGACGATTAGCAAATGGACAGTGTCCTCCTGTGAAGATATCTTGACTCTGAACTTCATCCAAAATTGCTGGAGGTATTTATAGTAGACGGCAGACACGTGGTCAGACAGTAAATAAGGAGTATTATAGGGAAGAATTAAGGCGTTTGAGGGGAGCAGTACGCAAGAAGAGGCCAGCCCTATGGAAAGAACAGACGTGGGTGTTACAACATGATAACGCACCAGCTCACGCGTCACTCCTTGACGTCGATTATCTAGCGAAAAACAATACGACTGTTCTGTCCCACCCACCCTACTCTCCAGACGTATCCCCAACAGACTTTTTCTTGTTGTTAAACTGAAGGCGGCCTTGAAAGGACGACGTTTTGAAACAATAGAGGAGATAAAGAAAAATACGGAAGAACAGCTGTTCCAAGAGAAACTATTCCAAAAAGTGCGTTTCAGGAAACGAATTTTAAAAAAACGTTGGGAGGTGTGCATTGCCAGCAGTTGGAAATACTCTGAAGGAGATAAGCAAGCATAAAGTTGTAAGTACATTAATAACGTTTTTATTACTTTTATGAAATTGCTAACTGCTATAATTTTTATTGTTTAGACAAAGCTTTTCGTCATCACTGACGTCATCAGGTCTAAAACATCTAGGTTGTTTTAGACCTGATGATGTCAGTGATGAAGAAAAGCTTTGTCTAAACAATAAAAATTATAGCAGTTTAGCAATTTCATAAAAGTAATAGTAAGGATGGCTGCTAATTTAAACAATACGAAGAGTAACGTTTTTGTTGCAAAACTTCGGTCTTTTTTAATACACTACGTATATTGGGGCGTTACGTTCTGGTGCGTGTTCGTGTTTTGAACGTCACGGTAGTAACTCTTAATACATTTACATATCCAATCAGGCCGTGGAATTTGAAATTATTTGAGTTACATTCAAACACTACGTCACACAAAGGAAAATTTATTTTAAAATTTACAATTTAGTCAATAATTTAATACTTCAAAAACTTTAATAACAAATGTTTCCCACAGACCATCATTATAATATCTACAATATGCACCCAAAAAATTTAAATGTATTGTGTGTCAAATTTTTACATCAAATTTCTTACTTCAAATTTCAAACTAGGGATTAACAACTAAAAAAATTAACGAGTAAATTAATCTTTAAAAAAAATTGGTTAACCTTTTAACTTAATCGATAAATTTTAATCTGGTTAACTTTAATCATTAATCGTTAAATTTTTTGTTAACTATTAAGAAATTAACGAGTTAATTTTTTTGGCTGCCCAAGAGGTACAGTAGCCAAAATAGTTTTTGAAGTCAATGTTGGAGAAAGTTTGTTCTACGTATTCCTAATCCGTTGGCAGATAATGGCCTGGTTTATCCCCATGGCACCGTTAGGTCTTCTTTGTCTCCTTGTCAACGTTCGGGTACCAAGGATGGTTCCTGTCTTTTGTACAATTATTCGCATAACTACCCTAAACAAGTAGACAATAAACAACTTCTGTTTTGACATCTCTAGTAGTTGGAATACAGTGTTGTAACATACGTTTTAATAACATGCTGAGATCTAAGACGAAATTGCTTTACATGCGATGAATATTGAACGTGTTCGTTTGTGACACGAACCGGCAACATTCATCTGCTGCTGGGCGAGCGTGTCATAAATGTTAGCAATGATTGGCTAGTTCAAAGAACGCCAAATTCCACTCCTCCTACTACCCAGATATCACAAAGGCGGTTAATTTAAATAGATTTTTAATTCCACTAATTTATCGTTCCGTCCTCATCTGCTTGTTGTCATTTTTATATTAGAACAGTCAGCGTAATGGTAATTGTTATTTCTACTAGTAATTTTATACGAACCACTATGTTATCATAGTGGTTCGTATAAAATTACTAGTAGAAATATTTGAGACCACTAACACTCTAATATAACAATAAAGTAATTGTTATTGTTGTGTTTGTACAGTTTCGTGCTAATTGTTTTGTAAAGAGTAGTTTTTTGTTAAGTATTTTTGTTTTTTCACGAATTCATTTTTATTTCGTATCATTTATTATTTTTATATTAATATGGCATCGTCACCTTGGCCGAAAATGTTTAGATTTTATGAACATACTGAGAAAGTAGTTCTCAAAGTTTAAGACGTTGTTGTGTGTGCCCAAGGACAAACATAATTAAAACATCGCTGACTTCAGGGTCTAATTTGAGGACACACATAAAGATTAATAGTTTAATGGATTAATAGATTATTCGATTAATAGAGTAATTGATCAATCGATTAGTAGATAATTAGATTAATAGATTATGAAAGTAATCAATAGAGTAGCCTAATTATTGTCTGTTCTATTAAGTCATTTAATACTACATTGCCCTGCAGGCACAATACAATATCAGTAGTCAGTACTGTAAACTGAAAAATATAATAGACAATAGAAGATATATTTCATTAGGAGTCCAGAAAATAGGCTTTTCCCGTGCGCGTGACAAATTCCAGTGCGAGGGGAAGCCGAGCACAGGAAGTCGTGCGAGCACGGGAAAGGCATTTATGGACGTGTGATGAACGATATTTTTCATTATACCCTCTGAAAAAAAAAATCTACACATTATTAGAAACCTTTATTTTGAAACATGAACAAACAAGTATATTATATTAGGTTTATTTTATTGTGTACTTTTTTATAGTATAGATTTTCATATCTTTCAGTAGACTTCTCAGGCAGTAATTCTGCACTTAGTTCTTCAAGTAACATTTCTTCTTCTGGAGAAATCATTTTTAAATTATTTTGAATAAAAATTGAAAACAGTCATAACACACAAGCGCTGTTTAGCGTTGTTAAGGAAAATAAACAAGCGTTGTTTAGAGTTACCAAGGACCTTTCAGTAGCATATTTTATTACGACTTGAAAGTAGGCGGCGTCATTATTTTAATGATATTTAAAGCCAGAAAATAAATAATAAGTAGACTAATTATAAAATTTAGGCTAAAATTTAAAACTTTCATTATTCTGAATGTAATATAGTGCTATATAAGATGAGTTTATTCTGCTTTATTTAATGTTATAATTAAAATTATTTTTAACTAATTTAAATACTATGTTAGGGTTGAAAGTTAGCGCACCAAGAAAAATAATTTTCTTTGCGCTAAACACACATGTAAACAGGGTGTTTTCAGAGCGGTGTAATGAAAATAATATTTAATTACCTGGTGCAAACAATGTTAACATAATTATAGATTGAAATAAAATCATCAATGAATTTTAATTTTTACTGAGTACATTTTTTAATGCTAAATATTTTAAGTAATTTTTCTGCATCGGATATTTTAACTAATTTTTTTGAAAAAGCTTAATTTGTGGATTTTTTTAACTAGATTTTAATTATTTCAACAGCCAAAGCAGCTTGCTCAATAAAACAACAAAAAAAGGAACCATTAATTTTTACTTTTAACTTTAAATCAGTTAATTTGATATTAACTTTTAAACTCCAATCACTTACTTTTTTGCAAGCATTAACTTTAATTTTAACTTAGTTAATTTTTGGAGGCACTAACTTTAACTTTAATGAGTTAAAAATTTTTATTAACTTTTCAAATTTCTGCTTCAGGTTATATTAATAGTTATATTATATTAATAAAAGTATATATATATATATATATATTATAACAACACAAACATTGATATATAATTTAATTTGTGTAGCCCCAAGTTCAGGGCCACTTTATATAACATAACAAATTATATAATGTACTGAATTCATGGGTGTAATCGTAATAATAAGATGATACGTTATTTAAGTTTGAAATTGTTCCATTCTTTATTTTTTTATTAAACAAAATTTTTCATTTCGCATATAGAAATAGTACTCATTATTATATGGTTTGTACGACTCCTTCGTACACAACTTATAGTTAACAATTTACATACACAGGTTATACATAAATCTTATTATCTAATTTTAATTAATTGAATATTCATTTTTCTCTCGCCTTACTCATTGTGTGATCATCTTTTTGCAATTTCTGATTAATTTACCATAATAATGAAGTTACTTGTATTCCAATTTCTTTAATATTAGTTTTAAAACTTTCTACTGCATATGCATTCTCCTTTATCAACCAAGACTTTATTAATTACGTTAACTCAAACATCAAATATTTCTCTTATCATTTATATTACTCTCAATTACTAAATTTTATACAAGATATATTATTCTAGATTTTCCTCTGATTTTACATTGATGTACAATTAGTTATTTTAATACAGGTTGAATGTCTTGCATTCTAACTTTAATTAGTGTCTTTCAAATGTCTGTAATTACATTGGTTTTTCATCACCTCGTTAGACGTGGTTAATCATCCGTACGTCCTCCTTTGTTCCTCAGTCTGCGTACTCCGTGTCCTCTTGGTCCTCTGGTCGGATTCTATTGCATGTACGGTTTACGAGTCGTCACGCCTCACATCATATGCTGCGGGTTTGTCCATAGACTTCCTCGTATGTGCTCTGCTGCTCTGGTTGGACTTCAGTTTGTCCTGTGCCTCTTACTATAAATTTAAATTAGCGTCGTCGACTGCCATAGCCTCCTGTGGCAACGGTTGAACTGAGAAGAAGAAACTTTATTAGCGCGACCTGGTATTTATAGTCAAGTCGTGCAAAAACTCATGCCTGAACAATTTTTAACTTGTCAGATTTTGTCGAAGCGTCACTTCCGCCACTCTGGTTCAATTCATTATTTTCGCCTATCTTCGCGAATTACGAAGTTTGTTTCACATCACTCGATGCTCAATCGATCACTCATTTCTACATGTTTACTATACGTAAATTACACTTCTTTATTGTAATTACAAAAAGAGCTGTTCACTTTTTACGTATAGTAATTCACTTTTCGTCATTTCGGCACGGTCTTTAACCCTTTATTCACCTTTAATTTCTATACACTTTGGTGTCTTTTGTTTTACCCTATCGTACATATTTTCCTTATAATTAAAATAAAACATAAAACTATTCTAATTGAAAAGGGTTGGTTACATTTCAGGAACGGACAGGCTTCACACACCACAGAAAAAAAATACGCGTGTACACAACGCTAGCGACAGGTGCGTCGGGAATGCGTGTCCATGCATGAATTCTGCGCTCCCTATTTTTAACTAAGCTACAGCTTATGCAATCTGAATCATGTTTATTAATTCATGTTTATTTATTTTTATTATTTATTTCATTTATTTTGGCAATGCACAGTACCGTTAATGGTTGTACCGTTGCATTATTTCCCTGCTTGGTGAAAAAAAATTGTAATACCAAATTAAATTTTTTTTCTCCCTTTTTTTTATTAGACAAATAATACGGTATTTTTTATTTACCGACACATTTATTAACTTTATGTGCGACTAATAATGAGTATGCGATTTTTTCACTTGTACCCTTATTTGGAGGTTTTTGAGCAAATATTTCCCCTCTATTTTAGGTAGAGTCGCTGTGGTGTTTCGGTACATCCGCTTCAGTCGTTGTTTCACTTTAATCGTTCTAGTGACCCAGTTATTTATGAATGGAATTGTCTCAAAGAGTAGCATGGTATTTGCCCATTTCTTTTTCTCTCACGCCGTCATACACTATGAATGTCTGTTTACCAACTTGTCGTACCAGTGAATATGGTCCATCATACAAACTGCAAAATTTTTTAGCTGTATTGTCAAATCTTTTTCATACTGGATTAGTCTTTAATAATACCTCTTCCCCAATTGCAAACTGTTGTAGCTTATGAGTTCTGTTGAACTGCTCTACTCTCTTGTTACCTTTTCCTCTTATTCTTCTCTTCGCATTCTCTATTTTAACGCTGATTGGAATTTGTATGTTTTGATTGGCAGGATTTTGTATATTTTTTCTCCAAAATCTCTCGGGTTTACGATCTTCTTCTATTTCAATTGGCGTGTAACTTGTTGCTTCACTGTACTTCTCGTTCAAAGCCTTTTTGAAGAATGGTAAATATTCTGCCCATCTATTATGTTGGTTATGGCAGTAAATCCGTAGATATTTACCTAACTCCTTGTTTACCCTTTCTGCTAGATTTCCTTGTGGATGTCTAATAGCTGTTAGGATGGTTTTAATTCCATTTTCTCTTAATGTTTGGTGCCAAACTTCGCTCTGGAATTGTACACCTTGGTCACTTAAGACCTTTTTCATCTTGCCAAATGCTGGCATATATTTATTGAGTAGTATCTTCAGTACAGCTTTTGTTGTAGGTCGCATAACTGGATACAGATGAACTGCTTTAGAAAACACATCTATACAGACAAGTATGTGCTTAACTCTCCGACTTGATCTCGGTAGAGGTACCAGAAAGTCCACTGCAACTAACTCTCTTCTAGCTTCCTTCTGAATACTCTGCATCTCAACATTTTATGCCATCCTTCACTCTGGAATTTTACATTTCCTTAATCATAACATTCCTTACATTCCTTATCCTTTCCTTAACATTAATATTCCTTAACATTTCTTTTATTTCTTTAACATTAACATTCCTTACCATTTCCTTAACATTTTTGCAATCATAACATTTCCTTAAACATAACTTCTAACCTTATTAAACATTATTATTAATGGTGAAATCTTCTCACACACATAAATAACATTTCAAAGCTGAAGTATATTCTACGCTTTCTTGGATGGGTTTTTATTAATTTGTGCAACATTTCACATGATAATACTACCTTCCAATTCTGCCTTACCAGTCTGAAGGAAGAGAATAGTTGTGTACTTCCTATTGCTGGTAATTGCTCTTAATTATACTCTTTTGTAGATTTTTTTCTCTTACCCATTTTTGCTAATCTCATGTTATTATATAATTTTTTTTTTATATTACACCTCCTTGGAGATTGAAATTTTCTGCTCATTTACATCTTATCATTAACATATTCTTATTCTTTATTATTTAGTTCCTTATCTTATTAATAATTAACACATAATATAATTATCTTATTATATTATTAATATATTTTCAAAATAATTTCTATTTATATTTAGGCGTTGAGTGTCTCTAATTCCCTCTAGACTACACAATGCGTGAGTTCCGTCAACCAAACGTGTGTATTGTTCCTTTGTAACATAGCCGCCGACATATAACAACTTCCGCTTCTCACCCTAATTGTGTTAACATCTGTTGTGACTGCATAACTCACCTGTTCATACGGCGAGAATTTATTTCTTCGATGCGATGAATAACCTCTCTCTCTCTTGCTTTCTTCTCTCTCATTCTCTCTGCGTTGCCTCTCTTGTCGAACGCACTTCGTGCGAGCAGTCTGCTTGAGGCCTATATACACAGTTGAACGCTTTTTTACGCATTGTTTATGATAATCTCTGTAGTTTTTATAATTATAGTTACAATCATTGTTATCATTACCCTTCGGTCGATAATCGTTGTGCGTATCTTCGTCGCGTGTGATGTGTTTCCAAAGTGTTACTTTTGTAATTCCTTTACTACTGCGAGTTTGTACAGCGAAATGGATATTCCTTATGTTGCATAAGCTGTATCGTAGTTAAAAATAGGGAGCGCAGAATTCATGCATGGACACGCTTTCCCGACGCACCTGTCGCTAGCGTTGTGTACACGCGTATAAATGAAGTTGTAAAAAGTATAAAAGCAATAAATTGTACATTACAACAGTTAATTGAAATCGGAAACATAACTCATCGTATTTCTGTTGCTAATTGACGTAAATGCATAATTTTTGCTTAATTTGTAGCTTAATATACCAATAAGGCGACGGGATACTTCATTTTTATCTATATCCTTCATATATATCAAACCAAAATATATGTAACGTTTTGTTATCATTTTTTCGAATTACGACAATCCACGGTGGCTTCCAACTTTTGCAATCTCCACCTGACACACGTCTTCTTTTCGGGGCGCGGTGATGAACCGTTATTTTGGCTAAACTGTGGTTGTTGTTAACCAGACTAAGTTGTGTATCCTACGAACGGAAACCAGGATTAGCTCGTCGTTGCAGTAGCTCTAAGGTTATCACTACACTTCCGGTGTGTCTAAGTACATCAGACACAATAAACCTTAGGAGCATTGCCCGTCCGTGCAGCGTATTCCTGTCGATATTTGGGGGGGGGTCCAGGGTTGGAGATATAGCTTTGGGACGTTCTATACCGCTGATCGCTGATTACTGGTGGCTTCTTCCCCCTCCGAATACCCACCCTCGTACACGCTGCCTTTTGGGAAGCCACATTTTAGACGGTATCGGACATGGCCCCCACATCTTTTTTACCCCCCCTACACCGGTCAAAACCCCTTATGATTAAAGTCTTTTTCTTATTAGACAAACATATTACTTGTGTGTTTAAAAGCATTTTCCTGTTAACAGGCTAATAATAAAAATGCCAAATAGGTTAAAAGTCTTTTTATTAGATTGAAAATTTTAGACTATCACTTTAAAGTAAAACAGAATTAACGAACTACCTAAAGTACTTAACATCTAAAACGTTTCAAATTTTAAGTTCTTAATCAAATCAAATAATTAACTCATTTTTACGCCAACCATCTACTAAAATTAACTTTTATAAGACAAAAAGTAAACAAAATCTGTGTTTATCAAGACTGTAGCATAACAGAATTATCACCTTAAAATTTAACTTAATACAACATGAATAAAGAAGAAAATGTCAATAGTGAGTGAGAAAAAAAAATGGTTACAAAATAAAGTAAAGAAGCTGATCATTAAGTCGATGAAATGTTAATAAAATTAAACTAAATAACAAAGAAAACTCTTGGTCCATATATAAATAACCAGCTATATAAAACCCCAATACAACAGCAGTATACCCAGTAGGTTGGGGAGCAGTAAAAGAAGAGACAAAAGTAAAAAGTAAACAAAATATTAATAAGGGGAAATCTATTAAATTAAGAAGCAGAGAAACCCCAAGACACAAAACCAATAACAAATTAATAAGGAGCTGTAAAGGAGAAAAGGAATGAAACCGAATAATCAAACCAGAGTCATTGAATTAATAATACAAGGACATGAAACCACAAGATAAGGAAATACTAATATAATAAGAAGGAAGAGACAAAATATGTCAAGGTTCCTAAAAGGAATATAGAAACAAGAAAAGGCTATTCACTAAAACATTATGATGAATGAATATACCCAATTTTTACACAATTGAAACCAATAATAAATGTCAGACCAAATAACTCAAGTTACAGGATACAATACAGTTAAAATAAAATTGTAAACTAAATTGTAAGCCTAGTTTAAGAATAGAGTGAAAACAATTAAAAAGGCTACCAATAGTGTAGAAACCAACCAAAACTTACCATAGTGTAAAAAATTATTTAAAAGACTACCATTAGTGTAGACTATAAGTGACACACTATAATAAAGAATAGTATAGGAAATAAGAAATCATTTAAAAAGACTACCATCAGTGTAGAGAAATACCCTATAAAAAACCTAAGAATAACAGACAGTCTAATGACTAAGAATAGTTTTAATGATAAAAGTGCTTTAAAGATTAAGTAATACAAGAATTTAATAGTTATAAGATGTTTTTATTTTAATGTTTTATCAAATTAGGTATAGTAAGTACAAAGGACAGTTAATAACTGAAAGTGGCATTAGTAATAAGATGTTTTTATTTTATTGGGTTATCAAATTAGGTATAGTGAATAAAAGAGACAGTTAATAACTGAAAGTGTTATTAGTAATAAGATATTTAATAGGATTAGGTTTGTTAAAAAAGGAAACATAAAAACAAAGGACAGTCAATGACTGATAATATTGCTAATAATAAGATGTTTCCATTATAATTCTATATATATTGTAACGTGACAGATATAAGCATAATATTCAAAGGCAATTGATCATAGGAATAATAAGGTTTTGACATTTAAATTTGGAAGGAAGCATTAAGTTTAATATAAATAGATTAATTCATAGCAACTGTGGAAAGAAATCATTATTATAAAGAAAATACAAGTTCAAATAAAAGGAGTTACTAGTGATGAGTCATCCAAAACCAGTCTCATAACCAAAGGTTTTCAAGGTATAACCCAGGAAGGTAAGAAAGTGAATAACCAAGCAGTACAGAATATGACCAAACCCACAACGAGGAAGAATAAATAGAATAGAAACCCTAAAATAAGCCAAGATCAACCAATACAGGTGGTGTATTTCTAAAATCAAGAAGAAGATGGAGAAGATCCCAAGAAACCTGATGGCATCAAGAAGAAGATGGAGAAGATAGCAGTCCCAGAAGGCAGGAGAAAAGAAGACCGATGAAAGAAGAAGAAGGCAGCATCCTGAAGAAGATGTCATGCTCTTATAAAAGACACCCAAATCCCCATACCCCCCAAAATAAATCATTAACCAATAAAAGTATAACGAAATGAAAACCACATGTATATAAATTTAAGAGAGAGAAGTGTATAAAGTAAAAGTTGCCTGTGAACTAAGATGAAACAATAATATAGTACCCATGGAACAAATCTCCATTGTAGAACACTAACCAATGTATTGTGTTAATAAGACTATACGACCATTTAGCAATAACATAATATAAAAGTGCAAAGTGAACCAGTGATAGTTTTGGGTATTATAGAAAATGAACCTTGTGTTTCATTCTTGGCAATCACAAACATTGAATGCAATGAAATATGCAATTTCCAATGACTTGAAATGTGTACTGTGAGAATATGTTACTTATAAGACATAAATCTGTTTAAAATAACATTTTGGTTTATATGAAAAAAGAAAAACAGATTTCATAATACTTTTTGAACAATTTATGCTATTTATTTATTTATGACAGGGTACAATTCCCCAAAGGCAATGTGTAAAAGACGGTATAAAAACTGTAGAATCCCACTTATAATAATAGTTAGCAACAAGAATATAGATATAAGGTTTTTGTGTATATAGTATAAGAATGTTTAAAAATGTGTTAGATATAAGGCCATTTGTTTGGGTCTGATACAACTAACATCAGCACTATAAAAATAATTACTACTTGTAAATAGTAGGAAGTAATTAAGACTTGAGTTAGTAAAAAAACCTTTTTTGTGAACCGTATTTTCATGTTAGAAATAAGGATTTTGTTGTAAAATGTCTGAAGGTTGAAGACAACCATTTATTTAAAAAATACTCTTTATTTGTTTAACTGTTATTGGTATTGTAACCAATACTCATTGTTATTGTGTAATTTGGAAAAATGTTTAGTTTATAAGACTATATTTAAAAGTCAGAGAGGGTATCACACATCATATATTGTTTGTAAAATATTTTGTAAGAAAAAATTGTTAAAAAATCATAGGCCATAGAAGGAAAACCAAACTTCATTAAAACAGAGAAATTACTCATTTAAATGCAAATAAACAAAAGGGATTTAGACAAAATAAACTTGAGATCAAGCCATATAATTGCACATACCATTTAGAAAGATTTTAATAAATTATATTCAGAATTATAAATAAAAATGAAAAAGACTAAACTCAGAAATTTAGACATGGGAGTCATATATTCCAGAATAATGTTTCAGAATACAACTAATTTAGTTAATTACAAGAAAATAAGGGAATATAAACCTTTTAATACAATATAAGATTATTGATATTAAATATAACTGATAAAATGGCTGAATTTTTATAATGACGGGAAGTATGTTTTGACTTTTCAGAGAATACCGAAATGAAAGTAAAATTACTAATTTTGGACAGAAAACACTATAAAACGGCATTATTTAATCTAAAAATAAGCCGAATGAACTGAAAGATTAATTTAAATAACATCTAGTGAATAAAATTGATAAATAACCAAAGTTTAGACAATCATATAGTGAATTATTATATATGCACAGGATATGAAAATATATTTGAACAATGTTAAGAATAATATTATATTGGCTAAGAGTTTAATTGAAACTGAAGGAAATGATATAGTTGATTATTGGTATTTGAACGGTTAACATGACGACCGTTTCGTATCGAATCTAACCTAACTTACAACGGTAATGTCAAACGAGTGAATAGTACATTTTTTGTGAAATCGCAAGTGACTTATAAAATACTTCTAGAACTCTCACATTATGACAGAAACAATCAAGAAACACTAAATAACACTGAACAATACATATCTATTCCGAAAAACACCACAAAACACCAGAAAACTGTATAATACAATAACCGTATTAGTGTCGGAATAGGGAAAAGTGTTTGAACTTATATTTACACGGATACACAAAATACAACCCAGAAACATTACACCAGGCACTACACAACATTTAACAAGAGATTTGCAGACACCAGAACAGGAATACTGCCGGAAAATATATTATTCAGAACATAGCAGAATCGAGCGACATTTTGATCATCTGGATGGCGGCCATTTGCTTTTGTCAATTCCAATGCTGCAGTGTTCACGTCAGCTGTTGGTGAAAACAATTATATTATTTTCTATTCAATGTCTGTATTTAGTAATAATTATTAATTTGTTGTAACGTTATACTTTTTAAATATTGGCCCGATTTCTCTGACTTTGATAATAATTGGCTGTTTAAAAAACCCTGTATGAATTTTATATAATATACTTTGTAACTTTTTCGATATCCTGAGAATCGATATTATAATCGATAAGAGTCAATATTGCTATTAACTAATAAAACATTAATATTTTTCAACACTAAATAGTTCTTTATTTCATAAATATTACTAGTTATCACTAATATAATTCTAATTAATAATCTACCAGGACTTTACCACCTATAAGTGAAGATAACCTAAAAAATAAAAAGGTAAACAAGTATCGATTGGTTTGAAGACAATCTTATGAGTGGTGATAGTTTATTTAAAATATACCAAAACTTCAATAAAATTTTTCAGAAGAGCATTACACTTTTTAAAACTTCACAGCCCTATATTAATTAATTGATTATAATTAATTAATTAATAAAATTATAATTTTTTTTAAATTATAATTTTTTTTTGTAAACACATTTTTTTTATTATTTCTTCAAAACAACAATTTTTGTTTTGAAACTTTTGGTGGAGCTGAACATATATTTCTTCATCAACATTACGCTACTGGACCGGTCTTGCTACCATTGGGACTCGACCAGCTGGGAAACTTAAGGAAGTGTTTCAGGCCAGTAAGACGTCGAGAGCCACACCAATTAAACAGAAAGTAAGAACATACAGACTCAATATCTAATTCTTTTTATTTTATTACAAATTGGCTAGCCCAAACCGTGGGGCTTGATTACATCAGAGTATCACACATCACAATCTCTTATTATATTTTATTACAATATATATATATATATAATAATAATAGGCATAAGATGTTTTTGTTATGTTTAAGTGATATAAAAGAATTAGTAGATATAAGATATTCAGTTGTATTTGAAATAATGTTCAATAATTTCCAAGTTTGTGAAGGCAGAGAAGGCAAGTAGGTAATAGGGATTTTGTTTTTTATTAAACTATAAACCATATAAAGAGTAATAAGGCAAATTAACTAACACACCACAATAAAAAAGCAAAACAGCATTGTAAACGAAAATCAACTATCATAGAGTCAAACCCAAATAAATAAATTCAATCAAACCGTATATAATGAATAGAAACTAGTCCACACAAAACAAAGATATAAAAATGTAATCAGTACAGAAACAAATATTAGTAAATGTAATGACAAAAGAATAAAATTAACTTTATTTGGAAATAAGTAGTACTAGGCCTAAGGAGTACTCAACTCAGATATAAAGTAAATTAATCAATATTGGAGTTTATAACAACAAATTATTAACAACAAGCAATAATCATGGAGTGAGTAAGATTATTTAAGGGACATATTAACATAAAATCACTTGTAAACCATTTAAATACTAAAATTGTAAAAAATACAAGGCCTATAATAAATAGCAAAAATTGTAAATGTTAGGCTTATCTGAACTTAAAACAGACCCAGTTATATATCAAATTATGTAAAATTAGCTTAAGAATATTGCTGAATAGTTAGATTTTCGTAAAATTAATAAATAATTAAGTTACAGCAATAAATAGGAAACTTGTCATGTATGTTTATGAGTTGAAATCAAATCCAAGACATGTAAATTTGTAAAAAACAATGGGAAGAGGAAAAAGACATTTTATAAATTACCACAAAACGACGACTTTAAGTCATCAGTCTATTGTTAATCGTGAATGTGTACAGATCAGAATTTACTGACGGAAGATCTAAAAAATATAAATAGTGTAAAAACAGTGACGTACAACCTCAAAAAATGTTACAGAGGTTACCAAAGGAAAAATAACACCACTACATTATAAATAACACCAAAACTGAACCAGAACAACTACAATAGTAATATCCATTACTAGAACGAGAAATCAACCGCCATTTTGAGCAAAATTCAACAAACATTATCTGGACACGAACTCAACAGATTTGAACACAGAACACTGCACCAATAAACTATCACAGAACGACATCGCCGAGGAGGGAAGAACACAATTTTCCAGGGATACTACAACCTCGCAGAGGAAGGAATTCGCATTTATTTCTGAGGGAGACAAACATAGCGTCAGCGTTGTGTAGCAGAAATCCACGAGGTGAACAGCGGCCATTTTCATTGCAGAGCGACCAGCACATCGACACAGCCTCCACGAGCCAGTGACGTCATTCTACGAAATGGTTCGATCTTTACTTAATAATTGACAATTTTCATAACCCTGTTATTTTTCAGCAAATAATAATTTATTTTAAGATAATTGTAAGTATTGTATCTTGTTCCTTGCTCTCTCTGACCATTTCGACAGTTAAAAGAACTCGAAATAATTAATTTTTGTAACATTATATTTTGTCATTTTGTTCACAATCGACCTGAGCGAATCTCTACCAATGCCTGGTCCATGCGCGTAAGATTGGCGCACAATTTCAAATTTTAAGAAATAAACATTATAATTACTCAGTTACATGTGTTCATAATTATTTTTACGATAAATATTAGCTTTTTCTTTCTTCTAAAAATAATTTAGAATTATTAGAGAAATATACCAAGAAGAAGAAGAAGAGGAGCGAAGTTAGAAAAGAGAATACTAGATCCGACTACATAACAAGATTATCTCTAGTGAACAAATAGTTTAAAACACCATAACTGAATTACTCGCTTGAAAGTAATTAAAAATTTACAATTAATTAATTAATTAAACAAAATAGGAAAAAAAAGATTTCCTATAAAACATTAATAAAAATTTTTTTTATTAAATTTATACCTAACAACGAAATTTTTTTATTATCAACATAACACATATTTATCTTCTATTTATTAGTTTTATTACAAATTCGCGCTCACAACAGTGGGGCATCATCATTCTTTTATTTGTAATTTTGTGTTATATTACAAGACATAAGTTATAGGTCTACAATTGTTATAAAAATAAACAAAAAACAATATGTCTAAGATCATAACCAATCATAAGTGAAAGAGAGAGGCCTACTTCTAAAATGGCTTAAGTAATGCAAAGTTTTTTTCTTGCTTTCATTTAAGGAAATTGGTCAGTAACATCTGAAAAATCAGTACTCTTAGCCAATTAATTTTCAATAGCTAAACTTGCCAAATTATTAAGCCTTTCTTGGGAGGTAGTGCTCCTCTGCCAAGTTTTCAGTGAATTCGCTAACCTGGTGAAAGGTCTTTCAGCAAATGAAACTGTAACTGGAGTAGTACAGAAAAGCCTCCTGGCAAGACAGAAATTTACAAATATAGTTTGAAGGTTTTTGTCATAAATAGATTTGAGTAGGGTTAGTGGATTCTTTTCAGATTCAAACACTGTTTTATAAATGTTCTTCAAATGTATATTTCTTTAAAGAGATCCATTACCAACAAGAACTTTTACTTTCAATTCTAATTCATCATTTTCCATGTCCGTAAAGTTCAAAACTGGTGCAAACAAGTCATGAATTGAATTAACTGCAGTGAGTCTTGTCTTTATATCACCCATTATAAAGTCTAACACTGGGTACATGACTGAAATTTTTAATTTATTTTCTTGATCTTTGTTTACTAAAAATCACTGCTGGATTGATCCGTACTTTTCTTCTGCCTTTTTGGAGATTGAGGAGGAACGTTTATTAGTTCTTTTACAGCTAATTTTGCTTCTTCATTTATGCTGTCAGGATTATCACGTAACAATTGCAAATCTCCCATTAGAGATATTTCAACATTGAGTGTTATTCCTTTTCTTTGAATAACAACATTTTTTTGGTTAATACATGAAAGTACTTTGAACCAAAAATTAAGGTTCTTGTAATTAAAACCTAATGCAAAATAAGTATTTGTTTGCTTTATGTTATTCGATTCGAATTTTTACAAATTCCTAATACGAAAAAACGGAAAACGTTTTGTAGCTCACTTTAGATTCGATGTTAAGCGATACATTGTAAGTTACTAAAATTGTGCTTTTAGGCTGACTTATATTTTAAACAAAGGAACAGCCAATGGAACCAATTCCTACATATCTCTGATTTATTTAAAAAATGATATTTCAGTAATTGAATTTAGAATTAAATTTTTCGGACCAAACCCCTTTAAACGTTAAGGCAAAATAATTAATTTTTCCTCGCAAATGGAAAATCTTAATATTTCTGTATTTTACTTTGACTTCTCCATGTGAAAGAATACAAGTTACAAACTAGACTTACTGATAACTATGAACTATTATATAGGATATTTACAATGTATACAGAAGTATTTGAGTCTATTTATTTGTTGATCCAAAATACTAATGTGTAATCAGCTAGTGATACGTATTCAAGTTAGACGTATTAAGTACAGAGATTCAACATGATACTTGTGTCATTATTTTTACTAATCGTGTTTCTGTGTTTATAATGATTATAACATTATAAACGTAATAATTTACCAAAATAGTTTAATTTATTTTTATAATTAAATCCGCTTCCTGATACGGAGGAAAATCCAAGGAAATTATTTTGAATTGACACAGAAAGGAAACACTTTTTAAGTGACACATGAATAAAAGATATATCAAACAAGATACTATTATTAAACGAAGAGAGGAAAGCGATATTTCGTATAAGTTTATATATGGGTACGTCAGTATGACAATGTTAATGTAGATTCCTACTGTGAAAGAGCATATATATTATTACTCTATGTATACAGGTTGTTAGGAAAATGATATGATGTTCTGTTTGTATCTCTAGTCATGATAATGTCAAATATATAATTTTTTAATGCCTTTCTTCATACCTTATAGAAATAGGGTGATCATGTTGGCAGTACTGAATTCTCCTGAATGAGTGTTTGATATAAATGTATAAGTGAGTGTATAATAAAATGTATTGAAGTCGCTTACAACTAACATCTTTGCCAACAAAAATAAATATTTACATTTAAATATGAAGTACATTGAGGAATTATATTTTTCTTAACATAACTACAGTAAAGTCGTTGCTGTATTCCTCTACTATAATGTAAAAGTATTGTTCATTAACATTATTCTATTACAATAATTGTGTTAAAGTTACAGAACATTATAAAAGCCATTATTTATCCTTAATTGGATTACACAAAATAAGAATTTCTAATTTGCTAAACGATTGAAGTTTAGACAAAATACACGTCAGTTAATCCTCCGCCTATAGGCTATTACATTCTGAGTTTAGGGATGAGCGTAGTAACAAAACCATCGATTGTTGTTATCGTAAAAATATGTCATGGATGGTTAGAAAACATCGACCTTATGACATTATTCCATCCCCGGTTTGACATTTTTCATCGGTTGATATGCAAAATGAGCTTCACGATAGAATTTTACTGTTTATTAAGATTTACAAATACAAACAAAATGCAATGTCTAAAACAAATAAGTGCTTCTTGAAATTCATTATACTTAAACAGCCCATAAATCTTTAAACGTTAATTTAAAAAAATCAAACAAATTTTTACTCAAGCATATTTTTCTTTCTGTAATCGTTCTCCTTCAGGTTATTCTGTTATTTTACAAATTCTTTTCAGATAATAAGTTTATATAATATAATCTTTTGAAGTGGCATTTAAAAATCCAGGCGTTGCCGAATGTTTTGGTAATGGTTGCAGTTGACATTTCTGTTAGAGAAGTTGAGAAATAATAATGTTATGTAAACTCATGTAAAACCATCGTAGATAAAAATGTTCACGTTTTTTACATCTTAACAGATAAATCTAACAAATAACATTGATTCCTAAACATTGAAAGCAGCAGGCGATGGTAAAAATATTGGCAATTTGATGTTCACCGAGAACGTCCTTGAAGCGTCGTTCTTGATGGTCATCCCTAATGAACACTCAGTAAATACTTATAAAATGTGAAATTTTTCGTAGTAAATCAAGTATTCATAGCGGCAACCAAGCTATTAAATCGTAATCGTAACAGATGCCACGGATGCTACTATATCCCACAAATTCCAAACCTTATGACTTTTTAAAAATAGGGGTGCCTCGTTAGAGCCTGCTGGTTCCATTTCTGAGTTAATACTGAGCGCTGTAACAAACAATTTATTATGAAACGGATTAGCATATACTGCGCGTTGTTTTGAAACAAGTCGCTAGCCCGGAGACTGATTACATAAAATATTCCCTCTTGGATTTCAGTTATTTTACATTACTAACAGTTCAGAGAAGTAACTGTTTTGACACTCACGATGTTGACTAGGTAAACAGAAATTAAGACAAGAGAAAATGTATTATCCTTTGTGTTCAACTCTCAAATGTTCAGTGGAAAATCAAAAAGAATGATGACCTCCGTATTGTTATTTATAGTCTACAACAAGAAGGTGGCTTTCGCAGACTCGTTTGTTGATACATGAAAGGAATGAAACCGAATGCGTTCGTTCGTGAGCGAGTGCTTGTTTCTTTGTTGCCTTCTTATTCCCGTGTGTGTTTCCATTAGATAATTTAATTTTAAACAGCTGAGTGAGTCTCCCTCAATAACGTTTCCTTTACTGAGAGTAAACACTGACAGTAAATACTTTACGACTAATTAGAATACTTAAATGTTGTGTTCTGTTTTTGTTCCTACAATGTTGTACCAAAGCCATAGATACAACATACAAGCAATGTTGTCTACCAGTGTAACAATCTTTACTGCTCTTAATACGTGAATTGTTTGCTGTTGCGTATGACCGTAGTGTTTGCAAATCTTAGTAAATGTTGAAAAATGCATAGCCTAAATATGTAACAATGTTACAATATTACAGTGTGTGTTTGACAGAAAAAGGTACACACGCGCGCGACTTTTCAAGGCGTCTTTTAACAAGCGATGACATTAATTAATATTAATTCTGTGTAAGCAAAGAACACTTACTCATTAGACTGAACTTATCTTTACGGCCTTAATAACAACAAATTTTGTTTTATATAAAAGTCACTCCCCAAACCGCCTTTCTGAATTTGAGTTTTATGAGTTCCAACGACCTACACTTAATACTACATTTATCGAGTACATTGCGTTCTGTCTGCTAGTCTTAGTAGGTTTACCGGTTGCCCAAAAATAACACCGTGGCGTAGATGATTGACACGTTAGAAAAAGCTGCTGCTACAATACTTGGAAAAAGAAGATGCTGTTAATTAAAAGTAAAGAAATTATTCTGTGACCGCATATGCGGTGCTTATTTTGTCATAAATCTTATTTAAGGCTCCTCGTCGGTTTTTCTCAAAGCCCAAAATTTCTACTCTGAGGGCTGAATTATGATGATACATAAATTAAAAAACGTTAATTTATTATCTATTACTACGTTAGTGGAAAGTTAGAGATTTGTTTAGAATTCAATTTATTTAATTAACAAGTTTTACTTTTATTGCCCGATACTTGAAACGATATGTTAATAAGTGTCCCACGTTAAACAGTTTTCCGTTAATTAATGATGTTGCTTATTGGCACTGAATTGGTTGACATTTATTAACGTGTATTTCATTACAATGTCTACATATTTATGTTAATATCTGCTTTCAACGGTATGTGTCGGGTGATTTGTGATAAACAAGGTGATAACGTTTAGTTTTATAAAAATGAAGTATGTTGCTTTCCGCATTTGTGAATTCCTTTTTACATCTTAGGTCTCGTCCAATGCATTTTTGCATTTTCTTATATCATTTAAACAATATAATGTTTATTAAATGCTCAGACTTACCTTACGCGGAATGATAATATTGTCCCGTTTTATAGCATAAAAAAGGCTTTACGGAATTGAAAGTCCTCCTAAAAAAACATCCTGAGATTTTGATAACTAAAAATTGCTAAAGGTCTGCAAGAAGATATGTATGTTCTTCGTGTGTATTCGAAATGCTTACTCATGTTTATCAGTTCTGTACTTGGTTTCATGTGTATACTTCTTCCAATTAAATTATAAATTGGCTTCACCTTATAATGCTGTTGTTTCGTTACTTGTGTGTTGTCCTGAATTGCAACGCGGCCTTGAATATAAGATTAAGTATTCTACGTGGAGAATAAACGTTTATCATGTTGCATTGTTAATAAGGTAATAGTCAGAGTACAAGGTACATAAATGTCACAGTTAATGATCGTCATGTCCACGTGCTATGCCCGACGGTAAACAACATAACGTTCACTATCCCAACCTGCTCAGATCTTGTGCTGTATCAGTACTGCTTGTTTAATGTACAGTAATAGTGAATATGTTAGCATCACGTTTGACGTTATTTCTTGTGATAAACTTAACCCTACTAGGGTGTTCAAATTTTAGCAACACTTAAGACGTTCGGGTCCAAAATGACCCATACGGGAAAAATTATTTTTTTCAACAAAAAAGTTTCTTGTTAGCCTATGCATATTTATGTTTTATACATTAGGCCTACGTTATGATAATGAATGACCAAAATAATCACCTAACAATGTAGTATATCAGCATTTTTATCATATATGTTGCCTTGCACATTTCATCATATTCTATTTTTATATATGTAAGTATATATTTATTTGTGTACTAAAACTAACATAATTCTGTATTTTTATTTGTTATGAATACAGTAAAGATTTCTAAGCACGAAACGAACACATTATTATATTCTGAAACAAAAAACTTTATTGATAATCTAGCTATTAAAATTCTGTTTACTGGAAATTTAAAAATCTGTATTATTAAAAAAAATGTACATTATTTCATGAACATAATTTTTATGAAATACTATTCTATACGACAAAGATTAAAGTCATTTCTAAATTATTATATAACACAGGCAAAAAACAAAATGGAAAATCTTATATTTGTATGTTGCGAGACTATCTGTCAGGTAAACTGTTTCTGTTACACGTAAACTTACACAATTTCACTGAAACATTTATTACATATATGGGTGAGGTGATTCTTGCAAGTAAACTTGTCACATTTTGAGCACTTCACAGAAGACTTATTGTCAGTTTTTGGGCACAACTGGCACCTCCTCTTTTTCTCTGCATTGTATCTGGAGTCTTCATAATAGACTGAGTTGGTACTGCACGTTCAGCTTGTACGCGTTCAACTTCATCTCTTGCAGCTTTTCCTCTTGGCATATACTGTCGTCTGTCAATGTGTTTTTTGATCAAAGATTCTCCAAGGTTTTCTAAAAATATTCTTTTCCGGTCATTGCATTTTGGCTTCCATTGAAGGTTGATGGAAGTAAATAAAACAAAAGAATTGACACCCGAAATATCAACTGTATTTGAAAAGACAACTATGGGCCAACGATTTGTTTTCCTTTTTCAAGTATAGTTTGCACACATCTTATCTAGAGTATCAACAGCCCCTTTAGGTTTGTTGTAATCTAAAATAAGCAGTGGTTTTTTATCATCATTACAACTTATTTTGTCATCGTGGTGTAAAGTACTCTGTAGTACAACACACTTATTCTTTTTTTGGAAAGTAAGAGACCAGTGTAGTATCCCTCGTAAATGCAAACTTTGAGGTCAGTGCAGGTACATTTTTTGTTTCTAGAAGTGGGGGAGGAAGTGTAGGCTTATTTTCCTTGATAGTTCCTACCATTGTAATACCTTTTCTGAGAAGCGTTTGGCCTAATCCATACGATGTAAAAAAGTTGTCACAAGTAACACTGTGGCCTTTGAGACCAACTGTCAAATCCAGAACTACCCTAAGACCCTGGTTTTTTTCTGGTAGTGCACATTGTGGCTTTCCTAAATGTGGCTGGATATTCCAAACGTAACTAGTGGCATTATCACATACAACCCAAAACTTTATGCCATATTTAGCTGGTTTTTTAGGCATGTATTGACGGAAAGGGCATTTTCCTCTAAAACCAACTAACCTTTCATCCACTGTGACATATTCGGTAGGATTGAAATGTTTTGGCAAAATTTCAACCCATTTCTCCCACAGCTCTCTAATAGGTGCGAATTTATCACTAGCGCGCCTACTTGATCGAGTTTGACGAGCATCAAAACGGAAAATACGAGAAATAATTTTAAATCTTTCCAGTGACATTGTTGCCCGAAATATTGGCCTTCCTTTTGTTTCATCCCACAAACTCTCAGTTGACTCATTATGTGATTTATAAACACCTGCCAGTAACAAAAGTCCAATATAAGCGTCTAGTTCTGTTGAGTCAATTTTTTTCCAATTCTCCCCATAAATACGGTTGCCTTCTTCATTTGTTTGGGTCAGGATTATATTTTCAATTGGAGGGGGAAAAATACTTTGAATGCCGAATATTCATCAGTAACACGTGCAGTTGCATACCTGGTTGGTCCTGGCGTAAGTGTCATTACATCATGAGAAGGACGTCTTCCTATCTGGAGCTCAGGCTTGGTCTTCCACTGAATATCACCGTTTTTAGATAATAAAGTGTTATTTCCACGTTCGTGATGTACTTCTTCATCTTCTGAATCTGAAGACACACATTCAGAAATATTATCTTCAATTTCTGAAGCAACTTCTCCTTCGTCGGAGATTTCCGATAACACTTCTTCAACGTCCATCATTGTTCATACAAAAGCCACTTCAGTTCAAACACAAGTATGGTAATAAAACCAAAGAAAGAGCACTAAAAATTAACCTCACTCACACTCTGCTCAAGGAGCACTGACTGACAGACGGAGAGGGAAAACCTTCTTGTAGGTGGGCAGGCACTGTTGCTAAGTGGAGTAGGTGGGAGAGAATGTAGTAACCAGTGTGACCTTGTACTATGAGACTATGCATTGAATCATCAAACGAGACAAAGTAATGAAGCTTTTGAATCCAAAGTACAGCTTATAATATTAATAAAATAATTACTTCACCTATGAGTCCAAAAGGACCCGAACAACTTTTTTGTATAAAAACGTGTCATAAAATTTTATAAGCGGTTTAAAAAATTTATATTAGAGAATGATACTTATTTATAGGTATTTGACAAAGTCACAAAACGGAAAGTTGATCTAATAATTTTTTAACAAACAGCAGCGTAAAACAATATCTTTTGGGTCAAAAAGGACCCGAACACCTCAGCAGGGTTAAACAAATACGCATGAAGTAAAAATATAAAGATGCATGTATACTCTATAGCAATATAAAGATATACATAGTCTACAGAAATTACAAAATAATCTATCACATACGTTTTCTCCACTCTGTTTGCACTTGCTGACATCTCCTCCTATTGGAAATCCTACTATTGTGTCTTTTAAAACGAAAGGTTAACAGCGTCTCTGCTATATAATCATTTAATATTGTCATAAATTTACCAAACAAATACTGTCCTTAATTTATATTATTAACTTATAAACTTATTAATTTGCCCCATGCTTTCTTCTACTTTCTGAATTTAATTTTCTGTTAAAAATGAAGGGTTTTTCCTGACGAACTTCCGTAGCTTTTTGTTTCAGAGACAACGGCATCTCACAAGTACAGAAACTTTAGATAGGTGTTTTATAACCGTGCTTTATATAAGAGAATTTTTAGATGTTGGTATCCGTATTATATAGCTTTTTCCAACCAAGTTTCAACAAACTCTAATTGAAGGCGATTATTGTACTAGTCAACTCCACTTATTACTACAGGAATATAAATATATTAAGTGATTATATATGACCAGATCATATGAGAGCAGTAGCAATTGTACTGCTACATCGCAGGTATGATACGTATCATGTCTCGCCTCTTACGTTAATCTACTCAGCTGCAGTATACGAGAGTGTAAAATACCGTTATACGATGTAATTAATTTTTTGTGTAAAATTTTATTGCCTGGATTTACTTTATTTGTCTCTCTCTATGTTTCTTTGTTACGCCGTTTGTGCATAGCCTGCAAATACAACATTTCCTGTAACACTCATAGAACACCGTGATTTCATTTTTTACATCTCTCTCTCTCTGTCTCTCTCTCTCTCTCTCTCTCTCTCTCTCTCTCTCTCTCTCTCTCTCTCTCTCTCTCTCTCCCTCTCTCTCTCTCTCTCTCTCTCTCTCTCTCTCTGTGTTTGTCTCTCTCCTTCCCGTTGGTCAGCATTCGAATCTGCTATAATCTCTTTCTCTTACAACTTATCTTCCCGATTCACCTCAAACGCCTTGTGTGAGGCTTCATTAGTGTTGTCTTTACTTTAATACAGCTACTTCATTTACAACTGCTTTCTTACAGTATATGCTTCTTTACAACTTTAAGTTTATTTGCTCTTTCGTTTACTAACTTCTGTTTACTTGAAGCCAGTTGTCCCTGCTTGATCGTGTACATAAATCACTGCTAACATTCCAGCCACCTCTTCTAAGGTCCGAGTCAGATCTTCTTAGTCAGTGTTCAGTGTTCTTAATGTTTGTCACTTTCTTGATCAAAGATTCTTAACGTTCAAAGTGTTCCAGCAGTATGCTTCAACATTCTTACATTTATAGCTTCGAGGTTCGTGCTCTTTCTCACATTTTAGAACTTTGTGACTCTGTTCAATTTTAATGTAATTTCGTTTAATATTTTTTTCTGTACTATTTATTTCCCGGCTGTAACTTGTAGGATACCAGAAGATATAATATTTCAGTACCTTCAAATCTTCTTTCGGTGCTCTTAAAAATTTGAAAAACTTGTTCTGGGGATTACAACCGTCTTTTAAACGTCTGATGTTTTTCAAACGATCAGGAAGTGATTGATCAGGGTTATGATAACTTAGTAGATGACACCGAAATTTATAGAAGAATAAAAGAATTTGGGATTAAAGGTAAATATAGAAAAAACTGCATGTATGTGTATGAGTGCAAAGAACGTAAATACTCGGTAATAGATGGAATCACTGGATGTTTTAATAAAAGAAATAAGCTGTGTTGGAGTGAAAGCTATTAGAATCTATACAGTATTCTGTAGATCATAAATAGGAAAATAAAACGCAAACGTAGAATGCAATAGTAAAGACTATAACAACTTATGGTTCGGAGATATTTAAATATAAACAACAAACATGAAGTGCAGCTGATGGTTTTTAGAAAGGAGCAACCGTTAAGTCTGGAAGATAAGGGATAATACAGAGCAAGCAGGAAAATTTACGAGATTTACACATTCAGTCATAGATAGGATCGGAAATTAGCAATTGGTTTGGTGTGGGCAAACGCCTACTGTCAAAATACAGCTAAAGGAGAAGCTGAAGAGCTATAACAGAGAGAGGGTGAGAGACAATGAGTAAGAGAGAGTGAGTGTGAGGTGTGAGTGTGAGTGAGTCAGAGAGTGAGAGAAATAGAGAGAAAGAAATAGAGTGAGAGAGAGAGAGAGAGAGAGAGAGAGAGAGAGAGAGAGAGAGAGAGAGAGAGAGAGAGAGAGAGAGAGAGAGAGAGAGAGAGAGAGAGAGAGAGAGACAGACAGACAGACAGACAGACAGAGAGGATGACTTATATAATAATGGAGATAGGTGACGACTGAAAATAAAAACTACAAAGACACGATAGTGGACTGTTATCAACTGCAGCTAGCAAACTGTAGGACTATTACTGGCCTCATATGCGTTTGTACTAACATATTGCCTAGTGATACCGTATTTTTCTTGCGGTGTTTCACGTTAAACGTTCATACTCTAACACTTACTGAAGCAATTGTCCTCCATTATCATAGTTCAACTCTATAGAGGAAAATAAAATGAAATAAACAATCTTGAGCGCAGCAGATCTATTTGTAATTTCATTTATCTTACGCCTTTAACGGTGTAGAGGGAAGCAAGCTTGTCGCTCTTTGTTCATGCTTGTTTCTGGCAGTATGCTCTAACTTTATATGCTTCGTGTTCTTGTAAACTAATCTATGACCGACTGGAGTCACGGTTCAATACGTGTGATGTTACTGACATATGGTACTTGTCGCATTTATTGTGATAACTATGCTATTTCGAGGTTTAATTATAATTATAATTCCTTACCAGTTTACATTGCAAAACTCAAACCGATTTACTAGTGAATTATCACGGAGATGCGATATGAGATATAGAAATAGAAAAGTAGCCTATACAGGTATAATGGTCAACAAATGAGAAAAAAGCAAACAGCTAAAAACGTCGAATCTAGTGTACAGCATAAATGAACAAACACAAAATATCAAACCATATGATAAAAAAAAAAAATTATATTGGAAATTTTATTATCCTAAGGTACATCAGAGCAGACCAGATGACAATCTGTAAGAAAACGTGTTCCACATCTTTCGTGCAACACCTGAGTTTAAATTTATATAAAATGTATATATATATTTTAAGAATAAAATCATGGGATATAGAAAGTTATTGTCAAGGAATAAAGTATAAATCGTTAATGTAGTATATATTACCTTAATTTTACTGTTAACAACTTTATTAATGCAGCTAGTTAGTACGTGTTAATTTGCTCAATGCGCTTATAGACAACGTCTTTACGTATCTAGCTTAAACAGTATTTCCATCTATCATTTGTTTTTTCAAATTTACTAATAAAATTATAAACACAAAATCAGTAGAGATCGTTTTTTCTTATTAACTTTAAACATATAACTTGTGACTTGCAACAAATAAAATTTACGTCTTAACACTAAATGTTTACAAATATTCCTTACTCTTAATATCGTAGCTTTGCAATGTAAATGTTAAATATACGTAAAACATACGCACACAACAGTTTCAAAAACATTAATATTTATATATTATTTTATATTGCAATAATGTTCAATATGTTCCTTCTGCAAGTAGTGTATTGTGATTTTGTTGTTTCAACACCTGACGCATGTTTCACTGAAAAATATTACCATCATCAGGGTTTTGTAAGTTACTATAAGAAGAAACGTGTGTGTGTGTGTGTGTGTGTGTGTGTGTGTGTGTGTGTGTGTGTGTGTGTGTGTGTGTGTGTGTGTGTGTGTGTGTGTAATATATTTTATAGAGATATGTATTTTATATATTACACTTCAACACCTCTGATAATGCTGATATTTTTCAGTGAAAAGTGCGTCAGGTGTTGAAACAACAAAATCGCAATACACTACTTGCAGAAGAAACGTATTGAACATTATCGCAATATTAACTTAATTGCTGCAAGAAACGTTGAGTTACGTATGTAGAAAATTATATTTTCTTATATGTCAGTTTTAATGTCTTGAGTTTGAGGTACTAAATGCTGAATTGTACACATTTTTTTCTATTTTTTTCATGCACGTCTCAGCTAAATCTTTCTAGTATTTGGTATTTGAAGATACAGTTTTGAAGTATTGTGCCCTGAATTAATGAAAAGTAACTAGTCAAACTAAAAATAAAAAAGAGACTCAAACTAATGACAGAAATTAGTGGAGCTAAATAATATTTACTTTTTAGAATTAAAATAATGTCCTACCTTTGATAATTTTTGCGTCAAGGTTTAACAGAATTCATTGAGGTAAATGAAACTTTCATTTTTTTGTGCCGTTTAAAAAATAAACTGACTACAGTGGCCGTGACAAGAAAATTCAAAAGTACGACGCACTAATAGAAACGGTTAAAGAAGTACTAGCAGAAACGAATACATAAGATGGGGACCGAAAGTAACATACACTACTCTAAACATAGGGGAGCACCGGGAAATGTTTTAGACAAACCCATTCTTTCAAACTGATGGTGAAAAACCTTTGTCACGTAGACGTGTGTGTTGTGTTTTTTAATTGTAACAATAAACGTTTCGTTACACGGGGAGGTTCAGTAAAATTTCTCTAACAACATATGTAAAATTTTACATTTCTCTAAAATTGCATTTCTGTAAACTCTTAGATTTGACACCTCCTAGCCAATATCCATTCGTTTGGACTGCGTATTTCTATATAGGCCTATTAGGAATTTTAATTTTCAATTTGGACTATTCACGGAATTCTTTCGCAACTGTTCTAGGCAAGTGTATTTAAACTACTCAATTTATCTAATTTTTCTTTTACCGATTTCTCAAAAAAATTTATTGTATCTGCGTTATCTTATATCCCACAGATGTACTTAATTCTAATGATTATACCATTGAATCTGACATAATCTCTCTATACATAATTCAGGAGTCCCATGAAACAATGGGGAAGATAGGGAAATGAATTGCGAATATGGGTTTATCGCTCGTTTATCGTTCAGGCCTACAGCGCGACTGAAAATTTACTTGTCCAAAAAACTAAAGTTAGCGAATTATAATTTTTAAACTTTTGTATTGTCAAAACCGTTATCCTAAATCATTTCATAAATTTTTTATTTTATTTTTTGCCATTTTACACTTAAAGGTTTAATGGTAATTAACTGAAAAATGTCTAACGTAAAATAAGCAAAGTGAGAACAAAAATGTTAGAAAATCCCTTTGGTCTGAGCTTCAAAACGAAGGCGCAACGTAAACTGATTGGAACCGAGGAATATTATATAAACGCTCAGCACGAACGTAACACGGACTAAACTGGGCCGTAATTAAATAATTTAACTTGATCCCCTGTCTCCTGTAGCCTAAAGCTATGAGTAAATCTGAACGCTATTGTTACACTGAGAATTCTAGCAAAATTTCTATAATCACGTTGCGTACGCTCACAATACTCCTCCCTTACATTTTAATCCTTTTAATCTAATTATTCACTCCCCTTCAAATTTTACTCATTTGTAGATCGAAGAACTATTTGCTATGGTAATTTTTATGGTTATTGGCTATTGGCATCATATTGGCTATGGTACTTTGCTAACGGTCAGGCTGATGAAACAAAATCTGTAGCAAGTAAAGATTTAAAAATTAAGTGCCTTTTGTTTGAATATTAATCCTACTTTCTCTCGGGAATCCAAATCGCATTTGTTTGTTAGTTTGTTCTCAAATGTATACAAAACATTTGTAAGTTTCTTATCCATTATTATCATTACAGTTTTTAATTGTTTTCACACAGGCTTTGGTCTTACGATAGAATTATAAAATAGAAGAGTAGTTTTCCACTGAGTAAAAAGATATACCGGACAGCAGATTTGGGGAGCTGTAGTCGGGAAATGAAATGTTATCTTACGGGGCTGGAAGGAAAATAAATCGTTATGAAACAGCGTCCGTTATAACCTTCAGTTCTATATAAAATTTGTTTGGAATTTATTTTCTTGTAGCGGAAACAATTATTAAGTTTACTAACTTAAAGCTATTTTAGTGTTATTTCATTATTTAATGTTGAAGAAACAATGTATCAAAACATGATTCAGTTAGCAAATTTAGTTTTTAGGTACATGAAACACAGTCACCACCAGAAAAATTATAATTCCTACTAGCAAGTAACCGCGGCTTCGCACGCGAATATTTGTATATGATTGTTGTGGTAACTGTCGAGTTGGTAAATTGCTAATGGTACATCTATATTAATAATATTCTTATATTGTAAGTTATTAATATCCAAAAAGTGCGAAGCAATAGATCCATCATTCATGTTTCCTCGATACGTAAAATCAAAATTTGATAATTTAGTAGATATTTACAAACTTGCAGTAACACAATTAGACAAAATGTTTATTCGTATAGAATAATACAAATAATGAATACATAAGTATATTGATATGAGTTAGTCGAAATCTTACGTGCTAAGTCATTCTTACACTTTTTGGTAGAATCCTTATATACGTAAATGTATCACAGTCCAGTATACTCAGTTTTTATATACATTTTTACATCAGGGCCTCGTTATAAACTACATTTTTCGTTCTGCCGTTATCAGAGCAAAAAAAGAGCTCGCTGCTTCTGCTTACTCCAGAAAATGCCACAGACAGTTGTCCGTGAGAAAAGCAAGCAGCTCTTATATCCACACCAGCTGTACGTAAAGTTTGCCTTTGTGACTTATTGATAGTCATTGCAAAGCATAAATTAACCGGAAACTGAAGTCTTTTAAATTGAAATGGAAAGTTATTGGGTATGATTGGAATTCTTGGGATAAATACTGTTTCTCCTTTGCCGCAGCCTGTTAAGATAGTCGCTTCGATGATGTTTTTTTAGAGACCTAACTTCCAATCGTGTTCCATTGCATAACTGTGGTGGCTTCAGATTTCTCATGAGTATAATTGGAACACCTAGTTTTAATTTCAATGTGTGAGCTGGTAATCCTGATGCAGGTAAAGTATTCAAATCTCAGTTGGGTAATGTACTGCATCCTCTTCGTTCAAAACTGTATTAATGGAGTGATATGTTTTATCGTCTCCTGGAAATTTATGAAATATGCAGCTATTTATGGCATTTACTTGTTCGTTTCTTGGTGCCAGTATCATATGCTCACATAACCACACATCATCGTGCGAATTTATAGACTCAATATGTCCATAAACTTTTCGATCAACTCTGCCAGTGAAGTAACTGTACGACATAATGATGGCGGTAAACATATCGCACCGTCTGTCTCCGATATCTTACCATCTCCAAGGTTTAGTAAACCTTGTAAAGTTTAGTAAAGTTTAGTAATAAAGTAGTAGAAAATTCGTGAATATCTGCATCACCTACAAGTTGGACTCTCATGTTTACTGTGAGTGATACTGTTTGAACGGTACGCCATATATTCGATCGTTTGACGCAAGCTTTTACTTCATCAGCTCTGGTACCTCGCGTAACTACGGGCAATGTTTGTCTGAAATCTCCGGCAAAGAGAAAAGTTAGTCCACCCATAAATCTGTTGTCATTGCGCAAATCTCGTAGAGTTCTCGTAGGGGCCATAGTGCACTCCTCCCAAACAATCAAGTCTGCATTTCTAATCAATTCTGCTTTAGCACTATTTTTGGAAATATTGCACACTGGAAATTCGCTGCAATTCAAATCTATTGGTATTTTAAATAAGGAATGAGCCGTTTTTCCGCCAGGTAATAATGTAGCAGCGATTCCCAAGGAAGCTGCTGCTAATGCGATCTTGCCTTCGCTTCTTAACTTCGAAAGATTAAATTTGATTAAAAATGTTTTACCTGTGCCTCCTGGTGCATCAAGGAAAAATCCTGGTGCATTTCCAGATTTACAGTAAACACTTTGAAGAATGAGTTGGTATATATTTCTTTGTTCGTCTGTCAGCAATATTTCATTCTCTTCAACTGTAGAAAGTAGCTGCTGTCTGTCATAAGTGGTTTCAGAAAGATATTCCTTAAAATGATTTGCACGGTAGACCGTGGATTTGGTAATCTATATTGAGCTATCGGATTACCACCGACAGAAGTAACAAAATCTTGTAAAAGCAGTAAACATCTATTTTCAATGCTTTCCTTGTATAAACTTAAATCAGCATCAGGAATTCGACGCATAATATCTCGAATCAAGTCTTCAGAGAAGTGGTCTTTGTATTTAATCCACAATGCACTCGGGTTTGAAATACTGCAGAACACCAACATTATTGCAAAAAGTTCTCTCATTTTGTCTGGGCTAGCAAATAAACTTGCCTCTGACAATTTGCCGTTCCAATGATTGTCATTCTCTAGGAGATCAAGAGCTTGGCATGCAGCTTGAAACGTTGGATGAATTACGTTGTCGACAGTTTTGATATTTTCAAATGAAGTTGGGCCACGCATATTGTGCAGAAGTAAACGAAGAAAATAACATTCATGATTGTTTGGATGAACTGTGTACACTCGACCCAATACGTGTTCACGATATACGTTCTCGCTCCCTTCTAATAAGACTCCTCGACGTCTACGTTGAAATTTTCCTGTCTGCCTATTGAAAGTGTAATATGCTGGCACTTCTTCGTACAACAACGTTTTGGCAAAGTCATCTTCCCGACATAGATTAAAAAATTCCATGAGAATGGTGTTTCTTGGATTTTCTATTCTTCCGTGCAAATTATCTTCACGAAAATAAACTCTCTGCCCATTTCCGAGATGTACATCTAGATGAATAATAGGTGGAAAACGCTCATGTATAGGGAAAGAGAAGATTTCCATATAGCTTCAGATGTGCTTATGTATCGACCATTTTGAAACTGTAATACCTCATCGTAAGAATTTTGTATACCAATCGTAGCTAGATCGGAGCTTTTATTGACGTATTTACATATACATTTAATGGATTTTACACTACACTACACAATTCAAAATTGATGTGAGCACTAAAAGCTCGTGAAAGCACCGGTGAGTATGGAACTACCCATCTATTGTCAACTATCAAAATCTCATCTCTCAAACGGATTTCACACTGAAAACCTCCATCTTCAGGACTTAGTCGGCGATAATTAGGGTAGCTGTCATCATTTATCGTCGTTTATTTTGTAAGCGATTTAGGATATCGTTTAGTACACTGACCCTCCTTCATACATGGTGACTGTGCATTAATTGTTCCACATGGCCCATGAATCATATGTGTTTTAACTATATCATAAATCTCTGGATCTTTATCAGGGTCCGGCAGCTCTGCACTAATCACAGAATCTATCTGATCTGGTCGTATTTTTCTTCTAACCAGAGAAAAATATGCGCATGCAGGAAACCTCTTTTTTGCCACTCTACGCTGTACATGTAGCAGACAACTGAGCCAAAAATTTTACCTTTCACTAAGAAATCCATTAATTTCTTCAATTTCAAATGAAATACGCGTGCTACCAAGTCGTGTCGATCTTGAGCTGAAACGCCTTGATGCAACTCCTGGACGATCTCTCTCCACTTAGGATTTGTAGTGGACGTAATAAATAAATCAGGCCGCGAGTACCTGCGTACGTAGAAAAAGCGTCTTACGTTCGCCCATGCATATATCGTGGACCTCCTGTGAAACTTGATGGTATAATGACCAAGCGGCCTAAATTATCCAAACTTTCATTATTTCGTAATGCATCTTGCAAATCTATGTAATTCTCAGCTGTTAACTGAGTTTGATGAGTACGGATATATATAAGCCTTTCCGTCTCTATCTTAGCATACATATCAACAATATATTGATTCACAAGCTGTTTGTAATAAATTAAATGATTGTACTCATCTTTTCTCATCATGAGTCTGTAAGAATAAATTGTAGAGCTGAAACTTTCTTAGTAGTTTGTAACCCAGTCTGAGGATCGACTAAGTTTAATGTAAAATGATAACCATTTTCTCCTCTGAAAAATATTAAAGGGTACTGTGAAGCATCATAAACTCAATGTGTTTCTGCAATTCGATGTAGCGTATGATTCCTCGCACGGATTATTATATCGCGTTTATCGCATTCCTGGTTAACTAAAACTACTGCCACCTCATTAGTTGTCGGTGTATTGTAGCGACCCCTGTGCTCTTCATTATTTTCTTTTCGATCAGCATGAATCAAAATATTGTACTGATTATTATTCGCAGATGTTACAAATTCAAACGCACTTGTCAGTTCACTGACATATGGGTTGATTGCGTGAAGTAAATTTTGAAGTTCTGTTACTAATGTCTTATCCAAGTTACGAATATGATCTATTCTTGTTTCAGCTTGCTGTAAATAATCAGCTATGAAATACACCTGTAGAAATGTTGGTACTTCGTTTTGTGTGGAGAATAATGATCCCATGAGGAGATATACTTGCCCTTGAATTTTGAAAGTAGGCATGAAGCTCCCTTCGACTATCTCGTTGGCTCCGAATGATGTAAATTGAAAAGCTGAATTGTACGATCTAAATGCGTTCAAAAATTTTTTCGGTAGAAGATGTTCTCCATTTAATAATGATTTTAACGTTTCTGGAGGAGGAAGTGATCTAATCGCACTTTTCCTGCAGAGCAACATAATCCATGTGATTAATTTTTCCATTTTAAAGCTTTGCAATGAGGGTAAACCATACTCGGTAACCCGATATCTTTTTCATTCGCGTAGTTAATAACTGGATTATAATTGAAACCACTATTTAGTTTTGCATTCCATCGTAAAGTAGGACCTCGTGATCTGAGAGTCGCTTGCCTGCGTCTTTGTGCCGCTAATCTATTTTCACGAATCGTAGGACTTTCAACCCGTGAGACTTCTTCTAATCCAGATCTTTCTGAAGAGTTTCCAGGAGCTGATTGCATTTCGACTCCTCGACGTCATTTTCAGATGTTCTAAGACGCCTATTTCTTTCCCCAGCAGCAGTAGATCTTCCTAAACATGATCGCCTTTTAGGCATTGCAAAGCTAAAAAAAGTGGAAATGTATTTATTTGATATATACTAATAAATCTCTAGGGGACAATTAATAATTTATACAATACAATACATATTGCACATATTGCTTACCGATGACGTAAATTTAACGAAAAAAGGCACTGATACTACATCACTGACGCTCATCACATAATTCTCGATGAAGTAGGTTAAGTATATTTCTCGACAATTAATTATTCCTACTGCACATAGGCCTACTGAATATTCAAATGTCGAAGAGTATGGTTTTTCAGAATCAACGTGTACTATATAATCAATGTTACAATATAATCAAACAATGAATTATTGTATTGTTTATATGAATTCCATATGCTGATAAGAATTCCATATCCCTACTAAAATGTAAATATTCAAATGGACTAACTGATATCAATATACTTACGAGTATGTATACACTATTTGTATTATTCTATACGAATAAACATTTCATCTAATTGTGTTACTGCAAGTTTGTAAATATCTACTAAATTATCAAATTTTGATTTTACGTATCGAGGAAACATGAATGATGGATCTATTGCTTCGCACTTTTTGGATATTCATAACTTACAATATAAGAATATTATTAATATAGATGTACCATTAGCAATTTACCAACTCGACAGTTACCACATCAATCATTTACAAATATTCGCGATCGAAGCCGCGGGTTTAAAAAAATGAGTTTTTTTGTAATAACTTCGGTTCTTTTTAACCTATCGTTATTCGCGATTGAAGCCGCAGGTTTAAAAAAATGAGTTCTTTGCAATAACTTCGGCTCTTTTTAACCTATCGTTATCAAATAAAGTGGAAAACCTTCTGTTGGGTACCTACTATTAGCGTGCTAAGTTTCATTGAAATCGGTTCAGTGGATTCTGAGATTACCGCGGACAAACGTAAACCCCCCTAGAGATTTATTAATATTGTTACGACGGTCACTCGATCATCGTAGGTACAGTGGAAACGAAATAAATATAAGACACCAATTAAGTCACTAATCACACCTTTAATTGTTACAGTAAAACAGTTCGTAATTAACAACACAGTCTATACAACAAATCAAATGAAAATTGTTCACACGCAATAAAATGTCCACTAATATTAAAACTCAATTGTATTACAATTATACCGTCCGATTATAAAACGCAACACTTCACTAATAACTAGTTGAACGTACACAGTAATAACTCGAACCGCTCTGGAAATATATCGCAGCTGTACTGAAAAACTAAGGCCGCTACCGCCATGTATTTATAGTCCCGCCCACACACCAGAAGCTTCCAAACTGCGTCTTATCTCTTGTGTGAACTACGTAATTAACTGCGGCCTTGACACAGTCCGAGCGCTCGAGCGAAGCCCGGCACAGTCGAGAAGATTCTCGCAAAATTCGTCTTCAAGCACGTACGCCACACGCTTACATTCTGGATCTCTCTGGAACGTTCGATAAACACGTAGATTGTTCTGTGACGTCGTAACAATATAGATATCCAGATATGAAGATAGATATAATATAGATAGAAGATAATATAAAAGATAGAAGATAGACTACTTTGTCTGACATACATTATCAACCCTATATTAATTTATCAAACGCATAGTAGAAGAATAAGTTGTATATTACAATTGTGGAACTCTGTATACTACTGTAAAATGCTTCTACCAGAAATATTATTTCTCTAATTCTTTCCCTTTGTGACTTCATAATATAGGCGTGTTGCTAGATATATCAGACCTTGTTATTACTAAATAAACATTTTTTTCTATACTTTTCTTTAATAATTAGCAATATTTTTTCTATAAGTTTGTTTTAATAATTAGCAATATCTTTTTTAGGAAAACGCGTATTTAACGCTGTACGAAGTTATAAAGTTACAAGTTTTTACTCATTTTGAAATTTAACCATATAGTAAAACATCACCACAAGTAATTTTAGTTACCTACTGGTATTCAAGAGTTCCCGTGACAAAGAATGATGCCTTCCATTAACCTCACTAATTGTTTCACGACACAGGTGACGTTAGTGTCAGCAATGTAATTAAATATAAAAACAAAGCTACATCAAAACACACAGAATTATATGTGAAGGAACAATAATATCGTTATACACGGGAAATTATTAAATAAATAATATGATATAATAATATTAATTACTTTATAGCCGTTTTGTAATCAATATACGGTTTTATGTGAAACCATGGAATCGACGATCATATTTCAGACATGTATATGCTTTTAAGTATTTATCTCTCTGAATAATGACAGAATTTCCTTTTATATTATTGTTTCATTTGTAAAACCATTATTAGTATATATTTTTTGTGTTTTTGTCGTATTGTTAATACAATAATCTTCCTATAATTACTGCTAAGCTGGATACCTGTATACCTTTCAATGACCATTAGATACAAAGATTTGAGTCTGTTAAATGAAACGGAGGCAGGAACGACTAGCCAAAATATGCATGTAATTCACTTCCGACATTTGTGTGTGATCAATGTTCAACATCAATGTAGAATTTTGTTATCTAAAGGGCTAGAAGGTTTCAAAGAGTAGAATCGCTTGCAATAGAAGTAATATTTTTAACCGTCTTGATTCGTTTCACTGGTTTACACATGTAATTAAATTGTGCATGCGTTAAATTTTGTATTCATTACACCGCTATAGATATTTGAACGAGCAAAGCGTTTGGCACTTGTCTGTCTGTCTTTCTGTCTACTGTTTACAGTGTGTCTCAAGATAATTTCTGAATGTATCAATCGATTTTATAAAAATTGCCATACATATCCACACAGAACGTAAAATTACCTTTACCCCACAGAGCCTCATTGTTCTGAGATTAATCCGAATCCCAAAAAATAGGAGGAGAAAATTTTGAAAAAATTACAAAAATCAATGTGGGATATCAAGTTAAAGAAAATTATAACCACAATCTGAGTGTAATGTTCTGTTTTGAAAATATTCAAAATTCTGGGACATCAAGGCCTAAAAACATTTAAAATTTTTGAAAACTTGTAAAAATCTATGTATAATATCAGATGAAAGCAAATTTTAACCCATCTACGAACTTAGTTCTTACACTGAAAATTTTTTAACACTGAAAAATTTCCATTGGCATAAAATGGAAGTTAAAATTTTGAAAAAATATTACAAATAATTATGTCCGGGTGTACATATGAGGACTGTTAATCAAAGTTCCAATTCATCATCAGATATTTAAAATTTGATAAAATTAATATATGCCAAACGTCTACCATCTTCAGTCTTCTCTTTACGTCTTGGAAATGTTTTACTGACTTTAAAAGGTTCGTGAGTTATGCTTGCAATAACTTTACATATTTATGATTTGCATGTAGATTATATTTGTGAAAAGTATTACATACGGGCATATAGATATCTATTGAATTATACATAAACTTAAAACGTAGGACTAAATAATTTTTTCAGTTAGACATTATGTTTATAATTTTAAATAAAAAATCGCAATGATCGGGAGTTTTAATGTTTATTGTACTCATAATAATAAAAAATTATTGTCCGCTTTGCAAATGTTATTTTGCTAAAAAGGGAATAGACAGTAGAATAGTTGGGGTTTACGTTATTTTTTCTTTGACTTTTTAAGGTATAGCAAAACCTTCATTAATACTGGTAATGACGTCACCTCGTGGCGTTTCTCGACCAATGCTAATGTAAACCTTACTCATCGTTAAAAAGAAATAAACTTTATTAATTTGATTTTATGGAATAATAAATGTGTTTCGTTCAAAATAGTAGGCCTAAGCGAGTTCTGCAGCTCAAGGAGCCTAATAGTTATCTACTAACAAGAACGACTAGTAATATAGCCTATAGTACAAAATAAGTTTGTTTTGATCATCTGTTCAAAACAAACAGATGATCCTTATTTGTTTCGGATAATAAGGGAACATTTTTCAAGCCTTTCCAAAGAACAAGCTCAAAGATCATACTGACTACTCATTTGTTTGTGTGTGCGTGTGTGACAGAAGTGTGTTAAGGAGCGTGCGTGTTTGTTTATAATAATTTCCTTACCAACTTATAGGTCTAAGAACATCAAATTTCACTCGATGTTAATAACCAATATATTGCTTTCTTTGGTTAATTATATCTGCAAAATCTACATAATCTGAATAAAAGTAACATGTCGCAAGATAATTTACCAGAGGTTAACCTTTTGCACCACGAACTCTATATTCTTCTTCTTTCACCAGGGTGTAAGCGAATCGCCTGTTTCGGTCCCAAAGGAAACACATCCAGCAAGGCTACCTAGGTCTTATTACACTTCTTTATCCAGTAGGCTAGTATTACCAAACTTCCACCCAGCATTCTATTGAGATGATCAATCCACCTCTCTTTGTGTTCCGCAATGCGATCTTGGCTGTTAACAATTAACAATTGTTTGCTTACGTTTTTGTGAAATCTCTCTCTCATGTGCAGCCTTTAACATATTTTACGGAAACGTCCGATGCCTCTATCCTACTAAAATGTTTCATAATCGGAATTCAAATTTCAGAATCATACAACAACACTGGTGCAGACACCTGATAAAATTTTAGTCAAGTCTCTTTCCTTGTTCTCCTTGACATTGCTTGACGAAACTTGTTCCACATATTGACTGAAATTTGGCCAACTTATGATCTACATCATAAGTGATGTCATAACCAAGTCATGGGAAATATGACACCTGCTCTATATTTTTATTATCTAATTAATTTTAATTTGACCGCGTTATTTTCCCACAAAAGCCACAGATTTCGCCTCCTTCGCAGAATTTTTCATGTTTTAATTTAAACAGATTTCTTTTAACGGAAACATCGATCTCTATAGCTTACATTCACTTTTACGGATGATTACGTTATCATCCGCAAAAAGCATTGTATTCAAGTATGTCCTGTTTTTACTTTTATTCGTAAGTTCACTTTTAATTTCCAGTCCCTTTGTCATCAATGTAAATATTAAAGAATGTTGTTGAATTGTTGAAGATAAGCTACAGCCTTGCTACACTCCTTGATTAATGTCAGTCTCGTCTGTTTAACCCTCCCCTACAAACAATACTGTCCTTGTACCAAACCAAAAGCTTCTTATAAAATCTATAAGATATTTAGGATAACCCTTCCTATGTATAATGTCCCACAGAATGGATCTGTTGTTTCTATTATTATTTCACGCAAGGCAATATATGTTTCAAAATTAATTTTTTTGTTTATTTTCAGGCAATATTTTTAAAAAGAATACATTATAAATGAAAGAATGGCTCTTTCAAAATTCCGCGTGTTCGTCAAGAAGTAAAATATGCAAGTCAGAACGAAGTCTCTCATTAATCATTTTTGCATATAGCTAGTAAGTTGTATTTAACAAACTTATACCTCTATAATTCGATACCACAGTCCTACCACGTTTCATATAAACATAAACAACCTTGGCTACTCTCCAATCATCCTGGATCATGCATCTCAATTACCACATATTCAGCAAATGTAACAATCTAAACTTAAATAATGTAATAAAGTATTTCAGGAGTTTTACCTTATCCCATCCAAACCAGCTGCTTTTCGATTCTTCATGGATGAAAATGCTCTTTCTAGTTCCTCAAATGTTATAGAATCTATATCTGTATCACCTCTTACGTCTTCTGCTGCTTCCGCGGAAATGTTAGGATCATACCATAGTTTTTGTAATGCCGTTAATCCATTTGCCGTTTTCAATCTAAGTCAGACGTACTGTCTTCCTCCCTTTTTGGTTGAAATATTTCATTAATTTGTATTATACTATTTAGCGTCTATGTATATTGTCCCCTATATTACTAATACGTTTATTCCAAAATTTGATATAAGCTTTCCAGATAATTTACTTTACAGCATTACGATTCTGCTTATAATTATATAATGGTGGTGGTGATGAATCTTCACTGCTTATTATCTGAAGGTATGTGTGATAAACTGAATGTGTTTCTTGTATCGCTTGTTCAATCTCTTCGTTCCATATTTTAAACCTCTTTTCCGTGAATTTATTCGTTTCTTACCAAGCATTTCATTACCCACCTTTTCCAGTGGATTCCGTATATTATTCCATTCTGTTCATACACTATAACTAGTAGGGGCTAATTGTCATACTCTGTTGAAATCCTCCGGAAAAATCACGTTTCTCTATCTTCATGAAGCAAATATATCTTAAAAAAGCATCCTTTCAATGTTCTCCAGAAATATTCCTCATTTTCCTTCATTTTGGCCAAATCTCAATTTTAGAGACCGCCATGCAATCATCAGTAATAATTTCTGGACCTCTTAAACTATGCGCACTTATCCTGATCTGGCTTTCATTTGGGAACCCCCTCCTAGGTTATTCTGCTACTATGCCATTGGGAAACCTTCCTCTTTCGCCCCTAGGACTGCTGACTGTTTGCCTCCTTTAACCCAGACTGACCCCTTACTATGTGGAAGATGAAAGATTAAGAAGAGAATAACAAAGTACAGTTAAAGTATGAGAAATGGAAGACTTCTTACCTTCAAAACAGAATAGCGTTGGTGTCGAAAAGATCAAGGATCGGAAAAAACAGTCCATATTGGAAAGACTAAAGAAAAGTATTACACCCAAGATAGGAAGCAAGGTAGAACTGGTAGGGTACACCGGGTGCGCTAAAGTCGTATCCACCACAAATGGACCGCTAATGGCTCTATATTTACTATGAGAACTACACCTCTACAATAGGTGATCAGTATTATCATACTGAATGAAACACAAAAACACAAATATGATTAATATTTTACATATTTATTTCTACAGTAATTATACTTCCAAATTTTTTGTAATTATATATAATTTTTAAATATTTCTATATTTAAAGATAAGCAATATGATATTGTGTGCTGAAGATTATTCTGTATGGAATTCTGAAGTAAAAATATGAACCGCTTTATCCAGTGAAAGTAAACTAACGCCAAACCAACCAACTTACTCTTTTAGTGAGTCATAAGACTTCCTATTGTAGGAAGACTTTCTGTTCCTACTGCAGTAGAAAATTGAGATGTAAACAAGCTAGTACTTTTAAAATGGAAAAACGATTTTGTAAGAGATTTTGCGTACACTCAGGGAAATGGTTAAAAACAATAAAATTTGTTAAGTGCAAGGATGAAACGATGATGATACAATATGACTTACGCGGCGTTACATATATGAAGGCATAGATAGTACACAAAATATAGGTATCACTAAAGAGATTAGAAGAGTAAAGTTGAAAGAGTAAACTTACAGCGAATCAGGCTGCTGATTCATGCAAGCTCTGATCCAACATAGAGGAACTGTAGAATTCGTGAAAATCATTAGAAAAACGAATTTAAATACCCGCAGCCTCTTAACTTTCTGGCTTCGATATTAAAAAGCCAGAGTTTGATTTGCTTTGTCAACATTACTGTATGGCTGTTTGGTTAGTATCTCTGAATTTAGACCTATTGCAAACGTGGAAACGAAAGGTACCATATTTAATATAAAGGAAAAGCAAACCAGTCAGTAAAATAGTAAAAGAATTGGTGAAAAGTAAATTGTATGATGTCGCTCGGTAGGAAAATTAAGCCGAAATAGGGCGTTATGCACATAACAGTTTCAAAGTCTTGAAAGACTAAAGTCAGCGGGCATTGTAAAATCCATTACGTATTGGCCAGTTGTCATAGAAACCAAGTACATTATACAATTTACAATGTAATCATGTTATGTTAACTTCAACTGTAACTTTTATAAACCCAAATATCTTTCTCCATTTTCCATTTTTTCAAATATACTATTTTTTAAAAACAACTAAGTGGTAAATTATGACCTCTCATAACTGGCACGTAGGTAATAGTTAATGCATCACGTTACTCGATTCCTGGGACGTCTTTGAATTCTTAGTCTCATGTGACAAATAGACAATACAATTTGTGTGAATGCCTTACACAAGAGTCATAAAAAGTAATGAACAACTTATGTACTCGTATGTCACCATGTACTCGTATGTACTTTCATACTTTTCTTCCTACCGAAAATAAGCAGAATTTGAATACACGTTTGCTGTCGTCAATTCAAAGGGTTGACTTACAATTTTTTTTAAATCGTGTGTCAGCAAAGCTCCAGCGAGGATTACATGATTAAAAGTTAATGTAACTTATATAAATTTGTTAGTAACACGGATAAGTAAGAATTTATTTTCCATGACGTCTTTTTAATTTACGTAGTGCTAATATTATATTCCAATTTATTTTAACAACAATGTTTTCCTTTCTCTTGATAAAAGTATTATAATTCTCTTCCAAAAAAATTCTTATTTTACATGGTGTAGCCTTATATGTTGCTTCACTTATTTCTTTAGCCCTGGAATAAATTTAAACGAAATAAATAGTAGGCTTTAAGTAACATTAAAGTTTGTCAACCATTTACAGACAAAAATGTTTACTTACTAACTAAAATAAAAATAATTAACAAATATATTTTAAACCAAAATAATATTTTCGTTTCCAGAAACTTAAAATTGTTATGAAATATGTAGTATATCTATGTTTACAGGTATGTTTCGTAACTACACAATTTTTAATTAGATTTGAGAAAATATAAATCTTTAAAATATTAATAATGTTGTTATATCACTTGATTTCCTATATTTAAAACTGACATTTAATTTGCTGAACAAACTAAAATTACCTGTTGAGTAGTATAATAAGTAGGCCTACACGGAAAAGAAACAATAGCCAAGTAAACTGTGGAGTGTCTTCTTAACGACCTGAGTCTGAACCTGAACCTAAATTGCTTGAGTAACTGCTTTTGATATCAAAAAATGGCACATTCTTTCGTTTTTGATTTTATTGTCTAATCACAAATCTCTTTTTATCATTTTTGGGTTTCAAAATTAAGTAGACACTCCAGTCAGAATACAATACAGTTTCTTACTGAATCTTGTTATATTCAACATCTTTTAGAAGTGCATACAAGACAGAATAATGTTATTTTAAACCCTTTTATGAGAAACTTTATTTAATAATGTTAGTTATGTAAAGAATTATGTAAAATTCTAAACAACTTTTTACGAAATGTTACATGAAATCTTGTGAGCTTCAAGTAAATATTAAATGTTTAGTAATATTACTGGAGTTTTCCCTTTCATGTAGGAATGTTCTTTATACAACATATCCTGTTCTCTATGTTAGTAAGTCAACCACTTTAATTTAATTGGATTGATACACTAATATTTGTCTTACAAAAGGCACGTAAAACATTCTCAAAATATTTCTCTACAGATTATTGTATACATTTAGTTATATCAGTTTGAATATAAAGTGTATTTATTTATTCTTTTATACGAGAAATGTCTGCGTTAATTTAAAAAGGAGAAATATACGAGACCTTTTGACTGAATAATAAGTAGAAACTCGCATTCATTTTACATCAAAATATTTTTTTAAATTGAATAACCACTACTCTTAAATATAAGATAAGTGCTTTAATAATGTTTTGTAATAATTTTCATCGCAATTCGATGCAGTTATTGTCTCTTTCATCGCAGCTGACCTCATCGCTGTCTTGATCATTTGGGAAAGATTTTACTTGTGTTGTTTCATAATTTAATCTTTTTAGCATTTTACCAGCTTTTATTACAGCACTGCGTTTTATTTTACGCTCTTGAATATGCTTCTTGGATGTGAGAAGTTAGGCTGTCTGTTTCTTTCTTTTCCCACATCTTTTTTCTATTGTAGGAACTGGCGAAATTTGATGCAGTAGCTTGGTCGGAGTTCCTTTTGACGTTCCTGCTGTCGGCTCCTGATCGCAAGAGACACTAGGTTGAGACAAATTTAAGGAAGTGGTTGAGGAGCTGTTTATTTCATCACTTATACTAAAGAAGTGATCAGGAATACGATCTTGGTTGAGAGGAAATATTCCTGTCTGTTGAAATCCATTAATCGCTGTATTAGCTGAAGCTGCTTTCTTCCAAGCTTTGCCAATTAAGTCACCAGCTTGAATCCGAGAAATCGTTCTTCCTGGGTGATGGAGAATCCATGTCTTGGCCTCTTCTTTAAAGTAATGCTTTAAAGGCTTCGAAGAAGGAACGGTCAAGAGGCTGAAGAGCTTGTGTTGTGTGGCAGGGGAAGACATAAACTTATAATATCATGTTGGTGAGCAAATTCAAGTAAATCATAACAATTTACATGTGATGCATGCCCATCCAGAATCAGGAGAGTCTTTCCCTGAGGTTTCCTGGGAACAAAATGATCTTTCAACCATTTAAAAAAATATCCGTGCTGATGTACGACGATTTTTCATTCATGAAGACCGTAGATCCAGGGGGGAGTCCATCAGAAAATTCCTTTTTTTCTCGAATACCTTTGAAAATAACTGCCGGCGGAAGATATTGTCCCTCAGCTTTGCAACAAGCAATTATTGTAATATTTTCTCATTTTTCCGTAGACGTCAACACATGTACATCCTTTGCGCCTTTGGTGGCAATAACTTTGCCTGAAACATTATTAAGTTGGCAGCCTGTCTCGTCCATGTTGTACACATGTCCTGGTTACGTAAAAAACTGATTTTCTTCAAAGGTATTTGATAGTTTAAAAAACTCACTAACTGCTTCTCTGTTCATCCCTTCGCTTCTTGCTACGGATAATCCTTGACTTTGTCTTACACTCAGCTCTGGATTTCGTCGTAAAAATGACTGCAGCCAATCATAACCAGCCATTCCAGAGTCTTTGTTGAACCGATGATTCAGCCCAAGTTTTTCTGCAAATTGAAAAGCAAGAGACCTTATTGTCTCTCGGCCAGGTGCAAAACCAACGTTTTCCAGAGACTGAGTGTGTATAACTAAACGTTTCTCGTTCTGAATTCCAAACACACCTTGTGGACCTAAAGGTAGCTTTATAGTACTGCCTGATTTTTTTCGGCGGCGAAGTGTCCGGGACGGAATTCCATAATATCTTGCAGCTTCATTGACTCCAATTTCTCCCGCTTCCAACCTGGCTGTGCCTTCTTTTAACTGTTCTTCTGTCCAGACCCCTCGGACCGCTCCAGTACTCTTACGTTTATACTCGGTAGGCATCTTCCCTGAAAAATAAAGGTAAACAAAAATTAAGATTACTATAAGAAGATAAAACGTGTTTGTAAAGGTTTAATAAAATTAGGTGAAGATCAATGTGAACTAATTTATTTTGGCAGTTTATAATTATAAATTATAATAAATATCATTATAATATTTGAAATAAATAAGATATAACTTAAACCAATAATGGTAAATAATTATTTATTATGATGTTGTTTGTAAATTATAATTATGAATAAGAAGTTTTAAATATCATATTTTTATGAGAACATAATCAATAATAGTAGGCTACTTCTTTAACATAAAACTGCTAATTATTCATATTTTTAAGAGAAAAACATTAAACTGTATAACTCTTTGAAACATTTGGTGGGCCATCTCACCCGACTGGTGGTGGGGCATCTATCCTTTTTGTACGGGAGAGATGCCCCGGTGAGGCTTGCCGACTAAAAGCTAACAAACATGGCTGCTCATGTAGAACGTGAAAGCACTAAACCACCTTAATCAATTCTAATTGATTAAACAAAAAAAATCTACTGAAATATAGAAATGCTGTGCACATGTTTGAACCTCTATCTTATAACAAGCAAGAAAAATGATCGTACTTACTTTAAATTGTCTTCCAAAAGCTGTAAACATGAATTTTTTCGGACGAAACTATCACTGCGCTTTGTTTTCACTTCAACTGACATGACTGTTGCAGCGGTTGAGCGCTCCAGCGGTTGATAAGGAAACTATGATGACTGGGGCGTCTCTACCGGTGGGGCATCTCACCCGGAATTACCTTATGTGTATTGACATTTACTTAAAGTAATACGTAATTCAACATATCTCTTTACTTTAATATTTTATGCTTTAAATTTTACCTTAGGGTGTTTCAAATTGAAACAGCTAACTCTTCCAATTACTGAAATTAGTAGTGCTTATTAATATTGATATTAAAAATGTTATCAAAACATAGAAGTCTCTGTATATCTTATAAGAAAATGGGAATAACTAGCCGAATCATACTGATCACGAACTAATCCAATGCATAACAAACAATACATTACTGTACTTTTATTATATTAACATTTCTTATATTTATTATACTAACAGTCGTTTACTTAGGCATATACAACATATAAACACTGCAACGCAAACTGTCTTCACTAGATTTTACTAAAATACATAAAAGAGTCACAAGCACTTTATTAAAACTTCAACTTTAAGTAATAGTTTTGTGATTTTTGCACTTTATTAAGTAAAATCTTACTTGAATCTAATACTACTCCCAAGGGAATTATACTACATCACACAAGGAAATTATGAATACTGCATGCAATAAGAAACTGAAACAGTTGCACTTAGCATAACGCAATGCTACGGACTGTAAGTATAAGAAAAGGGACATTTAACTATAAGAAAAAATCTGATAATTAACTATATTACACTATCAATAACGCCAAAAGACGTGGATACTTGAATTTAGCAGGTAAAATATCAACCAAACTAAGAAACTATAAACCAAACCAATTATTTAGAAAATAGATTTAGATTATAGATAGTATACTGACAATATGTACTAGTTAACATTATACAGAATTAAATGTTATACTGAATACTTCTTGTTAATTTAAATTTTATAAACATCTTAGGATACCGTAGTCCTATTTCAAAATTGAAACACCTACTTTTCTCAAAGACTACAAGCAGTAGCTTAAATATTATATGTTGACAAATGTTATTAAAACGTTAGCCTTTTTATTAATTTCTTGTACATCTTTTATAAATACATATAGATAAATGTATACATAGTACACATATTATTATATTGTTCGTTTGAAATTGTATTTTGTATGTTCTAGCGCTACATAAGCCTATGCACTTGGCGTACGTTTTACATTATAAATTTATGTTGATTTATGCAAATTTACATTAATTTATTTTCATACCTCTGAAAATACAGATTACAGGCCTACTCGTCGAACGCACGTCAGGTGCACATGCAATGATAGCAAATAAAAAATACACTTCCAGAATTTATTTTGTTATTTGTTATTTCGATATATAACATATAATTACATAAAAAAACTTTAAGAGTTAGTTAAAAAGAGAAGAAAAAATGTGTGTGTGTGTGTGCGCGCGCGCGCGAATAGTGTATGTATATTTTTTACTGCGATTAAAGTCTATTTAAAAATTTTATTAAAAATGAGTTGTAATCTGAACATAATAGGAATGTTGAAACAAATTTATTCGAAACCTGTAAACGTAATGGAGAAGTGTAAATGCAGTCAACGAAATATTTCATATAGGAAAGGGCAGCGCCGTTTGGTGGGTGAAAATTTTGGTGTTTGCACTAGTGGAATTAGTATTTGTTCGTGAGGGGGAAAATATAAAGTAATGGTTTAAACAGTCAGCGCATATGGAAAATAAGTAAGTAATTATTTATTACATTATATATAGGCCTATAGATTATTATTAAATTATATAATCTTCTGCACTACAAGGATTAGGCATTTGCCTGTTCCTTGAAGTTATATAATTATATACATAATTAAAATATAATTATTATACATGTGTGTGTGTGTGTGTGTGTGTGTGTGTGTGTGTGTGTGGTGCGCGTGTAAGTAGTTTTTCAATATGATAGTTCTTGGTTTTTTAATCACACGATAAAACTGTTTATACTGTAAAAGCCACTAAGAATACGCTAAAACGCTACTTGTAACGTTGCAATCACGTGTAAAATTGCAGAAGCTTGCATAATTGTATATTCTACAGCTTTAGAACTCGTGAAGAGTGATGTGTCATACTCTCTCACACGTTTGTACAATGAGCTCTACCATTCTTTCTTAAAGCTGTAGAGCACCAGTACACAACCAGCCTACGCGCCAGTTTGAATTATACACGAAATCCAATTGATGACACTTCAAATACTACCGTTTAAGGGGAGATCAGCAGTTTTTCGGTGAAAAATCGAAATTTTTTTTTGTCCCAAAAAATTCTCCATTTCATCCTGATTAACAAAACATATACTTTTATGATGTTATCTATATTAATGTGACCATAAAAAAATAAAATAAAACCTATTACATGTTGTTTTCCAATCCCATTGTTTAGCTTTACGCGCGTTTTTCCGTAACTATGGATTTCAACAATTAGGTACACTTTTCTCAAAAACTATAAATGTTATTGAGTTCAAACGTTTTGTGGTTAAACAGTACAATGTGACAATCAAAGTGTACTAGAATTAATTACTTCTTTTAAAAAATGTATTAAAAAAATTTTGTTTTAAGTTTTCAAAAAATTTATAAAAATTAATTATTTTTTTATATTGGTACTTTTTTGTTAAATTGCATCAACTAGTACATCATGTTACAAATATATGTGTTAAGGTATGGTAGAAATTCCAAATACAGAGCTTCAACAGATCATTAATTAATGGTACCTAACTAAATACCTGTTCGCCCATTTAAAATGAATTGGACAAAAAAAGTGCGGATCTCCCCTTAATATTTTCACATTTTGTTTTAAAATTAAATAAGATCGCCACTGATGCAAACAAAGCCAATAAACAGGTGATTTTAAAAGTTCAATTACTTTCTTATTCCTCAACTGAAAATGAACATTTACACACGATTGAAAATATTGGTAATATTATTTAATTACTACTTAAAAGCTAGATTCTGAAACTACGTTGTGACGTTGGCTACTTCACGCTTTAAAGTAGATGCTGTATGTTTCGCATTCCACGACTTAGCATGTGCAGCAACTTCATTGTGAATACCTACACTTCACATGTAGGTAGGTTGCTATTTGTGCAGCAACATCGTATATTTCGAATACCTCGACAAGAAAAAAACTGCATGCTCTCAAATCTGGCATTTTTGTGGATTATGGAACGCCGCCTTATCTACAGATAACCTGGGTTTTGAAAGAAACGCTTAATTGCTTCAGTGGATTGCCTCGCCGTGTGACTAGTTGAACCACGTGTCTTGACTGACTTGAAGTTTTTCTGCTATTTGAAAATACAAAATTTATTTATCGTCATTACATATTGATGTGATATAACGGTAGCAGTATTTCCATTTGCATCCTCAAAGATATTTGCACCGACTATTCCGAAGACAATATCGCAAGCCACATAATAACGTTAGGATTGTGTAGTGGTTACTGCTGAATTTTGTAAGTTTTAATTGTTGTCCCGTACTGAGCGTTTTGTTGATTACAATCCACTCAGACGTAAATGTGCTTCATCAATCGCTAGCATGTTATGAGTGCATAATGTCTGTGACATGCAAAAAGTCATAATATTATCATATCAGCATCATTTAATACTTACACTACTTGAAATTTGTATGGGTGCATTATAATTTCCTTATTTGTGTTGAAACCTTCGGACAACGATATTTGACAAGCCAAGTTAAACCTTATCATGACGGTTAGAAAGTTTAGACATGTAGACCTGTAGTAAAGCAATTCTTTGCAGTCAGTATTTTCAGGCGGACACACGCATCTACGATTTCAAGGTTTCTTTTTAAATTCAAAGTCGGTCGTTACGTTGTTCTATAACTTGATTTTAATGGCATGTGCTGATGGTACCCCGTAACCACAGAACTGTTGCCATTTTCTGAAACCTCCTAATAGCATACGCTTCCAACGTTTCATAATAATTCAATGTTATTGACGGAATCTTCAATTGTTACGGAATGTTACCGCGCATATCTCAATATTACCGACAAAATCCTATGTTGAAATCGCCCTTTTCATTCGGTTATTGCATATTTCTTTACCTGTGTACTTAAAATTTGCACATTATTTTAATTAAATTTGCTTATTTTTATGTACTTTTGATATTGATTTATTATAGAAATAAATTAATGTCGTTTCTTCTTTTAATAAAGTATTCATATCTCAAACTGGAAGAGTGACTACAATGTCCAGTTACATTCCCAGATAGCAAAGGTGTGAAAACCTAATTTTATTTAACTTTGTTACTCGAACAGTGTACAAGTTTTGTTTACGTACAACTACTTATTGCAAGGAATCTTTACTCACGTGAACACAGTTTCTTTGTTTACAAAATCTAGTTTAATTTCTCACCGCTATTTCTTAAGTTAATAAATGTGTCTACCTTTAGTCTTATTTATTACAACTTTATGGCATTATAACGAAAACATTTCTTGTTTATAAGGAAGGAACGTTCTTTGTGTTATTTTTAGCAAACTAAGTTTACGTCTGATAGATTGAGATCCTCAATTTTGCTCTTGCATTACAATTTCAACCTTCTTACGCTATGTATTATTGAAATAATAATTTATCCGTTATCTGTTTGTGTTGCAGCAATATATAATGAAGAGCTCTATAATGTCTGTGCACTTTGCTATTTTTTTATTACTGGCTTGTTTTCTTGATAGGTTTTGTGATGTAAGTGAGCTACCCTCAAAACTACGTAGCTTTTTTCTAAAGTAGCTAGCTGTAACACAGTTAAAAATTTACAGAGTCAGGTAATTGTGTGTGCGTGCGTGCGTGCGTGCGTGCGGTAAATTACATTACCTTCTTGTAACAATATTTTTGAAATTTAAAAATGTTAATCATTTTATATTTTAATATAAATTTTAAGCATAAAATTGTATTTATTTATTAAACTTTGTGGCAATAAGGTCAAGAGCACTGAGAGGACAACTGTTATGAATAGAGTAGCCGCAACTCATGTCAATGACACAAAATTGTTAACCCACCATTGGAGGTAAATTACGTTAACTAATGGCAACTGTATGTAAACAAGCTTCCTGAATCGGTCACGTTCAAGGGTGAATGAATTGTCGTTTTGAGAGTTTGTAGAAAGCTCACGCTGAGTAATGATCGTCCAACAACAAACCAGGAAATTGTAATATGATAGATGTAACAAGCGACTGATGTAATACTGAAATTACTTTAATAGAATGCCAGATAACACATCAGTAACTTTTTAAACGTCTACTTCATATCTATTACTTTTAACAAGTATATTTTCGTAGAATAATGTTAAACTTGAAGACCTGGATAATCAAGACCCGCCAAAGGCCATGTCTGATAACATACCGTCGAATAACTTTCTCAACTATACTCGTATAGCCTACTAATAACTGTTACCTATACTCATGCCGTTTATTGCCCACACAATAAAAATGTACCATGACAATTATCAACGGAAATGATGCAAATATAATATTATTAATAATGTTAGTATAGCTTGTAGCTTACGTTACATAATTCACATGTAACAAAAGCAGAAGTACTTTTGTATAAATTTAATATACTGTAGGCTAGTTGTTGGTTTCTCAGTTCTCTCAGGTTACAGACTACGGAAATCTGCTACGAACTACACAGCCGACTGGTAATTTGAAAAGGTTTTTTGTACCTAAGCCCACAGGTAGGCCTAGTATTAAGGATTTTTAATATATTTGTGAAAAAACGATTTTGAGGTAATAACAAAATACACTTAATATTTTTTTAGAAATGAAATATGATCCAACTCACCACGAAATTTCCCCTTCCAAAATTTCCTAGGTACCGGTATCTGAAATTCTCACTGATAGCTAGTAAACACTTACTTGTACATAGTGCAAAGTACTAAAACAACGGGGATTATTTATTCACATTTGTTCTTTTCAAGCACTTTAGGAGCGTTTTACTGATAATAAGTAGTTATTAAATATAAATTGATAATAATTAGATAATAAGTAATAAAACAATAGGGGTAACTTTTAGGAGCCGGCGTCTATAACGTTGATGTTCATCATCACCAACGTCATTCAGACTTTTGTTTGACTAATGTACGTAGGCTTACTCTTAGAGTTTCCATTCTTGTTTATTCTTTGTGCTGTGTGAGACACACCAAAAGAAGAACATTTCGTCCATGAAATCAGGGCGCGTTGAAAGCTTAGTAATGCTGCAAATATGTAAATATCATAAAATAACGCTTTACATCTCTTTTAATCACTCAAGTTAAGTACTTATGTAATTACTTATGTTAATTAACTAATGACAACCTTAATAGTAAATATGATAATTTTCTTGAAAAGCAATCATTACAACGAGTGTAGTCACTACAGCACTCATATTTGGTCATTGCGTTTGTAATCTATCCCCAATTAAATTTGCATTTCTTCTGTCTGTCTAATTAAAAACATTTTTAGTGCGTACAGAGAGCAAAATGATTCAAAATATTAAATTAAACATCTGTAAAGGCGTTGTCAACTATTGTTAGTACGCGCATGCCGGTAATAACTAACACACACGTCCACTTTATCATCCACCTAGTCCATCCATGGTCTTACTCCAATCGAAGTGACCAATTTGAGAATCACCTGTTTACATATGAATTTTCAATCTCTAAATGCACGTAATGTAGCGTATTGGATGTTAAGACTTTGCTGACACGTATGCTGTGTTTATAGATTGCTTTAAGGCTGCAACGTAAACTACAGATGTATTTTAGTGAAAAGGTTTGTTGCCAGTAGAACAATTATCTGCATAAGTAGTTTTATATCTCAATTTTTTTACGACAGGCGTTAACGTTTATTGAAAGAAGCACTCCTTTCAGCAGTCTCTCCTTAGCCAAAAATTACCTGGATAATAAGATGTGCTCACTAGGAGAAGTATAATGTTATAATGCGTATAATGTTATAAAAAAGAATAAACTTTTACAAGAACGTTTCTGTGGTATTTGCCAGATACTCTCATTTATACAGGGCATTTCGTGAAGAAATCAAGGTAGAACTCGTAATTTTTATCACAGATGATAAGAAACATTTTAGAAAATTGATTTTGATACGGCAGCCGAATGGAAACTGATTACATACCAGAAAAGTTGTAACATTATGCTTCTACAGGTAAGAAAGCTACAAAGTTAATACGTTATTCCGCAGTGAGAGGCGTGATAATGGAAGAACTTTTCTTTAAGCTTATTTGAGTCTTGTTCTGACCCCTACATGTGTGTGTCACAAGAAATTAATGTTGAATGTGATGTTTATTTATTTATTCTTACTGCGTATTAACCAAGCACGATTGACAGATGAACAGAGCATGACGTGGGCAGCGATACAGTACTAATGTGTAGTTACTTTACCTGGCGCTAGTGACGTTGGCCATACCAAGTAATGACATGCAGCGAACGGCGTTCATTAATTATGACATTCATCGTCATTATCTTGTTAACAATTCAACAAGATAAACGTTTGCTAGACATGTAGAATACTTACTGTCACACTCAAGGTCGCATTGCGATATCACTGGTAAGAAACCAAAGTGCTCTATGCAGCAAAAACACACTTAAACTTGAAATGATAGTGTAAAAACAAAATCTGCAGCGTCATTATTCAAGAATGACAATGTGAAAACTGTAAAAGCACAAATTAAACGATAACAATTTTGTACTACTTCTGGTTTATTACAACGGGCGCTCGGATCATCGTGTTTAAACATTGGACACCAGAGGAATCGTTACTCATCACTAAGTAATAAGAAATAAGTTTAATGCAGTATAAACCTAACTTCAATACACTACGCGGCCCTAAAATTCCAGAAAAAGGAAAAAAATTTAGTTCTGATACGTTACACAGTTTTTAAGTTTTTAGCATCTAAAACACAGCTAAAATCTTTTGTTAACAAGAATAAGAAACTAAACAGTATACACAGGAAAGACGTTTCTTATATTTGACAGAAACAAGAGAAATATGACGAAGCTGAACTGAAACGGGAATGTGACACTAGTTTCAGAGAGCAGATTGTACAGAAACATAAATACATTTGGTAAAAGACACGTATAAAATCGTTTTTGTAAGTATAGAGAGTAAGTACAGATGAGATAAAACTGTAACTAGATAAAAGCGACGAGGCAAAAATAGTTGAAAGCCGTGAGTTACATTTCGTGTAAAAATCAAAACGAAGGAGTTTTTAGACTTATACATAAATTCTACCTACGTGTATAAGTCACAGACGCACGCACAGGCACACACCAAAATACAGATACACACAAACACATTTCTTTATTACATTAACGTTTTGACTATATGTACTTTGATTTCAATTAGAAATATCGGTATGGAGAACCATACATGACTTCCATATTCTAAGATTTATATTTAAAATCATTTTCAGCCAAACAGCCAGGGAAGGAATTTTAACAAAAAAATACTTCTTTCTTGCCAATAACGTAGTACACATATAAAAAATATTATCCCCTCCCCCTTCAACTATAATTTTGATTTATAGAAAATTACCCCCAGCCCGTTCAACTAGCCTCTTCATTTATAGATATTTCATCTACGTTTCTACAGTGGATTATTAAGATCTTATCAGGATACTTTATCAAAATTAAGTACTTTACTCATGTTACAACAAAAAATGTTTCAGGTAAACTGCCCTTTCCCCGTAACCGATCTTCACCAAAATCAACAGACATTGAGTTCTCTATAGCTCAGGCACATATGTAAAAAATTATTTGATTCTGTTTGAATTTACAGCAGTTATGGTTCGTCATATAAAAAATTACCCATGTTAAAACATAAAACATGAGATTTATAAAACATATCTAAGATTTATATTTAAAATCATTTTTGAAATAAAATATTTTCATAGAACCTACTAACGCTGGGGAAATCTGAGGAGCCAATCAGAGTTGGGCCTACCTGTCACTCTGCTGAATTTGGTGGAAAGCCCTGTCACTGTCGTCAAAGTATCAGCCTTGACAGGGTCCTCTTTTTCTGCAAAATGGGAGAGGAGGCTTGAGATGGAGTGAGTGACATGGTCCCCACCTCAATGAAGAACCCATTGTTTTATAAAAATATATTTAAATTTTGAAAACTGAAAATTCTTTTCTTGTTGTAAATATTTATATTTTATAATCAAAATGACTTTATCAAAAAACAAACATTATTATTTTATAATAAGTATTTACATATGTTTCTTAATATGCTTACTTTTTCTTCAATGTTGATGATCATTTCCAAACATTCTGACAAAATTGTATCTACAGAACTGTTAACATTCCCCAGGTTTCCATTTCTGCTAATTTCTCATTACACCTTCCACTGACGTATTATTAACCATTTCATAAACTATCGTATAATCTTTTCAGATTTTGTGGTACAAAATCTGAAATTTTCAGATTGCCTGGCAACAAAATTATTTTATTTTCAACAATTACCATTGTTTGAAAAAGTTTAAATGAATTTTCAAGTACTTTACTATTGTTAAAACGTAAAAGGTTGCAGGTAAACTACCCCTTCCCCTTAACTGATCTTCACCAAAATCTAAAGGCCTTGAGTCCTCTACAATTCACTGAAGTATGCAAAAAATTATTTGATTATGTTTGAATTTGCGGCAGTTATCGTTTGCCATAGAAAATACTTGATAAAAAACGTGGCAGGTAAACTACCCCTTCCCCTCAACCGATCCTCACCAAAAACAATAGGTCTTGAGAACTCTACAATTTAGGGCTGTATGCAAATAATCTTTTGATTCTGTTTGAATTTGCGGCTGTTATCGTTTGCCATAGAAAATACCCTTGTTAAAACATAAAACGTTACAGGTAAACTACCCCTTTCCCTTAACCGATCTTCACCAAAAACAACAGATCTTGAGAACTCTACAATTCAGGGCAGTATGCGAAACATTATTTGATTCTGTTTGAATTTGCGGCTGTTATCGTTTGTCATAGAAAATACGCTTGATAAAAAACGTTGCAGGTAAACTACCCCTTCCCCTCAACCGATCTTCACCAAAAACAACAGGTCTTGAGTACTCTACAAATCAGGGCTGTATGCAGAAAATTTTTTGATTCTGTTTGAATTTGCGGCTGTTATCGTTTGCCATAGAAAATACCCTTATTAAAAAAACCTTGTAGGTAAACTACCCCTTTCCCTTAACCGATCTTCACCAAAAACAATAGGTCTTGAGAAATCTACAATTTAGGGCTGTATGCAAATAATCTTTTGATTCTGTTTGAATTTGCGGCTGTTATCGTTTGCCATAGGAAATACCCTTGTTAAAACATAAAACGTTACAGGTAAACTACCCCTTTCCCTTAACCGATCTTCACCAAAATCAAAAGATCTTGAGAACTCTACAATTCAGGGCTGTATGCGAAACATTATTTGATTCTGTTTGAATTTGCGGCTGTTATCGTTTGCCAAACAAACAAAATTACCCTTGGTAAAAAAAAAACCGTTGCCGGTAAACTACCCCTTTCCCTTAACCGATCTTCACCAAAAACAATAGGTCGCGAGTACTCTGCAAATCAGGACAGCATGCAAAAAATTATTTGATTCTGTTTGAATTTGCGGCAGTTATCGTTTGCCATAAAAAAAAAATCTACAGACACACAGATAGACACACAGACAGACACACACACAGACACTTTTCGGAAAACGACTTTTTTTCATGTTTTGAGTGTAGTACAATCAGAATCTGCAATAATCTCGAACACGATTTTTTTTGCCATCACCATACTTCCATTCCTTAAGGAATATGGAAGTAAAAATGCACAGGGGATACGCGCTAGTTCGCAGAATCTCGGTAATATTTTTTATACAGGTTAGAATATAATTATAACAAACCCGATAAATTTTCGATAATAAAATAGGAGATGAAACAACACATTTCTTTAGTGTACAAAAGAGTTTATATTTTTTCTCAGGAATAAATTGACTACATATTTTTCTCGATGATTACACTGAAACAGCTGAGCGCAAACCCAATGTCAGTGATCTCTTCTATGAGATAAAATATGAGATACATGAGATAAAGTACACAATTGGCAGTTAGTAACAAAAATTAGGTAGATTTCGAAGAACAAATGGGAAAAGAAATCTAACATCCAAGTCGCTTCTTCTACTACTTCTTCTTCTTCTACTACTTCTTTTCTCAACCCAGAGGTCTAGTGGACTTGCAATTTCTTCCCTCCCGACGACAGTCTTCTAATCACCACAAACCTATTGCCTCCTTTCACCTCACTCATATACTTACAAACATCGAACAAACATCCAAATTTACACAGACATTTGATATATTTATAATTTCATTTTGCACCAAGAGTGCAAAATATTTGGTGTTTCTATAATAAATTTGACCACTACTAGTACTTCTAAGCTATATCTAGTAGTTTTAAAAACTTTTAACATTTTAATACATTCATCAAAAGATCGTATGCTTCCTTCCATCCAGATAATGTCTTACAATAGACATTACAGCAATTTTACTTCCATGTTCCACAATGAAATGGAAGTATGATGATGGCAAAAAAAATCGTGTTCGAGATAATTGCAGATTCTGATTGTACTACCCTCAAAACATGAAAAAAAGTCATTTTTACTTCCATGTTCCTTAAGGAAATGGAAGTATGGTGATGGCAAAAAAATCGTGTTCGAGATTATTGCAGATTCTGATTGTACTACACTCAAAACATGAAAAAAGTCGTTTTTCGAAAAGTGTCTGTGTGTGTGTCTGTGTGTCTGTAGATTTTTTTTCTATGGCAAACGATAACAGCCGCAAATTCAAACAGAATCAAATAATTGTTTGCATACAGCCCTGATTTGTAGAGTACTCGCGACCTATTGTTTTTGGTGAAGATCGGTTAAGGGAAAGGGGTAGTTTCCCTGCAACGGTTTTTTTTTATCAAGGGTAACTTTTTTTGTTTGGCAAACGATAACAGCCGAAAATTCAAACAGAATCAAATAATGTTTCGCATACAGCCCTAAATTGTAGAGTTCTCAAGATCTGGTGATTTTGGTACAAATCGGTTAAGGGAAAGGGGTAGTTTACCTGCAACGTTTTATGTTTTAACAAGGGTATTTCCTATGGCAAACGATAACAGCCGCAAATTCAAACATAATCAAATAATGTTTTGCATACTGCCCTGAATTGTAGAGTTATCAAGACCTTTTGGTTTTGGTGAAGATCGGTTAAGGAAAAGGGGTAGTTTACCAGCAACGTTTTATGTTTTAAAAGGGTATTTTCTATGGCAAACGATAAGAGCCGCAAATTCAAACAGAATCAAATAAGTTTTTGCATACAGCCCTGTTTTGTTGAGTACTAAAGACCTATTGTTTTTGGTGAAGATCGGTTAAGGGAAAGGGGTAGTTTACCAGACACGTTTTTTGTTTTATCAAGGGTATTTTATATGGCAAACGATAACAGCCGCAAATTCAAACAGAATCATATAATATTTTGCATACAGCCCTGAAATGTAGAGTTCTCAAGACCTGTTGGTTTTGGTGAAGATCGGTTAAGGGAATATGGTTGTTTACCAGCAACATTTTATGTTTTATCAAGGGTAATTTTTTTTTTGACGAACGATAACTGCCGTACATTAAAACAGAATCAACTACTCTTCTGCATACCTTTTTGAATTATACAGAACTCAAGGTCTGTTGATTTTGTTGAAGACCGGTTAAGGGAATTGGGTAGTTTACCTGCAACATTTTATGTTTTATCAAGGGTAATTTTTTTATGACGAATGATAACTGCCGTACATTAAAACAGAATCAACTACTCTTCTGCATACCTTTTTGAATTATACAGAACTCAAGGTCTGTTGATTTTGTTGAAGATCGGTTAACGGAAAGGGGTAGTTTACCGGCAACGTTTTATGTTTTAACAAGGGTATTTTTTCTATGACGAACGATAACTGCCGTAAATTCAAAGAGATTCAAATAATTGTTTGCATACAGGCCTGAATTGTAGAGTACCTAAGACCTGTCGTTTTTGTTGAAGGTCGGTTATGGGAAAGGGGTAGTTTACCTGCTACATTTTATGTTTTATCAAGGGTAATTTTTTTATGACGAACGATAACTGCCGCACATTCAAACAGAATCAAATATTTTTTGCATGCTTCGCTGAATTGTAGAGGACGGAAGGTCTGTTGATTTTGGAGAAGATCGGTTAAGAGAAAGGGGTAGTTTACCTGAAACATTTTATGATTTAACAAGAGTAAAGTACTTAATTTTTATAAATAAAATATCCTGATAAGAAGCTCATAGTAATCCACTGTAGAAACGTAGATGAAATATCTATAAATGAAGAAGTTAGGTGAACGGGGTGGGGGTAATTTTGTATTATTAAAAAGTATAGTTGAAGGTGGAGGGGAGAATTTTTTATATGTGTACTACGTTATCGGCAACAAAGAAGTAGTTTTTTGTTAAAATTGCTTCCCGGGCTCTTAAGCCGTAGTCCAATGTTTTCTGCAAAACCAGACTTTTCGGCAGTGCCATCGACTGCCATCATCGGTGAAAATCGAGTGCGAAAACGTGATGTGGTATACGTTAGTGACCACAGTACTGTGGTTAATGCTGAAGCAATAAGTAGAAAGACGTAGTTTCTATGGAAATATTTCATTTCGAATATAATTTTAAATATAAATCTTAGAACATGGAAGTCATGTATGGTTCTCCATACCGATATTTTTTTGTGGCAAACGATAACAGCCGCAAATTCAAACAGAATTAAATAATTTTTTGCATACAGTCCTGATTTGTAGAGTACTCAAGACCTATTGTTTTGGTGAAGATCAGTTAAGGGAAAGAGGTAGTTTACCTGCAACGGTTTTTTTTTAATCAAGGGTAATTTTTTTCTGTGGCAAACGATAACAGCCGCAAATTCAAACAGAATCAACTACTCTTTTGCATACAGCCCTGAATAATAGAGTTCTCAAGATCTATTGGTTTTGGTGAAGATCGGTAAAGGGAAAGGGGTAGTTTACCTGCAACATTTTATATTTTAACAATGGTATTTTCTATGGCAAACGATAAAAGCCGCAAATGTAAACAGAATCAAAAAAATTTTTTCACAAAGCCTTGAATTGTAGAGTTCTCATGACCTATTGTTTTTGGTGAAGATCGGTTATAGGAAAGGGGTAGTTTACCAGCAACTTTTTATGTTTTAAAAGGGTATTTTATATGGCAAACGATAAGAGCCGCAAATTCAAACAGAATCAAATAATTTTTTGCATACAACCTTGATTTATAGAGTACTCAAGACATATTGTTTTTGGTGAAGATCGGTTAAGGGTAAGGGGTAGTTTACCAGCAACGTTTTATGTTTTAAAAGGGTATTTTTTATGGCAAACGATAAGAGTCGCAAATTCAGACAAAATCAAATAACTTTTTGCATTCTGTCCTGATTTGTAGAGTACTCAAGATCTGTTGATTTACGTGAAGATCGGTTAAGGGGAAGGGATAGTTTACCGGCAACGGTTTTTTTTAATCAACGGTAATTTTTTTTTAGGCAAACGATAACAGCCGCAAATTCAAACAGAATCAAATACTCTTTTGCATACAGCCCTGAATTATAGAGTTCTCAAGACCTGTTGGTTTTGGTGAAGATCGGTTAACGGATAGGGGTAGTTTACCTGAAACATTTTATATTTTAACAAGGGTATTTTCTTAGGCAAACGATAAAAGCCGCAAATGTAAACAGAATCAAATAATATTTTGCATACAGCCCTGAATTGTAGAGTTCTCAGGACATGTTGGTTTTGGTGAAGATGGGTTAAGGGAAAGGGGTAGTTTACGAGGAACGTTTTTTTATCAAGGGTAATATTGTTTCTATGGCAAACGAAAACAACCGCAAATTCAAACAGAATCAAATAATGTTTTGCATACCGCCCTGAATTGTAGAGAACTGAAGGTCTATTGATTTTGGTGAAGATCGGTTTAGAGAAAGGGGTAGTTTACCTGAAACATGTTACGTTGTAACAAGAGAAATGTTTCCATGACGAACGATAACTGCCGCAAATTGAAACAGAATCAAATATATTTTTGCATGCATCCCTGCATTATAGAGGATTGAAGGTCTATTGATTTGGTGAAGATCGGTTTAGAGAAACGGGTAGTTTACCTGCAAAGTTTTATGTTTTAACAAGAGTAATGTACTTAATTTTGAAAATAAAATATCTTGATAAGAAGCTCATAATAATCCACTGTAGAAACGTAGATGAAATATCTATAAATGAAGAGGTTAGGTGAACGGAGTGGGGTAATTTTCTATAAATGAAAATTTTAGTTGAAGGGAGAATTTTGTATGTGTACTACGTTATCGGCAACAAAGAAGTAGTTTTTTGTTAAAATCCTTCCCGGGCTGTTTAGCCGTAGTCCAATGTTTTCTGCAAAACCAGACTTTTCGGCAGTGCCATCGACTTCCATCTCAGTGAAAATCGAGTGCGAAAACGTGAGGTGGTATACGTTAGTGACCACAGTACTGTGGTTTAAGGCTGAAGCAATAAGTAGAAAGAAGTAGTTTCTATGGAAATATTTCATTTCGAATATGATTTTAAATATAAATCTTAGAACATGGAAGTCCTGTATGGTTCTCCATACCGATATTTTGAAAAGTGTGTGTGTGTGTATGTCTATAGATTTTATTTTGGCAAACGATAACAGCCGCAAATTCAAACAGAATCAAATAATATTTTGCATACCGTCCTAAATTGTAGAGTTTTCAGGACTTTTTTATTTTTGGTGAAGATCGGTTAAGGGAAAGGGGTAGTTTACCTGCAACGTTTTATGTTTTAACAAGGGTAATTTTCTTTTGACGAATGATAACTGCCGTAAATTCAAACTTAATCAAATAATATTTGCATACCTTCCTGAGTTGTAAACAACTGAAGGCCTGTTGACTTTGGTGAAGATCGATTAAAGAAAAGGGGTAGTTTACCTGCCACCTTTAATGTTTTAACAAGAGTAATTGTTTCTATGACGAACGATAACTGCCGCACATTCAAATAGAATCAAATAATGTTTTGCATGCATCCCTGAATTGTAGAGGAATCAAGACCTATTGATTTAGGTGAAGATCAGTTAAGAGAAAGGGGTAGTTTTCCTGCAACGTTTTATGTGATAACAAGGTTAATTGTTTCTATGACGAACGATAACTGCCGTGAATTCAAATATAATCAAATAATTTTTACATATGTCCCTAAATTGTAAAGATCTCAAGGACTGTTGATTTTAGTGAAGATTGATTAAGGGAAATGGGTAGTTTACCTGCAACATTTTATATTTTAACAAGGGTATTTTCTATGGCAAACGATAAAATCCGCAAATGTAAACAGAATCAAATAATATTTTGCATACAGGCCTGAATTGTAGAGTTCTCAGGACCTGTTGGTTTTGGTGAAGATCGGTTACGGGGAAAGGGTAGTTTACCGGAAACATTTTTTGTTGTAACAAGAGTAAAGTACTTAATTTTGATAAATAAGGTATCCTGATAAGAAGATCCCACCATCTGGACAGTTACATATTTTTCTAGGACAGATAGATAAGATTAAGAATTAAATTGCTTAGGACTAATTAGGTGTTTTTAAAATAAGGGTGTGTGACTGGCACACATATGTGGATAAGAAAGACTAGGTTTAAAAGGAATGCACACACACACACACACACACACGCGCGCACACACACACACACACACACACACACACACACATAACACTGAAACACAAGGAATTTGCTTGAAAAATATGTAACTGTCCAGATGGTGGGACAGGACTGAGGGTGGGGAAGGGACATTCAATTATAGCTTGTTGTGCTCGAGTAGGGTGGGGTGAGATTTGAGTGAAGTGTTTTTTTTCAGGTTTTTGGTTTAATTCCGATCTGACGATGAGCTGTGAAGCTTGAAAGCGCTAATCGGGATAATCTTATATAGTGGTGTGCAACAGTGATCATTCTGCTTGTATATAAAATTGATGTAACATTAATTACAAAAAGAAAAGCGTGATAGAATATATTAACTACTGAAGATTTTACTATTATTAAAAATATTCTTTTTGAGCCCCCCCCCCACCCACACATATAGAATATTGTACAAGAATCCTGCAAGAAACTAAACGAGTTACTTATAAATGAAAGATTTACAACATATATTGGTGTAAATTGTAACAGTATATAAATCCTTTTAAAATAATAGAAATTTAGAAAATTTGTAAAACTTAGATTATAAACTAGCAAGGAGTCTTTCAGTAATATTGGATTGGGTAAAATTTCACACCGTAATTAGAAAACTTGGTAAATGATTTAAAATAATAATGAGACGTAATATTATGTGAGATGTATAAGACGTATCAATGTATGTAAAAAAACTGTAGATAGTTAATTTAAAATTATTTATATGTAATAAAATAAATAATCAAAATTTAAGTAATGATAATGTATTAAATGTAGAAATAAATTGTAACAGAAATTAAAATAGTACATAGCCCTAATCAAGACATCACAAGCATTATGTGAAGCTAGGTACTATACCTAATTTTATAACTTAAAAACAATTGTTAAATTTCAAAAGAGTATAAGTCTCATTATTTGTACAGTATTAATTATACTGTGAACATAAAAAATTATGTGACTAACGAAAACTAGAAATTACAAAATATAAAACTAGGCCACATTTAAAAAGAAGAAATGTTAATTCTCAACAATGCTACGTATACTTAATAAAAAATTTACTTTTATTTGAACTTTTAACGAGAGAACTTTTAACAAGAAGAGTAGTTCATAATTTTTAAAGAATAAGTGAATTACCAAAGAAATTGATAACCATAAGAAATAATAGTTAAAAGTATAGTATAACAATTGCAGTAAATAAATAGAGTGTCAATAAAGCACAAAGAAGAAAATTATAAGAAAATGTATATTTATTATCATAAAGGAAATAATAGTAAGAAAGAGTAAACTAAGTAAAATTAAAAGAATACGTACCAGGTAAATAGTAATACTATATTTAAACATACACTGATCTTATCCAGCATTTACATAATTATACCCTTAAATCTGAACACTTATTCTTCATCTGTGAAATTAAATCGTTGAACAGAACATTCAAACATTATCTTCACTAGTCTTATGTACACACGACACACGCGACGCCCATACTAGGCTCGAGACACGGGAAGTGCAGTATCCATTCTTACCACTTTAGACTCTTGCCACTGGGTCAGTTGACTATTATTTATTTACATTTGACTAAGTGGAGTGGGCATTAAACTTCTCCCAATTGGTCGATCACTCCACCGGGGCTTGCAAAGTAGTCGCTCTGTCGACCGCAAATATTGACAGCCTTACTTCAGCCACCCAGGGCAGGGCGTCGACAAACACCAAGAACAAGAGACGCCCACGAACGCTGGCTTTAAGGACGCCTCTCCGAAGGGAGATGGTGGTCTATTCTCACTCGGAAGCTACAGTCTCACAGAAAGCTAGCGATCAGTAGAACCTGGGGGAAGGATTTCCTTGAGATTGCACAGGACACCCTCATGGCACACACGGTCAAAAGCTTTTTTTATCTCTAGGAAGAATGAGGTCATTCTGGCAGCAAGCCTCGGTTATACACTCATAAACCGCATCAGCCGATGAGTGAAAAGTGCAATTCACAAAAGACGAACTGTTCAGGAATTAGTATGTCCAGTCTTACTAGGCGGTCTCGAATCCGATGCTGAAAGAGCCGTCCAAAGACTTTTGACATCTCCGACGGGAGGCTGATGGGTTGAGGTCTTCGCACGAGAAGAACTCTTTCCAGGCTTCGGAATCACGTCAGTTAGCCGCCTTTCATTTATCGCGGAAGTAAGTTAACCTGAGAATAGCGTTAAACAGGTCAGCCAGGAACAGATTTATACGCTCCAGATGGCGCAGGAGTGCTGTGTTCAAACACTGTCCTGGCCATGCGTCTTTCACTGCTTGAGCTCCATAAACATTTCACCGGCCACATCCAGCGTGATGGGCTCGAGTTTCTATCGAAGCGATAGAAAGCGCTTTAATTTGAAGCGGATGTGCCGGGTTTTGAGGTGGGTTCGGAGGCAACTACCGCTTGAAACAGTCAGCCAAGATCTCGGCATTTTCCTTCAGCTGGCCGAGGGGTTGACCACTGGGTTTTTTCAATGCGGGGATCAACGCGAATGGCGCTTACCTGTGAGAGCACTGGGTATCCGCCAGACGATATGATCCTAGGGCAAACCTTTCATGTGTGCTACAGCTAGCTCCCATCTACGTCTTTGGAACTCCAGTACGTCTACCGGGTCACGGGTCCGCTGCCACCGTCTGTGAAAGCGATTCCTCTCGTAAGTAAGTTGAGTCACCTCAATAGTAATCTGCTCAAAGTCGGGCGTGAGACCAGGCTTCAACCGTGAGGACATGTCCGCCGCTGAAACTATTGCCGTATCGAACAAGGTAACAATATTCTGGAGAGTTTCGAGCCGGATCCTATGTAGGCTGAGTCGGGCGAGGATCGTTACACTCGCTAAATCATACCTGCCTGAGCAGTGTCAGGTTCTCCAGTCGGTTCCACCAATAGGGGTCGAATTCCAGGTTGCTAGGCAGGACCTACGGTTGTAGAGGCTTGTATGCGGAAACCCTAAGTATAGACCGCTGAGAGCACCAGGGGCGCGATGGACTTGAATCCTCCTACCCCATCAGTTGCCACTCAAGCTGCTGGCGGACAGATTTGGGTGCAGTGGCTGGTTTTGGTTGGCTCGTATGTTTAACAGAACCTTTCTTAGACATTTGCCTGCTTTAGGAAAGCGACGCTTGGGCGTCAAAGGCAGGGAAAGACCGACTGTTTGGGTTGAGATCCTCGCGAGTAAGGGCCTAGGGCTTTCTCCCCAGGGGCGTGATGTTTCGGGTCTGTACCACCTTATACGGTGGGTCCCCCCCGATCACCGTCCCTGCCCATCACACACTGCCTCAGTATGGCGCGGGAGTGACACTGGTTCTCTGGAATGGAGTTAACGTGTGCCAGGCCAAACGTGTGTGCATCGCAAACGGGAGCCAAGGTAGTATTGTCCCCGGCTAGTTGCTGCACGAGGTGCAGTGAACTCTTGTAGTTGGTGTGAAAAGGAATCAAGGTTTTCACCAACCCTGCTCCAGTAGCTGCATGAGGTGCAGTGAATAAGAAGTAGCGCCCCGTGTTTGGGAACCAGAGTTTCCTTCCCTGATGAATAGTCTCAAGGCATTTCTTTATTTGGAACGCCAACGGCCGAACACACTCAGGCATCCGTGAAAGACGCGCAGACGAAGCGTGACTGAGTAGCGACCTGTGTGAGTGGACGGAGAGGGGCCCCGGGGACTCACAGCTGGTTATCACCCTGTGAGTGATACACACTGCTTTCGACCGTATAGACTATACCTATCTCCGGTGGAATTGGCACTGGTAATTAGTTAATGTGAATACCGCTTGCGCTAACGGTAAAGGGTGTAACCCTGACTAGTAGCGTCTTGTCACTCACGCCAGTCCCCGATTTCCATTAAGTAAAAAGTTGGAACCTAGTAGCTTCTGTCTTGCCAGCCTGTTTGTCCTCCCTTCTTCGGCGGACTGGCGTCCGTGGAGTCGGTGCAGTCCTAATTTGACGTTAGAGAGGGGGGGAGTCACAGCAACCTGACTTGGTGGGGTGGTGTTCCCATGCCGCTGCTAGAAGGTGGAAGACAAGCCATATACCTCCGAGGGAGATCCTTTGGACCATTCAGTGCTTTAAGGGACGTCCAGAAAAATGGTCATTCAGTTGATCAGCGACATACTGAAAAATGGTACTACGGGATCGCAAACCAATCCAGCCAGGGTCTTGTCCCCCGGCATTCACGAGTAGAGGAAAGTGTTCATCGTGGTTTTGGATGCCACAGCTAAGGTAGAATTTCTCTAGCCCTCGACTTTCTAAGAGATCGGGAGTAGCGGATTCGGGCCTCGTACCATCAGGTGTTGTACACCCGGTATCTCCTTCACGCGATTCATTACTCTAAGATCAGCGTCTTCTTCGACACTGGGACACTTCCTGTCTGGCTTGAAGTCAAATTGATTAGGCAAGCTGTTGTCTGTAGATTGGTGCCAGTTGTTAACCGTGTGAAGAACATCCTCAATTTATGCAATATCTGTTGTGCTCATATACAGTGTAGGCCTGCACAGATGGTAACAATCACATCTTGCAGGCTGGCACTTTGCGGCAAGCAAAGCTGCTGTGGCTAAACTGCTGATACCGGTTGCATCGAGAAATGCTAACGCAGAGCCCGAACAGCCGTTTGAAATCAAACAGAGCCAGCGATGTTTCGCCTTTGTCTGAAAGTCCTGATGAAAGGCAGTGGCTTCCGAGAGCCGAAGGAAATGTTAAGCACGGAACCTTGAAGTCCTCAGCGTGCAGTTCGTCCAGTCTGTCTACGATGGCATGCGAGTGTCCTTGAATGTCTAGGCCCTGTGAGACCACGGGCAAGGGCTTCATTGGTTCATGCGAGTAAGTATGGAACTGGAATTTTTGTCGTCCCAGCCACTGGACTAATCCGGCACGCAGCAGCAGGTCACGCGAACAGTCTGACTCGCTAAGAGGTTGACCGAAGCGTTCTCTGACAGCGCGACAACCTTGTGGAGTCGGCGCAAAAGCCGATGACGTCGCTCACATTCTAACGAATGTCGGCGGAATCCTACCTTTGGTGGTGAGACTGTCCGCACCCGAAATCGGAGGTATGCGGCTCCAAAGATGTTGTGGCCGACTGAAGCGACGTGAAGTAGATCCTACCGGCTTTCCACCGGGACCTACGTCCACCCATCCGGCTAAGTCCCAATTGCCAGGGAGTCAGCCACCTTCAAAGGAACCATTGATGGCCTTACAATTTATCCTTTCACGATTTTGCGCGGGTTGAATAGGGCTGCCTGCGGAAGTCGGAGGGTTCCAGATTACCCGGAGTTGCCTGCCGGTGCTGCACAGTGCTTAAGGGGCACTAACATTTGGACCAGTGAAGACTAGTTCTGCTCTTTGCCCAGCGGGTGTCCGAGGGCCGAACTATGACACCGCAACGGCATCTCTATTGCATAGCTCTAGACTCGCATGCCGCTGAGAGAATCGATTGTTGTGCGGCAGGACCTAAACGGTTTTTGATTCATTTATTTATTTGAAGGGACATGAGCAGGACGTAAACTCATATATATACAATTTTTGTAACAATAGTACGACAAATACGCGTTAGGGGTAAACAAAGGCCACGTATATAACGTTTAACTGAGAAGTAAGCGGTGAATTTTTTTAAGGCGTCAGCAAGTCGACAAGATGTATGGTCACTGCGAGGTACAGTCTCTGAATTAATTGCCGTTTCTCCCTCTTCAAGCTATTTCATTACTTAGCGGAAAACGTTGCGTAACCTTCGAGTTACGCGTGAAGCGTTCATCACAGTTGCTGCCTGTGCGGTAAGATTCTGTTTCCGTTTTTACGTTAAGTGTTTTTAAATTGTAATGTGTGTGTTTTATATGTGTGTATGTGTTTAACATATGTTTCCAACAGACAAATTACAACAAAGAACATGTTCGAATTAGTAATTACTAGGTCTTGTAAAAATTAGACTGTTCAGACTGTTGTAAAAATGGTGACTGTAGTTTAAAAGTGATACTTACAAACAAGCTACGTTAGTATCCTGTACAAAAAGTAATAAACATATACAATGTTTTACAAATTGTTATAAACATAACTTATATAAACTCTATTGAATAAAATTTATGCAAATTTATATTAGATTTTCGTAAGCTAAAACGTAAATTGTCAGCCATCGGTCTCTAATATTATATAACTCCCGATATTTTTGGTGGTGACAATTGAAAAGCAACACCACTAAATTTATACTTACATATACAACGTAAATAAGCGAAAATATCTTCAGCTCTCTGAAATATTTTCTACGCCTTTCTTTATTGTATACAGGATAAAGCTTTTAACAAAACTCTCATAGTTCCTAGATGTTACCTATTGCAATCAATTCCACAAAATGAACCAATCTAGAGTCTGACAGTTACTAAATGAATAGCTAACAGGATAAAGTGATCAATTAAGCAAACACAACTTATAAACAAACGAAGAAAGACAAGGTTTAATTGAAAGCATTAAACATTTGGATATTTGAATTGATAGCAATAAATATTATTTTTAAAAAAGTAAAAAATATCATCTTAGAAGAATAAATTAACGGAAAAAAAAGATAAATTAAAAATATATATGATGTATGATTCAAAATTTTAATGCACAGGACAGGTTTTTGTAGGCAAGAAGAAAAATGTTAAGGCTGTTTTTTAAAAGCAGGCTTCCTAACAGAAGCTATCTTTCAATCAAAGACGGTGTTTAAACTTTGTACTGTTTTATCAGCTGTAAGCAGTCTACTAACATTGCACGGCACGCGCGGATGACGTCACGCGTTATCAAACCTTGCAACCGGCCAGCCTAGCCGACTGCAAGCCAGTATTAGTTCAGTTTATAACACGACTCCGAGCGCAACTCTCGTTAAACACTTCTCGCACAGCCGCGGCCTTTGGCTATTATACAGCATGCATTTATAACATTTCACTTTAATCGTCTAACTGCGTCCATCTACAATGAACCACGATTTCATTCAAAATTAATCTCGGGCATTATCGCCTCAAATGCTTCCGCACGTGCCGATCGTAACTAACAAACCAAATTATTCAATAAACGCATGTTCAATATCTTAAATACAGTCCACTTCTTTCTAACAAACAATCCAGCCTTCCTTATTAGCGTCTTTGGAATAACTCGCGATTCTTCAAGAGCTTCCAAACGACATCATTTTTGGTCCCACCGGACCGGATTTCATATTTCCAGGCCAAAAACGACATCATTTTTGGTCCCACCGGACCGGATTTCATATTTCCAGGCCAAAAACGACATCATTTTTGGTCCAACCAGGCAGGATTTCATATTTTCAGGCCAAAACAAACTACATCATTTTTGGTACCAACGGCACAGATTTCTCATACCTGAGTACACAGGCGACAGCATTTATTTATATACATCATTTCTGGAAAAACCAATCTGAAGTTAATCACGACAGACGGGCATCATTTTCGTCCTGAGCGACACCATTATCGTGAAGCACGTCGCAGTCATCTCGACAAGATTCAGCCAAGCAGTAGACCAGAGACGACGGGACGAAACAGGACAACATTTTCGAGATTCCACAGCTTTAATTGATGGAGGGTACAACATGAGGCAACGGCTGACCGGCAGAGACAGGAGGTGTAGCAGCTCCAAACGGGATCGAAGCCAGCTTCATCACGAATGGATCGACGGCCACGTGACTATAAACTTTACCTATATTTGATTTATTTTTAATAATATTTCAATCATTGTGTATTTTTTGACATATTTATATAAACAATTAACTTATTACACAATATAAATTAATGGATGGTTGGCAGCTCATTATCAGTCAGAACTTTAAAGATAAAGCTATACTTTGTAATCATTTAGATTTATAATTTCAATAATTTAACTGCCAACGAGTTTGATTAGTTAGAGAGAGTAAGTTTATGTTCAAACCAACGATCGCTAGCTACCAAACGTATTTAAACTCATTCAAAATTAAGTTTGTGGTTCACATGCTCGATGCTCAATTGTTTCTAAATATCTTTCCCTTTTTTATCTCAAACTGTAATAATGGCCGATGTAAGGGCTCTGATAAAAAAACGAGGTACAATTAAGGCCTCAATATCCCGAATAAATACCTTCGCGGATAATTTTGATTTGTTAAACAGCGATCCTCATGCGCTCAAAATAAAACTGCGTCATTTGATGGAATTATCCACCAAATATGACGAGATACAGTCACAAATCGAGGCTGAGGAAGCAGACGTTGCGTCAACAAGTGATAGAGTGCAAACGGAGGACGATCTCTGTGCTATAGAATGTAAATTGCAACACTTGTTGGAGCAATCTGAGCACTTGAACCAAAAACCACTAATTAATACTGATGGTAAACAGCCTAAAACAACCCCCATTCAATTGGAACCAATAAAATTACCACGGTTCGAGGGTAGTATTGTGGAATGGCAACATTATTACCATATTTTTATGGAACTAATTCATGTCAGAACAGACCTGACAGATATACAGAAGCTTCATTATTTGCACTCGTCATTACATGGCGAGGCGCTTAACGTAATAAAATCATTGCCCATAACACATGAGAATTACGCGGTGGCTATCGATCTGTTGAGGAATAGATATGATAGTAAGCTGATTGTCTCCGCTCACCACGTGTGGAATGTCCTAGACGTACCATTAGTTCAGCAGGAATCCCAAGGTAGCATATCGCAATTTATTGATCAAATCTCTGCAAATATAAACGCTTTAAATAATCTCAAACTGCCAGTCAACACGTTTGAAATTATTGTCGTAAATTATCTAGCCAAAAAACTTGACAATTACACTTTACGTTTATGGAAAGAGAGTTTATCGGAGCATAAACTCCCTGATTTTAATAATTTTATAATTTTTTTAAATTCACGTAGGAAACTACTGCAAAATATCGATAACGCGACTAGCCCAACGAGCAGGTTGAACAAAAGCGATAAGTCTCCTTATCGCAAAGCAGTTAAACAGATAAGCACTCCAAAGGGCGCATTCCACTCACATATTAGAAATAATTTATGCAGGCTATGTAACGGTGGACATAGACTTAGCGATTGCCCACAATTTATATCGCTGTCTATCCCTGATAGAAAAAATGCGTTACTAAAAAACAAACTTTGCTTAAACTGTCTCCGTTCGGGACACGAGGGTTCAAAATGTCCCTCCAAATTTTCATGTAAAAAATGTTCTAGGCGTCACCACACCACGATTCATGTCCCCAACAGGGACGTAACTTCTGTTAACAACCAGTGTTCACTGAAATCACAGACCAATAAATCGGTATTGTTATCTACCGCCGTCTGTATGACATACAATAAGGTCGGCAAAAAATTTCCCGTTAGGATATTACTGGATTCCGGTTCTCAAGCGAACTTTTGCACAATGGATTTCGCCCGCAGGTTGGGCCTCCAATTAGTTAAATCGCAATTGCCCATCACGGGTATAAACAACTCGCTTTCCCAGGCTGACTTCAGCACTAATGTAAGGCTACATTCACGCTATAAACCCTTCACGTTAAACGTACATTGTGCCGTATTACCCAGTATAACTAATAATTTACCGGCGGAGTCGTTCAATCTTACCTCTTTAAATTTACCCAAGCGCATATTCCTGGCGGATCCTCACCTACATTGCTCGTCGCAAGTCGATATATTAATCGGCGCTCAATATTTTCTACAATTAATTGAACCTGTGAAATATACGCGCGGACCACACTTTCCTATAATTCAGGAAACCAAGTTAGGATTTATTTTGGCCGGTGACTTACCATTCAACGTCGACATGACTAAAACGGTTTCTTCATTTATGGTCTGTAAGGATGATAATCAGGTTTCCTCGCAACTAAAGGAATTTTGGAAGTTGGAGGAGATCTCTAGTCGCGAAACCCGATCTGAGGACTCACCGTGTGAAAGGCATTTCGTGGAAAACACTAGCCGCAATCGCGACGGGAGATTCGTGGTAGCCCTGCCCCGCAGATCTGATAAATCTTATTTGGGAGATTCTCTCCGCGGAGCAATACGCAGATTCCAATCGTTAGAATTCAAATTCAAGCAGAACCCTACCCTTTACAAGGATTATAGTGAGTTCATGAGTGACTACTTAAGACTTGGCCACATGTCGCCGCTTAATGAATACGATCTGTCGCTTGACAGGTCAGAGATCTTTTATCTGCCCCATCACGCAGTCTTCAAAGACTCTAGCTTAACCACTAAATTGCGCGTGGTATTTGACGCATCCGCTAAAACCACCAATAATTTGTCCCTTAACGATACTTTAATGGTCGGTCCTACGATCCAGCAGGATCTGTTTTCGATAATGGTTCGGTTCCGCACCCACCGATACGTGCTTATTGCGGACATTGAAAAGATGTATCGCCAGATCATTGTTAATCCTAAGGATTCAAACTTGCAACGCATTGTTTGGCGTGATGCACCGCATAAGGAATTGCGACATTACGCGTTAAGGACGGTTACATATGGCACTGCTAGTGCCTCCTTCCTTGCTACGCGTTGTCTGGGTCAAATAGCATATGAAAATAAAGCCGATTACCCTACCGCTGCTAAGGCCATAGCAAATGACTTTTACGTAGACGATCTCATAACGGGTTCGGATGATCCGAACAGCTTAGCTGAAATGAAAGGCGAGATCGAGAAGTTGTTGAGGAGGTATGGTTTTTCGTTACACAAATGGTTCTCTAACCACCATAAGATTATGACTCTTCGCGCCCAAGTAACCCGTGACTTCAGCAAGGGTCAAAACGTGCGTACCTTGGGCATACAGTGGAATGTTGAGGGGGATAACTTTTTGTACACCGTTAGGGGTGATGACAATTTAACCGTTCTCAACAAGAGAAGCGTGTTGTCAATCATTGCCGGGATCTATGATCCACTAGGTCTAATTGCTCCCATCACATTTTGCTGCAAGCATTTCGTGCAGCAGTTGTGGTTGGCGGGCACTGATTGGGACGAACCCTTGTCCGGGTCACTGGCCAATCAATGGTCGGAATTATACGCCCAATTAGTCTCGGACACTCATTTTGAGATTACGAGGTCGGTTAAGAGTTCGAACAGTTACCCAGTTAGTTCATTGCAGCTGCACAGATTCGCCGACGCTTCGGTTAAAGGTTACGCGTGTTGCGTTTATGTGCGGGCGGTCTATTCGAACGGCGCCATATCATCAAACTTGTTGTGTGCTAAATCTAGGGTCGCTCCGCTGAAACAGATAACGCTTCCTAGACTTGAACTTTGTGCTTGTTTATTGTTGGCTCAATTAGCATCCAAGGTTTTAAATGCCGTCGATTACAATTTTGACGGATTATATCTTTATTCGGATTCGATGATAGCGTTGTACTGGATACATCAGCAATCTTCCCGCTGGAAGGTATTTGTGGCTAACCGTGTCGCAGAAATACAGCGTCTTGTTAGCAGCAGGGGAACTTGGCGTCATGTAGTATCGAATGACAACCCTGCCGACGTTTTATCGCGCGGTTGCCTCCCTCGTAGTCTGCACTGTCATGCTCAATGGTGGCATGGTCCCTCCTGGTTGGCTCGTGATGCGGCCTCATGGCCGGTCAGCGCGTTCGACATTAATACTCCCTGTACCTTTCCCGACATTGAAGAGGAACGTCGCAAGCAGGCTCAAACCTCACTAATTGTCGCGTCCTCAACACATAGTTACATTGAAAACTATTCATCTCTTACGAGGCTTATTCGCGTCTTCGCATACTGCCGTCGATTTCTTCGCAATTCTAGGCTCGCGGTGGTTGATAGAGACACGTCCTTTTTGTCGGCTCAAGAATTGTCTGACACGCTCTTGGTTTTTGTCCGGCAATCTCAGAAGTTGCATTTCGACGTAGAGGTTAGGGAACTTGAGGCACACCGGTGCCTTCCACGCAGTAGTAAAATTCTTGCTCTCAACCCATTCCTGGATAAATCAGGCATTTTAAGAGTGGGTGGACGCTTACAATTCTCCCCACTTAGCTACGAGACTAAACACCAAATAATTTTACACCCGCACTCTCATCTCTCGAGATTAATAATTGAATACGAACACATCCGTTTGTTGCACGCTGGAGTGCAATCAACTCAAGCTTCGCTTAGGCTTAAGTATTGGATCATACACGATAAGTCCTATATCCGCTCAGTGATACATAAGTGTGTCACTTGTTTTCGTTTCCGGGCTAAAGGCGCGAATCAATTACTCGGTCAATTACCCTCTTCTAGGGTCACGCCGTCAAGGCCATTCTCACAGTCGGCCGTGGATTACGCAGGTCCGGTGTTTTTGCGCCATGGCGGGCAGCGCTCTAAGTCCACGACCAAGGCATATATCGCTCTATTTATATGCATCTGTACTAGGGCCATCCATTTAGAATTGGTGTCGGATCTTACTTCCAACGCCTTTATAGCGGCTTTAAAAAGGTTCATATCGCGCAGAGGTATTCCCGCGCAAATATTTTCGGATAATGGCACGAATTTTCGTCGTGCCAACCACACGTTGCATGATTGTTACAAATTTTTAACCTCCAAGGAAGTTGAACAATCTTCTCTGGAGTTTTGCGGTCTCCACGGCATCAAATGGTCCTTTATCCCCCCTTCAGCCCCTCATTTCGGTGGTTTGTGGGAAAGTGGTGTAAGGAGTGTTAAATTCCATTTACGTCGCGTAATTGGCGGTACGATCTTGAATTTTGAGGAATATTCTACCCTTCTTTCTCAAATTGAGGCTTGCCTTAATTCACGCCCGTTATGCGCCGTGTCCGACGATGCTAGAGACCCTGAACCCTTAACACCCGCTCATTTTTTGGTCGGTGCCCCACTGACGGCACTTCCGGAACCCGACTATACACAAGGCAATAATACTCATTTGGGCAGATGGCTTCTGCTCCAAAAATTTACGCAGACCATCTGGAAACGGTGGTCTAGGGATTATCTGCACCAGCTGCAGCAGCGCAACAAATGGCGCACCCCATTTAAGAATTTGAAGGTCGGACAACTTGTCCTCATTTTGGATGACAATTCCCCCCCTCTAGAATGGAAGCGTGGGGTAATTACCAATGTTTTTCCGGTTCAAGATTCCTTGGTACGCGTCGCAGAAGTACGCACCGCGCTAGGTATCTTACGCCGACCCATCCACAAATTATGCCCCCTTCCGGTGGCAACGAGCTAATCGTATGCGTGCCATACGAGACATACGAGGTGTGTGTGTGTGTGTGTGTGTGTGTATGAGTGTGTGCGTGTCACATTACATGGAACACGCCCGGGACATTCCCCGGGGCGAGCATACAAGTCAATTGTATCATAAGCATTGTAACATTGTTAAGTGTCGCTAGCTATTACAGAAATAGTGACTGTGTCTCATATGTACTATCAATTATTATGAATGTTGTGTATCGTTAATATGTTTGTGTGATTCAAATTCTGAGAACCACAAGTGTCAGTTATAGTGGCAATTATTCTATATATGTATTGTATTTTCTAAGGGTCAAAGCATTATGAAATTCATTGGGGTTGTTATGTCAATATCATGGGGAAATTATTGTATTTTTTATGGTGTTATCAATTTATTGTAATGCTTGACAAATATCAAGGGGTATCATTTGGGAAAGATCAATACCTACTTAATTATTGTATTATTGTGCGTATTGTATTACTGTTATGTGTTGAGTAATCTTGACGTCAGTAAGCCCTTGCTATTGGCGTAAGGGTCAATTTATTGTATGCTTGGTGATTGTTAATTGAATTTATATTATGTCTATTATGTCATTGCTCTCTGGCCAGTGCGCCAATTATTGTATCGCTTACGACATGTAAGTCTAATTATTATATTGTTCAATTTAACCGTTAATGTACAAAATCGTCCCGATTTTGGCGGGCAGTATGTTTAAACTTTGTACTGTTTTATCAGCTGTAAGCAGTCTACTAACATTGCACGGCACGCGCGGATGACGTCACGCGTTATCAAACCTTGCAACCGGCCAGCCTAGCCGACTGCAAGCCAGTATTAGTTCAGTTTATAACACGACTCCGATCGCAACTCTCGTTAAACACTTCTCGCACAGCCGCGGCCTTTGGCTATTATACAGCATGCATTTATAACATTTCACTTTAATCGTCTAACTGCGTCCATCTACAATGGACCACGATTTCATTCAAAATTAATCTCGGGCATTATCGCCTCAAATGCTTCCGCACGTGCCGATCGTAACTAACAAACCAAATTATTCAATAAACGCATGTTCAATATCTTAAATACAGTCCACTTCTTTCTAACAAACAATCCAGCCTTCCTTATTAGCGTCTTTGGAATAACTCGCGATTCTTCAAGAGCTTCCAAACCGCAACAGACGGAATATTTATATGACTATAAGTAAGGGTACTTACCAAGCGCTTATATTTTGAAAGGAGCTTGAATGAGTTAAAAAAGAATTTGCATAAAGTGGGCTAAACGTCTTGGCAAACAATAAGGCTGAGAATTGTGTCGTTATAGCAATAAACGGGTACTTAGAAACAAAAGGCTCAGGAATAAAATGTGTATTTGAAAGTATATTTTTGAGTTCTTAATTGGATAATTTTTTACAAACTTTTGAAAATATAAATAATTAAAATAGTGATCGTTACATTATCATATATCAGTAATGAAGACTGACTGCTATGGAAATGTAACTCCAAGACTTGAAAAAAATAATATTAGCAATATTACAACCCATAAATTTAACACACAAGTATAATTATCTTGATCATTATAATTGTAAAATTAGAATAAATGTAAAATACTGTACCTTTCCTGAAATAGGCCCTACTTATTGAAGACTTCAAATTGTGTAAAAAAGAAATCAAGCTAGCAACTGTCATTTATCTTGACCACTTTTCATTTACTGTACAATTTTCACACATGCTATTCGCGGGGTTATTCTATTGGTACTAAATATACTAACTTTTCTTGGAAAACAAACAAAACTAACGATTATAGTAGTACTCACACAAATATTCATGGCGAAGTTGAAGATGTGCACATTTACCACAAGCCCACAAGCCTAATGAAACCTTCCCTATGTTCATGTGTCAGTGTGTGTGTGTGTGTGTGTGTGTGCTGTGTGTGTTTAGTAGGTGGAAGTGTTTGTAAGGTCCATATTAAATTGATGAACAATAAAATCTGTGTCCTATATGAGTTGCAACTGTTTAACACTAAAAACTCGTTAAATAATAAAAATGTATTAAATTATTAAACTCCATAATTAGCATTATTAAATTTACTAAGCAGTTATTCCTTTTATGTGTGAAAAGTGTATGTAGTATAACGTCTTTTGAATTTCAATACCATCCTTACCTTTGTGTTTTCCTCGTCTGCAGCCACTCGTCTCTCTTTCATTGCTGTGTTTATTCCACTCTTGAAAGTATTGATATGAATGTTTTTTTCTCTTTCCTACTCTCTTTCACTTAACATGTATTTACATATCCTTGCCTTTGTATTCTTTTGTAGTGTTTACACCATTTGAATTGTTTACCCCTGATATCATCTACTATTATGTAGGCGAAATTAATACTTTCTCAAATTCCTTCGTCCTTTATGAGTAAACTAACCGTCACAGCTCTTACGTTACTGTCGTAGTTTAGAATTTCCTTGGTTCTTTTCTTAATTACGATTTCTGTGAGTGGTATTTCAAAGTAATTTTATGATATGTTAAATATCCTTGTTAGTAATTTTTTCTCACAACGTTCTATCAAAAACTTTCTCACAACTATCAAATACTTTATTTAAACCTAAACATTGACAGCAGCTCATCTCTTACAAACATTAAAGCCGAAAACGTCAAACATAGCCTGCCGAAATATCACTATCCGTCCAAACATATTTTGCATTTAATATTCATGTACAATAATCCATGTACACCAGAAAGTCCTTCCATGTATGACTGTTCTCAAATTGCTACAGCTAGTGTTTCATTTGCATTCTGTATAATTTTTACTATTTATATCTATGGTTTATTTACCTACTTTATGTAACTTATTCTATAGTATTAGTTATCGAGCGAGTTGAGATTCGAATCAGTAAAACTAAGCATGGAAGTATTCTGTTACTAGCCCCCCCCTCGTATAACTTCTAATATGCGTACTGCGCGTTAACTCGTTTTGGCTCTCACTGGACCACACAGATAACAGTAGTCAAAGGTCATACTCATTTGTCTACTTGACAAATTGTAAAAAAGTTTCGTGACTCTGCTTTCGTGTACGTACAAAAGCATTACATTAAATAGAGATAATAAAAACATCTCAGCAAACTGTTACTGGCAAGACGAATGTCTGATTGCCAGACAAACACGATGACTAAGCGCAACTGTAGGGAGACTATTCAGCGACTGGCAGCTACTTGTTTACGTTCTGACACAATTAGTAACCAACGGACATCAACAGCAAGGTTGCACTGATATCACAAGTCAACTTTATATTAATATGCTCATTTTTCTTTAATATATGTAAGCTTCATTTTGAGGTGGACCTAAAGTACAAATTCCCAAACCACAAAGAAAAGTATCATCATATCTTACGTTTTATGTTAAACTTAACTTAAAATAAGCAATGTAAATTTAAGTAGTGTAAAAAGTAATTCGAATACGAGACAGCAGATTTTAAATTTAACAGTTTCTAGCATGAAGCATAAGAGTATTCGCTTTCATGAAGAAACATCAGTTAATAAGCATCATTTTTAAACTAAAATAATGCATGATGGTTATTACAACAGCGTATGCCGCTTAGAGGTAAACGTAATTTAGGCATATATTATATACGTAAATTATATATGAATGCATAGAACCATGACCATTGCTCTTATGGCCATATGTTTGCGCGAGCAACGATACAAACCTTACGCAACATGTTTACTTTAAAGTAATACAAATATTTTCTTTTAAACTGACAATATTACGTCAAAAATAAAAAGAATAAAGTGCGTGCTAGTAGGGAGTTAATATATACTAATTGATGGCTAAGTTCGGCTAGTGTTGTTCTACAGTCGGGCAAAAGGGAATACCACAATTGTCATAGGTATACGTATAGAAAGATTACGAAACATTTTTTTGGAGATACTGCATGAACGTTTCTACCGATAGATCGCAATCCAGCAAGCAGAATCGATGAAGCCATTTCAAACATTAGCGCATAAAATTTACGATCAGTATAAGAGGATTTTGGTGACAACAGATCTTGAACCCCCGCTTTTTTTTATGATCTTCCTGAGGTACATGAAGGAGCCTTTGCAACCGCGTCACTTCCATCAACTCGGTTATGGACGAGGCGTCCAGGACTGGAGGAGTATATGGGAAAAGTCAGCTTATATAATAAGGTTTCTTGTCATTTTGTAAGCTTAATTAAAACACTGAGGATACAAGAATGGAATGTACTAGTCACTTCTGACGTAAGTAATATGTCAAGCAATTACAATATTTACTAACGACATATAATATTTCCAGTTGACATCATCAAGGAATGTTTGTAGCCCAGTAAAGATACGCTTTCGTTCGACTTGATTCTGGTTCGACGGAGTTTGCTACAAACGTTTTGATGGAGGTGTAACGGATTTCGCATGTAGCGGCGAAATTGGAAAAAGCACTGCATACAGCAGAACGTAAGTCAAAAGATGCAACGTATTTTCGTTACGTGGGTGATCTGTGGGTTAGTTGGTCTCATGGACTGGAAACGTTACCAGGATTCCTGAAACATCTGAATAGAATTCACCAAAATATAGGAGTCACGTTGGAGGTAGTAATTAATAAGAGCCTACTTTTTCTGTATGTTTTGGCACGAAGAAAAGACGACGGAACTCTTAGTCACGTATATAGAAAACCAACGCATACAAATAGGTACTTGAATGGCTACTCGCACCATCACCCGGCTCATAACAACGGAGTCATATCACCTGGTAAATAAGGCAATTCACATGACGGACCACGATAACTTGGAACAGAAAGGCAATGTTAAAAGATGTTCTACGCGGCATGGTTATACAGATGCTCAGGTAAACGAAGCATTTAAGACACAGCTGCCTAACGTGGGCGGAACAAGAGATAGAGTCATCAGAACATGTGCAGAAGCTAATGGAAGAAATGAATCGCTCGTTTCAGAAACTACATAAGTAAAAAAAAAACAACTTTCGGGAAAGTAGAAAAAACTGTATGGTTTCTAGAACACTGCATTAAAAATTATGAAAAAATATGAAATTAGTACATGCTGTCACTCTTGAGATTGTTGTCAGTTATAATGATTTTTAATGTTTTTACAACATGGTAAATTTAACTTTTATAAAACTTGACTTATGTTGTTTCTAAAATGAACGTGGATTTTCAAAGTAAAACTTATGTTTTTTTTATAGGTATACATATATTTACAAGACAAAATAGGTACAAAATAGGTTACAATAGTACTTTTTTAGTTCTCCATGTCAACTTCTTCATTTTCCTCTCTATTAATGGTCTCCCAAGAATAGACTGTGTCATAAAAACTTTTGATTTCTTCCTCCTGTGGTATGTACTCCTGAAACTTCTTCAGGTCGTCCATCTTCTTAGAATTTATTGGTATAAAACCTTTTGGGTAGGCTACGTCAATTGGCATGGTCAGTGGGTCAGGAGTAGGGTTTCTTACATTAAATGTCTGAACCTGTAAGCCGTCAATGTAGGTCCTGGCTTTTATAACGAATGGAGCACTAGCATGGTGAGAGAAGTGCATAAACTTTGAAATTCGCAAGCGCACTTTTTGTTCTTTTGGAATTTCTTTGCCACGTGTCTCTTCCGACAATACCATTTTTTGAAGAACTTTGGCCACCACCTACTGACATCAATTACGTCATCCGATTCCACAAGAGTAGAGGGAAAGTGAGTGTTCGAAAACACTTCCGGGTTCCGAACGAAAACACTACCGGGTTCCAGTTCATGACGTCATAGAGGCACTGGCAGCTGGTGTCCGAGCTGTCCATGTGACGTCACTGTTTTGTGTGTGTGTATGTATGTGTGTGTATGTGTGACTGAAACACTACCGTGTTCCAGTTCATGACGTCACACAGAGGCCCAAGTCGCTGGCGTCCGTATGGCTAAAACCTGTTTCAAGACGTCACGGAGGCCGTGGTTTCTGCATGTTCAAAATTTGGTAGCCGAAAACAATGTGTAGCGGATGGGGGTACCCGGAATTCGGCGGTTGCCCGGACGCGCAGAGGCTATGTCATCGGGTACCGTTACTCGAAATTTTGGGGGTATCGGGTACCGTTACCCGAAATGTTTAAATCAACGGATGGGGGTACCCGAAATTTGCATGACAGAGGCCCTGGCAGCTGGTGTCCGAATGTTAAAACACTTCCGCGTTCTGGTTTATTTTGATGTAACAAAATAATCGTTCTCTCTCGAAATTTTTTTAATGTCAGAATTTTGGTACCCTAAATGATTAAAACAACGGATGGGGGTACCCGAAATTTGTGGGTACGCCCACATGACGCATGTATAAAACACTGGTTACGACGAAACAGGAGGCTTGGTGGATATGATAGCTGGTTCGACGACGACGTAGAGGGCGTGATGTCTGAAATGTTTAAATCAACGGATGGGGGTACCCGAAATTTTTGGTGTCTGAAATTTAGTACCCGAAATGTTTAAATCAACGGATGGGGTTACCCAAAATTTTTGGTGTCCGAAATTTTAACACCGGAATGTACGACCACATGACGCATGTGTTCAACTGTAACAATGGTATGTCATTGGATATTAATTTTTACATAAAAATAAATTACGGCCCCTCCGGGATTTGAACCCGGGACCTCCGGTACACCAAACCGGCGTGCATCCACTACACCAAGGGGCCGTTATCGCTTAACTGTAATTATTTCTGTACTTATACTTCTCATCTCTTACTTGTAACCATGAGGTGGACGAGTGATATCTACTGTCGTCCTATGTGTAAAATCATAAAAGCACAATATAAGTTTATTTATTATTAAATAAATAAACATTTCGTTATACTTTTATTTTTTTACCTCTCATCCTCTTCCTAGCAGCCTGAGGGAGGCGAATGAGAGCCTGCTACGCTTTTTTTAACGTGGTTTCCCCAACTTTACAGATTCGTAAAGCAGGCCTACTCCACGTTATCTATCGCTGTACTATTGACTAGTACAGTGGTAGATAATAATAAAGATACATTATGCAATGCTAAGCCAATGTGTAAAAGCAGTACATATTTTTTTATTTACTTTTTTATTTATTTTTTTATTTTTTTAATCGGGTGAATATGTTGTTCATACATGATGCGTATTCACATTTGCTGTACCGTAATGAGTAATTTTCACACCCATACTGGTTCTTGACGAGTTTACAGGTATATCTACCGTGTCAGTGACCCGTCTCGAACTACCAGGACTACGTTTATGAGTATTTCTACCGCGACAGTGACGTAGTCAAGGTTAACACTCACGCACACACTACGGTACCTAATTCTACGTTTATGGACATTTCTGTCACGTAGCATTCACACTAACACCATGATGAAAACATGTTCACAACCGACTATATTTTATTTCGTTGCCGCAACCATTCTGCATAAAACAAAGCTTTGCGTAATGCACAGTGTAAGGGGGGAGTGGTAACGGGTTGACGATGAGGAACAGGACATTGTATGATGGGTACAAAGGATCTAGGAACTACAGGTGCTTGAATATCGTTTAAGTCAATCACCTCACCATGGTGATACAACTGTCGTAAGAAATTTGCCTTCTCAAACCCTTTTGTATAGACAACAGGATAATCTGAAAAAATGTCTGCAACGATGCGTACCATATTCTTGTACGGTACATTACCATCGTTCCATCGTATCCTGTGATAATGTGTTTCCAACCAGTCATTGATTTTTCGGAATTTCTGGTGCAGTCGTGCACTTTCGTATGGTGGAGCGAACAACACGATAACAAAACGTCCGGTTGTTATATCAACTGTAACGAACTCTTTGATTACATATTCATTTTTGTCACCGCGAAACGCTTCAAACTCAGCAATAACCGTCCTATTCAAGTTCATTTTTCCGAGTGACACATGTCCGCATCGAGTACGTTAATTTTTTCAAATTCCCCCTCTACTTTTCCTTCCAATACCAGTTCATCGTAAAGACGATCAAATGTTAGCTGTTGGTCATGACGACTGCTTTCCAATCGAAAAAACGATGGGAAAAAGAAGGATGGTGGTACATAACACCCCTTGGCTACTACCTGATTAATGTACGACTTGAAATGATCTTGATCATAAAACAAGCGAACAAGATATTTCTTTAGTACTGTTAATAAACAACCAAAACGGATCCACTCGGGTTCTGTGAAAACAAATTTTTCGGTCTTACTACCTTTAATCCGAACAAACGTTTTCCCAAAGTTACGACTGATCATCACACTCTTCTTCTTTTCACGGTTTTCACCTTCTTCGTACAATAACATACTGGATAGTAACTGTTCACGAAAGATCAACAAGTAATTCCACTCAGAAAAGTCAAGTAATATACGTTTCTTTTTTCCGTTTGTAAACAAAACACCCGGTTCATAGTTGAGTTCTTTATACAGTCCGACGGTAACGAACTTAGAGTACGAGTTGATTGGATATGCAAGAGACAAGTAAACGTTATACTCACAATGGCTGCTGCTGCTGCTGCTGTCACAGTCACCTTCCATCGTTGAAAAGGACTGAGGTTGTTGTTATGTAGAGATCGCTAATACCTATCTTTATAAACTAGTAGAGGGGAGAACAAGTTTTTTTATGACAAACGATGAACAGTATTCGACAACGCTGTGTACTGTACTATCCTATCGTGTATAATCAAAGCGTAAGCGGTGGTTTTATCTGGAAAATTGTTACTGGATTCAAATTCTAAACGCACATCAACGGCAGACGACTTGATTGGTTCTTCTTGTCTGGAACAATCGATGACAAACAACGGTGCTTTCGTTATAAATTCATTAGGTGTCAAAAGAGGCGCTCTGTTGCGACGGTCGTAGTATGATGTTTGGAAACGTGTATACATGTCGTAGAACAGGGCGTAACGTTTTTTATCGATATCCTGGTTCAGGTTATCGTACGGATAGTATTTATCGTTCAGAAAAAGCTTGACATTCGTTAAATTGCAGTGATCAAATTCCGACGCGTTTTTCGCTATATTGTTCTTCCTATCCGTCTGAAATATTAATATTACATACCGAGGTTTTTCCAACTGTGACGATGTCTTCAAGGTCCACGAATGTCGATTTGTCGTCGGTAGAACGGGATACTCGTGCAATTCCCAACTGCGGAACGGCATCACTAGTTCATGATCCTCCTCGATGTGCTCCAATAGCGGTATTCGGTACTTGTTTGACACGCGCACATAGGGCATCTTCCAGTGTACTTTGTTTATTACGAGATTACCGTTTGCAGTTGCACCCGATTCTTTTAGCACCATTGCGTTCTGATCGGTAGAGGTACGCAACAGAATCAATTCTTGCTTAACGTTCAGCATGATGCGTGTATAGTCTTCGTTGAAACCGAGTAGCATTTTCAACGGAAGACAAAACGTAAAATCACCGGTACTCTCGTGTACTGTCAACGACTCGTCGGTTGTCGTCACCCATCCTGCATTGATTAGATGCTTTCTTTCATGCTCATTGCTCGATAGTAACAATTTCACAGTGCTCGTAATTCCAACGTTTTTTGTACGATCCACTTCCACACCGCACACTTCGTAACGGATCTCCTCAAACAAGAAAGCCATTGCATTGTTGATTAATTTCACGTTCAACGCTGTGTCGGTAGCATTAACCTTGGTCAATGTTCCTTCGATGTACAGAAAACTCTCCGCCGGTAAAGTGAAAACATCCTGTTGTTGGATGGGTATACGTATTTCATCGTTGTTACCGTATCGGGTGGAAGCATACGGTGCGTGCGTACGATATTCGAACTCAACGATTCTGTTATCGAAAGCCGCTCCTCGTTCGATAGCTAGAATTTCACCCGACATTATTTTAATCGTATAATTTGAATCCAAGTGAAAGTAAGAAACGCTTGTTCCTTGATGTCAATCGCTTCAACGTTGAACACCGACTACCATGTTTCTTTCGTACACACTCCCTTTTTACAGGTGACGTTTGTCCGAAATACAATCCCATATTTTCAGATGCAGTCGTATCGTGATAACTTCACCGCGAAAATCGACTAAATCCCCGTCCTGATCAACGAGAGACAAAATTATGTTGTCTACACGTTGTACGTTTACCGGTAAGTATATTACGTTTGTCGGTGTTTCAACTATTTTGAAACCTGGTGCCACGGTCGGATAAAACGAATGCAACGTGTGCTGGTCCTGGCCGTCCTTGTACGCACCCTGTACGATATTACTCCGTACGTGAACGGTGTTAACTTTGATTATGTCAACGGGTACGTTCGACTCGTGTGTTATATACGCTTCCAGCTGCTGATTCTCCTTGAATCCTAACATACTTGCAATGGTATTCGGTGTATGCGAAAAGTCGATGACATGCTTACAGTAAATTTCACACTTTAATGTGTTGTTGTTTGGACGTAAACTGATTGTTCTCTCGCCTAACTGTTTCTGCAGATACGTTTCGATATCACTGATTTCGTAGGTGCCGGTAGGCAACTTGATGACGGACCACTGATCCTTGGAAATTTTTACTGGAAATGCATTATTTTTTCCTTCAGTAACGTTTGGTATTGAATTATACGATGTAAAATCCAATAGTCCAACGTACCATTCACCGTATAACTCGAGAGGTGGGAAAAAGTTACACACGAGATTCGCAGCGTCGGTACCCGTCACGGTGACCGTTAGCGACGACATGCTGAAGTTTACTGATCAGAAGACGATAAAAAGTCTAAACATAAATGACCGCAGATGACCGTGTTAGGAGGTTGCTTCCGTTCATAGTTGTAACGAACGTCGGCTGTATCACCAAAATATTGCATCAGCTCGAGAGGTGGACGTAAATTACCGAACCCGTCAAAATAGTGTACTCGATTTCCACGCTTCTTGTAACATACCCAGTGGGTTCCCGGTCCGCTCTCGTCGTCCAAATTTACGATGACGCTTTCGTTCTTCCACGGCGCTGTATCCGGTAATGCGTTACGCATGTAAACACCTCTAAAATACGGTATGTTTAGCTTTTTTGCGTATACACGTAATTCATCTTCGGACAACGGGCGGAGCGGTATGTGAATTAGTTTTTTCGGTACGGACGTAGATACAATCCGGACGCAGTTCTCTTCTTTTTCCTAGCGGTTCGGACAGTTCTCTTCCTCCTCTTCTTCATCCCACCACCAGCACCACGACCACGACTACTCACATTCTTTTTATTTTTACGACGTCGACCGCTTCCTATTGCTGATTTTGCTTTCATGGCCGCTGCAACTGCTGTCGCATAAGCTCGTTCGCTGATACCCGAATCCAAAGCCTTTACCCGTCCCCACGCTTTTTCCGCGAGTTTACGATCTGCAATACGTCTACTTTCGTTGTCTTTGTATTGAGCGTAAGCGATATCGTGTTCGCGACAGGCTTCGTCTAGTTGATTGATTCCACGATCACCACGCGCTAATCTTTCTTCGAGTTTCGTGCCCGATCCACAGAATCTGTAACCCGGCAGATGTAATTCGACAGGTAGTGCGTCCACCGCTCGATTGATAACTGACGAAACAACGGACGGTACAACGTTTTTAAGCACGTTTCCGACGCCCCACCCCTTTTTCCTCTTAACGTTGTTGTACATCGTAAACCGATCTCCAGTCTTTCTCTTCTATGTTTTTATCGTATTCATCTATTAACCTTCTTATTTCCTTCGTGTCGAGTGTCCACTCGTCTTCTGAACTACGTGGCTTAGACAATTTCAATAAGTAGTAATCCAGTTGATACTGAAATGTTTTAACGACTTTATACATCTCGCTCTTTACGTATCGTCTCACGTCATTTAATTGTTGTAAGTTAACAGCATCGCTCTCCGCAAAACCATCCGCTACGTCTGTTATTCTCTTTTCCGCTGCTTTGAAAACACCATCTTCGCCCAAGCTAACGGTGTTCTGCAACATGTATTTTACGTTAACCGCGTCATCTCCAAAAATCGGTGAACTCACTCCCGACAACCAGCTCTGCCCAAACAAATAGCTGTTCGATACTTTTTTAATGACGTTCGAGTCTACATAGTTTTTGTTAACCGCATCGGTCGCTTGTTCCGGACTTCGAACGTTGATTACCCATCGATCTCGTGCATCGATGACCTCACCTCTCTCTTGACTCGAGTGTTGTATACAGTTGTCATCAACGTAATATTTGTTGACTACGTCTTTAACGTCTACAGGAGTATCAACATTTTTCAATCTACACCCTTTAACGTCCACGCTTTTACGTTCATCATCGAGTAGCAGACAATGTGTTTGCATATAACTCAGGGATACAGCATCCTTTGCTGCATCCGGTTCGTTCAGATTGCGGATCTTTTTGTTTTCAACGTCTATATGCCCATCATTCGTAATCTTAAATCCTACAGTATCGCGTAATTGTCTTTTTGTTTCTCGTCGCACGCTCACGGCGCTTTGATGTCTCCCGAACTTGTCCACAACCATTGTACGACTGCACGCTACAAATGATGTGCTAACCGTTTTAAGTAACGACACTGTGGTGACCATCGCGTGTGTAACACAATCGGATCGTCACCCTCTTTCCAACGAAAGATTTCTATACCTCAAAATGAACATCGAACCCTGTCAATTTCATTTGTGTAATGAAAGCCTGCGGCAACCATAGCGGTTGGACTGATGAAATGCACAGGCCATGATGTAAAGGTTTTCAGTCTTTCGTTTTCGACTTCAAAGTCAGGTGTCAAATCTAACCCGCACATGTTGACAGTGTTGACGTCAATGAGTTGTTATACCGACGTTCATAAAATTTATACGATAATGTTGGCTTCACGTAATTCCTCCAAAACGGAGATGATTTCGTTGTCGTGTCCGGTGTGACCGGCGCGTTTTGAACTTACCAGCAGTCTCAACCGTTCAACCAGTTTGTTGGGATCGTTCCAGTGTACGTAATCGATACCACGTCCGCTGCGCGGTGGGAACAATCGGGCGATTATCTCTCTGTACTTTACACCTTTGTTTGTATTTATTTTAGCACCGGGTAAATGATAATGTTTATGTGCGTTAGTGTCCAACAGTATAGATTTGTACGCTGCTAAATCGTTTTCATCATAGACGCTCTTGTTGGGTTCTTTCATAAACATAAGTTCGTAGAGACCCGGTGTACCCCTGTATCGTTTTCCAGCTATGTAGAAGCTGTCGTCTTGATTGATCTCCAACACCGAATTTCCCACCATCCATTTGTCTGCAACGTTACGGATACCGTACGTATGATCCATCTTTTTTTCTCGATCATCAGATAAAGCGAGTAGTAAGTATTTCCTCGCGAGCGGACCTTCGACAGACTGTTCAACGTATTCTTGTGCTTCGTGTCGACCTTCGGGTGTTGCTAAAAACTCTTCAAGAGTCACGTTCGATGTTTCGACATCAGGAGTTTGTGCCAACTCTTCCGTTCTAAGGAATCGAGGTTGTGATGGTGGTGGTGTCATCTCGACAGCTGTCTTCGTATCTTCATCTTCAACATTTATTTTTTTAATTTTATCACCGGAGACATTCAACTTTTCCGAAATCTGGGTTAACGGTTCCAAAAGAGGTTTGTACTTTCTCGTTAACGCTTCATCGCTCTCTCTGATGTCATGTTTCAACGCGCGATACTTTTGTCTTATGTTATCGCTAATTGCATCGATTTCATGTGTCAATTGCTTGTCATCCATCTTGACACTGATGACTTTCTCGCACAAACTATTCTATTTATGTATAAAACGATCGAAACCCACTCTGTATCTACCCGCGTTTATCGGTGAGTCCTTGTTGATGACTATGAATCCGTAACGATCCTTCCACGCTTCGGCGCACATCGCTTTGAACTCTTCGTATTTCATATCTGTGTTAACGTGATCGTTGTAAACGTGACGTAAATTGAGATCATCTTGTCTGAAAAAAACCAAGAAATTGGCATTATCACGCACCAGTTGCTTTGGCACCAGACTGTACGTCTGACAAAGGTACAAAGTGTCCACACCGCTATGCCGTCCCATAGCGAAATATTTTCGTATGTTATTCTGCCGTTCACATACCACATCATCGAACAACATGATTGAATTAGGTACAATTTCGTGCGGAGGTGGTACTTCATCGTTTTCACTGTATGTGAAGTACATCATTCCTTCGTCAGCGAGAGCATTAAAAACGTCTTCCAACATACGATATTTTGGTTGAAATAACGATTTGGAGAACACGTACAGGTTCTGAAATCGCAGTCCGTTTGAATCGAATAACATGTTAAAGGCAACGTTTGACTTCCCGCTACATGACCCGCCGCACACGATACATCGAACTGTGTTTGGAAACAGTGGACTGTGTTTATTATATGCAACTTCACCGTTGTACTTAGCAGAGTCTACGTTCTTAACATTTAACTTTAACGATTGTTGTTCAATCTTCATCTTAACTCGTTTACGTTCGGTTAAATACTGTGGTAATGTTATTATATCAGATCTTTTTTATGTATCCACGAATCGTGTTTACCGTCAAAGCCGAGCCAGCGCACTCGCACGCGATCACCTTTACGTTGTAATATTTTTTCAACGAGATACACATCACCAACGCTGGTTTTACTCAATTCTTGTTCATAAAACCCACCTTCCACAACGTCACCCGTGTGATCTTTCAACAAGTACGTAACCGGTACGGTTGGCTGAACTCTGTGCACTGTATATATCTCGTTCGTCCAGTTTGGTGTATAACCTTTAGCGAATGTGATTTTGTATTTACTGATACGCACTCGATCGCCTATTTTAAACTTATGTTTCTTGCTCACTTTCCGCGGTACGATATTTTTTCTTATTCGTTCCAACACAATTTGCTCGTTGCTCTTGTCGACTTGTCGCGGCTTCATCTCTATAGTTCTATGCACTCTGTCGTTGTATTCCATCACCAGTTTAGGCAAAAGCGACAACCACCGATAATGGCCTTGCTCGCTGAACGCGCGGTACATGTTCGTTTTCAACGTACGATTAAATCGCTCTACGATGGACGCTTTCTTCTCGCTATACGTTGAATAGTGTTTGACGTTGAATCTCTTTAGTAAAGCTTGTACGGTAGTGTTAAAGTACTCTTTCCCCTTATCCGTTTGCAGGTATTTCATTTTATTTTTTACAATTATTGGTTCGAGAGCATGTGCTACTTCAACACCCGATTTAGTTTTTAAGGGAATCGCATATGCATACTTGCTAAATGCGTTTATTACCGTCATTAGATATTTGTACCCCTTGTTCAACTTGGCATGCGGTATCATTTCCACCAAATCCGCTTGGTAGAGATCGTGTAACCCCTTCACCTCCACCGCACGTCTGGGAAAGTTCCTTCTCACCGGTCTGTGCAATTCCTTTGCAATAGTTTTGCGTACGTTTTCCATATCGCCACCTGAAACGCGAATCGCAAAATTTTGGTACGAGATATACCGTTACGTTTTCACTGAACCTCACCGACTTCATCGTCGTTACTGACAGTGTGTTGCTCCTGCAAGCGAGTCTTATATCAACGTATATCGAACGCATAATTTATAACGGATTTTCTCGCTTGCTGAATTATCTCGCGTCTGGGTTGACAGAGTTTATAATGACCGTACGCCAGTGTTGTTTCACCGTCATCCAAGACATATCGTTTGTCATCGTATGGTGACAGCGATAATTTTGTAAGCTTTCTTGTGTATATGTTATGTTTTTCGCTTTGGATAGTCTGCGCCGTAGTATAAGTTTGAGAAGTGGTCTTTACACATTGTTTATAAAGTTGATGTTTCAACTGTGTAGCTATCGCGGAACGTGGCACACCTTTCGCTACCTTTTTCTCTTTATCGTTTGCCGTAACGAATGAATAACATTTTGCGCGCAACCCGACAAATTCAAGTATCGGTATTCCATTTGTTTCGTCTTTAAAAGTACCCAACTTTTTCTTGTTTGTTTCACTATAGCACGGATGTGCCTTAGGGTACTCCGACGTGTCAAAGAGTTCGAGATGCTCCTCCATGTCTTTGTACACATCGTCGGTGCGAATGTCGTACAACAGAGAGTCAGTGTCCGTCATACATAGACGTGCACGTGACCCGTACGTATTCATCGTGAATCCGTAATGGAACCGATACATAATCAGCTTACTAATATCCAATACACTGAACCCAACGTACAAAGGTCGGTTCAGTGTAATGAATGTTTTTTTCATCGTGAGACCTACCAGGTCCTCGTTATAGATGAAAAAATGTTGTAGCCTGGGGTTAGCGGTTAGTTTGTGAAGTTTCTTCTCGTTTGGAACTAACTTGAAATCGATTCGCTTCCGTACGTTTTCCAACGATTTTCCGTACGGTGCGTTATTCATTAACTTAAAAAAGTCTTTTTCAAAGGTGTTTCTGGCTTCCTTTCGTCGCTCCGTATTAAAATCGATGAAAGGTTTCAACCATACGCACTGTGTGAATGCTAACACACGGTGAATCGCTTTCAACTCCATTCCTAGTTCGAGGTAGAGTTTCAATGTTCTGTAATGAACAATGTATTTTGTCTTGTCCTCGAGGGACGTTATCAGTTTCTCTACCTTACCGTTACTACACACAAAGTCTTTTAACAGCTTCATGCGATAGCAGTACGGTGAAAGCATACTGTCCGTAATAGTACGCTTTTCAGGTGCTAAAGGGTAGTCACTGTGTAAGTCGTGTAGGTAATGTGGATACCCCAGATCGACTTCCAGGATATAACCGGTGTCACCATCGTCGCGTAACGCGTGCACGTTCAACGTATCGATCACTGTACGTTCCAACCATCGAAAACCGGACAGTGGTAAAGGCTGTGTCATAGCCGTTCCGTACAGGTTGGTACAATCGAGGTAAAGTAAATAGTTGTGCGGCTTGCTTGCGTCATAATCGGGAATGTACGGGTTGTTGGCTTTGGCGTACCTATTAGAAATTGCTGCTAAGCCGCCACGGATACCTCTTTCGATGTACAGGTGTACGTCTATATCGCGGAGTAACTCTAACCTGACTCCTGTCATTTTCAGCATCGCGTTCCACGCTAAACCGGCGGTGGTAAAAACGTTACACGGATCGAGTTCGTAGTACTGCAGGCTCATGTTTCGAAAGTTTTCAAATACATCAGCAAGCAGTAGTACATCCGTTTTTAAATAAAGGTCATGATAATCACCGAACGTTTGCATGTCGAAAGCCGACCAAACCGTTCGAGCGTGCGCGTAATCTTCTTCGTCTATATCCGACTCTGTCAACCCCTTGTAAAAATGTACGCGGTCCGGTAACTGCCTCTCGTCAAATTTTGAATCGTCCGTAACGTATTCGTAAGGGTACACACCTTTACGTAACAGTAAATCAACATTACGCGTGTAAAATTGATTAAGGATTTTAAATTTATCCGCGGATAAGTTGGAGACGAGTTTTTCAAGTGACGCGTTCATGAACCGCAGAGAATCGAGAAACCGGAGCTGACCGAGTGTAACGGAGATGTAACGTTCGCTTGTAGTAGCGATACACGTTATTTCATCTTCCTTGTACTTTCCGAAACCTTGCATCAAATGATGCGAGTCATAGCCACTTAAATTATGGAAAAAAACCGGAACGTGTGTTGGTATTTTGTAATTTATATTACACGCATTGTGAGCAGCGCCTAAATAGTTACCCGTTATGTGGCAATGATTTCGAACCGTGTCGTCCGTTAACGGCTGCTTGCACAGATGACAGTGAGTGGCGTTTCGGAATGACCGTTCATCGGCCGCTGTCATTTGGATCGGTTTATTAAACTTTCTATCGAGTCGTTGAACGTCGGCTAAAAGCACACGAAGGAACGTGTCCACCACGTCTTTACCGCGGTATATTACAGGTTCCTTGACGGCGTTTCCCATCCAGTCAACTATCACATAGCAGAAACTGGCTGGTATATGATGTGCCACGTTTTTACCGGTGGTCGGAACAATAAACGATTCGAAGTCAGCGTATACCGTATAAGGTACGCGGTGACAAAGTGAAAAGTTTTTAAAATACATCCACTTTTCGTCCTCGTCAGGAAGTTTTACTTTCTGTACTCCGTGCTGAGAACAGTTGCGTTCGTGTTCTTCAACTCGTTTTCGCGCCGCGTTAGTATCTTTATTGTCCGCAAATCTGTGTAGACAGTAGTTGCAATAAAACGAAGTGCCCTTTCGTTTTGTCAACGACGAAAGCATACGCGAAAGGTTCCGTATGAGGCAGTAGTGAGTAGTGTTTGCGTCGGACAGTAGCAGTAGGTTTACGTGGTACTTTCTACCGCGATGTTCAGTGATACGTAAAGGATATACCTCGCCTTCATAGCCAAAAACGTTAACGGATATGTTTTCGTTTAATTTTTCGAACCGTTTTATCTTATTGAGTGCGACGGGATAAGGAATGTCCTTCATGTTTATTTCTTCTTCGTACGGAAGGTAATGGCTAACGCGATACGGGTTACACGCGATCGGGTGTATACCAGCGAGCACAGACCACAAGAAACACTTTTCATCGTCTACATTTTTTATATTGATAATTCCTTTCTTACTGTTTGATAATTTCGATGGTGTAGGTAGAAAGCTCGACCCCACAAGAGGGTTGTATTTTGTAATATTTAATTCCACCGACTCGACACCGTTTTCGACCCACCCGCTTCCGTCACGCGTGAATTTGTCAACGGATTCCATTATTTTCTCGCTAGCTATCGAATACTGTTCATCGATATCGTCATACTGTGACTTAAGTTCTGTACGCGATCTGAATACCGCATTACAATAAATATTTTCGGTGTTTATTAATTTTTTAAAAGATACACGAACTGCTAAATACCATTTTATATAATTATTTAATGCTACGGCTTCGCTACACATCTTATCAACAACCGTGTGTTTGTAATCTAATAATACTGTTTGTGTGTTTAGTGTATTGTCAAGTATCATAAATTTTATAGTAATTACATTACCATTGATAGCACGGTGTTCGCTGCTGCTGCTGCTGCTGCTGCTGCTGCTGTCGGTCATTGTGAAAGGAGTGAGGCCGGCTTCGCGTCGTCGGTTCCCTATATAGACAGTCCGGTAACCGGTGACTCTGTCGCCGCGCGCCCTTGACCGATCGGCCTCGCGAGGAGCAGCGGTGCGGGGTAGGTAGTCGTCCGGTCGTGACCGACGACGCGCGTTGCGGTGGGTGGGGTGGGGTGGGGAGTGCGGTGTAGGAAGCCGACGTCCGTGACCGATGCGGTGCGGGGTGCGGGGTAAAGGTGTGGGATGGTGGTGCGGGGTAGGGAGATAGGTTCCAGCCGGTGTCCGTGACCGAGAGGTAGGCGAGGTGCGGAGTACAGGATGCCGGCGACCTTGGCCGAAGCGCGGTCGTTGAGTCGCCTCGCGCGGGATGTAGGGTGCGGGGTACGGGGGGCTGGGTTGTACGACCGGTCGTGACCGAAAGCAGATGGTGGCCCGAGACGACGCAGGGTGGGGTGCGGGGTGACCGTGACCGACGGACTCGAGTGTGGTGCGGGGTGGGGGTGGGGGGGGGGGTAAACCCGGTCGTTGCGGAGCGACAGACAAAGTAATTGAACAAAATATGTAGGCGAGGTGCGGGGTGGTGGCGAGGCTCTGGGTGCGGTGTGGGGGTGCGGGGTATAATGTCATCGTCCGGTCGTGACCGAAAGCAGATGGTGGCCCGTGACGACGCGGGGTGGGGTAGGAAGCAAAATTATAGCCGTTACCGTTGCGGTGGAGGTGCGGGGTAGGGTGTCGTGACCGAAGGAGATGACGCTTTAGAAGGAAGGAACGTGGTCGGGGGAAACAGAATAAATACGCCAGTGTTTCCCTGTGCAGTCATCAGTACTCGCCATGGAAGGAATCGTTGCGAACGCGAAGACAGTTGAAAATTTTTTACCAAAAAGAGACTTGTCAAGTCTTTCTTTAGGAGTAAAGTATCATATAATTCACATGAAATTTGTGAAAACGAAATTCGGGGAGTCAGTTGTGGTAGATTTGGAAGATACCGGAGCCTGTCCTCAGCCGGAGGATAAACTTTTCTATGTATACCTACCTAAAAGATGGTGTGACGTATTTACAGAGGAGCAATTGAAAGCTGTGAAGCCTTGTGTCCTATCACTATGCGTAACCTCACACACTACGCTGGCGAACGAGAAAGTGAGCGTGCAGTTGGATATTGATTATGTGAGTATGATATTTCAGTACCACTAATAATTACTTATACAGAAGTGGTTATGTATTAATTTTTTCTCTTTTTTTCCAGACCAAATAAACGAGAACAGGATTGATTTATTATAATAATAATAGTAATAATAACATTAATAGTAAAATGTTTTTAAATGATGAAGTAGACTTATCTATTTTTTTTGTCGTTTTTTAATGTTAACTATTCATTTTCAGAGAAAGAACAAGGTGTTGTTTGGATCTAATATTGTAGAAAAACTTTTAAACAGAGAAATAAATGGTAATAATAGATTATATTGTCAATGCAACATGATTAAATTCGATTATAATTTTAGAAATAATCGTAAGACACTGAGTAGATGGATATCAATACGAAACGAAAAGAATATTTACAAAATGAAAGTATTTATTCGTAATGAGTTTTTCAAACTCTTCAAAACATCAATTAGTTATTGTAACAACCATAATATTGAATATCTTCAAATAAAAGATTTGCTAATTGCTAAAACAAAGCTGGTTAATCAGATATACTATATGATGTATAATTTTACTGGTACAGCGTATACCTCGCTAGTAAAAAAATATGAGTGGTCAAGGCATGACTCTAGCGGATGTCCGCTTCGTAACCGTTGTCGCGTCTGTTGTTATCTAAGATATCAAAATGACTTTAATTCAGAATACATGTTTTTTTAATACCACACTAACTATCATTTGATGTGTCTACATTCTTTTGTATTTGATCAAGTATTATTAATTGTAGGAAATTATATTCTGTTTTTAATTATTAAAAAACGTATGTGGTTTATAACATAAAAAGTTGAGATAAACAATCATTAAAGTGTTAATTAAATTTTTATGTGTAATTAAATTTTTTAAAAGATTTCTCTCATAGTTACAGAAACCTTGTTTCGATGTTATGTGTTTGTGCGAATGCGAGGGAGATGTATGTCGTTCACCACCATATGGTGACCACTGTAACATTCTGAGTGCTTGTGAGTGGAGAGAATTTACACTCTGAAGAACAATTGTTTTAAAAAATTATTTTGACGAAAAAATGTAATTGGTTAAGGCATAATTCCACTGGATGTGCGCTTTATAAGCGTTGTTACCACTGTTATTATCTAAAATACTAAAAAGAGTTGAATTCAAGGTTTTGGTGTACCATTTTACACATGTAGTTAACACCATATTAATTATCATTTGATGTGTGTCTACATTCAGTATGTTATTATTAATATATTACACATCAACATTGTAATATTGTATGTTATTAATTATTATTATTATTGTTAGACATATAAGGCTTGTTTTGGTTGTAGTAAATGTAATTATTATTTTGTTAATTATATGTGTGTGTGTGTATGTGTGTATATATACATATATATATATATATATAGAGAGAGAGAGAGAGAGAGAGAGAGAGAGAGAACCTTCAAGGCTGCAAAAGAGAGAGAAAGCGAGAGAGAAAAAAGATTATTTTGTATAATTATGTAAATATATATATATGTATATATATATATAGATAAAGTGTCTATTTTGTTTAGTTATGTATATAGAGAGAGGGCGTATGTTTTGCTCAATTATAATTGTCTTGTGAATATAGAACATGTGTGTGTAGAGAGAGAAAAAACTTATAGCTTCTGATTTGATTGTAAAAGCTTTTGATATTATTAAAAATTATATATACATATAAACCATAACCTATGTTATTTTTATTATTATACCCCTTATACAAAACAATTATTCCTATCATACTTGAATAATCGCAAAAGCAGTAGAGATGTACGTCTCTCACATGGAATGTAACAGCAAAGAAACCGGTTTTTATAGTAGAGAAAGAGCGCTGCAAGTTACAACAGCTTGCCTGTGCCGGCTCAACCTCACACACACACACACACACACACACACAGAGCTTTATAAAACACGGACGCCAGCTATCAGTTCCTCTTTGAATACATTAACGGAACGTGGTAGTGTTTCACACACACACCGCTTGTACCAGCTTAGATGCTGTTTGACTGGTTTACAGGAGAATCGTCACAGGAGTAAATATATTTATTCAGTTAACAATTTTAGTAACGCATGATAAGAATATATGTTTTCTAAACAGTATTCAAATCGATGCATCTGTTTTATATTAACACAATATAAACATTATAATAATACAATATCCGGTTTTGAGTACCGGAGGAACCGCGTCGGGATGTCATTAATCACCAAATTTCGGAACCCGTCAGGTACCTATTGTCCCAAATTTTAACCGATCAATTTCGCGTAACGGTTTCTCCTCCCCGTCCAGAGTTTAGACATACAGGACTTGTTTTAGGGTGTACCCCCCATCCGTTGATTTAAACATTTCGGGTGTCAAAATTCGGACACCAAAAATTTCGGGTAACCCCATCCGTTGATTTAAAAATTTCGGGTACTAAATTTCAGACACCGAAAATTTCGGGTACCCCCATCCGTTGATTTAAACATTTCAGACATCACGCCCTCTACGTCGTCGTCATGTGGGCGTACCCACAAATTTCGGGTACCCCCATCCGTTGTTTTAATCATTTAGGGTACCAAAATTCTGACATTAAAAAAATTTCGAGAGAGAACGATTATTTTGTTACATCAAAATAAACCAGAACGCGGAAGTGTTTTAACATTCGGACACCAGCTGCCAGGGCCTCTGTCATGCAAATTTCGGGTACCCCCATCCGTTGATTTAAACATTTCGGGTAACGGTACCCGATACCCCCAAAATTTCGAGTAACGGTACCCGATGACATAGCCTCTGCGCGTCCGGGCAACCGCCGAATTCCGGGTACCCCCATCCGCTACACATTGTTTTCGGCTACCAAATTTTGAACATGCAGAAACCACGGCCTCCGTGACGTCTTGAAACAGGTTTTAGCCATACGGACGCCAGCGACTTGGGCCTCTGTGTGACGTCATGAACTGGAACACGGTAGTTTTTCAGTCACACATACACACACATACATACACACACACAAAACAGTGACGTCACATGGACAGCTCGGACACCAGCTGCCAGTGCCTCTATGACGTCATGAACTGGAACCCGGTAGTGTTTTCGTTCGGAACCCGGAAGTGTTTTCGAACACTCACTTTCCCTCTACTCACAAGGACGACCAAAAATTTTTGTTTTGCAGATGAAGATAAAATCAACTCTGCGTACTGCTTCAGGGTGAACACTATCACATTTTCGTAACTTTTTTTTAACCATGGCGAAGTCACGGTCACAAGGTAAAAATGAGTGACCCCTCACAGGAAAGTATTGCTGAACACTTTGAAATTTTTTAGAAGAAACAAAGGCATTCATTAGCCGCAACAAACAATGATTTTTGTTTTGGCCAAAACATCCGTCCGAAAATATATGAAGATGTTCCACATTTTTGAGCGAAGATTTTATGTAATCTAAAAGGAACGAACAAACTTCATTAGGGCCTTTACCAGCTTGGCCCTCATGGTAAAGATAAAACACTGATGTATTGTCTTTCAGGTTATGAATACAGAAGACATTGACAGTTAACTGTCTGAGATAGAAGGTCTCTTGGACCGGTACGGTGGGAAGTTGCAAGTTTTGCATAAAATCTATGCTAATGGCTCCGATGTTTTCTACATTAGCAACAGTGGTTGTTATTTCTTTCATTTTTTTGTAAAACTTTTTTGCTCGTCTGACATGCACCATTTTCTCGGCCACATGAACTTGTTTGGCAGTGTCATTTAAAAACTTGCTTTTTATTTTAACTTCTAATGCTTCACAAGTGCAGCAAGTGTCGACTTGTGGTCGCCCAAAATGCAACGTAAAGTTTTCTTTAAAAATCTTTAAGTAAAACTTGTACTTAACATCAAGGTTTGGATGTAACTGCTTGAATAGATTGTACATCTCCAATACATTCAATCTTTCATTAAGGTAATGAAATTCTCTAGAGCTATAGCGAGCAATTTTTACTGGAAAACATGCGATATGTGATTTTATCGCATTTACAACATTTGCTAGTGTAACATTCCCTGAAGTAGCTTTTCCTCGCATGTCTTTAGGTGATGTCCCAGATACCAACAATTCATTTAATCTTCTGATACGGCCAGGTGTAATGGCATGAATGTTCGCAAATGCTTTTAGACATACCTGATGTTTTCCTTTAGGCGTTGATACCTCATAGATGAAACAATTTCCGCGATCTGGTTTGTTTGATTCTTCACCTGGTTTTCTTCTTCTTCTTTGCTTTACTTCTGTTGTGGATATTAATGATTGCAAATAATTATCTTGTTCATTTTTTGATTCCAAATACCTAAAGTTATCATAAATTCTCTGTCGATCTCCCTCTGGTATTTTGGCATAGCACTTTCTGCGGCACCTATAACAATAGGCTAAATTAGTTTTTATTGATAATACTTTTAAGCTAGGTTAGGCTAAGACACTCTATTAACCGTCCCAAGTATTTGTTTACATAATGATTAGTTTTATGATTAAACAGACATAGATAGATCTGCCTGACATACACTAGGCTAGCCCTAGGTACTTACGTGCAATCAGGTCCGGGTTGCAACTTGTTAACTTGTTTTCCTGTGTAAGATGTGTAGGATTCTCCTTTAACTCGAGCTTTTTTTATAATTTCAGATTTATATAATTCTTTGTGTTTTACTGCAAGTTTTCTTTTAGCTGTAACAATATCTTGGGGATTTTCGTTTCCTTGTTGTTCCTCCATAATTGAAGCCAAAACACTAACCTCAACAAACAATAAACATTGAGAAACAAAAAAACAAAACAGCTGCAGACAGGACAGCTGCAGTGTTGCCAACGCGCAGTTCAATAGAAAAACAACATAAGTCAGTGACTAATGCTGTTTCTGTAATGAACGCTAAATCTGAGTAGCTGTCTATGTATGATAAGCATGCCTGACTTGTGTTGTTTCTGCACAGGACGATGTATTTAGATGCATAGAATACGAAATCGTTGCTAACTCGATTTAGCAAAAAAATGACTTATGCTGTTTCTGAAATGACCGATTCAAATGTACTATTGACATAATTAAGAGACTATTGAAAGATTTAAAATTAATACTTTATTTAAGCCCTGTAAGAAGATAAAATAACTACTAGGGCCTACAAAGGAGAGCATAATTATTGCGACACCGGCGTCTTCTAATTCCTTATAGTTACGAAAATATTTACATAGACCAGTCAAAGATACCGGTGGAAATGAGGAGAAGAATACATTTGACAAACGAAAAATAACTAAACGAAAAAAACTGTAACCGAGAACGCTTATACGACGAAGCATTCCATCCTTTTCGATGACACACGTGTTTTCCGAAATTAGTTAGAGAGGCTGTATAAAAATTTCAGTATCTTTAAACACCGGTGAGAAATACGAACTGTCTAGTATGTGGAAAAGACAATCTGCATATTAAATAAATGTCAGATATTACTGGAATCATTATCACTATTATTTGTTAACATGTACTTATTGAGTTTGCTAATACTATTTTATTATTAGTTTTCTCTTGTTATACTAGTTGAAAATTTTATTATTATTATAATTTGTCTTTAATTTGCTTTTTGTTAGTAATGATTTTATGTTTTGATTCTTTGCTATACACAAATTTTAATTTAACGCTATTTGTATTGTTAAAGTTGTAAAATTTGGCCTGCCCACTAGTGGGGTGTAGCCTATACATAAATAACGAGGCTTGAAAGACTGCTGTTTTTGTCTGAAGAGTGAGAATAACTCAACTACCATCATTCGGAATTGACGATCTACGCTGCTCCATTTTGAAGTCTAGACTCTCTACTGCAGAAGAAGACTCGCTTACAGACGAGGGGGGTTGGTAGCTGTAACCAACACTACTTGTGCCTGCTGTGATATTCTCTCTGCTTTGCCGGAACATGCCCTAGCAACTGACCTGCAATAGACTCCTTTTCAACTGGGCTTACCGGAAAGTGTAGCCCTTCGCTTTTGTTGCCGCTCAGGCTTGGTTATGTTACTGCTAAGGACGGTCCTTTTTCTAGGCCATTTCCTATCCTAAGTCTAAGTCAACGACGTATCCATGAGCCTGGTGGCCAGGTGCATACCTCGGATCGTAACGCTTACAGAACGATAATACTAATTCTACGCCAACTCAATGCGTTTGTGCGTTTGTGGACTGGACATTTACCGTTAACGAAACCAAGAGCGCTGCGGTGCTATTTTCCTATCGCCGGAAGGAATCCTACATATTGAAAGAAAGTTTTTGTCCTGGTTTTAAGAACTCAAGTGCTTTAGTATCCACATCGACCGTCAGCTGACTTGGCGTACCACGGCCAGACAATTAACAAGCGAGCTTCGGCACGTCTTGGCTAACTCTTTCTATACTTGTCAACAAAGCTAAGTGGGTTGCCGGTCCTCACCTACGCTGCTCCGGTTATTTTGCCGCTATGCGTAGAAAGATACAAAGTCTTCTCGACGGTACCCTCAGTTATCGGCGAAAGTCTGATTTGTGATGTGATGCGACTCTCTTGTTGCTGTTGATTCTCTTCTCCCATGTTGACAAGCGGAGTCGGTGTACGACCCTTGCACATAAATATTAAGTACGTCCTGATGATCTTGCAAAGGGCCAAGGCGTATACTTAACTAACGTGAATTAATATGATCCTGATTGAAATAGTCCTAGTAACGTCCACCTATAGAGTAAACTTCCGTTCTGAACCTCCAGGCGGAAGTTCGGAGGTCGGTTCCTAAGTTTACTGCCTAATACGCACAACCCGCCTAATACGCTCAGACTTGGGCTTAGGACTATTGTTCGTTCTCAATTTTACCACTGAGGATGCCACATCATACAATTGGCGGAAACTCTGTTTATTAACGGCAAAGTCTTGTTATTAAAAGTTCGAGCAACGCAAGCCTACGTGTAAAAATTTATTGATAAATATTCAATACGTTGTATTACTAAGAAGTTTAAGTAAATGTTAATAACATTATATAGTCTAAAAAGTAAATAGCTTACATTTTATTTAAAGATCACATTTATGTAGACCATATCACATTTTTTATCCTGTAAAATTCAAATTTTTTGTCTTATAAAAATTTTCTGTCTCCTATTTTTTTAATACAGAAAAATACAATTTTGCTTCTCATTGTTGTTACTTTAGCCTCGTATTTTTAAAACAATTAACTTTCTCGTATTTGTTATAATCTTATGTTTTATGTACGTAATAAGTATGTTTTCCGTCCTGTAACATTTTTATTCTAAAATATTTTTTCTACTTTATTCTTTCTCCCTTATTCATTCTTATCATAAATCCTACTTATGATACCCCTTTATTATTATACTTTATATTAAATCTATTTCGCTATTCAATGTCAACTTTTCCAAATATGTCGCTCTATAACGCACTGAGTATTGTTATGATGATCGCGCAAATAGTCTTTACACAGTAGAATTGAACACCCGAAAATCGTTAATTTCAACTTTAATAACAGTTTTAATAAAAACACTTATAACGAAAACCTTCAACTTTCTCATTTTACAACTGTCTAGTACTCACTATCGCAACAATTAATAATATTTACCAATTACAAATGTCCATACACAAAAATAAACAATTAACACTGCACACAACATACCGCTGTCCAAATAATAAACATCGAATCGCAATTGCCGGCCGCTTCCTATTTGTACTGTATTTAGTAAAGTATCCTGTGCGGCATAGTAGCGTTACGAGATTGCCAGCAGCATGATCGACCACCATCTGGAAAACGCAAAAACCTCTAGGCTCTTCAAAATTGTGACATTAACCGACATGGATAAGTAAACGTACGTTAACGTAACATCAGAACCTAACGTTAACCGACCTTGTTAACATCGCCGTGGGGCTGCCAAAAAAGTTGCCTATATCACAAGTGAAAACGTGTATTCCTGCCTCAATGTGTCAGCACAATAATGAATCACTATATATATATTTACGTCAATGTGTAAGTTAATACAAAGGTATGGAAAACCTCTCAGTAGTTTTATGAAGTACGTCAACACATTTCTCTAAACATTTGATTGCATACAATCTTAGTGACGCTTGAAAATTGTTAAAAATTATGTTTTTGAAAGAATAATTTTATATTTTGAATGAGACTGCTTTAACTTAGAGTTCTGTTAAAGACTATTTCTGAAAATAGTTTTCCAGTTATGTTAATTACGTGCCACAAATTAGTTTTGATTATTTGTTGTTTCTACGTGTTTACATATCAACTAAGTTCCTGTGATATGTGATGTTGTTGCCAAATACTTTTTTCTTATTTTCTATTTAAATCTTTCTCCTTCATCCTTTATTATCATATCTGTTTTTTATGATATCCTTATTTTAAAACAATAAATATTAGAATTATTTATTGCTCTGTGTGAATCCGCGACACACGAAATGATGCCGTTATAATCACGAAATATCACGTGTTGAATGCTTAACGCTCTCGAAATTTTCTAGAGTTAGTATAGCAAACTGAATGATGCTGGTAAGGAGTCAGAATATGTTTTTGAATAAATTAGTGGACTGTAAGATCAGATTTAAGTAGCGTTTATTTGAGCATTAGGAAGAAGCGCAGGCCCACGCAATTACGTCAGGCGTACATAGTCAAAATACAAATACGTGTGGCGTAAATTGCCAAGATACATAATGTGTAGAAGCGAGAAACGATCGTATAAGAAGTTACATTACTAAATTTACATTGCCACGGCTAGCAAGAAAGGAAGGGTGCAGTGCACAGCTGAAAGGTTGAGTGTTAACTAACAAACGCAGCGGCGAGCCAACGAGAGCTGCACCGCAACGTATGACGTAAGTGCGCTGGGCTGATTGCTCGTGAGCAAGTACAATGTACAATGTATTAACATACTGCCCGCCCAAAATCGGGCGATTTTGACATAGTTTGCATTAAAAAAACAAAAACAAAGTTATTCAAAACATGCAAGTATACATGAATAAGTTACAAATCTGAGAGATGCGACAATACATGGTACATGAATATTGGCAAAAATACAAATATAATATAAACAAGTGTAAATACATTATTAATCAATGCTCACCAAATAATATGTAATAATAGCCCAAAGGCTTGAATATGTGGCAAAACATAATAAGAATAATAACAATAATACACGGCAATAAGGACATCGTAGGTAGCATTGCACAATCATTAGAGAAATCCAACAAATTTAACAATAACAGCGTGACACTTAGTGCATGATAAGCAGTATTACACAATAATACAAAAGGCAATACCTAAAAAATTCACCATGATAATATATAATAGAAATATACCACAAAAAAGTTAGTATAATAATATACAATATAAATATGCCCAAAAATTTACTATAATAATATACAATAGAAATATACCCAAAAAATTTAGTATAATAATATACAATAGAAATATGCCCAAAAATTTAGTATAATAATAGACACTGCACCAAACAGTACACAATAACTGACATCACACTAATAAAAAAGGAAAAACGTTTAAATGTTCACCAATGCACCGCTACATAGCGTACATTAATTGATACAAATAAATACAAATGCATAAATAAGTACATTTAACATTGTACTTAGTAAAAGGTGGAGCATGTGCTCGTCCGGAAATGTCCCGGGCATGAAGCACCGAGATATCAATCAGTCTGATGCCACCGGAAGTGGGCACAGCTTGTGAATAGGTCTACGCAGTATGCCGTTAGCAGTACGGACGTCCGCGACGCGTACTAACGAATCCTGCCCTAGATATGTCTGAGTGATAATACCGCGTTTCCACTGCAATGGTGGAGTATTGTCTTCTAAGATAAGGACTAGCTGTCCTATAGATAAATTTTTAGAATGCCTTTTCCATTTATTTCTCTGCTGCAGCTGGTGCAGATAGTCTCTAGACCAACTCTTCCATATCGAGCGGGTAAATCTCTGCAAAAGCTGCTATCTCCCCAAGCGACCCATATTTGTATCCGAGTAATCGAGTTCCGCGATCGCGCTAAGGGGGGAGCCAACCAAAAAGTGCGCTGGAGTCAAAGGCTCGGGATCCCCAGCATCATTTGACGTTGTGAACAAGGGACGCGAATTCAAACAAGCTTCAACTTGGGTAAATGATTTGGACCGCTGCCCGCCCTGACGTAGAAACATAGGACCGGCGTAGTCGACGGCGCATTGCGAAAATGACTTGGAGGGAGTGACTCTGGGAGCAGGCAATTGACCTAAACGTTGGCGTGAACCAGTATAATCTTTGTGCAAAGACTGGGTTTGCCTAGACTTGAGTTCAAGGGTTTGAAACCTACGAACCGCTCCGGTACGAGAATCGCCGAGGCACTCTGTAGTGCGGGGTAGCGACACAACAAACCTACCACTATCGTTACGATAGGTGTTTGCAAGGAAATGATTTTCACACTCCGAATCCTGATCTGAGGGAGTACGGCACGAAACATCCTCGAACTGCCAGAAGGTTTTCAGTTGCGACGAGATAGCATTATTGCGTCGCGTGCAATGAATGAAGAGACCGGCTTAGTCATGTCTACGTTGAAGGGTAAATTCCCGGCGAGTATAAACCCTAGCTTTGTTTCCTGGATTGTCGGAAAATGCGGACTTCGAACAAATTTAGTCGGCTCAATCAACTGCAAAAAGTACTGTGCCACAAGTAATATATGTCAATTTGTGACATATTAAATGTTAATTGTGAATTAATTGTGTTATTTGTGAATTATTAATTTGCGAGTCAGCTAAAAATATCCCCTTTGGAATTTTCAACGATGCCATGTCAAAGGATTCTGTTGGAAGGTTATTTGTGATTCTGGGCAGAACAGCGCAGTGGACATTTAAAGTGAAATCCTTATAGCGTGAGTTTAGGCGTACCCGTGTGCTAAAATTGGCTTGACATAATGAGTTATTTATGCCCGTGATAGGCAGCTCGGATTTGTTTAGTTTTAGGCCCATGCGGCGGGCGAAACCCACTGTACAAAAATTGGCTTGCGACCCTGAAACCAGCAGGATTCTTACCGGTCGCCTTTTACCGGCATGATCGGTGGTGGTGCATACGGCGGTGGACAGTAAAATTGATTTATTCGTCTGTAGCTTCAAAGAACATTGCTTATTGTTCCTGTTGTTCGAATGATTTATTGAAGCGTGGAGCATGGTGTGGTGCCTTTTCGAGCATGCCTTACAGGAAAATTTAGAAGGGCAACGCTAGCTGTCATGGCCCGACCGTGTACAATTCAGGCAGAGTTTGTTATTTATTAAAAACTCTCTACGTTGCGTAGGTTGCAAAGCTATGAATTGTGGGCATTTGAGCAATTTATGATTACCACGACACAGCTGACAAAATTTATTGTTTGTTTGAGTGTGTATTAGTGACCCAGTAAACTCCGCGCGTTTAGTTGATTTGCGATAAGAAGCGTTATCGCTAACCTGTCTGCCACCAGACGAACCAGTCGAAGCATTTACGTTTTGTAACAGCTGACGTCTTGAATTTAAAAATTTAATAAAATTATCGTAAATCGGAAGCTGTTTTTCGCCTAAAGTTTCCTTCCACAACCTGCACGTATGCTCGTCAAGTTTTTGGGCGAGAAAATGCACAAAAATAAGCTCAAATGTATTTACTGAGAGGTTCAATGAGTTTAGCGCATTTATATTGGCGGTGAGCTCATCTATAAATTTAGAAATGCTGAGCACGGACTCACGTTGCATGTGCCTCATGCCCAAGACATTAGCCGCATGGTGCGAAGTAACAATCAGTTTACTGTCATACCGGGCCTTTAACAAGTCAATGGCCACCGTGTAATTTTCTTGCGTGATAGGGAGCGATTTTATGACATTCAGCGCCTCATCTTTTAATGATAAATGCAAATAGTGCAGCTTTTGGATGCCAGTCAGGTCCGTTCGGACATGAACTAACTCCAAAAACTTATTGTAAAAATGTTGCCATTCAATTATATCACCTGCGAAACAGGGTAGCTTAATCGGTTGCAACTGAATGGGAGGCGTGCTGAATGTGACTACTTCGGATGGACTTGTTGCCTTTCTGCTCATCTCCTCGGCATGGTCTATTAAATTTTGCAGTTTGCATTCTATGCTGCATAAGTCATCTTCGGTCTGAACCCTATCGCTCGCGGATGCAAAGTCGGAGTCCTCAGACTCAATTTGTGTTTGGATTTCATCATATTTGGCTGATAGCTCCATAAGGTGGCGAAGCTTTATTTTTAGTGCATGATGGTCATGCGTATCGTGATCGAAATTGTCTGCATATGTGTTTATGCGAGATATAGAGGCCTTGATCGTGCCACGTTTCTTGATCAGCGCCTTCATATCCGTCATGATTGGGTATGAGGAAAAAATTTAAGTGATAATACAAAAAAACCAAGTGAATGCAAAGCGATGAGCAAGATCAGGCAGGAAGTCCAAATTATAAAGTCACGCAACGACACGGTAATCCTTACTTAACAAATCTTAAACTACTTTTATATGATAATAAATACTGATTTAGGCAGTACAAACAATATAGCAGTATAATCACTAATGATGTGAGTGCTATTTGAAAAGGTACGACTTACAATTAAAGAAAATGCTTGTTGAGTTCGCAAAAAATTACAAGTTCATATTCACATGAAACTGATTTAAAAAATTATATTATTATTTTTAATACTGCTTCCTTTACTTTAATGCCATTGAGAAAAAATATGCAAATCATGCAAATTGAAACTGATATAAAACATGAGTTCATAGTCACTTGAAATGGTACTTATCGGCATGTTCTAGAAGGCATCGAAAGCTTGTCGAAACCTTTGTAGTCGTGTCAGGTACCCAAGAATAGATGATGCAGACATGGTCGCTGCCTGTCCGCTGATGTCCGATGCGGTCGACTCCTATCTAGATATGCTGCTCTGGATTTTCCCACATGCTGAATGCCACGTGTTAAGTGCTCATATGCTGCAATGATGCTTCAAATGCTCCGGTTGGCGAGATATGACGTCCCCAATGTCGTGCGATACGAGTTCAAATTGTATGGTGATTATTAACGAGTTGTTGAATTAAATCATGAAGAAAAAAAATGCTGATAGGTCTGCTTAATAAACTGAACCATGAAACGAATTGTCCATGAAGTTAGTCACGTCCGTGAAATACATATCCGCGGCCCGGAGGACCATATGATGAATGCCGTTGTGGACGAGAATGCTGTCGCTGGGCAAAAGTGCGGTCGCTTGCGGGCCGAAAATGTTGTCGCTTGTGGTCAAAGAATGGCGGTCGCTTGTGGACCAAAAATGTTGCCTGTAAGGCTAAAATAATATCCTGGTTCGGAGGACCAAATGTTGAATGCTTAATGCTCTTGAAATTTTCTAGAGCAAACTAAATGATGCTGGTAAGGAGTCAGAATATGTTTTTGAATAAATTAGTGGACTGTAAGATCAGATTTAAGTAGCGTTTATTTGAGCATTAGGAAGAAGCGCAGCCCACGCAATTACGTCAGGCGTACATAGCCAAAATACAAATACGTGTGGCGTAAATTGCCAAGATACATAATGTGTAGAAGCGAGAAACAATCGTATAAGAAGTTACATTACTAAATTTACATTGCCGCGGCTAGCAAGAAAGGAAGGGTGCAGTGCACAGCTGAAAGGTTGAGTGTTAACTAACAAACGCAGCGGCGAGCCAACGAGAGCTGCACCGCAACGTATGACGTAAGTGCGCTGGGCTGATTGCGCGTAAGCAAGTACAATGTACAATGTATTAACACCACGATTTTATTAACGCATTATATAATTAAATAGAATTTAATTTTTACGGAGAAGAACTTACTATTTTATTGAAGGTGAATGTATTGAAAGTTGTATTGTGTTGACGTTCCACGTCCGTTGACAATTATTTATTGACACCAAATTGTGAATTCAGAGAAGAAGCTTTAGTCTATATTTTTCTCAACTGCAAATATTATATTAAAAATCGAGATGTGTTAAATTGATATGAATTTAACATCACAGCCTCCTCTTATCTGGTCATACGCTGCACAGTTAATTGAGCGGTTTTTAAAAAGCAAATAATATCATGTTTTTTTTTAAATCTCTTAATTTGGAATTATGTTAGAGATATACCTATTTACTTAAAAATGATTTCACTTTAGCTCCTTCTTAAAATAAATTTAAATTAATTACTTAAAGCAGTCTACTACACATTGTTGGCAGATCCCATAAAAATTGTATTAATGGAAGGAACAATTAAACAGATCGTACAAATAAAGCAGTATTTTTTATTAAATATCTACAAATGAGTTTACTAAATTGCGATTCTCACATCTTGTCATATCGGTCTTATCGTCATGTATTTATTTAATGCTCTTACGTCAGTGACACTTTTTTAGGTTTGTTATAAATATTCTTCTAAACTAAAGTAACTAAATCAAGTAACTGTCTAGTAGTAATGCAATTAGTAATTTCTTTGTACAAGAAACCATTACTTGTACAAACCAATTTTTTTGTTCAGTAGTGCAGAAAGTACACTCCACACGATTTATAACCAGTATGTACAAGTTTATATTATGGTATGCAAAAAATGTACGCATGGTATGGTACGCAATTGTAGGGCCAGACAAGATATTACTCCCGCAGTCAGGTCAATGGTAGGGCGGTAAAGTAAAATTCAGAATACTTTTAAAAGAATAAACACGATACGTATATGCCACATCAATTAAATCCTTACAAATTTTTATCATTAAGCCTATTTATTTTACTATACTTTAATATTTATACTAAATTTACCTCAAGATGTTTTTTCTATTTGGGACATGTTTCGAGAGTTCCTGTTCTCTCATCTTCAGCCTTCGCCATCTTGTTTTACTATATATTTACTATAATACTGATACTTTATGTTGAAATTAAAAAGTTTACATTTATTTGTTTTTTATCATATTTAATATAAACAATTTTTAGTACACATGTTTACAATGGTATCCAAGTCTCTTGTATGAAGAACAAACTAACCTTTTTCACTCCACCTTGTCACTTTATTTATGAGGCGTTTCAAAGCATATGCTTCATATTCATATCTTAAAATATGCCTCGTCGGTGAACATCATCGGTTAAAAATCCAATATCATTTGCACTGTGTACGCGTCAGTAGGTGCGCACCTATTCACGTTTGGTCGACCACTACGTGATTTTTAACCGACGACGAATCCCGACGAGTGATATTTTAAGATCTGAAGATGAATCATATGCTTTGAAACGCGTCATCAATAAAAAAAAAGGAAGTCACAAGGCTGACTGAAAAAGGTTATTTTGTCTAAACATTTTTATTTAGCTGTAAACGGAAAGAACAGATAACCTAATTTAACACCATTATTATTGTACTTAGGTAATTACTGAATTCACTGCAAATAAAATATTTGATTAATTACTATAATCAAAAGTTTATGGTTTCTGATAAAGGTGTTTTGTTTAAATAATGCGATTACAAAAATATGTAGAGATTTTCAAAAATGATTTAAAATTTGAATCAAACATAGCTAAAGTTGCATAAATTTTTAGCAATTTTTTATTGGTATAAAGTCAACTTTTCTACTGTATTGGCCTAATTATAGAATAAAATGGAAATTATTATGTAATATTCATTTGTGTTCATAGAAATGAAGTAACACATCTACATTAAATGTAAAGTAATTTTCTAAAATTTTCTGGTTGTCGTTCAATGATAATGAATAATATAATTCAAAATGAATGAGCACGCGTGTACATTAAATAAAAGCTTTAGTTTTATGACTGTAAACACTTTGTATAATGTGTAATGGGCTTGTAGTCTGATAACAAGTAGTAAATCTCCTTGAGATATGACTTTCTGACAAATAGAATGTGTGTAGTATTTTGTTTTAGTTTTAATTAATTTTTCAAAAGTAACAAGTGCTGTAATGACAACAGTCAGTATACAGCTTTTATAGTGTCTCTGACTTCTGAACTAATTTAATTTAAAAGAGTAAAACGGTTGAAAAATGTTAGTTGATTCAAAAAATTTGAAACCGTCAGCAGAGAAAAGTAATAGTCGTAAATTCATGGATAATATTTAAGTCTGCTTAAATATTAAACAATATCTAAATTGCTTACGAAAATTCATACTGCCAATACTCTAAATAACCTTTTTATGACTGTGATTAGTAATAAACATTTTCTATTAATATTTAATGTAGAATGTTTATTTTAAACATCGTTTTTGTTTACTAAAGAAATCATTTTGTTAGAAGCATAATAATACTGCATAAGCAAAAGTATGACTAGAAATATTATAAAAAATTATATTAGTTTTTTCCAGAAGATCGTTTGACACTTAAATGATTAAACGGAGTAGCCATGATTACCTACCTAAGCGTATCCACTAAATAGTGTAGCCTATCAAAACAACAGAGCATTGCTACTTGTGTTTTTCGATTAACTGCCACCATGTTTTCCTCTGTAAGCCGCTTTGTCTGATGCGTTTCTATAAAAGCCGCAGAGCAATATTTATCCGAAACAGGTTTAACCATCCAGCTGCAATCACAGGATTTACTGGCTCTTCAGAGACCCGTATTGAACATACTCGTATTGAAGCGCATCGACAGACTGTGGATTGCAGCAGTTTGAAACTGACACCTGTACATAATACCATGTGAACAGTAGGTCTACCCATTATTTCTACGCGCGCGCGCTGGTGTGTGTGTGTGTGTGTGTGCCTACACATAGTAGAGAAATAATACATCTATAGTACTTATGAAACAAATATCATATGTAAATCACTGTTATAATTCCGCCTACTTAATAGGCCTACACTTTTATATAGATAGAATGTATAAATGCGTGTGCGTGTTACATAA